>OX578279.1:17600414-18800414 GCA_951217055.1 Gerris lacustris | reverse complement strand
CTCCGTTTTTTAAATTAAAGTATCGATTTATAGAGCAAAATTTAAAGAGCTTAGACGATTAAAATTAATCTGGGGCTATCTGAGGGCTACTTTCGACAAACCATGCTAATTTTATAAAAATTAAATGAGTAATTTTGAAGATATAGGTGTAAATAAATATATGTTTGTGTACATGTGGAAGAGAAACAAATTGGCGCAGAAGGTTTAAACTTATATAGGACTAACAATGGGATAATTATTGACCTACATTCTAAATTTCATTAAAATCGGACGAGTAGATTTAAGGATATGTGCAAAAATTGAGTGACAGACAGACACGGAACCACAAAATGTTCCCTGATGTCTGAAACGGATTTCTGTCTTGAAATTTTTTAAATTGGAGACAAAAAATATTCGTTCTTCTGAACGGTTACATAGCTTCCGTGGTAATTCTTTAGATTGTTACTCCCCTATGATGTTTTAGAATAAAAATGACTAAATAACTATAAAATAAAAAGAATGTTTAGTTCAATGTACTTTGGGACAAAGGAATATCACGCTACTGTTTTCATAAGGGAGTAACAGTCTAAAGAAGAACACCCCGTACACCTTCTTTAGATTGTTACTCACCTCTATTTTTTTTATAAGGGGAGTAACAATCTAAAGAAGTGCCGCTTCCGGGCTTCCGTTCTCATCGGTAAGCTCGGAAGCAAAAATCTAAATTAGGATTCAAGTACATACTCCTATTAATATACAATATATAGTTATGATAAATTCTCGATAACGGTTCCAACGATTTTGATTAAAAAAATAATACTAAAATGTAGTAGGTACTGTGCTTATAACGAAACAATTTAATAATTCGTTTTCTCAGTAATACTGATAATGGTAAAAACAAAAAGTACCCAGCTGAAACTTTTTACACATGTTTAACAAATAAATTGATTAAGTTAGATATTATTGGATTTAAATTACGTCTTACTATTGATTGTTTTTTTTTCCACATAATCTGTTAATAACACAATTGTTATTAACAGAATAACAATACTATTCATTTTTCGTATTCATTTTTTTTATACAAATATGTAAATACTAGTGATGTGTTTTTTTTTATTCGTTTATAAGTGTGTCCCAGTGTCCTTGTGACTTGTGACCCACACCTTCCTGCATATCTGATCTGTAAATAATAATTTCAAGATTATAATATACAAACCATAATTATAGATTAGTCCGTAACTATTATAGATTGAATCAATTATCGGATAACATCTTCCTACGTCGCGTCGCTGCTTTGTATTCACGCGAATCATTCATATACCTACGCTCCTACGCATTAAACTTTGTTTTACACTTTCTAACTTTTTCTTCTATGAAAAAAAAATTAATTATAATATAAATAGTGAATATAAAAAATGTTTTGTAACCTACATTGATGTTTATATAAACAAAGAATATATATATATATATTTAAATATTTACGTATTCACTAGTTATTTTAAATATATATTTATTAATATTATACGAAATGAAATAGCTCCCGCAAATTATTCGTCGGATTCTCCCTCTGCGATTTATTTAAGTAAATTTCTCATATAAGCTAAATATTGTTGTTGCAATCTTTAATATTCTTATTATAATTAAAAGATAACTAAAGAAAAAAAATCGGTCCGAGACAACTCGGACAAACTTTCTCATATACGAGTTCATAATTACTTAGCCCAGTGTTTTCCATTTATTAGTTTTCGTAGGTGCATTTAATTATTATTGAACATTTCATTAAAAAGTATTATCCAAATATATTTTTCTCGGCGGGGAATTGAACCGGGCCTTTCTAAGCTATTTTCTCTGGAACAAGATTTTTCCCTGGAAAACGGCTTATATCTTTAGATTCGTATTTAAATGGACTACATTTTAGAATTTTTTAAACAAAATTGTCGGAACCGCCTACGAGAAATCATTTTTTTTACGTTTTTCAGAGTTTTTGTGGGGTAACGCCTCCAAATTTGAAGCTAAAATTCATATCTCGATTTCGCCTCGGGGTATGATTTTTCTGAACAAGTAAGCCAAATTACGTCAAAATCGGCCCTGTATAGTTAAGGCTCCTTGCGTCTGCACATACGACATATGACAGACACATTTTTTAAAAACCACTTTTTTGGACTCAAGGGTCTTCAAAACCTGTCAATCCATCAAAATCGAATTTTCGCGCTATTACAATACTTTCTCTTTATATGAGAAAGTAAAAACAGTTACTAAACATTTTTTTTTAATTAAAAAATTACTTCATATGCCGATGTTTTAGGTCGAATGTTCATAAGCTAAGGTTTGTCTATAAATATAATAAATAATACAAAGAAATAGTATTATTTTTTAAGCTTTAATTAATTCTACATATTCCTCATTATATATATCCTAGAAAATTTTATTAATTCTCATTAATTTTTCATCTATATCTATTCTGTTTATTATTCCCCATCTGTTATACTATTAATTTCAATCTATTTTCAAACAACCTCTTCATCTTCATTAATATAATTTCCATGTGTTCATTCTTTTATAATCTTTTTTAATCAATGAACCATGTTTTCTTTTATTATGCACTATTTCAAACCTTGTTTCCTATTCAATCACTGTCCTATCTCATTTCCTATATAGCCACATAATGTAAAACTCAAATTATCCGCACTAATTAGGACCAAGGTTGTTCTGGGATAATCGCATTTTCCAAGTACCATACGAAAAAAAAAAAAACTTTAAATAATTATCAAATAAAGATTTAATAGTTAAAAATATACAGTGTAAGTACTAGAATTATTAGTACATTATTCATTAAGAATTCCGTGATTTTTTTCTGTTTCAATTAGCTACATTTGGTTCTTAGCTGATCTGAATAACCAAATATCCATATCGAACGGATAGTTGGAGTCCTACTTATATCCTATTCTTATTTATATATTCTTTTTCCTTTCCTATATTTTACTTACTATATCTTCTACCAATTAGTGTAATTTCCTATCTTTACTTCTATCCATTGTCTATAATCTATAATTAATAATGAACTTAATAATTAATAATTACACATTGATTAATAATTGATTTGTTTATAGTATAGGTATATTCTACTTTAATTTTAAAATCTCTTTTAGAAGGCTGAAAAATCACTATTTTGATATACTTCCAATATACAGGAAAGATTATATTCCTTTGTCTAAAGAACTTTTGGACCAAGTAACATTACTCTTCTTCGTATAGAAGTGAAAATATCCCTTTGGCTTAGTTATCTTTACTTCTATTCATTGCCTTATAATTAATAATAAATAACAAACTTAATAATTTATAATACTTAATTATTAAATAATAGTTTTTTTGTTTATAATCATTTAAACTATATTGTTCTTACTTTTATTTTCAAATCTCTTCAGAAGGCCGACATATAACTATTTTTGATGGGCGCTTCCAATATGCAGGAGAGATAATATTCCTTTGTCCAAAAAACCTTTGGACAAAGGAACATCACTCTTCTTTATTTTGAAGTGACAATATCCCTTTGTCTTAACAGTTAATTTGACTAAAAAATTAAACGAGGAGAGATGTTCTTTAATCCAAAGAACTTTTAGGATAAAGGAACTTCATTCTTCTGTACATAGAAGTGACACTATCCCTTTGTCTTAACAGTTAATTAGACTAAGAAATATAATCACTACTAAACGAGGAGATATGTTCCTTAGTCCAAAGAACTTTAGGATAAAGGAACTTCACTCTTTAGTATATATATAGGTGACACTATCCCTTTGTCTTAACAGTTAATTAGACTAAGAAATATAATTACTACTAAACGAGGAGAGATATTTCTTAGTCTAAAGTTCTTTTGGACAAAGGAACATCACTCTTCTGTTCTGAATAAAGAAATTTGTCCAAAAGTTCTTTGGACTAAGAATAAGAAACATCTTTCTTCTGTATATAGAAATGTAATATTTATCTCTTTGCCTTAATAGTTAATTAGACTTAGTGATTTTATTTTATTACTTCTTCGTAATACATGAGCAGCAGGAGAGATTATATTCTTTTGTCTAAATAACTTTTCAGCTTTATCAAAATAGTGGTATGACCACTACCCACTACTGTGACGAGACCCTAATTTTATAATTTACTGATATTATGTTTCATAAATTTATAATAATAATAAATATTCATATTAGATTGGTTGTATTAAAAATCTTTAGTTATGCCTCATTTGTATCTGAGTGTATAAATACAAATTAATTAATATCTGTTTTATTTTTTTGTTTTCAGGTGAGCTTCTATACGAATTTATTTTAAGATTTTTTCTTTGAAAGTCCAAGCTTTATGAATTCTCTTGTAAGTAAATAATTCTATTACGTTTTTATTTTTGTTAATTTCCACATTCTTTGTTAAATATAATACAACCTTTTTGTAATTCAATTAATTTATTATCAAATATAATATAAATAGAAGGGTGTTTTTGCGCATGACCTCGCATACAACTACACAATATGTTTAAAGTCAATATAGTAATGGTTCGTTATTATCGATTATTTATGGGTTTTATTATTCGGTTTACTGTCTGCTGGACTGAACTATGTAAGTGAAAATTATTATTGTTCACCAATAAAATAGAAAATAAGTTTAAAAATAAATAAAAACCGATAAATTTTTATTGATAGAAATAAACGAGCTCTGAAATTTATTATACAGATAAAAAGAATAAAATAAAATAAAGTCAATTCAAATTGGCATGTTTGCGTCCTGATTTTATCTTAACGAGATATGAATAATGTGGTTTATGCTTTTTTAAAAAAAAAATTTTAATATTATTTATATAGACTTTTTAACATTATTTTTTTCTAAAATCATTGGGATATTTCGTTGAAATATATATGTGTCTTATACGTCCCTATCAACACTACATTAGATTATTACCAGGATGGTGGATCGACCACTTTACACATCCACTCGATGTGAAATATTTAGGATTCTAAGTATCATCAGCTTCAGGGGTGTTGTGATTATGCTATTTATTGCGATTATCCTTAACTAATTTAACAAATTGGACGACACAATGTCCAGCATAATTTCAAGATGGTGACCATTTAGAAGTTTGTTTTGGCTATAACTTTAGAACCATTTGTTATCATGACGTGAAACAAACGCCTTGATATGCATTTTTATTGTCCAAACGCAATGAAACTACTCCGAAGTGTCGAGCCCAATCCGTCCTAAGATATATTTTTTTTTTGGTTTTTGTTGGGGGCAGGAAAAACATTTCTTCTCGTACGCAATATACGACTTATGAAAAATTCCTTCTAAATGTTTTTTTTATTTTTTTAAAAAATGGATAACTAAGGATTTTTTTTCGTTCATTATAATGACTCATTATGAGAAACTAATGGATTTCTTGAAATGCAAAATAAAATTTTAGATTTTTTTTTTTTTTTTGCGGGGGGGATTATTTTCTTACAAAATATGATGCGACGTATTCAAAATTTCTATTAAAAATAGCTTTTTGTCAAAGAATAGCTGTCTGATTAACTGATTTTTTCGTTCATTTTCTGATAAAATAGGGGTGGGGACACATTTACTTAAAAAACGCCATCTTGAAGGACTCTTTGGGAAAAAATGAGTTGGTACAAAAAAACAAAACCAAATATATATTTGTACTCAGAGCTTCTTTCCTTTACCACCCCACATGAGGAATTTCTCTTACATAAAATTAACATCCCCTTAAACTTCAACCCTTTGTTTATGAGGGATGATTTTTTCGGGGGGGGGGGGGGGGGGGGGGCTTCCCCGTATATGTTGTATGTTTAGGTTATATTACACGTTACATTACTGTAAAGTTTCAAATTTTTGTGTTGTGTACTATATGGGAGAGATGCATTAGACCGACAAGCGCAGTAAAATATAAGGGTTCCCGTTTTTTATACCTTTGGACCATAAACGAATAAAATATATTGTTTATAATATTCTGTATTAAGAAGTTGGGCGAAAGTCGGTACTACTATTTATACTCTTTTTACAATTAGTATGAACTTTTGACACTCAGATTGGCCAACCTATATGATGAAAAAAATAAAGCCTCTAGGCCTGTGGGAGGGGTGGGTCCAGAGACATTTTTATTTGCCTAGTTGGTCCGACCTTCTCGAATTCAAAATCCAGTGCTCTCATTGGCTACCCTCCATATTTTTTCGATTCTGCCCCGCTGTAAAATGTTAATAATAATTGTGAAAAGAGCATAGTTTTGTATACGAGTGACTGAGTGACTAGGCCTACAAAAATGTCTGCGTAGTTTGACTCGAGTTACAAAAATAGCAAGTGAATTAGAATTATTGTTTTGTTGTGTCTGGGTTCTACAGACGTATATTATAATATATTTTATTAAAAAGGAAAAGAAAATCTCAAACATTTGATTCGGTCTATTAAAAATAATGATTTGATCTCGAAGAAACGCAATATAAAAAAGGGTCTTAATATAATTTATATTTTTATTTTAACGATGGCGTCACATCCCTGGCATTGAAGTGAGCCGCGCCTCCCAGTTATTATCTTTTAATTTTACCACCTGTCGAATAAAAATAATAATAAATTACCTGTTCATCTATTGAAAATAGTTTTGATGTTTAAAGTAGTGCGGAATGTCGCTAAGTATTGTTATGTGACAGTTTTACAGTTCTACTGTTAAGAGTTCAGTGAACTTGTTGTGCTTAGCTTGAAGTGTTGAGGGTACTCACACCAGATGTAGCCCGCCAGGCACCGCCCTTAGCAATTCCACAACCTGTTTATCTGCTTTTTAAATACTTCTCTACGTAGTTTGGCCTTTTTTTTATTATTAATTTTTTCTTTTGTGAACCAAATTTAGCGGTGTCTACTTTTTTTTTTTTTTCATTTAGAGACTCGGAAGGAATTTAACTGGTCAAGATAATATACATTTGATTAAAATACTAACGGAATGGTTTATTTCTTTCCCTTCTTTTATATTTATCATTAAATCGCTATAAATATAATATGATCTAAAATAATAATACTTGAATAACATGTTCGTCGGTTTGTATTTTTTTAATAATTGATTTAAAGTTTAAATTTAGTGTGGATAATTCGATAGTTAATGTTTTATTTTATATTGATCACTTAAGCGGAAAGTATAAATGCAAAAAATCATGCTTCATTATAAATTTTATATAATATTATACAGATTTTATATTTTCTTATATAGTCGACTCTCAGACCATCTATGGCTGCGAAGAAAAAGTTGCAAAATTTACTCGCAATATTAATATAAATTCGCGGTTATAAAATCTATTTTTATATATTTAAAAGGGGGTATGGGACTAGATAAAGTTAAAAATATTGAAAATAAATTCTTCGAAATATATATTTATTAAAAGTTAAGTTTAGATCTTCTCAAGGTTACCGCGTCATTGATTTTTATGATTCCACATATTTCGAATCCATTACTATAGAATCGTCAGTTGCTATGACTCTCATAATGAGCAACTTGCAAATGACTTTCATCATGAGCAACTTGCAAATGACTTTCATCATGAGCAACTTGCAAATGACTTTCATCATGAGCAACTTGCAAATGACTTTCATCATGAGCAACTTGCAAATGACTTTCATGATGAGCAACTTGCAAATTACTTTCATGATGAGCAACTTGCAAATGACTTTCATCTTAAGCTACTTTCAAATGTCTCTCATCATGGGCAAACTCTATTGAGAATGTTACTTTAAAGCTGCGTTCAAACCAAACGCATATCCTGTTTTGCAAACATTTGCGCTTGGTGTGGACGGCGGAACTGCGTGCTGTTTGCATACACAATATTCGCCGATACTCCAGGTTAAGCCCTTATACATCAAAAGGGATTCGTCGTTTTCTAATTCTTTTTTTATTTACTGTTATATCTCGAATGATTCGCAAACGTTTTGCAAATGATTGCGATTGTTTGGTGTGTACGAAGCTTAATAATATGTTCAAAACGTCGCGTCGGGTCTCCCATAATCTCTGATCCAGCTTCCTCTGAAAGATTTAGACTTATCAAACTCTGGCAACGGAAACTTTGTGTACACTTGGGTATTTTTAAAAGTCTACGTTTATTATAAAACTGCGGGCTAGCACGTGGTATATGCTTTATGTTTTGCTTTTTTTCAAAGAAGGAAGTAATTTTACTATATGCTACGTCTATTCTCCTAGCTTAGCTTAAAGATCTTTATAAGGTGCGCCACAGTATAGTCCATAGAAGTATCAAGGGCACGTTAAAAAGCTGTGGATCCGCATATTTCAAAATCCCACGCCATTTGAGAAAAGTTGCTTTTACGTGATAATATGAATTTTGTCTGTTTCTTCCTCTAATCTGCTTATACGATAATTGGGATAAACATCGTAGTACAATATTGACGAAAATTGAGAGATTGTGGACCATAAGTATTTAGGGGCTTTGCTTAGATTCGTGAATTCCTAATTCCCTAGATATGAGTGTCGACTGCATCTTTAATAAATTTAAACTAGAACGTATACTTTATTTATAATGTTGCTTTATTTTTACGCCTTCGATCGAAACTTTTTAAGAATGTCTCTTTGAGAACAAATGTTCTACCTGTTTTCACAGCATTAGTTAAAAGTTTATACAAGCATTTAAGTAATAGAAAGAATTACTTATACGGAAATAAGCGTGAAATACCCAACAAGGTCAAACTATATCGAAAAGAAACCTCTATAAATCTATCAAAAATTCCCCTTGCTCTATCTATATCTTACTCACTTCTTGTCCTATTATTTAGATATAACCCACAGATAGTTAATAAAATTGTTATGAAAGTTAATAATTTTCAACTGTTTTTTTTTTTAATGATATTCATAGCCTGGGTGCTTGAATTAGGTCGAACTGTATGACCTTTCCTTCTACAAGATTTATTGATATAAACGTCTTACATGACCCTCGATAAAAACTATATCTTATTTTTTATTTACACCTATAAATTTAATTTTGAATCAAGTGCAAGATTTTATATATATATATATATATATATATATATATATATATATATATATATATATATATATATATATATATGTGTGTGTGTGTGTGTGTGTGTGTGTGTGTTCGACTATTTTTTATTTCCATTCAGGTATACATATATACTAATAAAAAAAAGAATATTAGAAGGAAGAGTGAAATGGAACATGGAACTAATGTTCTAAGAATGCACCTTATGCACCTGGAGTCTCGTCTCCTTTCATTTCTCTCTTTTTTTTAATCAGCTGTTCGAACATTGAATATATATATATATATATATATATATATATATATATATATATATATATATATATATATATATATATATATATATATATATATATATATATATATATATATATATATATATATATATATATATCCTTGTATAGTTTTGGGTTCGTTACCCCAGCTGTACACATCTGCTCTTGTCGATGACCCTTATTATCTCGGGAAGATATTTTACTTACAACTTTCATTACCTGACATTCCACGTTCATTTGAGTTACGTTCAATACTAAAAAGTTGTAAGTAGATTAAAGTTTTTTCGTTTATATATTACGAGCCGTTAAGTCCGTGGCAACGGGCTTAATTTTATATTTAGAAAAAAAAGTAAAATTAAGTAAATTAATTTAGATATCTATATTTAGATAAGTTATTATATCTATTTGAAGACTAACAATAATAAACGTGGTTGCCTTAGCTTAGCAATAACAAATCATTGTGAGGTGAGTTGTTCTTCGCCGTCGGAACACTACTACTCGATTATATAAATTATATTTCGTGTCCTATGCATGTTTTTCTTTATTATTATATATTATATACCTACAATGCTTATATCTTATTATTAAAACTTGATCATTTTTATC
The DNA here is from genome assembly GCA_951217055.1 of Gerris lacustris. Lineage (NCBI taxonomy): Eukaryota > Metazoa > Arthropoda > Insecta > Hemiptera > Gerridae > Gerris > Gerris lacustris. The sequence continues at coordinate 18,790,531 of OX578279.1, read as the reverse complement.
ACCCCTAATTTAAATTGTTTAATTAATTTTAATGTTTTATTTTTTTTTTTAATTTAGAGTAATGATCTTCACTAAAATAAAATCGGCTTACGTTTTAACCTTAAAAAATTCTTAGTTAATTAAATTCATAATTTTTGTATATCAATGCTGAAAAATTACTCATATACCTTCAATTTGGCGGTAATCGTTTTTTTTTTTTTTTTTAATTCGTCTAAACTTTTGAAATGTTTTTAGTATTGGCATATGAAAACTAGGGTCGTTTACCAAAAGTTTTTATAATTTATAAAACTCTTTTATAATAAATCTCATCTTTGCTATGCCTTATTTAAAAATTATTGAAAAAAAAGTTTTTTCAATTTAAAATTAAATGCAATTAATCCATATTTTATTGCTCATGTTCAAAATATTTTGTCGTTACATAGGTGTATCTACCCGCTATAATTTTCTTGCGTAAAATCACGAGAGCGGCAAGACCTTACATTTTTAGGTTTTTAACATGATAAAGTTTGTATGTTTTATCCAAATACACACATATGCTATTTAAATAGCTATACTATTATTTTCGAATAGTTTATTTCGAACGAGTTTTTAATTTCACAATTTGTACATCCTGTTAATTTTGAACAATCGTTTGTTTGAAGAAGAAATAGATTGTTATTGTTAAATTTCTTTAATTTATATAAGTTGATGTTGTAACATGCCTATATAAGTAATCCATGATAGGGTTAAGAGTTTGGGATTCTCTAAATATCCAGGTTGTTTAGCTTGTTTTGAGGATTTTAGTGTCGGTTATAATTCAGAACTTCTTCGATTCTTAGATAATAGTAAAATAATTAATTCGTAACTCAAAAATAAAAAAATGTTTGTATTGATTTGACAGTTAGAAATGATTATTCCGCAGTGAGCTAGAAACAGGGTTACAAAGTGACAGACGCGGAGTTGCGTCTTTTCTTTCGTATTTATATTGGTGTCGTGTTTCAGCTCGTCAGAGCCCCTATTCAAACGGTCCGGGTGGACCCGCATTGCTTTCACAGCCGCTGCACGAATGCGAATGAACCTTCGCGTCGCGTAGCTTGCGAAAAATAGTTTCTCCCTAGTTTTTCTAAGCTCCGCCCATTTGAAAACTGGCACCGCCCATTTAGGATTAGACCACGCCTTCATTTTCAAAACCACGCCCATTTCAATTTAACCACGCCTACACCTAATTAATTATCGATAGTACACAATGGTATCGATCCATTCGTTAGCTATTTGGGGTATGGATCTTTTCGTTAAATTTTAGGAATTCTCTTTGTTCCTTGTGATAGACGTTAGATCTATAGATGTATATATACAGGTATATTTATATTTTAAGGGGGGGGTTAAAGGGAGGGGATGAGGACCATACACCATGTTGGCTATGGGCCCCACCCTATGCTGGCTCATTAACACCCTCCCTCATCTCTCCTAGTCGCCATTGGTGTAACTTTAACAGCCTTGCAGTCTCTCTTCGGTTGCATTGGCCCTGAAATTTCGTTGTACGAGCCCCCAAACTCGATGGGACGGGCGGAATTTCGCCCGGGGGTTGTACCTCGGGTCTAGAGAGAGGGTAGAGTGAGCTCAGTCGTGCTGTGGAACTGGGAGGAGTCCTATGTTATCATGCCTCCCTTGAAAACAACCTTTCGTGATCCAAATATCAAGACGTAAACATTTCCACGTGTTTTCAGTATAATGGCGTGCATGAGGAAAACAAGAGAACCGAAGAAACTACTTCAAATAACCACACTCTCTGTGCCATGCTTGGGCAAGACTTTGTAAAATGCTTTTAATCTCAGCTAATTTCAGTTGGAATTGATTTCATTTCCATGCAATCTATACTGCAGGCTTTGGTCTCGAATAAACTTACGAGAATAACCGTATGCTAGAGTGCGCTGAGAATCTTATACAGCACATTGAAAACTTCAGCTCCCTTAATTTAAACAAATTTCTGCAGAAATAAATTTAAATCTACTCGCCATCCTTTTCAGATAGATGTATTGTGTCTTGAAAAATTTGCTTTTTTATAAAAAAAAAACTTCCACCCTCATGTTTGAATAAACAGATTAACATGGACAGCAAATGAATAATTTTAACTCAACCAACATTTTCGCAAATTTTCATTTCTTACATCAGCGTTAGATTAAGTTTTGTTAGTCTTTTATGGTTAGAAATTTAAAATGGAGTGGTAAATTCACTGAATTATACCCATTCGTATTTGATGGACTTTTTCGATGAAAAATGTGTAAACTATTTTCACTGTATCCTGTATCCTACAATATCTGCTAAAATTGCAAATAACGGGTTTCTATAGACATTTCCAGAGAAGGTAATAAAACCATTTAGGTACAAACTTTTCCAGACCTCTCAAAGATTATATTGGTAAACAAAAATTCCAAATAATTCCGCCTGACAAGTTGCAATGGACTTACGTGAGCATGAAAATTTTTGTCTCATGAAAATTTCTAAGAAACCATATTGGCAACTTTATCCTTGGAGTGATGTTATAGAAGAATGATGTTATGATGAATAGAAGTCTAATGAATTATGACTTATAACATAATATTCTATGAGATCTAACATATATATTATGATTCCTATTAAAAAGAAAGTTAAGGATGAGCTTAATTTTATATTGAGTAACTTTTAAACAGGGGAATTCTACGATACATTAGGTACATAATATAGTATCTTGCAACAAAAAAAACAAATAAACGAGCAGCTATAATTGACATTTAACGAAATTTGTAATAAATATTGATCGAGTTTGAAGTCGTAAAAGACAAAATTACGTGATTTGTGCCCAATTTTATGAAAAGTTAGAACATATACCCGAAATTTAATGTTCTCCTTACTATGTCTTAACGTATAGTTTACACAAGAAATTATTTTGTATAGGGATATACTCGTATCTTTAACTACGCAGATGGGAGGATTGTTGTTAGTGACTGGTGCTGGTGCTAGATTCATTTTTTTTACGCAGCTGATAGTATATTTGTTAGCGTCTGGTGCTAGATACATTTTCATTTTACTTTGAGTATATAAAGATAGAAGTATAGTTGTTAAGAGTCTATAACTCTATAGGAGTTTTTTTTTTATAAATATATTTTCCTCCTTTTATGTGATTAAATGTTTCTATTTTATGTATTTCATTTTATTTTTTTATTTTTTTTTTTTTCATGAAGTATACTGTTTATTATGATTAATGGACATATTTTTTTTTACTTTAATTATGGTATAATTTGAGACATAAAATCAATTCGATAAAGTGTTATATCGCCTTTTATGATTTTCAAAAGAAAATCATGTGTGGCCTTTTTCATCGTATCTTTTCCAGATCATTAAAATAACGAAACTTTGAAGTACAGGGTTCAATTCCCAGAGACTATAAAACTATTTTTATACATTTTTCTATTTTTCTACTTATTTTTAATTGAAATGTAATTATATGGGCTCGGCATAGCTTTATATGGCATGAAAATCGGCTTGTTGTTGTACTCGCTTCGGCGGTACATATACTAAAATTGGAACGATACAGAGAAGATTAGCATGGCCCCTGCGCAAGGATGACACGCAAAATCGTGAAGCGTTCCACATTTTTTTGTCCGGTCCTCCTTGTTAATAATATATACGTAAGAATAATTTAATTTTAGTTAATGCATTTTTAATTAAAAAAGAAATTACTAATTCTTGGGTGATCATCCGGAGGTCATGAGTTCGAATCCCACCGAGGAGACTTAATTTTTATCGATTATTTTTTAATTTACGTTTTACTCTCGTTTCATAATACACTAAGTAATAATTAATATACATTTTATAGAGAGAGCGATAATAGTTTCTCTTTAAGAGTTGATTTGTAGCTTTTGTAAACATAAAATAATCTTGCAAGTTTATATGATAAGGATAAGTTAGCGCCTTATATGAGCGATAACTAATTTGTAAATATGAAATAACTATTAACTTTTAAAAACATTATGAATTTGATTAAATTTATGTAATTAGTGTGCCTTTGAAATAACTTTGGTACCTAATACCATCGCAAATATCTTTCAATATCTTTCAATATCATATAATATCTTTCTTTCTTATATAATTTATTATTTAAAGTATTTAAAATCTTTTATTCTATCTCTGTATGTTCAGTTGTACTCAGTCTCCAAGTAATCTTTCAAATTTATAACCTGGCGCAATATTTTGAAACATTGCGGCTTTTTATCGAAGCTTTTGAAGCGACGGTAGTGAACTCTATCGGATATTACTGAAACTAGTTCACTTGCGATGACAGTGAACTCTGTCGGATTTGTAGGGAACTAATTCACCTTTTAGTTCTCTACTCTGCCAACAGATTTCTCTTAATGTACTACTTTAAAGAAAATATTACACCCCCGCATTCCATGCCCACTTTCGCACAATCTTCATTAGTGTTTTTGTTTTTTGTCATTTTATATAATTTTTTTTATAAATTTATAAAGAATACACTTTTTAATCTATTTATTTAATTTAATTGACGCCATCTAACCTTGCAACTTCTTGTTAATATACATATCGACAAACATAGTATAATATATTACACTCGTACACTCGTACATACATACTATCTTGTTTATGTACATAACGACTAACATGTCTAATACCTTATTCATATTAGCTTAGAAAATATACACATAGTTTTCCAATGTTTTGTTATACATAAAATGTTCCGCCTTTTCATATTAATCCGAACAGTAATTTAATCGTATAAATAAAAAGATTAAATCTAATTGAAATTACTATCACTCGGAGAAAAAGGAATAGCTGTTAATAATTTAATTAAACAAATAAGTTTTAAGTTAAAACAAGAAACAAGAACAATTGGGACTTTATTTTATTGAAATATTTGTATAACATAATCAATTTGGTTGACCAATTTATTTAAACAAACTTATTTTTAATTGAAATGTAATTATATGGGCTTGGCATAGCTTTACTTGGCATGAAAATCGGCTTGTTGTTGTACTCGCTTCGGCGGTACATATACTAAAATTGGAACGATACAGAGAAGATTAGCATGGCCCCTGCGCAAGGATGACACGCAAAATCGTGAAGCGTTCCACATTTTTTTGTCCGGTCCACCTTATTGATAATATATACGTAAGAACAATTTAATTTTAGTTAATGCATTTTTAATTAAAAAAGAAATTATTAATTCTTAGGTGATCATCCGGAGGTCATGAGTTCGAATCCCAGAGAGGAGACTTAATTTTTATCGATTATTTCTTCTCTAACGTTTTACTCTCGTTTATTAATACATTCAGTAATAATTAATAGTTCTTAAATATAGATGTTTATAATTAATAATTAGTTTATAAACTTTTTTTTTTTAAATACGTAAAAAGAACAACATTAATATGAATTATTGCTCAATTTCATTTCTAGTTTCTACGATATTTCATTCTTTTTTATTTGATTATTTAACTGTTTAATTTGTAATTTGATAAAGCATTTATGCATTTTGATATCCGACGATAGTACAATATTTATTTGATCCACCTATTGTTTTTACATAATGTGAAATTAATTGTATTACCTTTCATAGAATGTATAGGCAATTCCTCAATACTTACCTGTTAGGCGTCATTGTATAACTACAAATTAATAGGCAATTTAAATGTTTTATGGTTATAAACCGATTAAAATCTAATTAGTCATTTTTAGTTACTTTAATTTGATTATAAGAAAACCAAAAGTTAGAGTTGTATAATTTATCGGTTTAAGGTCAACATTTAAATAAAGAGAACTTTAATTTTTCTAAATTACAAACATTTTTGTTAATAATAAATTTAATTGACGTCAAATTATGTGGTTTAGATAGAAGTAAATGTGTACTAAAAGTTTTAATAGAGAAATCAATTTGAATTACTTAACTGACCAAGTTATTGTTATATTTCTAAAATTCTAAAACAAAAAATTATCTTTCCACGTAAAATAATACTTATTTATTTATGAAAGCAGCTCTCGACCTTTATAAGGTCATCATCAATCTTGGTAATGTGGTAAAACTAGAGTTTCATTAGCAGTCTTACGTTGATCTCCAACATAACCTATATTATCACACCTTACCCCATTCATATGCAACTTTATAAGGTCATCATCAATCTTGGTAATGTGGTAAAACTAGAGTTACATTTGCAGTCTTACGTTGATCTCCAACATAACCTATATTATCACACCTTACCCCCTTCATATGCAACTTTATAAGGTCATCATCAATCTTGGTAATGTGGTAAAACTAGAGTTACATTAGCAGTCTTACGTTGATCTCCAACATAACCTATATTATCACACCTTACCCCCTTCATATGCAACTTTATAAGGTCATCATCAATCTTGGTAATGTGGTAAAACTAGAGTTACATTAGCAGTCTTACGTTGATCTCCAACATAACCTATATTATCACACCTTACCCCCTTCATATGCAACTTTATAAGGTCATCATCAATCTTGGTAATGTGGTAAAACTAGAGTTACATTAGCAGTCTTACGTTGATCTCCAACATAACCTATATTATCACACCTTACCCCCTTCATATGCAACTTTATAAGGTCATCATCAATCTTGGTAATGTGGTAAAACTAGAGTTACATTAGCAGTCTTACGTTGATCTCCAACATAACCTATATTATCACACCTTACCCCCTTCATATGCAACTTTATAAGGTCATCATCAATCTTGGCAATGTGGTAAAACTAGAGCTACATTAGCAGTCTTACGTTGATCTCCAACATAACCTATATTATCACACCTTACCCCATTCATATGCAACTTTATAAGGTCATCATCAATCTTGGTGATGTGGTAAAACTAGAGTTACATTTGCAGTCTTACGTTGATCTCCAACATAACCTATATTATCACACCTTACCCCATTCATATGCAACTTTATAAGGTCATCATCAATCTTGGTAATGTGGTAAAACTAGAGTTACATTAGCAGTCTTACGTTGATCTCCAACATAACCTATATTATCACACCTTACCCCCTTCATATGCAACTTTATAAGGTCATCATCAATCTTGGCAATGTGGTAAAACTAGAGCTACATTTGCAGTCTTATGTTGATCTCCAACATAACCTATATTATCACACCTTACCCCCTTCATATGCAACTTTATAAGGTCATCATCAATCTTGGCAATGTGGTAAAACTAGAGCTACATTTGCAGTCTTATGTTGATCTCCAACATAACCTATATTATCACACCTTACCCCCTTCATATGCAACTATTAATGCAACTCTAGTTTATCTATAATCGACATTGATGATATTATTTGATGGCCTTGTAAAGGTCGAAAGCTGTTTTGATAAATAAATGAGTATTTTTTTTATGAGGAAAGGTTTTCTTTGAAAACATTAAGATGACCACCATCAACGCTCTAATTCCTGTAAAACACAATTGATATGATTTAATTAAGATTTTAAACAATTTTTTTTTTTTCAGAATTTTATGTTTAAAGTAGCTTTTGACCTGTTTTAGCCCATAATCAAAATTTAACATGAATGGAAAAATAGATTTACTAATAAACATTTTTAGATAAAGGTAAAACTATTTTATCTATTTATCTATAGATACTACTTATATACCAGACCAATAAAAATGTTTCTTGCCTTTTAGCGAATTTTCAAAGAAAATTACGCTATTGCAATGGCTTCAAAATTTTTGTAATGCGAATTTTTGAAAATTTTTTCCATGGAAATCCGTTTCAGACCATTCTGAATCGATTCCTAAAATTTAACACTTTTTTTTATGTATGTATGTATATATGTATGTATATATGTATGTATATATGTATGTATATATATATGTATGTATATATGTATGTATATATGTATGTATATATGTATGTATATATGTATGTATATATGTATGTATATATGTGTCACTCCAGACGATATCTCCCCTTAGGATGCACTTAAAAATTTCAAACAAATTTTAAAATGTCAATAATATCAAAAGAAAGGATGAGTTCGTTGGCCAGAATTTTTGGAGTTCATTTAGGGGTCAAATTTTTACAATTTAGTATAAATATCTGCTTCAGACATTAGGGAACATTTTTGGTTCTGTGTGTGTCAGTCGGTCTGTCGCTCAATTTTTGCGAACTAGAATATTACTACGTTCACACATCGTTTTGAAAGCGTTTCGGATCCAATTCGTTTTCAAAACGATACGCGTTCTTACAACAAAAAATACAGGTGATCGAAATATTTGTTTTCAAAATCTCGTAACGGTGACGTCACGAGTAAAACCTTCTTTCTTGTTACCCAATATGTCCGCGAATTTTTACATTTTATTTACAAGTTATTAAAAGTTTTTATCTACGATTGATAAGAAATATAAACATTATATCTCTGTTTAGATGCGTTGAAAGTAATTATTTACGTACTTGTATTCATTGAGATGCGCGTCTCATAGTTACTGAAGAATTCCTCTTCTTTACCACACTAGTGCGGTAAAGAAGAGGAATTCTTCAGCTTTACGCACGATTAGCTAGTTTGTTTACATTTAACAAAACTAATTTGCTGTTCTTTTATTAAAGTAGCTGTTTTTATCGAGTTTTTAGTGAAAAACAATGAGTGAATTAAGTGACTTTGACGAAAATATGGAGAATAATACTCCTCCAGAAATAATTAATTCGGCAAAAAATACAACTCAAGAATTAATGCCATCTTTATCAAGAGACAGATACGAACTTACATACAGCAAGTTTATTTTTTTCTGTATTTATAATTAAATCTAACAATCGTAGATAAAGTACGGTACGCAACTCGAGCGAAAACGGCATTTTGCATTGCTCGTGTGGTTTTACAACCCTCGCTGTCGCTCGGGTGCAAACTCCACACTCGCATGCAAAATGCTACTTTCCGCACTCGACGCGTAATGTACTATTACAGGTTCTTTATAGTTTTAACTTTTGTTTAAAAACGTTTTTGCAGTTAAAAAAAAGAAACGGAAGCTCACGAAAACAAAGAACTTAAAAAGTGGAAAAGAGTAAAATAACCTGAAACCTCGATCCCCTCCACGACCTGTTCACACGAGCGTTTTGAATTCGATCCCCCGTTCCGATCACATATTTTTGGTGGATCGGATCTAAACCGATACGATCCGTCGATCTCCGTTCGTACAGCGTTTTGAACTAGCGGATCGTTTTCAAAACGATGTGTGAGCGTAGTATATCTTAAAATCTATACTCGTCAGATTTTAATGAAATTTGGCTGGTGGGCCATAATTAGTCCATTGTTGGTCCCGTATACGTTTCTTCCTTATACGCTCTTATTTGTTTCTCTTCCAAATGCGCGCAAACATACATTCATTTACACCTATATCTGTAAAAATTCTCATATGATTTTTATGAAATTTGGATGGTTTCTCAAAAGCAGCCAGCATAAAGCCCCACCGATTAATTTCAAATGTCGGCCCTCTTTAAATTTTGCTAAATTGATACTCTAATTGAAGAATAATTTTGATATATTTATAAAATTAAATAGGTATAAAAATAAGGTTGTAATAGCGTAAAATCAAAAGTTTTTAAATAATAAGGTTTTAGATTTTAAATACAAAAAAATATTAATGATAACGACTAAAGACATTAAAGGAATAATTAAAAATATTAATAAATGCATATAAATGTCTATAGAAAAGGCTTACTAAGTATTATATTATGAAACAGTTCATCCAATATTAAACTGGCCATTTTAAATATTACTATTATGAATGCATAGTTATGATTATTTTTTATTTAGATTCATTAATTATAGGAATGCTAATAATAAATGTAATAAATATAGTGATCGGTATTACATAATATACATATTAGCGTATTGTTAAAGCCTACACCTTATATTTTAGTATATATACTAACCAGTAGAGCATGGACGTATTGTAAAAGAGCATTCCTTTTATTTTTGTATACCTATTATGGTGTTTCTTTGGGAGGACTAAAAAATAAAATATCATTTGACCAAATATAAGGCTTTTTTCATTTTTAATTTAAAGTTAATTTTAAATTTGGTAGTTAAATTAAAAACAATAACTGTAATAAAATACTAGATTAGTTGGGTCTTTAAAGGAAAATTCAATTTTCAAGTTGAATTTTCCTTTAAAGACCCAACTAATCTAGAATTTATACTACAAGGAACAATCTACTAATTCATGTAATAAAATATTTTTTTTAAAAAAACAAAAACAAAAAAACGAGTTAACATTATAATAATTTTACTTAAACAATCCTATTTGCAGATATGATAAACCATTCTTTAAGTAAAATTGTTTTAACTCTGTTGTTTTTTTAAAAAATAAAATAAAAATATTGCAGTTATTGTTTTTTAATTAATTAACAAATTTAAAATAATTAAATTAACATAAAATAAATTAAATTATAATTTAAAATTAACTGTGATTAAATTTGTCAATTGAAGGCAATATTTATTGATTGTTTTTTTTTTTGGCCTGATATAAATGAATTAATATACAAATAATCAATTTTTAATTTATCATCTCTAAAGACCAGAGCAATAAGGAAAATAAAAATCATAAATAAATCAATAATACCTATTAATATTTACATAATAAAAAAAGTTAAGAATAATTTTGAGGTTTGTCAGTATGTAATTACTTATGAATTATGAAAAATTCAATTACCCTTTTTACTACTGTAAATATATGTGCTAATTTCTGATTGTAACTTTTTCCTTATAAGTTATTTTTTACTGAAAAATATAATTAATTTTGTTAGAGCATATTAAGCTGAATAATACTTTAGAACTGATTCCAAAAAATGCATACTTTTTCCTTGTTGATTGATTAATTTTATACTTTTTGCTCCAATGAGGTCTATATTGAATACAGGTATGTTTTTGTTAATAGTACGACAATTTTTTCTGAATATTATTATTTAATTTGCATTTTCTGCTCAACACCTGATGACTTAGTCTGTCCTTGACGGGATGACTGTATGTGGGGTCTTCAACACCTGCTAACCCCCCTCTCCGTTTTGACTGCTTCCTATTTATTTTTTTCCATTAAATTTTTTTTTAACCTTAACCATATTAAAACTTAAGTGAAAAAAATGTTTAAATTTTAACCTGATAATACGATAACGTACAATAAATATCTAATATGTATCTAGAAAAAAAGCGAGAAAGAAGAGTGTAATTAGTAATTAATTACAAAAGTAGAACTGCGGATAAAAATAGCAATAATTATAAAAGAATAGTTAATAATTAAAACTATTATTTTATAATTATTGCTATTTTAACTTACATTATAATATAACTATTCTTATCTATACGAATTAAGGTTATGATTTTATGATAGAGTTACCTGCAACTGCCGACGAATTTATTATTGTAAAGAACAATGTATTAGTTGTATTTTCAATTATTTTATATATGTATTTAATGAAGGGTAAAAACATATTCAGACCACAAAAGTTAGGAAAGTTAATTAGCTAACTCCACCCACGTACGAACTTACTTCGTTACAATAATTAGTTTTCTAAATCTATATTTAGAAACTATTCGTGAGGGAAAATAAACTAGAACATGCTACTGAATAGGGCAGGGTTGCTTTAATTTTTATCATTCGCTGTTCTATTTAATAGTTAGTAAACGCTCAAAGATCGTACTAGAATTTGAAAAGTGTTGACTATTTTTGGGGAAACACAAAGTAGCCAGTTAGTTATACATATTTTAATTCTTGCTTAAAAAAAAAAGTAAAAACTGGATTTAATTCGGTATGTATTATTTAAATTTATTTTTAATCTCGCAATTTTTGGAGAGAAAAAATATAATACAATTATGATTCGATTTTACTATTATATAGTTTAAATGCACGTGAATTATAACCGCATCAAAGGTTAAATTGATTTCTTATGTTTACTCGCGAATATTACAAATTTGATGAAGTACAGTGGCGTATCCAGGGGGGGCACAGGGGGCACGTGCCCCCCCCCCCCCCCCAGACGGGCCCAGACCCAATAGAGTAAAATAGAGTAAAAAAAAAAAAAATACGCCATATTTTTTTTTCAATACATATTTTTGTATGTACTCCGGACTCCCCGCATAGATTCCCCCCCCCCTCAATAATTAATTGAAGACGACGCCCATGACTTACAGATATTGTACTGCAGTAAGCATCAGCATAACATTTTCTAAAGAATACGTTCTAAAACAGTGATTGTTGCTTGGGCGCGAACATTTTTTTTTTGGGGGGGGGGGGGGCAGCTGCTTTGTTGAATAAGATGTTCCCTTTTCTTGTTGCCACTACGAATTCTCCCCCTCCCCCTCAATCTAAACTGACTTAGAGTGTGCCCCCTCCAGACCTAGCCGCTGGATACGCCACTGATGAAGAAGCAGTTATGATGTTTCAATGCGATAACCCCTTATCCTTTTTATAGTTTTAGACAGACTTTTTTTAGATTTTTAATATGAATATTCAGAATGAGCGTTAAATGGCACTTTGATTATATTAGTCCTCCTGTATATTTATAGTTATTAATTTTAGTTAAGAAGTGAAAACCCCTTGATTTTGTTGTGTCTAAATAAAGATCTATTAATGAAAGAATTGCTAGTTAGTAAATAAAGGGACTAAAGCAACACTGGATTTTCCCGTCTTTTTTACAGATTTAATTTTTCTAAATGCGATTTTTCTTTTATATATTATGTATTATGTATGTGTATTTTTCTTCCTAAAAGTTCTTTCTTTTGACTTCTTTTTAAAAAGTAATATTTATTATCAAACACTTTTTTGTACTTTTGTGGTTCCGAGCTTATCGTAGGTAATGGAAGCCTTGTGATCTTTCTTTAGAAATAAATTTGATTGTGTTTCCGATTTCAAAAATTCCTGGACAGAAATCTATTTCAAATATCAGGGAACATTTTTGGTTTCGTGTCTGTCTGTCTGTCTGCCGGTCTGTCCAAAATTTTGGGAACTGTTTTTTATGCAATTTGGGTGATAGCTCAGAAATAGCCCCATTATTGGTCTCGCATATTCAGTTTCAACCTTCTGCGCCCATTGATTTCCTTTCCACATGCGCATGCGCACAATGTTTTTTTTGTTAACACCTATAGTATTTTAAAAAGTAGTCATAAATTTTTAAGTAATTTGGATGGTTTATCGAATGTAGCCCACAAATGGTCCTATAGTAATTCTAACCGTATAATCAAAACAATTTAGGCAGATTAAAAAAGAAACAATCCGAGACAAACCTTTTTGAAGTGAAACTTCTTTAACGAATTTTTTAATGAATTTTTTCATATAGTGACATCGTGTAACGAAGTTTGCGATTCGAGACTCATCCAAGTGTAACATTTTTAAAGATTAATTGTATTATATCTATTTAAAGACCATCAAATCAAAACAAACATTGATTTTTATTGGAATTAATGTGGTTGCCTTAGCGTAGCAATATTTTTTTTCAATTAAATTTCCCATAACCATTTCTTAATCCTTAAATAATAAATTCGTCACAAAATGAAAGAGAGCAATGCATTCTAGAACTAAAATTTCACTTCTAATGCGTGAGAGCCTCACACATATTTTTTTTTATATAGATGTTGACACTGAATTTTAATGTCATAATATCGCATTTAATTTATTTAAAAAATATATATGTATTGAAAAGCGTTTAGGGTTGGTTGTTTACTTGTTGTTTTTCAATTTAAAAGAAATAGCACGGAAACTAAATTTTTTGGGGGAAAATAACTTATATCGTTTCATTCGTATTTGAATGGACTGCATTTTAGAATTTTTTTAAATAAAAATCGAGGTATAATTTTTTCACATTTTTAGGGTGCAGCTCCCCCAAATTTATCGCTGAAATTAATTTCTCGATATCGCCTCGGGGCCTAATTTGTCTAAACCTGTATGCCAAATTTTATCAATATCGGCCCTCGTGTATGAGAAAGTTAAGTAAAAATGGTAAGTTAATTAGACCATAATGGGTTGTAAAAGCATGATATATTGTAAAATTGCGTTTGGTTATTTTAACACAAAATAGTGCAATAATAATTAATAACTGGGCTCGCAAATTTTTCGACATTATTATCTCACAGCCATTTGTCTCAATAGAAAAGTTCTTTGTATCATTCTTTGTTCTTGGTTGCTCTGTTGTTTTCGTTTGATTGGTTAACCAGTTTCAAGTTTTATATTAAACATTCAAGATATCCCGTAACCTTGTTTACCATCATACTTTTATTGTTATCGTAATAATTTTATATCTCAGATACTTGTTTTATAATAATCTACTTTCAAAATTGCTCTAGGCTTTAATTTTTATTCCCGAGGTGAATTGATTATGTCCTTGACTGAGATATTGTTTTATTGAAATCTTTGATTTGTATCGAATAGAAGTAATCAATGTGGAAATAGGATTCTATTGACCACTTGTTGAATCTGTAGGTTTTGATTTAGGTCTACTATTAAAATCGATTCTCTCTTTTAGATATAAGATATATCGATCCTCACACTTATGATGAGCCTATGAGTACTTCCTAATTAGTTTGGCAGAGGTCTACTGTTGGCGTCATGATAAGATTCTAGGTCTTCCTGTGATAACAGATCCCTAATAGATCACGGTATTTAGCTGCCACAGTGCCAGAGGTATATACTCGGTTGAGTTGTTGTTACTTGAAGAAAATAACACGATCTGACTATCAGTTGCCCTTGTTACTTAATTTGAATGCAATAGTTTTTTTTATAGATTATAGATCAGCTGATCAAAAAGTAGGTAATGAGTCAGCTGTTCGAAAGTGGACATTAGATCAGCTGTTTGTTAAATGTAAGTTTCAATAATGCATTGGTATCTAGTAATTTTAAATCTGCATTTATATCTTTCCAAAAAAATAAAAATAATTAAAGTTCATAATTCCATAAATTATTAACATTGCTTAATGACTAAAATAACAACTTGTTACTTTTGCAACCAGAATCACAATTGACTGGGATGATGTTTTGGACGAGGAACTATTAGTATTTATAAAGTATATAATTAATCTTTCACAATTAAAGTATCCTTGATTCTTGATAATAATTAACACCTTATAATCATTAAACATTTGACTGCTTTTTTTTCTTGTTGTTGACTTTTTATCTTTTTGTTATTCACACCATCAGTTTTGACAATTTAATCTTTCTTCATTGAGGTTCATAATATGATGGTGATGTATATCTCTACACTGTTATTTATGATTTCAATCTCTAGATTTAGATTTAAACTTACTATAACTTTGTTAGTGTGTACTATAGTTTTCTTCAAATATTTGCCATACTAAATTAAATAAACAAAATAATATTATTTTTATAAAACAGTTATATGAATTTGTGAAGGGTTTTCGTAATTATATTATAGAGATAGATAAATTATATTTATCGAGTAGGTGTTTAAAGTGAATTCACTTGTTGAAGGAGTGCCTCATTAAGCTTTTAACTAGGCTATTAAGAGTTCTTTTTGAAAAAGAGAGGGGGGTATGTTCGTGTAAAGAGAAACTGTTTTAAAAAATAAATTGGACAGAGGAAGAAGGTGGGAGGTATGTTTTGATTCGCTTTATCTCTAGGTGTATGTGGAAGTGGGGTGGGGGGGGATATAGGGTATGTAACGTATTTAGGCTTCGGAGTTTTCGTTGGGGTCGGGGATCTCTGGGCAGAGACGTGTATTGATTTATTTAGGACTCAGGGGTAAAATGCCTCGAGATAGCGAGCTAGACAGAAGAAGTGAGCAAAGCATATTACACGGCCACGATATAGAAGAGAAGGGGGTGATGATAGTACCCCCACTACTTTCGACTGTGAACACCAGGGGGGGTCAGCGTTCTGTACGACTCTAAAGACTTTAGTACTAGATACGGCCGCTAGGCCTTCTCGGAGCGCCACATGTAGCCTACCTACACCGGGCTATCGAACTCGCTTCCCTACCGACAATAGTCTCCGATATATAGCCAAACCATGCTCGCGCCTCCGACAAAATGAGTCAGTCCGCCGGTATGTATACACAACAAAAACAAAATACTCTCTTATCAACAAACCTTTCCAATAAAACTGATAACGTCATTACTCTAAATACTTGATGAAAAGAGTGACCCAACACACCGAATATTATAAATGTTTATCTTCTTCTGTCTCATTCTTTAATTCGAATCAAGGTCATTGAACATCAACTCACTATAGACTTTCTCATCTCTACCTCTCTAGTATTATAATCAGATCATTTACTTTCCATAACTTATCAAAGTTTACAGGTTTGTTTGTAAACAAACAGAATGTTTTAACCTGTTATCAGAACAAGAAAGCAATCAATCTCTACCATGTTTACCTTTTACCTGTTAAATATACTATGTATTATTATATGTTTAACTTATTCCCGTTAACTTTCTCGAACTAATTAACAATTTAGAGCAATGTTTGTTTGTACACAAACAAAATTGCGGGCAAATCGTATCTATATATTTAACTTCTAACGGATTTCATATCCTTATCAAACCACACTAAGCTCTTTGTTAAGGTCATAGCACCTTGTTTGTCCCTTGTTATCAGTATTATTATTGTTCTAGTTGTTTTTGTTCCACTATTCTCAACTAAATATTTTAATTAATAAATTAAAATATTTCGTATTTTAAAGCTTAACTTTTTTCTCATTTATCATTTGTAAACAAGTACCTATACATATTGTATAAACATTACTTTTAGAAAATCCTTTATTATAATTCACATTTATGAAGCCACTATTCATCTTTTTTCAGTTGATTCGAAACCTACATTAAAATGTATAAATGATTGTTTTGTTTGTAAACAAACATTTATCATACATAACTTGTGGCGTTTTTTTATAAACAAACGTTACTTAAAAATAACTGGTGGAAAATCCAACCTATATCATATTGATAAAGCCAGTATTAAACTTGTTCAAGTTAAATACTAAATCCATACCATACTTGATCCATTATTTTTTGTTTATAAACAAACAATTGTGGAAGTTATCAGTAAAAGCAGTTATCACTTATCACAGCTATTATTTTTTAATTATCAATCAATATATTATTTTATGTACAACAATATGATCTAGTATTCTTATCAAGTTTTATTGAATAACTTATTTGTTATATATATTTGTTATACAGTTCATTCGAAACCTACATTGAGCTATATAAATGATTGTTTTGTTTGTAAACAAATGCTTATCATACTTAACTTGTGGCGTTTGTTTGTAAACAAACATTATTTAAACATAACTTGTGGAAAAACCAACATACATCATATTGATAAAGCCAGTATTAAACTTGTTCTAGTTAAATACGAAATCCTTATCAAACTTGATCCATTATTTTATGTTTATAAACAAACAATTGTGGAACTTATCAGTTAAGGCTGTTATCACTTATCACAGCTATCACTTCTTAATTATTAATCAATATTTTTTTATGTACAACAACATGATCTAGTATTCTTATCAAGTTATACCGAATAACTTATTTGTTATATAATTTATATATTTAATAACAAATAAATGATTTGACACTTTTATACGAATTTTTAATATTATATACATATATATATATATATATATATATATATATTTTTGTGCACTCTCTGGTTTATAAGCAACTGAAAATAAACCTTTTTATCGGTACTCAATAATTGTTTTTGTTAGTTTAGTCAATAAACTTGTTAGAACTAGCTCGTCCTGTTGTTTACTAGTGATCTAATTTTGTTCCAGTTCTTTTATTTGTTGAGTTAACTTTATCTTCGATTTGTTAATTTAAACTTATATTATATCCCATAAACTGTTATCACAACAAGCGTTTGGAAACAACAAACCATACTTGTTCTTTAACACCATTTTGGATCCCCCCCTCCCCCTCCTAACCTCAGTTAGTTTTTAATAAGTATGCACTTACAGAAAAAAGTTCTGTTAATATTTTTGTATGTATATAGTAACTGTCTTATCTTAAAGTAGGTACATAATTTTAAATCCTTATCAATCTTTACACAGGACTTATGTTAGTAAACAAACGATTGTTATCTTACTTATTCCGTTCCTCTTCAACCTCTTGAAAAAGGATTGAAAAAAAAAAACGTTTCTTTTACTCTTTCAATATTGATACAAAACCTTTGCTTTTTTTTAAGGAAACAAGCGGTTTTTACTTTTCCTCACTACCTATAGTAGTAAAAGTACTGTTTTCACCAAACATTTTTTTTTCGAGATTTCAACGGAATTATTCGTTTTGGGTGTTTTTAAGACCTCCTGAGTGGTTTTCAGCATGACGTCTGTATGTATGTATGAATGTGTGTATGTATGTGTGTGTGTGTGTTATCATCGTAGCGCCCAAAGTATTTAACCTAGAGAGTTGAAACTTGGCAGAAAAATCAGTCCTCCTTACCTGTAGTGGTGCCACCCGGAAAATCAAATTTTTCCGCCATCTTGAACCCAGTTTGTTGAGTCAGCAAACATTTTTAAAAATCGTAATAATCGAAAATGGTCCTGGTCGGGTTGAAATTTGGCACGAATATACCTCTCTGTATGACAAACAAGCCCACCAAATTTCATTTTGATATTGGCCGCCGGTTTGAAGTTATCAATTTTTGATTTTTTAAACTTTGACGGTTAATAATACCGAAATTATAATTAGGTTTTTGACTTATAGCATATCGTTGGAACCGGAAAAAATTTAGGAACAAATATAAAAACCCCCGATGAAATTCCATTAATCAGTTTAAAAGTTATAAGCGAATATAATTATTTATTAGTGCGATAGTTTTGATGACGTCAAAGTTTGTTTACATCTGTCAAAATACCGCAAAACTTCAAATAGTTAAATAAAATATAGGTATTAAAAATAAGGTTTTTTTTAAGAATGATAATAAATCAGTTTGTTCAGAACGAAACTGATAAATCAGTTTGTTGTCCCATCCAAGTACTGACCACGTCCAATGCTGCTTCCTCCTATGAGGAGGCAGCAGAGGCCACTTTAGTGGCCTCTGAAGTGAAGAAAAGTTTCGAGGTACCCTGTACCCGATTTTTTTTTTTTTTTTTTTTAATTATCGGTTTACAAACATTTATCAAAATTGGTTATCTTTATCAACAATTTTTAGTTTAAAAGAATAACGATGTTATTAGAATCGTTTAAACGCTATTAAAATAATATTATGTATTAAAAATGTCGATATCCTTTATCAATTTAAACATGATTGAAATGTTTTGTAAACTCTGTTCAAATTAGGGAAGCGTAGTTTCAACAATGATTGTTGAAGAACACTTTCTTAGAAACTGATTGTTGAAGAACATTTTCTTGGAAAATGATTATTTAAAAACAGTTTCTTAGAAGATTAAAGTTTTCCTTGAATTAAGTATTAGAAATTAATTTTGTTGTTAATCTGAGTTAATATGTTTACATTTTATATTAGAGTCAATCGAATATTAAAGAAATTTACAACTAATATTTTTGTTTGCCAACAAAGTTGATTATGTATTCACGAAAAACACTCATAATCCTCAGCGGTCTAGTTTAGATTTAATCTGTCGAGTTAATAAAAATACAATTCTGCAAGAGGAAATTGCTTTTTGAATAAAGCATTCAATCATTGTCATGTAACGCTTTTCGAGTAAATGGTTTATTTATTGTATTTAGTCTTTATATTTATTACTAGGCAGTGGCGTACACAGGGGGGGGCCCAAGGGGCCCTGGCCCCCCCCGAAATGATTACATACCTAAGACCCGCTATACACTTAAAACCAAAAAAACACAGTAATGATAGATGCATTCGAATATGCTGAAAGTATTTTCCAATAAAAGGAATTAATTAAGTATTATCTTATGGTGTGTATACACTTTAATCAACCCCAAATAAGCTCGGCCCGGATTTGCCGATAGAATTAAATTCATTCAACACTATACCGGCCCGATTGTCGGCTGGGCCCGGATTTTGGCCGATGGAATTAAATTTATTTAACACTATACCGGCCCACTGTTGGCTGGGCCCGAATTTTGGCCGATGGAATTAAATTTATTAAACACTGTACCGGCCCGACTGTCGGCTGGGCCCGGATTTTGCCGATGGAATTAAATTTATTAAACACTTTACCGGCCCGACTGTCGGCTGGGCCCGTATTTTGCCGATGGAATTAAATTTATTAAACACTATACCGGCCCACTGTTGGCTGGGCCCAGATTTTGGCCGATGAAATTAAATTTATTAAACACTATACCGGCCCGACTGTCGGCTGGGCCCGTATTTTGCCGATGGAATTAAATTTATTAAACACTATACCGGCCCTACTGTCGGCTGGGCCCAGATTTTGGCCGATGGAATTAAATTTATTAAACATTATACCGGCCTGACAGTCGGCTGGGCACGGATTTTGCCGATTGAATTAAATTTATTAAACACTATACCGGCCTGACTGTCGGCTGGGCCCGGATTTTGCCGATGGAATTAAATTTATTAAACACTATACCGGCCCGACTGTCGGATGGGCCCGGATTTTGCCGATGGAATTAAATTTATTAAACACTATACCGGCCCGACTGTCGGCAGGGCCCGGATTTTGCCGATGGAATTTAATTTATTAAACACTCTACCGGCCCACTGTCGGCTGGGCCCGGATTTTGGCCGATGGAATTAAAACTATTAAACACTATAGCGGCCCGATTTTGGCTGGACCGAGATTTTTGCTGATGGAATTAGATTCATTGAATTAAATTAGGATGGATGAAATAAATCGGCTCATTTGCCGACTAGGCCTTGATTTTTGCCAGTAGAACTAAAAACATTTAACTTGATCGACCCGAAACTTGATTAGGATGAGTACAATGAATCGTCCTGATTGCTAGTAGGCCCGATTTTGTCGATGGAAATTATGCATAAAAATAAATTGGGATGCGTTCAATAATAGACCCGATTGCCGGCTCGGCCTAGGTGTTAAGCACATTAAATTCAATGAGGCCCGAGTCAACTCGAACTTTTGCCGATGGAATTAAATTAATTGAATTAAAATATGCACACTAGACTGGCTTAAACGGGAAAATGATGGTTGTGGATTTCAGTAGCAAATTTTTGTTTTGGACCAGGATTGTGTGTAGAACGCTACGTGGGTCCTCTTGTCTATGCGGCATTCCCCTCTTGCTGACTCAGGTCGGACTAGTGTTCGTCGACATGTAGTGGGAAAACAGAGGCAATATAAATAAATCGGTTTATCACTTTGTGAAAAAAATAATTCATATTACAGAGTAATAGTAAATTTAAATCTAAAAACCCAAAAAGCGTTCAGAAAACATTTGATGTTAAATGTCCCATGTAATCCTCCCCAGCGAATGAGCGAATGATTCTTTTGTTTTGCAATAGGTATTTAATTGTCTTAGAGAAGAATTCTCTTCTAGATAAAAATTTGAAATTCGTATGTGCTCCAAATCCACGTTTGCTTTTGCAGTATGGATCACGTTTTGCTTCCGAGCTTACCAAAGGAAACGGAAGATATGGGACAGTTCTGAAGAACGAACAATTTTTATGTCTCCGATTTCAAAAATTCCACGACAGAAATCTGTTCAACATCAGGGTACAGTTTGGGTCCCGTGTCCGCCTGTCCTTCAATTTTTGCGAACCAACATATCTTAAAAGCTATTCGTCCAATTTTATTAAAATTTTGATGGTAGGTCATAATTAGCCAGGTTATAACATTGCTGATCCCGTATAAGTTTCAATCTTCTGCACCTATTTATTTCTCTTCATTCGCACAGACATACATTTATTTACTATATCTTCAAAAGTACTCATCTGATTTTTATGAAATTTTAATGGTTTGTTCAAAGTAGCCCGCAGATAACCCAAGAATAATTTCAACCGTCTGCGCTCTTAAAATATTGCTATATTGATACTTTATTCATGTTAAATTTACTCAATTTTCCCTCCTTTTTTAAATTAGTCAAAATTGGTTTGATTTTTACATGATTTAAAGTATCAATTTACCAAAATTTAAACAGCGCAGACATTAAAATTAATCTGTGAGCTTCTATCAGATAAGTTTTATAAAATCAGATTAATATTTTTGAAGACAAGGTGTAAATAAATGTATGTGTGTGCACATGTGGAAGAGAAATGGTGGCAGGTGGAGAAATGTGGTGGAGGGAAATGGGACCAGAAGATTGGACCTTATATAGGACCAACAATGGACTTTTTATATGCTAATTAACTGCCATCCGAATTTCATTAAAATCGAAAGAGTAGTTTTTAAGAATTGTTCGCAATGATTGAGCGAGAGACAGACTAACAGCCAGAAACGGGATCAAAAATGTCTGATAACTGGAACAGATTTCTGTCTTGGAATTATTGGAATCGGAGACATAATCGTTCTTTAGAACGATCACATCACATAGTGAGGTGTTACCTCATAGGATTTTAATTTAATTAAATATGAGGTTAGAAATTGAAATTAGAGTGTTGAAAAGGGGGAGAAATTACAATTATAATAAATTATGAGGTATGCTAAACCCGCATATAAGTTAAATTAGGTTGGGCCCCCCCCGAAAAAAATTTCTGTGTACGCTACTGTTACTAGGGTATTGTTATTCAACGTTTCTTCCGCCTTTATTTATTTTTTTTGTTTTACCTTGTATACAAACGGATAAAATAATAAAATAAATAATTATTATGTAACCACTAAAATAAAAAAAAATAAAAAAATCAATCATGGAAAAAAATATAAAACAAATTAAAATGTAGTTTATTGGCCATTGGCCATTAAACCTTGTATAAAGTTTTTTTGTTTTTTTTTAAATGAATAAATGATTTATAATTTTAAGGTTTTACTTCGTTATAATTGTGAATAGGTGTATTCTTGAGTCTGGAGCTTAGATTAGAAAATATAAAGCCATATTTACAATTTCGCACGAATGCGAAGGCAAATGTGGAGTCGGTTCTCTCATTTGTCTCGCCACTGCGCTCGCGCTGGGAGCGGTTTTTATGGACGAGTCAAAGTCTTGTATCGAAGAGTTGAACACTTGGCGAATGTTTGTGCAATCGGTTCGCATTGTGGGGACGAAAGGACGAATGATACTCGCGAGTGTCGGCGAGTTACGAGCGGCGAGTATGTAGATGCTGTATAAAAGTCAAGAGTTATTTTCAAACTATCATGCCGAATATTAGATATTCGGCATGATATTAGGACTTAAGGCGCACTACACATTCTCATGAATGGCGAGGAAAGTGGCGAAGTGAATGTGTTGTCGGTTCACTCGTCATTCGCCTCGTTAATCGCCTCGCAGTTCGTGGTGCTCTTGTTGGGAGCGGGTTTTGGACTACTCTGTATTAAATCGAAGAGTGTGTTAATGGTCGTTTTGCGTTGTGGGGACGAACGGACGAATGCCACCAGCGAGTGTGGCGAGTCACGAGCGCAAATGTGTAGATGTAGAATTCGTGAATTCAATGTCTGAGAAGAAAATGGCAACCTCGATTTACATTCGTGGCCCTCAACCTCAATATTCGCGGAGAGGAGATCGACGTCCTCTGTACGGAAAAATGACACCTGAAGCCGCGAAAACAAAAAGAAAGTCAACGCTGAAAGCATTTTCATAATTATGTTTTTAACAACAAACCTTGATCCATTGAAGGTGAAGTAAAGCAGATGTTGATCCTAGCATCCAATATGAGATGACAAGGACAAGGCTAATAGGATGGGTGAAAGAAGTAGAAGAGCTGATTTCATACGATTCAGGTCAGGTGGTCTCTCTGATAATGAGCTTGGTTTATTTTAAATAAAGATGATTCGCCAGAGCAACTACCAAAGGGAAATCAACCTGAAATTGGTTAATGTTTTCGTTTTCCTGAGAGCAAAAGATATCTGAGCTCAAATAACTTGTGCTTTTGACCCAGGTGTATGGAGTATTTTAACGTGTCCTTGATGCCGCTGTGGCATTTTCAACTTATGCAACGAGAATAAAATTGCATTCGACTATAAAGCACTTACCATGTGTTAAAACATTACTGGGATTTAAGGGGGGTGACACACTTCTCCTCCCGGGTAGCGCCACCTGGGTGGCGCTACCCGGTCGTCAATAGGAATAGATAAACAATGATTAGGGTTAGGCTTGATATCTGTGAATTTATCATTTTCAAGGATATTTTGGAACATATTTCTCGCGGAACTATTTTTTCCTCCTTCTTCTTCTTCTTCTTCTTCTTTATACATTTATACAATTTTATATTTCGAATCTTTGTCGCTGTTTTCTCTACGTGTAATATAAATAATTGAATTAAAAGTCTGCTAAAATTAAAAGAAATTATAATCCTCGACTGTGTTTTTCTCCAATGTGTGCGATAGCGAGTACGTAAAAGTATTTTTAATGTCCCTTCAACACCTACAGATTATTTAAAGAAAACTGCATCAGAGGAGCTGAAACCGGCCGTATTGTTTAAAATACAATTATTTTAACGCTGTTCAGTTTAATTTCATGTTAAATTCTATTTTGTGTATAATTTGTTTGAGAAATTCTTGGTTCTGCTATTTAATTTTTGAATCAAGAACGATCTTAAAGCCTCGATCAGACTGTTTAACCGAAAAGAGGAAACGAGTCGAACCTTGGTCTCTGCGCATGCCCAGTCTGAGGTTCATTTACCAAGTTTCTCTTCAAGTAAGAATAAGAAGTGATGACGTTCTCTGAGCATTTTTCAGTCTGAAGTATAATGACTGTAGGGGTGTTAGATAACCTGATTATTTTTAGCTTTCAAATATGTATGCAGTTGATAGTCTGGATATTTAGTACTGGATTTGACCGCTAGAGTTCATTAACAATGTAATTTAGGTTAATTCAATTTTCAGAGGCACTGAACAAATAAAAAACATTTTTTAATACGATTATATTTTTAAAATAAATCAATTGAAGTATTTAAAATGTATGTTGATATATTATTAATATTAAAGATTATATCGTATTTCTATACGATAAGAATTTAGCAATACAACAACAATAATAATAATAATAATAATAATAATAATAATAATAATTATTATTATTATTATTATTATTATTTTTTTTTTTTTTTTTTTTTTTTTTGACTGGCGGGAAAAGACAACGGCTCCTGCAGGGCAAAAGTTTTATGCCCCAGGGTGTATGAAGCTAAGCTAAGCCACCCTGGAGCCTCGCTATCCTACTCTCGATAACGAGACCTATCGCAGGATCCCGGGATCCCTGAGTGTGGGGATTGAGCTACTTCCCGATTGCTCAGCCGACACCGAGACAGACGCTGGTAGCCCCTACCCCACTAAAATCCCTGCCGGTGAAAAACCCTCCATTTTGGGTACCATACTCTTGAAGGAGCATATGGTACCTCACGCGACTATAATTATAATTATAACTACAACTACCAAGAGCTACAACGTCATCATCGTTTCATATGATGATCGTGTGCTCCTGGTTTCCTAGACTTACCTTTCCTCTATGCTTCCTGCTCCAGTCATTAATAATATTAATATTATTATTATTATTATTATTATTATTATTAATAATTATTATTATTAATAATTATTTCAAGATCTTATTTCAGTCTTGTTTTATTGTTTAAAGCAGGAAGAGAAATTTTCAATTGGCTTAATTAATTCCACATCTATTACAAAGAGGATATTAGAAACTCTGAAACATTACATTTTGAGTGGGTAGTAATGAAGTACGCGACCTACTCATATGTAATAGGAGAGATTTTATAGGAACAAAGGATTTAATAAGAACTTATTCGCTTTTTAACAATGATTATGTATGTTTAAAATTCTTATATACAACAAAATAGTCATAAAATACCAGAAGCCACTAGTTCTAAAGTCCTAGTGAGGATTTTATGGTAGGTACTTATTTAGATTGATACACCCCTATGCTATTTTAGAATATAAAGGGCTGACTAAATAACTATTAAGACGGCAAGGGGTGTTTAGTCCAATGTACTTTGGGACAAAGGAATATCACACTTTATAAAGGGAGTAACAGTCTAAAGAAGAATATTCCGTATAACATTACGTATTCCGATCGGATTACTTTAAAAGCCAAAACTGGTTGTTGGTTTTTAATTATAAATCGCCAATAAAGGCGATCGTGGCTTCGTGGTTTTTTTAAGAAGAAAATGTTTATTCTTTAGAATTGGTCAAGAAAAACCTCCACTTTCTTATATATTAACTGTAAAATGAGGAAAAAAATGATTTTTTTGTTTAGTAAGTATCTTCGTCCTTCGAGGGTCTTTTAAGTTACCATCTTCTCGCTGTATCTTCTTATGGTACAATTTGTTTTGTTTTATATTATATAAGCTTATAAAAGGTCTCTTCAGTTCTTAATTCTAGTTATTTGTCAAATGCATAAAAATCTATCTATAGGATCGTTTATCTATCGTTAATTATTAGACCAGGGTTGAATTGGTGGCAGCAAGAAGACTCTTTGTTTCAATTTAGTAAATAGAGTGCAGGTATAGAGATAAGAAATGGACAAGTGAATCTATAACCTACACACAATAATTGTCATTATTGACTGAAGTCAAGGTAGACACAATTTTTTGAGCATTCATTTTTTTGAGGCATCGATACTTTAATTTAAAGTTTTATTTATTTTAATATTCTTGAATTTTCGTTTCTCTATTATTTACTTTCTTATTAATACAAAAAGATCATCTTGCCTCTCTGGAATTGAAGATTGAAGAATTGATGTTCAGACAGTGGTTCTAGGGCGAATGACATTAGCTCCTCGCTGATCACTTATCAATTATAATTTATAATCAAATCATTCGTGTTAATATTTTAGGATAGATTATTCCAAGACTGGGAAGAGGTTCGACTTATATACGACATAAGAAATACGATTTCTTCAGAGAATATTAATCGTCCGTAACGTATCATATTATACCCTTTATAATGCCCTTTAAACACCCCAGTTCTATAAACATCTGTAACACCATCACGCTCTAGCTGTCGTCTTGAATCTAAAGGTTTTTGTTTTTATTGTTACAGAAAGTCAAGGGTCGGTAGAGAAAGGAGACCGGTCATCTCCTGCTCCTGCTCCGCCGGACCAAGAACCACAACAGCAGCCGCCACAGACCCAGACCCAGGCGCCGACACAGACACAGACACAAATACAGACACAGACTCAGTCACAGACACAGGCTACTACACCAGAGGACCCCAACATGAGGCGACTACCAACCCATGCTAAAGGTATAACCCTTATTTACTTAGTCCTTAGATTTAATTGAAAAATAGAGAGGGGTCATAGATAAAGCTGGCTTTTACATACAAAACCGATAATTCGACCACATAATATAGAAACAGTCAAGATTAAGAGTAATGACTTTATGACTGATCTAAATTTAAGTCTTGCGCAAGAAAATTTTACTTTGAGAATGACCAATCGTTGTAGTAAGATGACAATAGTACATTGAGAGCAATCAAGGTTTTCCCAGTAAAAGATCACTTGTTGCAGGATGCTTCCACTTCTAGAAGCATTGTTAGGCGTTATTAAACTTCAATAATTAGTCTTGAGAGTAATTTTTTGCCATCCGAGTCACCTTTAAATTGTGAAGTAAATTGTTTATGAGGTAACTGTAAATCTAAAAAAGGTTTTTATGTTCTGGAATATTAACAGGGTTTATAAGCCTCGCCCAGACTGCCGAACTGAACAGAAGAAACGAGCCGAGCATTGGTCTCTGCGCATGCCCAGTCTAAAGTGCGCCTGCGCATCTCAGACTGGGCATGCGCAGAGATCAATGCTCGGCTCGTTTCTTCTATTCGGCGGTCTAGACGAGACTTTAAGCTTCACCTCGTCAGCTTCAGAGAGTCAATATTCCGTTTATGTCTCCTATAATCTTATATTTTAGTATTGGAACCTACATAGGATCAATCTCTACGCTAGGTTGATTAAGAGGATCTTGTGTTATTGCTATTGCTATATTATGTAGGTCGAATCTCTTAAAATTTCCTCCGGCGAGATTTAATCTCTTAGTTTAATCTTGGCTTCGTCCAACTGGAACCTGTGATCTTCAGATCACACACGATCTTACACGCTTGGTGTAAAAAGGGAAATAAATGTCAATCGAAAAAGGGAAAAACTAAACTGAATAAATATTTTGATGAGTTATGTATTGTAGATTTTGTTAAGAGTATGCGAATCTAAAATCAGATTGCATTTTTAACTATTCCCAGTAGCTCAATATTTGTTAAGTAGATTAATCTTTTAGGTTGAGATTTAGTGCGAAATGTAACTAGTTTCTCTATTATTGAAGCTTTATGTCAAACAAGTACCTTTGTTAATGGATATATGTAAAAATATACCTTACAAGAGCGCATTGTTTTGTACAAAGAATTTTCAATCTAATAATAGGTTAACAACAGTGGCTTTAAGGAAACTCGTGTATTCTTAATTACGGTAGAAGCTTTTGTAGGAGGAGGTAGGGGTAGGTATCTGTCTTGCTTTTAATAAACTGACTTCTTCGCAATTTAACAAAGCCATTGTTAAATATTTTCTAAACACATCTACTTCTACCATTTCCCCCTACACAAATACAAACAAATTAAATTAATCAAGAAATTAATCTATTTTTTTTTATACACCCAATGTGTTATGTAAAATTCTAGTTAACTATTTATCAAAGAGATCTATCGGTGCAAGTTTGGCATCGAATGGTAAATATCAGGACAAGATAAATAAAATGAATTGGCACAGAAGGTCTGTTGTCATTTAAAAGGAAAAGAACGAAATGTTCGAGACTTATAAAAAAGGTCATCATGGGATTTAAAAATAAGTATTATTACAAAACCTTTAGATTAAAAATAGTTTTAAACTATGACAATGTGGTATTTTTAACATCAACATCAGATAAATAAAGTATTATGAATTCGTACTGTGAAATATATTATTTAAATTGCAATCCTGTGAAAGGACTGCCTTATTGCAAGCTTTGAGGGATATAATCATGATGTTTGATTTATTCGTTTGTTTGTTTTTTTTTGTAAAGGAGAAGTGGAATATTTATAGTTTCATTTAAACATTGAACGAAAGTTCTTTATGATTTATTAAAAAGACCAAACTATATTTGAGATTTTTTCAAGAAGAGTATTGGTAGCCCTGCATATAAATTAATTATAATGAATCCATATTGTTGCATCTAAACCGTTAATGTTCCGAAGTACAAGGATTTTTTATATTGTTGCATCTGAACCGTTTATGATCAGAAGCGCAAGATTTTATTGTTTTGTTGCATCTGAACCGTTTATGATCAGAAGCGCTAGAATTTCTTGTATTGTTGCATCTAAACCGTTTATGATCAGAATCGCTAGCATTTCTTGTATTGTTGCATCTAAACCGTTTAAGAAGAGTATTGGTAGCCCTGCATATAAATTAATTATTATGAATCCATATTGTTGCATCTAAACCGTTAATGTTCCGAAGTACAAGGATTTTTTATATTGTTGCATCTGAACCGTTTATAATCAGAAGCGCAAGATTTTATTGTATTGTTGCATCTGAACTGTTTATGATCAGAAGCGCTAGAATTTCTTGTATTGTTGCATCTAAACAGTTTATGATCAGAAGCGCTAGAATTTCTTGTATTGTTGCATCTAAACCGTTTATGTTCAGAAGCCCTATTTCATTTTTTTTGTAATGTAGCATCTGAACCGTTTGTGTTCAGAAGCGCAAGCTTTTTCTTGTGTGGTATTACTAATGATTAAGTTATCTTTATGATACATACTAAGTAAAGTTAGTTGTTGAAACTTGATTATAGTGAATAAATGTATAAAATGAATCAGTTTATTTTTAAACAAACCATACATGTTTGATCTTTATTTTTAATCAGCTAATTCCAACCGTGTATCGTCATAGCCTGATGTGTGTTATCGGTTATATTCTGGTCATATTATACTATCTTTCAGGTTGGTATCATGCTCAAAAAACTTGTCTTATATTCTGTTAAATTGTTGTTTTATTTCTTCTTAAAGAGTGATAATGACAATGGAAAAGTGCCAAAAAAAATCAGCCAAGGCTTATAGAGTTAACATTGTCCAAATGCCAAATGATTAATATTTTTGTTTATTATGAATGAATATGCTTATTTATTTGTTTATAATTTTTTACGAGCCCCTAAACAGCAAGATAGCCTCAAGTAGGGCGCTTTTTAATAGTAGTATTAACATAAGACTATTAGACTATAACAAAATTAAATATTTAACAGGAATAAAAATAAAAATAAAATGTTTAAAAGTAATAAATGT
Source organism: Gerris lacustris (assembly GCA_951217055.1). Taxonomy (NCBI): domain Eukaryota; kingdom Metazoa; phylum Arthropoda; class Insecta; order Hemiptera; family Gerridae; genus Gerris; species Gerris lacustris. The sequence continues at coordinate 18,760,251 of OX578279.1, read as the reverse complement.
TCGTGCGCACTTTTCTTTTTTTTACCATAATATTTGTATTAATTATTTTCCACTTAAAAAAAATATTTTTCTTTAGTAAAACCCCGATTATCTGTACTTACTAGTGTCAAGATTGATCAAATATCCGGTTAATCAGATTTCCAGTATCATACATCAGAGGAAAACCTTATAAAAATAAATGAAAACTAACAAGTTTTGAGTATTTATTCAATCAACACCTAAGAAATCCGTCAAAAACAATATATGTGATACGAAGTAAAGAAGGGGTTAATTTTTAATAACGTCATTTGAAAAGAAAGAAATTATTAAATTAGCTCTTCAAATGTATTTTACTTATCTGAGCGCACGGCAGTGTGAAAGGCTAAGTTCCAGTAAGCATGCAGTGTATGTTGACATGAACCAATTCATCCGGTTTTTCCCCCCCTCATATCTCTGTTTTCTCTTATGATTGGATTTTTGAATTGAGCTTAAGTAGCTTAGGACGCTATAAAAAATTGAGCCCTTAATATTTAAGCCTTTTGAAAAGGGGAGAGTTTCATAGTTGACATTTCTGTTGTTAACTCAGTCTTTCAGAAAAAAATGTTCTAGACCCTTTCCCAAAGAAGTTAGCCCTTTCAAAAAACTGATATTAACATTGCGTCCATGTCTGTTTTATGCCTCATTCAGCTACTGGCAAAGTTTTAAGCAATAAAAATAAAAGAGCAGTATTGCTCATGAAAGTAGGAGTGAAGTAAGTTTATGGACTTAATAAAGAGCAGGCTTGGCCACAATTTACATCTACTTTCATGTTCATGGTTAATAATACTGCGCTTTTAATTTTATTGCTTAACACTTGGCCAGTAGCTGAATGAGCCATAAAACAGACTTGGGTGCAATGTAGATATCACTACTTTGATAGACTGACTTTTTGGGAGGGGTTTGGGACTTAGCCCTTTTTTACGGTAAGGTTTCTGTTGGGAATCCAAACATTTACATTAAATTATTAAAACTATATTGTGTAAATCCTGAGATTTGCTGTACATATTCTAATAATTGTTAGCGAAAAGTCAGCGATAAAGCCTTGTTCGCACTTGGCAACTAATTTAGTCGAGTGGCGAGTAGATTAGTAACTAAAACTAAACGTGTCTGAACGGTAACATTTTAGTTGAGTAAGTTAGTCACTTACTAAACTACTTGACTAAATACTCAATTCATTTCACTCTTATTTTTTCGGGCGAGTAGAAATAGGTATTCTTACGTTGAATTTGTGACTGCACTTTCATTAACAGAAAATTAAAACAATTTTCAGTCATTCTCAAAGTTCCGAAGTATTCTTTAGGATCTTCTAATGCTAATTCTTTGAGAAGAGAAGTAGTACCTCGCCTAATTCATCACTTCTCTAAAGTCCTTTTTCGTATCCATACTTTTTTTGGCTTTTGACATACTAATTTCTTCTTTAACTTCTTCTATAATAGGCATTGCAATAAGCTTTATTAGCTTATTTACTTTGATGCGTTGCCTGTCCATCTTGCAAATACACTAGCTACTAATGTACTTGACAGTTTAGTAAAGTCCAAGTACGAACGATATTTGAAATTCATATTTTACGATTTTGGTAGTATTTATACTACGGAACGATTAAATTTTAATTTAAATCAAATTATAATTATTATTAACTACGGGAAACAGACAGAGAAAAATAGACTCTAGCGCGGGGATTTGAACCACCGGCCTCTATATTTCCATTATAGCGCTCTAACCAACTAAGCTACGCAGTAGAATGAATTTCTCTGACGTTAATGATACCTTGACCCGAATTTAAAGCTTTCAATTTTACGATATGTTTTATATTTTTATTTTTAACGATATTTGGCTTTTATTTTTAACGATATTTGGTGAGTTGCTACTAGCTTAGTTACCAAATTACTCGCTACTCGACTAAATTACTTGTTAAGTGCGAACAAGGCTTTAGTCATACTTGCTAATAAACCTAAATATTCCGTCTAAAATCATAAGTTAATCTAGCTTATTTACAGGATTACATGTATATTTACTTATAACGTAAATTCTAATATGAAATAGCTGTAACGGCACATGACGTTAGAAGAAGGTAGGTGGGAACACGTCATGTTTTATATCTGTTGAGCCGTGTTGAGTTCAACACAGTAAAACTGCCTAAAGGTCAAGCACACCCAACTAATAAACTTCTCCACTCTTTACAATCAGAATGAAAATATTTCATTTGGCTGACTAATTCAAAACAAACCTCTTTAGATGTTTATTTAAACTCGCCATGTATCTGTTACTCTTGACATTCTTTCTATTTATTATGCCCTGTTTATTTCGTCTAGCTTTTGTCGTCTCTCTTTTCTTCGTCGTCTTTTTTCTTCGTTGTCTCTCTTTTCTTCGTTGTCTCTCTTTTCTTTTCTTCTTTAGACCTTCAACACTACTTGAAATTAATTGCTATTCCTGCTAATTTATCTACCTTCTTTATTTGTTTCGATCTAATTTTAATATCTAAGAATAATATGAAGTGTTTTTACTACTACGACTAACCCTTAAACATAAATAACATCTATTAACTTTTTTGTATTTATTTTAGTTTTTAAATAGATTTGAAAAAGTAAACAAATATTTGAATGTAGATTGCGAAGTAATCTTTTGTTAAGAACAAGGCTTTTTATTGTATTGTTATTGTATAGAAAGATTAATCTCGGTTTTTTTATGCAGTTATCTATTCCGCATTATTATGAGAATTTTATCTTTTGCGACCAATGAATATTTAAGTGTCAATTCATTTAGTACAAAAAAAGTTTAAATTAAAATTAAAAATGTTTTGATTAGTATTATTTAAATTTAGTACAGAGTTATTCGCGTTTAAAACCCAACTATGTAGTCAAATATGGTCCACAAACTTTTTCAAGTCCACAGTGTATTTTTCATTGATCTTTTCATTGGTTTCTGATAGGGGTTTCTTCAATTCATTAAACTAAACTCGAATAATACTACGTTATTATATTAATTGTTGAATAATTGATGATAGTTATCAATATAGTTAGTAGTAGTAGTAGTAGTTACCTAGTACTTCCTACTAGAGGGGTAGGACGAACCACTTGTTCGAACCTCGCAATCAGGCCTACTTACTACAGTGGACCCATTTTACTTGCCCCGTGGTGGAGAGTTCCACACTGAGAAAAAAGTGGGATGAAAATGCAAAAACTAAATATAGTTAATGCAGATTTGGTCACCGCAAAGTCAAATGCAATTGAAGCAACTGCATTTGGTTTGCGCCAATTATTTTTCATTTGTTTTTGTGGTTACTGCAATAAGTAGGGTTTAGTTACGCCGGTTTAGTATCCCCAATTATAAATTAGTTGTGGATACTTATTTATAATTGTTGTTACTATTTTTTGTTTTATTTGTAGTTGCGGTAAATAAGTGAATCTTGAAAATCTTAACGTTGTAACCGCATCTAATGAATTAGTTGAGGGCTGAAGTATCTGAGACTAACTTTGGTGATTACAGTTGCCCCAACTATATATTTGGATTTTACATAAACTAAGTTGACAACGCATGACTTTTAAAATAAAAGATGATTACATATTATTAGAATAAAATTCATTTTTTACTTTAGATCTACAGAAAATATTTATATGTATTTTAAATTTTTAATAATAAAATTAAAATATTTTATTATTATTAGTATTACCCCAATTTTTTATGTTTAATCTTTATCTTTTTGTGCAAGCATACCGGGCCGCGCCGATAGGGGGTGCAGAGAAGAATTTGTAATCGATTATTCCTAATAGAATTAAATCTAATCATTAGATTATCATCATCGGTTGGAATCAAACTTTGATTCGATTAATGATTAAAATCGAATCAATTTAACGTTTAACAAAAATTAACATTTTCAAATTAATATGTATGTTTTATAATGTAATTTTGACCTAATCATTAATCGATAGATGTTGAACAAAAGACTAAAAGACCCATAAAAAATAAATGTATAATGTGTAATAAGATGCGTTTAAGATAACATATTAGTGTAGATTTCAGTCGTCAGTTAAGAGCTACTCGAAGGAATAGAGCTTCTTTTTTTTACTTTGTTAATCTGGTTCTAGGATTAGGGTATTTCCATGTCTCGTATTAAATGTAGATATTTTAATTTAAACTAAAGAGTATAAGGGATTAAGTATTCCATGTGATTGGACTTAGTATTCCAATGTAGAATGTGTTTTGTGAATTCTTCTATGGATTTAAGATTTTTTTTGGGATCACTATTGCTGCTAGATACCATAAAAAAATAAGAAAAATTGCCAAATTTAGAGAATTTAATGTTTGTAACAAATTTAAGGTTTGTATTCTCTAGATAAAAATGAGACATTTTTACTCTTGGCAATTTATTTGTAGGGTCAATATTTTAGCGGAAATTCAACTTCAAACATTCCTACTTTGAAGCTTTGGGCGCTTATCGGCGACAAAATTATGGTTGTAGAAAAACCTTCAAAGAAGTAAAATGTCTTACATTTATTCCTAGAATGCAAAACGTTCATTACAAATATGTCTTACTATTAACTTTTTTTTTTTCATTTTTGCGATAGCTCATATTAGATGGAACACCCGAGACCCGAAGTGAACAATACCACCAAAATGAAGTTAATCACACAAAAAAAAGACTTACTCTGTTTTACCCCTTTTCACAAGAAAAGTACGCCAGGTTTCATTCATTTATGTCAAATGGTTCAAAATTTAAAGGGGGGAAACTTTAGGACCACCCTGTATAATAAAGTTCTAAAATTCTAGTTCGCTCCCCTCGGCCTTGAAGTTTTTTTTGTAGCTTAAATGATTTAATGTAGCTATTTGTTTAATATTGACTTTCATGATGATAACATTTACTAGCTATTCAGATATAGTTTTTTAAAAAAAATCTTAAATTCTTGTTGAAAGCTTAAATTTTAAAAGGTAGAAATTTAAATTGACATAATTTGTTACCCGCCTTCAAGTTTCCAACCAACTCCTCCAAAAAAAGTATGCCTGTTCCCTCAGCTGAACTTACATTGGGGGTTTGGTTTGGATCAAAGAACCGTAGAGCGATTGGGCCTAAGATCTTTTTAAGGTTTTTAGGGGCGTTTGTTGGAATTTTTCCCTAGAACCAGGACCACCCTGTCTGATAAAGTTCTGAAATTCTAGTTCGCTTCATTCGCCCTTGTTTTTTTTTTTTTTTGTTTTTTTTTTTTGTTTTTTTTAAATGATTTAATTTTGCTATTAAGTGTTTAACATTGATTTTCATGAGGATAACATTTATTCGCTATTCAGATACACAGTTTAAGGTTTCCAGGGCCCCTACTAAAGAACTCGGTTGTCAGAGGCCTCGGTTTTGCAGTATTTCATTTATTCATGGCTTCTAACATACGAATTCGTCACTGAAAAGCTTGGAAAGTGAAATTGAGTAGCTCAAATTTGATGTAAAACTACAGTTGGCAGTCTATTTTCCAGTATTTTTGTGAGTCATATCCGCTTTACTATAAATGTATTAACTGCAACTAAGCAACTAGGTACCCTTTTTATATTATTGGTTAGGACGAACGATTTAAAAAAAACTTAGTTATGGATAGTGTTTTAACAAAGTTTATAGTAACCGTAAGTGATTTTAGTAACGGGAACTAAATTTGCAGTCATTTATGTGTTGTAACTATAAAGATAGTCGGAGGAGCTAATGTTCTAGTTACCATACCTAAGTTTAGTTTCCGTAAATGTAAAAACGATACCCGTAACTACATGAACCACTTCCGAGCATGCGCAGTTTCATTTTACGACACCATGCTGGCCAGAGACAACTAGAATTATTGTCAGTCAGTTGTCAGTTCCTTGCCTACCTCCGTACCGTGAACTAGGGGTGGGTTGTTTCTAGTTTATCTAGTACACAGTACTACCGTACCAGTAGTAATATGGAGTACAGGTACTCCATATTACTTGTTACAAGTACCTAGGTACTGAAATAATGTTAGTTTGAATTATATGTAATTAATTATTGTGTTAATTTAATTATTATTTATTATGTTATCTAATTATAATGTTATTTTTTTCTTTTATAAACGAGTATAAAAATTATGTAGTAATTTTAATGCAGTCACCATGTATTATTTAATTATAATTTTATTCAGTAATTTTATACAGTAATTAATTTAAAGTAATAATGAATAATTTCTTAATGATTTTAATTTTTCAATACGTTTATTTTTATAATAATTTTAAGTAATACTTTTAAAATTATATTGTAATTACTTTTTGTAGTAGTTAAATGTTTATTTTTCTTTTATATATTTTTAATAAATAAGCTTAAACAATTTGTATTATAAAACTGTGTCCAGGCTAAATTGTTTTATCCTAAAACATTTAGCATCATTAATTTGTAGCATATTCTAAAACTATTAAAGATAAATAAATTAAAAAAAAAAAAAAAAATACCTTGCTGAAATAACAAATATTAATAAGTAATTATATTGTTTGTTTTTTTTCTTTTATGCATATATAAAAAATATACAGTAATTTTAATGTAGTCATTATATATTATTTAGTAATAATTTTATTTAGTTATTTTATACAGTAATTACTTTTAAAGTACTAATTACTATTTTTTTAATAATTTTAATTAATAATTTTAAAGTAATACTTTTAAAATAATAAATATAGTAATTACTTTTATATTGTAATAAAGTATAATGTATATTTTTCTTGTATATATTTTATAATAAACATGTTATACACTAAAACGGTGTCCAGGCTAAATTATTCTATCCTTAATTATTTTGCATCATTTGTCTTTTATTGCAACGTTTTATAAATTTTCTTTACTTTACTGACTTGTTTCAATACAAAAGTTGTAACTTTTAAGTAAGTTCGATGTCATGCTTTATGCTTTGAATACTTAGTCAGTAAAGCAATGAAATAAAAAGTCACATTCAATGAGTAAGTATGAATTCAGGGTACTAGTAGTAGTATAGTTGTAAATGTCATGGTAGCTATCCATTATCCATGGTGGGACCTATAGTAGTATGCCCCCTCCGATTGCAAAATAGATGATTGTTTATACTGTTGAGTGTCTCAGGTAATGGAATTTATTAAAAGCAAACAAAGTTATAAATTTAAAAAAAGATTATTATTGGAAGCAATCTAAAATGCTTCCAATAAATTCTAAATTATTTTGCTCTCAATAAATTGCTTGGCCTAAAATACTTAACTGTATAAACAATAATATATTTTGTAATCGGAGAGGGCGTACTACTACAGGTCCCACCATGGATAGTTCCCTTAACTACTCTTTTGGTTCCTGCAATTATGCAGGAGCCAAAAGAGTAGTAGAGGGGAATATAATTATTGTTGAGGATGACAAACGTTATGTTTGGTGTGACTATATACATAATTGGGGGAATTACATTCATTGTTGGAGTCATTATGTTATACAGCAGCGGGAACAAATTTTGGAGTTACAGCAACTGTTAAATAGGCACAGCAACTATTGTTATAGTTGAGCAAACTAATTAATGTAGCTAGCGTAAAATATATATTGTTGGGGTCATTAATTACACAGCAGCGCTAACAAATTTTGTAGTTACAGCAACTATTATTTATGTTCTGGCAAAAAAAGTGTAGTCGCAGTAACTATAAAAATAATTGCCGTGACTATACAGACTGTTGACGGCAACTAAAAACATTGTTGCAGCAAATACAGATTTTTTTCATTTAATAACAGTTACAAACTTTCTTGGTTACCGCTACAATACAAATTACAATTACAGCTACTAAAAGTCTATTGTTAACGGTCTACTAAACTCGACTTGTTATCGCAACGAACTTCTGGTGGTCCCGGCCGCAACAATATTTTTGGTCAGCGGCTACCCAAAAATCGCCTCTTTTTTTTCTCAGTGCAGCTACTTCACACATCATACATTTGTACATTGTACCGCCGAAGCGATCAATATAGTTAACAATTGGATTTAGCTTGGTTAAACAAGATAAACAATTATCAAGAGTGGAGTTCAATTTTAATATTATTAGCCCAGGAGCTAGCGTGCATAAAAGTGACTGACTAATATCAAGCTAGAACTTTGTGTATGCGTTAATCTTTAGGTGTCCTTTAGGAATATGTGGTCGGCTAAGTTTGTCTGCGGGGCATAGCTTGGTCATAAGCTGTTAAACAGACGGATGGAGAGTTGTCCTGTCCCATCCGTTTTGGCGGACTATGTGATTTTCATGATCCTGAGTACCAAATTAGTTAGTAGACCAAAAATCAAGTTGATGTTAGTTTCTCACTTGATACGTTAGTTATTCAAATATTTCTTCAAATCAAAGAGGCCTAGCAAGTGACATACTAACTTCAACTTGATTTTTAGTCTACTAACTAATTTTGTACTCAGGATCATGAAAATCACATAATTCACCACAATGGATGGGCCATGGCCGCTCTCTATTGTTTTTTTTAAATCTGTTGAGCCGTGTTGAGTTCAACACAGTAGCTTTTGGCCAAGCTATGTCCCGCAGACGAGTTTAGCACACCACATACTCTTAAAGGGCACTTGATTACTCATACTCAAAATTCTAGCTTGATATTAGTCACTAATGCACGCTATCTTCTGGACTATATACATGTTAATATCATTTTGTTAATAATGTTATTTTTAATTTCTCCATTTTAAACATCTATATATGCATGCTTTTTATTCAAGTAAAGCAATGAATTATTGTATTGATAATAATAGGATTGGGATGTTGACTTAATTCTGTAAATTCGATAAAAGAAAAAGAGAAAATTATCTTTTTGCTGTCGTAATTAAGCTTTTGTAACCTGATGAATTATATTTCTAGATTTAATTATAATTAACAACTATAGTTTTTTTGACATTCCATTGTAATTTAAATTATTGAATTAAGTCTTTTTTTATTTTTAATTGGACTATTGTTATTTTACACTTACTGTTATTTTTTGACCTTGTTTATAATAACATATTTGCATTTTTTTTCCCACGTTTGACTGCAAAAAAATGTAATTATTTATATTTATTTTTACCAAAGTGCTGTAAGTTAATCAATTAAACGAGTGGCGTTTTATCTTTTATAGTTTATTTTTGGACGCTTGGACTATTTCTCTGATTCTCTAGCTAAGCTATTAAGATAATTGATGTTTTGAAATTCCTTCTAAGTAGTTTCTAAAAAAAAGTTCTTTTAATTCTAACGATTGCACAAAACTAAACGTTACGCTTACTCAACCTGAACCCTTTAACTAGTTTCTCGTATTGTTTCCTGTTTACACAAACAGTTTAGAGTTATTTTTGAAGATTCTTTTTCATAATATAGAGGAATTGGAATTGAGATGTATGTAGGGTATTTGATCTTTTGATAAGAAGAAAAATACTATTTTGCTGATAATTTTAACTACTACTTAAAGAATTTGAAGGCATCAAGTCGATTAACTTTTTAGACTCAGATCAGACCATGATTATAGAGCATAAACATAAAGTCTAAATCTACCAAAAACCTACTTACTCAGATATAATCCTCAATAATACTAATACTTATTGAAAATATAAGATGACAGCTTCCATTGCAGACTTCAATAATGAAATAGAAAGCACTAGCTAAAAATAACAGTTTCACAAATTCTACAGAATTTGCGAATGGAATTGAATTCTTCCGAACAGATCACACTCATGGATATGTCTATACCCTACTTAGGAGATATGCCAATACAAGAAGGCATAATTATAAAAAGCAATATTAATTGTTTAAAGGTATAGTGTACTTCAACTTTCTAACTCAGAAGAGGGTATTTATTTGGAATAAAAGTCCTTTTTAAATTGATTTTTTTAATTACATCAAAGCTTTCGCCCAAGGAACCTGAGCTTCTTCAGTGATAATCTACAAATAATAGATAAAAATATACAAATAGACAAGTAAATTAAGAAAAACAGCAATATGCAAACAGAAATAACAAAAAGAGTGTGACAATAGGTTCTTACCAAGTGGTGAAGATCTAAGAATTTAAAAATTAAATTAAAATTAAAAAACGTTTAGATTGAGGTTTAAATATAAACATAATATGACAAAACCTCAATCTTAACATTTTTTAATTTTAATTTAATTTCTAAATTCTTAGATCTTCACCTCTTGGTAAGAACCTATTGTCACACTCTTTTTGTTATTTCTGTTTGCATATTGCTGTTTTTCTTAATTTACTTGTCTATTTGTATATTTTTATCTATTATTTGTAGATTATCACTGAAGAAGCTCAGGTTCCCTGGGCGAAAGCTTTGATGTATTTAAAAAATCAATTTAAAAAGGACTTTTATTCCAAATAAATACCCTCTTCTGAATATTAATTAAGTTAAAGTAAGCTACAGACCATGTTTAATATTAGGACAATATTTATATGCTCGGTCAAACAAAAAACTGACACACTAGACAAAAGCGGTATCTATATACTCATATGCGACACTTGCAACCGAGTTTATCTACGTCAGACAGGAAGCAAAATAGCCAAACATATCGCAGTACCAAAACAACAAATTCATATTTTTTTTTGCTATCTTATATTTGATAAATAATAAGGTTTTTCTATTATTAAATAATGTTAACCTCTTATAACTTATGTCTTATTTGTCAACTTCCTCCATTAAGTTTAGCTTTAGTTTATTTCATGTACGTTCCTTACTGAACTGAACTCTTTACACAGGTAGTCGTACCTCCCAGGTTTTTAATCCATACCACTGAGCCTGTTGCCTCCTTCATAGTTATACCTTCTTAGACATCTAAAAGGAATAACACAAATTGACTTTTCACGTAAATTGAAATGACTTTAATATCAAAACAGCTTTCAGCCTTTAAAAAGGCAATGATCCGCCTATTGCGGAAGAAAAAGAGTTACATTAATAAAAAGATCTTGTGAGAGGTAAGTCAATTTCATGTCGGAGATCGCGATTCCTTTAAAAAGACCTCCATACACGTAAAATGACTCCCATATCTAACTTAGTAACAGCTGTCTCTTTTGCTCAGTCTATGTAAAATTATCAATGAAAATAGTCAAAGAGATCACTGATCAACAACCGTCTGATCGTTTCTCTGATTGTTATTTTATCAATGTTGTGATGAGGCAATTATAGATTATTTTAATTTAAGCCATCAGTTTGTACGGATTATCTTTAGGTTTAAATTATCAGTCAATACAACCAATTATTTAAACTACCTCCTTAATTCGTTGTTCAGTTGATGCGAAACATTGCTATTTGTTTACTGTTAGATTAACTTTGCTATGTTGTTTACATTAGGTTAAAACAGATTTTTCAATTCAGGTACCACTCTTTTGGTTTTTTACATTAGGTTCAATTTACAACAGTCATAGCTTTTTTTTTTTTTTTTTTTTTTTTTTTTTATTCAACATAATTACTATTACATTAACAGAAATACATTTAGTTAAAATATACATAGTTCTTGACAATAATCATAAATACATATTTTTTTTGTTGTACTCCTCTACAAGATTGCCCGAGCGTAAAGAAGGAGCCTGATAGCCCAATCATAATAATATAATTATTCAAATTTACACACATTATTGACTGTTATATATATAAAACACACATACACACAATTACATACATATATCGATATGTTTTTAAATTTTATTGTTTTAATATGAAATTTTATCATTAATATAAATTGAATCCTCTCTTTATTTACTAAAATTTAGGAGCAGTTTTATTTGATACCTTATCTGAAAGCTAAATATACTTATAATAGGAAAATAAACCTTAATAACCTTTGTTCCATTATCATTTGAATTGAATTTAGAATGTAATGCCAGTACCCAGTGGCGTAGCTAGACCATTGGGGGCCCCCCCGCAAAAACTTTTTGGGGGCCCCTCGCCGAAGAAAAAATTGATGAGCAAAAAAAAAAAAAAAAAACCTCTTGCGTTCAGGATTGGGGCCCCTCGACGTTGGTACAAGGATAGTAATTCCATAGTTATTTCTGGATTTGGGGGCCCCCTAGTACTGGGGGCCCTCCCGCAATGCGGGCCCGCGCGGGCCCATAGTTACGCCACTGCCAGTACCGTCGGATTCTCTGAGAGTTATACAACCCCGTCAGCTAATTTAAACTAACTTGACCTAAACTATATCACTAACGTAGTATTCTTTATATATCATTCATTTCATTATATCTTTTATTATTATTATTACTACTATTATTATTATTATTGTTAAGTCTAAATTAGAATTTAGATTGTTAATATATTAGAATTTTCATTTAAAATTATTACATTTAAAAAAAAATATATACCTATGTATAAAATTATAAAATAATATTTTCGAATTTATGATATATTATAATGTATTGCATTTGTATGCTTTATTATTCAGATTTCTTACTGATTTTATATTTTTAAATCCGGTTGAGTCTCCTTAATAATTATTATTGATTTCAATTATTAATATTGTTACTTCAGAGTAGAGAAATATTTTTATTGTTTTTTATAATGTATTTTAAGTTGTGATTTAAATTTGTTGTATTGTGTTATAAGTTTTATGTTTTCCGGAAATTTATTATAAAGTTTCGGTCCTATACGTGTCCAGTGTTTCGAAGATGTGGTAGTTCGTGTTTTGGGTATTATTAGTAAATGTTGCGCTTGTCTTCTGGTTTGATAACAATGTTCTACAGGTAAAAAAGAATTATAATATTTTTAATCATTAGTATTGATGTATAAGAAAATAGTTCTGAAATATTTAGTATATTTAATTGTTTATAAAGAGGAGCCGCAGAATCATATTTATTTTTTCTGCAAATTATTTTGTTTAATGAAGACTCCACCTTACCTTTTCTGTTTACTTTAAGTTTTAAGTACCAACATACTTTGCTTGTTGTTTGACCTCAGGTACAAACTCACTTTGTTATTAATATTAATATTAATTAAGTAATATTAATCGTTATTAATATTACCTACCTTTTACCTTACTCTGTAGTCATTTTTAGGTTATCCCATTCCACTGCAAATTAAATTATCATTACTTCAAACCAACTATATGAAGTAAAAAGAACTACTTTCATTATTATTAAAACCTTAATATATTAATAACACTTCAAAAGTTTTTGCATTTCATGTAGGCAGTCATTTCTTTCAGATGTAACCCTTCTCATTTTAACCTTTCTTTGTTGTCCTACTTAAGGAATAACCATTGTCTGTTGTTGTCATTTCACAATCAATTAAATGTTCACTTCGTCAAAGCTATTATATCAAGTTAGCCGAATTGTTTTTATAATTCTAACCTGAATAAATTAATACTTCCAGGGTTTTTCACTTTTTGCTTTTTATGTTGAACATTAATTTCTTTCAATAGTACAAAGAGCTCTGAGAAGAATGCCTTTATTATCTGAAGAACAATTATAATTTAGACAAAGGAACAATATTTTCATGGATTATCATTATTCAAGAATAGGCTTCCGTTTCCGTGGACGTAGTCATCAAGGTCTTGGTCTTCCGGTGGTGACTGTCTTGAAGAGTTGTTCTCGTAGAGGGATCTAATTATTATTATTTATTGGTCATTCTTAAGGAACAATGTAAAGCATCTTTTTTGACTGTAAATTATCTTAAAGTTAGACTTTATAAGTTCAATTTCAAACTATTATATTTATACTCTGTTTAAATTATCAGTTCTCTTTCCTTAAAATCTATATCATATTAAAATCTTTATTATAAAATCTAATCTCTTTCCTTAAAATCTATCTATCTATCTCTTTCCATAAAAAACTATATCTACGATTTACGATTGATACGAAATATAAACATTGTACCTCTGTTTAGATGCGTAGAAAGTGATTCTTTACTTACTTGTATTCATTGCGCATGCGCGTCTCATAGTTCTGAAGAATTCCTCTTCTTTACAGCCCTAGGTGAAGAATTCCTCTTCTTATAAGAGGAATTCTTCAGCTTTAAGCACGATTAGCGAGTTTGTTTACATTTAACAAAACTAATTTGCTGTTCTAGTAACTGTTTATATAGAGTTTGTAGTGAAAAACAAGGAGTGAATCAAGTGACTGACGAAAATGTGGAGAATAATACTCCTCCAGAAATAATTAATTCGGCAAAAAATACAACTCAAGAATTAATGCCATCTTTATCAAGAGAGAGATACGAACTTACATACAGCAAGTTTATTTTTTTTCTGTATTTATTATTTAAATCTAACAATCGAAGATAAAGTACGGTACGCAACTCGTGCGAAAACGGCATTTTCCATTGCTCGTGTGGTTTAACTACCCTCGCTATCGCTCGGGTGCAAACTCCACACTCGCATGCATAATGCTACTTTCCGCACTCGACGCGTAATTTACTATTATATTATGTTCTTATGTTTGGAAAATTATTTTTGTGAACCCTACCCATTTAATAGATTTCCTTTGGGTGCTTGAAGTTGGACGTTCATGTATATTATTTCCTCGGTTTTTTTCATATTTATCGAAACAATATCCATTCTAACTATACTCATAGTTAACAGTTATTATCTTGTGTCTGGCAACTTCTGACAGGACGGGGGTCTGATTCATTCTTAGCATTGGCCACTCAAATCCTTGCAGTCTTACGTGTTGTTTCATTTCCTTTATAATCGAAAGAGTCTTGGAACTGAACTACTGTTTATATTTGAGGTGTGACATCATTTGAATTCTTATAGCAGAGATGATGTTTCGTTGCCTCTAAATAACATTTTGAATATTATAATCATAAATATCTTGTGAAATAATGTTTCTACAAGCTTAAAGATGAAATCTATGTAAGAGAAATCGAATCTATGTATACAATGATATCCCTTAATATTTTATTAATTGTTGCAATAATTCTTAAATAATATGTAATTGTTTTTAACTTTTAACTATAAAAACTTCAAGATATCACAAATGATAGTAATTAGCAAAAATATAATTAAACCTACTTTTGATAACCCTATCTCTGCTTCAGTTAAAGGTGCTATATTAAGGTAGAATTAACATATCGATATTCCAAACTATTTCCCTTGTAGATTTTACTATTTACGAATGTATAGTATTTACTGATACGATACAATAGTTACGTTTTATTCCTGTTTCATTCGATTTATTTCCGGTTTGAAGAGATTTACAACGTCCTCTATAGGTGCAGAGATTGTAACATCATCGCAATCGCAGCAAGAGGTTGAACCTACATCCCATCTAAATAATAATTCACCCTCATAATTGAAACTCACCCTCACCTCTTCACAAGGGATGGTTACCTTATTTTCATCAGAATTTGATTTTATGAAAACAAATACAGCGCTGATTGATTCAAAACAATCTTCGCTTTAATTGGATTTTGAAGGGGGTTAAAATTGAAACCAGTTTTGGAATTAATATCTTTATATGAAACTTTTCTTAATTAATATCTTCCCCTGAAATATCCATATAATATTTAGACTAACAAGATATTTAAACGAACGATAAGCCAATCGCACTTAGATAAAACCAATAGATGGAAAATCCAAAACAATAAAATTCAAGGATAAAAAATTCGGCACTTTTATAGAAAAGGGCCCCCCACTTTTTTTTAATCTAATATACCTTCTGACAACCGAATACACACTTTTTTATGCAAGAGTGTGATATTCCTTTGTCCCAAAGCATATTGGACTGAATATCCCTTTGTCTAAATTGGTAGTTATACACTAAGGGATATAAACTCTTCTGGATAAAAAATCAAAAAGGGGCCCTTTTCTATAAGAGTACCAAAAATTAAATGTTAAACTTGTAAACTTTCTGAAAGAACTGTTTTCGGATTCTTGAGTAAGACCGCAACATTTGGATTTAAAAAACACTTTTAGCAATTGCTCTTCATTATTTCCGCTGTTAAAAATATTTTGATTATGCATTCTGGTATACAATAGTGTTATGTATTACGTAATATGTAGGGGTGGATGGGGAGATTTCTTTTTCACAGTCTTTATAATCATATCGGATGGTTGCAACTGTTAACATTTCGCAAGAAGAAACCCTTGGGGTAACATTGGTTTGTTCTTTATGATCCTGTGATTCATTGTATTGTTTGGCGCCATAAACATTTTCTCCTTGTCGTAACTATTGTATTTAACGATTTCCAAAGAATTAAGAATTGTTTTCTTATATCTCAACCCCTTTCTTATTTTTCCGCTGAATTTCAATCTATGATAAAACTTGTAATTTATCTTCAATAACGAAGAAGACTTTTTTAAAAAAAAGTGAGCATGACTTGAACTCGTCAGTACTTCTGTTATTTGTATTTTAATTTTAGGATTAAATGCTTTTAAAGTAGTCTTTATTGGACATTAAAGGAGTCGAAAAAGAACGAGACTTCAATCTTAACAACTTTTTTATGGGTAAACGGTAAACAATTATATGATTCTGGTTTTCTTCAAGTTGTCTTGGTCTCTAATTTACAATTTTCATTCCTGATTTCTGATTCTTCATTTAGTTCTTCCCTAATTACTAAGCCACACCTGTCTTACAAACACACATTCTTCTTTTTCTTGTAGATTACAGGTTTAATTTTTAGATTTGATAGTGTCTAGTATAATTTTCTTTTATTCGTTTCAACTTTTTGAAAAATTTATAATTTTGTGTACAAAACTAAGGAAATACCTGTCTAATCTAGGTAAATAATACCCTTTAATCGATGAGTTTTTATTTTGTTTTCCTTTTGGGTTTTCTTTTTTTTCGTTTATTTTTATGGATTAAAGAATTAATGGAGTTTTTTGAAGAAGGTCATTTTGTTTTATGAGCCCCCCCCCCCCCCCCCCCCCACACTCCTCTTACCTAAGCCAATTCATTATCTAAATTAGAAACTTCGAACGATATAAGTTTCCGGGTATTAGAATTTAAATGAAGTTTTATGTCTTCCGTTGGCGACCAGGTCTTGAAGTGTGTGCGACCCGACGTTTTGCTCCTAATACTGGAAGCATCTGTCAAGGTTGTTCATGATGCCCGTAGTTAGACAGTTGTGAACCTGAACTCAGTTCACAACTGTCTTAAAAGGCGTTTGTTGGACTTTACTTGCAGTGTTTGAATGTCACCAATAGATTTATTATAGATAAGGAAGTGTCCGTGCGGTACTTCTTTAGATTGTTACTCCCCTATATGGTTTAGAGAGTTTAGAGTATAAATGACTATAACTAAATAACTATTATAAGACAAAGGGATTTTTAGTCCAATGTATTTTGGGACAAAGGAATATCACACTTCCATTTTTATAAGGGGAGTAATAGTCTAAAGAAGAAAACTCTGTTCACCTTCTTTAGATTGTTACTCCCCTCTGATTTCTTTATTAGGGGAGTAACAATCTAAAAAAGTGCCTATCTTACTAACACAAAACTTACTTCTCAAAAGCAGATTATTTAAAAGCAAATTTTTGGATGCAAACAGATAATTGTTTACGCACTGTATTATGAGTTTTTAAAGTTAATGGAGTTTAGTAATAGTACATTACGCGTCCAGGGCGGAAAGTAGCATTTTGCATGCGAGTGTGGAGTTTGCACCCGAGCGACAGCGAGGGTAGTAAAACCACACGAGCAATGCAAAATGCCGTTTTTGCACGAGTTGCGTACCGTACTTTATCTACGATTGTTAGATTTAAATAATAAATACAGAAAAAAATAAACTTCCTGTATGCAAGTTCGAATTTCTCTTTTGATAAAGATGACATTGAAATTAATTCATTAGTTGTATTTTGTGCCGAATTAATTATTCTGGGTGGAGTATTATTGTCCTCATATTCGTCATAATCACTTAAATCACTCATTGTTTTTCACTAAAAACTCGATATAAACAGTTACTTTTATTAAACAAACAGCAAATTAGTTTTTTTTAAATGTAAACAAACTCGCTAATCGTGCGTAAAGGTGAAGAATTCTTCTTTTTACCACCCTAGGGCGGTAAAAAAGAGAAATTCTTCAGAATTATGAGACGCGCATGCGCAATAAATACAAGTACGTAAAGAATCACTTTCTGCGCATCTAAACAGAGATACAATGTTTATATTTCGTAACAATCGTAGATAAAAGCTATTAAGTAGCTATCAAAATGTAACATTGTATGTAACGTCAAACTAATGGAATATAAACCTGATTATTATTGACTACTACTTGGCGATCTTAAGATTCTATTACCATGTAATATCAAGTAGGATAATTATGCATTTATGAATAACTGATTTTATTGGGGTTTAGTGGGGTTGAGAGTGACTAGATACCTGAGGTTGCATTTGCCAACCTGCTTCTTCCATTAGAATTTTTTATTAACATTCGTTTTTATTAAGTCGAACTACTGTATGGAATGTAAATTCCTGTTTGTTTTCGTTTAGAATATGATTATTGTTTGTTGGAATTGGTTTACTCAACTGTTCAGTGTTCAGTGGAACTGAATTGGCTTAATATATCCAATTTAAAAAAGTGATGTAAGTTTTTAACAATAAAACGTGTGTTATACAATATTTAATAAAGCCAATTACAAATATTCTATAATTATATTCATCAATAATTTATAAGATAATCAAATACTGCTGATGATTCAACAAAATTATTAGGTATTTAGTATGTACTCAAACAAGTGGTATATTTTTCGTGACCAACTATCGTTAATCAGTGGCGGATCCAGGACTTAATTTCGGGGGGGGGGGCAATCCATCCATCACCGAGGGGTTTTCGGGGTATGAAATACCCCTCAAGAAAAGGAGGACTCCAGGGGAAAAATGTATACATTTTTAATAGAAATTGGTGTTTTACTCTTAACAAACTTAAGAAAAATCATACATTTAAAGTAAATACGGCTCAAAATCTTTCGAATAACTAAATTTAATTAACACTTGAATGAAATCAATCACAATTTTTTAAAATTTAAGTGCAAAAAGATGAGTTTTTAGGGTTTCTGGGGGCAAGTTTGTCCTTACAGGAAAAGATGTTTGGTGGGGACGAATTTCGGAGTTTAACTAAGATGGGTTAAGAAAAAAAAATAAATAATTAAGTTGTTTTGTAGCTGATAAGTTTCATTAAAAAATCTTCTTTTACACTTAGTATAATATAAAATAAAACATAATATAAATTGTTTGCTAAAATAATGAGATTGAGAGTAAGCAAATAAAAATAGTTAAATAACACATTTTATTTTTTAAAAAATGCATTACAAGTAAAAATGTAAGTTATTAATATCAGATTGTTAATATGATTTATCTGTCAGTTTCTCTCCTGTAAATTAACATTGACCATATTGAATATGATGAAAACATCACAATAATCTTAGTAACTAAATGAAACACAAGAATTCAAAATTCCATACTCATGACACATTAGGAATAATTTTAAGTTCATTACATTCAGTGGCGTAGCTAAGGCATAGGCAGGGGGCTCCTCGCCAAAACAAAAATGAAAAATAATTACGTTTAGAACTGAATGGGCCCCCTGACAATGGCGTAGAAGTAATATTCCATGTTAGATTTTATCATATGCTCTAAAGGGGTCCCCATCGACATTGGTACAAAAATATAAGTTTCATGTTTTTTTAGGGCCCATAGTCACGCTACTGATAACAATATCCTCCTTGCCTTTTTGGTTGTAAAAAAACCAGGGCCGTCCGCCCCCCTGAGGCACGGGCCCCCAAGGGACCTGGGCCTCTGGGAAATTGCCCCCTCTGCCCCCCCCCCGTTGGTGGCCCTGAACTGCAACATATGCATTTTCTCAAGCGTGGATCGTGTTGTTACCTGTTTTATAGTGTATATACGATATACGTGTACATATTATCAGGACATGCAAAAGAATTTTGTATATTATTGTCTCTCGGGTACCCTCTCTCGGGGGGGGGCACTTGCCCCCTTTGCCCCCCCCTTGGATCCGCCACTGTCGTTAATAAACTATTTTGAATATAAATTGGCACTTCTACGGAATGTTCTTCTTTAGATTACTGCCCTTATAAAAAACAGAGGGGAGTAAAAATTTGAAGAAGGTGTACGGAATGTTCTTCTTTAGATTACTGCCCTTATAAAAAACAGAGGGGAGTAAAAATTTGAAGAAGGTGTACGGAATGTTCTTCTTTAGATTACTACCCTTATTAAAATAACCCCCTTATAAAAAAACAGAGGAGCGTAACAATTTGAAGAAGGTGTACAAAAATTTTCTTAAGACTGTTACTCCCCTTTAAAAATCAGTAGTGTGATATTCCTTTGTCTTGAAGTATATTGGCCTAATCTAAACATCCCTTTATCTTAATAGTTATTTATTTAAAGTAATTTATATTCTAAAAAAAAAAAAAAAATTGGGGAGTAACAATCTAAAGAAGTACCTATACATTTATAACTTAGAGTGTTTAGTATCCTTTGGGAACTTTTTTTAATTAGCTTAGAATTAAAGAATGGTGTCTTTACAGATAAAAAAAATACATTCCGGCACTGGTACTTGAACCCGGACTTTTAGATTTCTCGTCCACTGATCTACCAATAAAGCAACACCAGTATTGTAAACAATGAAAATATATCGGAATTAATTAAGAAAAGTTGAATTAAGTTAATCCAATTTTATATGGTGTTTATTATTAAAATATAAGGGACAAAAAGAATTCAACTAATAATAAAAACTGTTTTAACCTTGTTTATTAAAAACTAGATGAATTGCCAATTCAATAATGATATAAATAAACCAATTTAAATGCTAATATCTAAATGAAGAATGACAAAAAAAAAAAAATAATTTACATCAAGGTCAAATTATATTTTATTAGTTTGCAATAGCTTTAAATTTATCTTTTGCCAATAAATGCTTATTACATTAGTAGTTGAAAATAAAATTCCTTTTAACGCCAATTCGTTTTTATTTTATGATCAATTGGTTTCTGTCACTTACACATAATTACACCAATTTAATTATTTATGTCCTATTAGAAACAATTTTTTTATAATCATAAATTTTATAATTTGTATTTTTAAATTCGAATAGTGTCATGATTTTAATTGGAGAATTACCTATTGACATTTTTAAGTAATTATAAAAATTTGCATATCATTTTAAATAGTGTAAGCATTGTTAGTATAATATGTTACTTTACTCGTCCTTATAAAACCGATATTGATTATTCATGATAATTTTGCTTCCGAGTTTACCGAAGGTAACGGAAGCATTGTGTTCACTTTTGAGAACGAAAAAGTTTTGTCTCCTATTTTAAAAATTCCAAGACAGAAATCCGTTTCAGACATCAGAGAACATTTTTGGTCTCGTGTCTGTCTGTCGGTATGTGTGTCCGCGAATCCTGAAACGTGCGACGATAACTTGAGTAAATGTCGACCGATTTTGATAAAATGTGGTAGACATGTTCATTTTATCAATGCCCAGGATGAGTTTACGCTCGCGTAAACGTGAACTTTAAATTTAAAATTGGAATTTTAGGCCGGGAAAGAAATCAAACTTCATATATTATTTAATGAGAAAAACATTATCTTTATCAATTTACTGTGATGAAAAAAAAATGATTTTTATGTTTTTATAGATTTATACGTTTTATGATCCTCTGAGTCCAATAAAATGGTTTAAAAAATGCTCCCCCCCCCCCAAAAAAAAAATAAAACCCTTAAATAATGCTATTTCTCGAAATATGCTCCGACAATTTTGATCAAAACATTCTAAAATTTTGTGCAATTCAATACGAATCTAACCATTTAAGTCGGAGAGGGAATCGGGGTTCGATTCTCCGCCGGGAAAGATTTATTTTGATGTTACATTTTGATAAAATAATCAATGATGAATAAATGTGACCAATAAAACTCGAAACTACTAATACATGGAAAACACGAACAATTAATTATGCACTCTTTTATGATAAAATTTCATGCGAATTACGAATTGCATGGGACAGATTTTTTAAAATATGTTCTAGCTTTTGACGCTTTGATAATAATAATGAACTACGTCTTTCTATTTTACTTGGCCATGTGCTCAATGTCAAGTAAACAATCCTAAATAACTACGACTTAACCTCATAGAAATACTTTATTTTTTCCTTAAAATGTATGTCACCTATCTTTTACAAATTAGACAACGTTGGTGCTAACCCTAATAAATGTCCTCGTCAACATAAGAAGTTACTTGCTACTTTTCTGTATCTAGTCTTTTGTAATTTTATATAACAGATGATTTATTTTATCACTGTTGCACCAGCTGTTTCTGACTTATATTTTTGCACTATCACTCCCTCTCTGTGGTTCTATAATTTCCTCGTATCTTTTATAATAGAATAATGATGAGCCGTTTCAGTGATAAAGAGACCTTGACGTCTCAACTGATAACATCGTTCTATTTTTGTCAGTTACCACATTTTTATGATATATGTCAGTATGTTTTCCTCGAAATTTGCTTTTTATAATTACCAAATTAAGAGTCATATTTTATCATGACACATATTGGTTTATGAGCTCATCATATATTCAAAAACCTGTAATCAGTTTTTTTTTCTTGGGTAATAGTTAGTCAAATACCTGTTTTTATTTTTTGTTGTCATTGTTTTTTTTTAATATTATATTTTTCAATTTTCAACGTAATAGTATATTATGTTACTAGGCTGTGAAGTGAGTTTTTTCTTTACCGCGGCAATTACATTTACTGTCGAGCGAAGCGAGACAGTAAATATTGCCAATATGCTATTTTTTCCGAGGTAGCAGACAATGAAAAGACATTGAATATTAATCACTAATCAATATATAATAATAACAAATATTAGTACATACTTAAGACTTAAAAAAAGAAACCTTAAAAAGAGGTTACACTATAAGAAAAGATAAATAAAACGCATTGACATCTAGCGGATTTTAATCGTACTAGAAGCATTTCTACAAAGACTGCAGCGGTACTAACGGAAGTTTTGACAACTACCCGCCGGAAAAAAAAATCTTTTAGTTCCTAGGACGTAAAAGATTTTTTTCTTTACAGCTAGGAGTAATGAAAAGATTTTTTAAGTCCACGTCATGAAAAAATGGATTTTAGCTATGTTTTTTAGGCTCTAAAGTTACTATTTCACAGCCTACCACGGAAAAAAGAATTTTTTTAGTTGATTTTGCTTCCGAGCTTATTTTTATGTCTCAGATTTCAAAAATTCCAAGATAGAAATCCGTTTGAGAAATCAGGAAACTTTTTTGGTTCTGTATCTGTCTGTCGGTCAGTCTTTCTGTAGTTTAAACTTTACGAACCAACATATCTTAAGAACTACTTGTCCAATTTTAATGGAGTTTGGGTGTTAGGTCATAATTAGTCCATTATTGGCCCCATGTAAGCTTCAAAATGTGTTCCCATTGTTTTCTCTTTACTCTCGAGTACAAAGTTTTTTTGTTTTTTTTTATTAACACCAATATCTTCATAAGTACTCATCTGTTTTTGAAAATTTGGGATGGTCTACAAGTGGTCCCATAATAATTTTAACCATCTCCACTAATTAAATTTTGCTAAATTGATATTTTTATTTATGTTAGAATCAAAACAATTTTGAAAGATTTTAAAAAAGGGGGTGGGGAAACTTAAATAAATTACACGCAACCTCATTACAACTATGGGGACAATTATGGGTGCAAAAAATTAACATCATTAGTACACGAGGAAGCTATGTGCAACTTAAAGACCTTTCAACATCATTATAGCAAAAATAAAACGATATTCCTTCAAATCACGCACATTATCTATTGATCAAGCTATTTTCTTGCTTTTTTTGTACCTTGAATACTGAATGAACATGATTAATGTTCAAACCACTAGTGAAGTTAAACACATCCGTCTTTAAAACCTAATACTACAAGAAAAAAACTGGGTGGGACCATTTTTTATTTCCTTCTACTAAATTCCACTCATCATACCCTTCAACAGTAGCGCACCCAGGATTTTTTTTTGGGAGGGGCACAGATTAAAAAAAAAGGGGGGGGGGTGTAATGTGGGCTTAGCATAATCTCAGATAATTAATTAGTCTGGTTTTTTTTGTTCTTAAATTACTTCATATCAAGGGCGGAGCCAGCAAATTTTTAAGGGGGGCTGGGCTCTCTTTTAGGAGGGTCCGGGGGTCCTCCCCCGGGAAATTTTTTATTGTTTACGTTACTTCAAAACGTCTTTTTTTAGCCTATTCTAAGAGCATCTAAAATGTTATTTTATACAAATAAATTTAAGATTTTTATGAACGGGACATGAACACCGGGGTATTTTATTTAAAAAAAAAATTATATGCGAATATTTTATTATTAAAAGTTGTACACTATATAATAGATTAATGTTTTATTTTAGTAGCCAGGAAAATAAATTGGGGTACATTTTAAAAATATTTTGGTTACGTGAATTAACAAAAAAAAAAAATAAGTACGCCAAATGTTTTGAGTTCAACAGAAATTAGCTGATAGTATTAGGTTAAAAATAAAAATAGTAGGGTATCTAACAGTCCATTCAATAAGTACAAAAAATTGTCTTCCTTGCCTTAGATCGGGTATCTGCATCTGCAATTTTTAAAATCTTATTCTATAATTGAACCTGTTTCTAAATGAATTAATGCGGAATTGCATACTTTAATGTTAGGTCTTGGGCTTTTGGGGGGGGGGGGGGGCACGTCTTTTTAAACACCAAAAACAAAATATGTCGGGCAAAACTAGGTATATAATTACTTATTTATTGATTTTTTTTACTATCACAGCAATATTACTTTAAAATGTGCTGCGGAATTGCATACTTAAATTTTAGGTCTTTGGTTTTGGGGGGGGGGGGGGGGGGCACGTGCCCCCCCACTGGGTGCGCCACTGCCCTTCAACAATTGTTTTCGAAGTCACTCTAATTACTTCTGTTCTAAATTAATTTATAATTTTCAGACTTTGTTTTTAGTCATAGCGTGCTTACCTTGAACTCCTGAAAATGCATTGTAATATTGCATCGATCGTTATCTTATTTCCTTCCATAGATACCTAGTCATTATTATTTTATTTTTTTTTTTTAAATAAACAACTGATCATTTCTTTAAAACATAGCAGTCTGACTAAGATGGTTTAAAGGTAATAATACCTTATAGAACACATTTTCGTTCCTTCTTTCAAAGGGTATTATATTACCATACTAAAGTTATAATAAGTAAAAAATCGATTGCAATAGTAAATTATTTATTGTTTTAAATAGGTTAAAGGAGTATGTTGAAATGCAAGTTAGACTCAGTGTGACAAGGAACAGCACCGAATTCAATTTTATCCAACATGAACTTTTGCTTGAGGAGCAAAATTGTCTATGGTGAGTGTTGATTGTGACATTTTGTTCTTCTTGGATTTAAGTTAAATCATTTACAAATGTTTAACTATTTCATACCATTTATTGTTTTCTAATTATTAGATTCAATCGAATTTATTGAAGCGAGCGTAAGCGAGCTTCTTACATTCAACAAACTATGCATCTTGTCTGTCTGTCTGTCTGTCTGTCTGTCAGTAACGTTAACGAGTGTGACGATAACTTGAGTAAAAGTTGACCGATTTTGTTGAAATTTGGTATACATGATCTTCTTACTAATACTCAGGCTAAGTTCGTTGGACAGCGTGATCCGTCCAAGAGTTCGCGCGCAATGCTCGCGTAAACGTGAGCTTCAAATTTAAAATTGGAATTTCAGGACGGGAAAAAATTCTATCATCACTTACTCGATGAGACGAACATTTTTTAGTAAAACCAACAACGACACTGCTATGATTTAATAGAGATCGCTAAAACTATTAAAGCGGACCTAAACGTTTAAAATAGAGAAAACAACCTTTTTACCGATATCTTACGTTCTAACGTAACGATCTTAATAAAACTTAATGTACATCGTCTAAAGTACAATTGAAACAAGTATGTAAAATTTCAACTTGATACATGCAGTAGTATTTGAGTAATGAAGTGATACATTTATAATATTAGTTTAAAAGCTATTCCGGGTGGTTAAGATTTTTATAGTCGTTTTGTGTGTAGGTTTGTTATGAAGCAAAGCTTTGTACCGAGTACCCCCACTCTACCCCTTACTACCCTCTTCCACTTATCTTCAACTATGACATTCATCATGGTTAACAAATTTCAATATTTAGTATTTTATTGCAATACGCTCGCTTCAATGATAGAGCCACGCGATGCCTAGTTTATTTGAATATACATCATTTTGATGTCAGTGGTTAGAGTATCACCATTGACATTACAGTCGAGAGAAGTTGTATTTAGTTTAGCAGAATGCAGAATAGTAATGACGTTTAAATTCTTGAAGGACCTTATTTTTTTTTTTTTTTTTAAATCTTTTATTGGTGATTATGATTTTTTTCTTGGATTAATTTGATCAATGATTTTTTTCTTGGATCAATTTGATTCTATTCATTTTAGATTTTTGTTTAACTTTTAGTATAACATCGAGATAATATACTTTGGCTTTGGTCCTGTGCTCTTAAATGTGGTATTAAATGCCTCTAAGAAACTTTACAAAAATTCATGAAGAACCTATGTTTGTGAAACAATATAACGTGTTTAAGAACCTATGCTTTTGAAACAAATTAACGTGTTTAAGAATCTATGCTTGTGAAACAAATTAATGTGTTTAAGAACCTGTGCTTCTGTAACAAATTAACGTGTTTAAGAACCTATGCTTCTGTAACAAATTAACGTGTTTAAGAACCTATGCTTCTGTAACAAATTAACGTGTTTAAGAACCTATGCTTGTGAAACAAATTAATGTGTTTAAGAACCTATGCTTGTGTAACAAATTAACGTGTTTAAGAACCTATGCTTGTGAAACAAATTAACTTGTTTAAGAACCTATGTTTGTGTAACAAATTAATGTGTTTAAGAACCTATGTTTGTGTAACAAATTAATGTGTTTAAGAACCTATGCTTGTGTAACAAATTAACGTGTTTAAGAACCTATGCTTGTGAAACAAATTAACTTGTTTAAGAACCTATGTTTGTGTAACAAATTAATGTGTTTAAGAACCTATGCTTGTGAAACAAATTAACTTGTTTAAGAACCTATGTTTGTGTAACAAATTAATGTGTTTAAGAGCCTAATCTTATGAAACAAATTAATGTGTTTAAGAACCTATTTAGCGAGTTACCGTAGTTGCAGATTACCCTCTTATTTCCTTTAATTTTCTTGTATTTAGCTCTGTAAGGCATTGATTATAATAAAAAGGTACTTCAATTTGCGATATTTTACCTCCTCTTGAAGGCCTAAAGATGCCTCAAGAGTAGGCGAAATATCGCAAATTGAAGTAGTGTTTTATTTTAATTAATGCTCTAAAAACCAAAATAGAAGAAAATTAAATGAAACAAATTATGAGTTTAAGAACCTATGCTTATGAAAACAATTTGTTTAAGTAATGCGTTAATTGTAATATTTTTCCTAGCTCTCTTCTGTGTCGTTTTAAACATAATGTTCCATTAAAGATCGTTCTTATAACCTTTAGATTTTAGCAACAGGGATTTCCTACTTACTTATTTCCTTTTTTTTAGAGGCTTGAACATTATGTTGATTATGATAGTTAATCTGATGACTTAAAATTGTTAGCAATAATTCATACACATTTCCCTCATGGACTAACTTTCGTTATGAAATAAAAATGTGTAATGATGAGCTTCGTTGATTGCAATATTTTGTTTAAGGATTAATCTCATCTGTTCGATTTAAAAGTGAAATGACCATTATCATTATGACTTGAGACTCTTCCATTATTATGATAAAAAGTTCCTTTAAAGATTAGATTGTAGCATCTAGAATTTATCTCGGTTCAGCATTCTTAAATGTCTTTTAGATGCTTGAGGAGGGATTAAGAAGTGGTTTGAGATGTTAGTTGAAGGGAATGGAAAGATTAATTAAGAAGCCAGCTTTTGAAACGTTAATCATAAAATTGATGGTTTGAAATAGACTCATGCGTGATTCCGTTCTTCACATGTCATGCAGAAAGGTTGTCGATTCTGCGTTTAAAAGGGACAAAGCCACCATCTCGAATTTTATAACCTTTATATCTTCAGTCGAGTTAATAGCGTGGTAGAAGGCTCATCATAACCTTGACCCCTCGGCATAACCTTTCTTTTTCTTCTAACCTAACTGCATTCTTTCGCTCTTTGCATCTAACAGGGACGTTCTTATTTTCATACTCCACTTTTTCTTATGGTTTGTCTATGAAATGGCTGCTTATTTTTAAGAGTAACGTAATTTTTTGTTAGTTCCATAAATACATACACAATTCTAGTAATAATTTAAAAGTTTCCACACTGTTCCAAGCACGTTTAATTTTACACTGTTTAATTAACCTTTCTAAAGCATTTAAAAATAGCCTTATTGCAGATGTTTAAAAATAATTTATTAAATGAAGTTGGAGATCAATTAAACTTGTCCTTCAAATATGTTTTAGTGTGAACAGTGGCGTAACTATGGGCCCGCACGGGCCTGCATTGCGGGCGGGCCCCCGGTGCCAGGGGGCGCCCAAATCCAACGTACCAATGTTGATGGGCCCCCTTTAGAGCATAATATAATCTAACCATTTGGAATTAAACTTTCTTTTTTTTTTGCTCATCTATTTTCTTCTGTAACGAGGGGCCCCAAAGAGTTCTTGCGCGGGGGCCCCCAATGCCCCAGCTACGCCACTGAGTGTGAAGATAATATGTTAGGACATAACTTAAAAAAAAAGTTTTGGGCTAATTTATAATTTCTTGCAAATTTTCTCTAAAGCCTTTCTAATAAGTACTAAACTACATATTATATTATTGCTTCCGAGTTTACCGAAGGTAACGGAAGCATTGTGTTCATTTTTGAGGACGAAAAAATGTATGTCTCAGATTTCAAAAATTCCAAGACAGAAATCCGTTTCAGACATCAAGGAACATTTTTGGTCTCGTGTCTGTCTGTCGGTCTGTGTGTCCGCGTCCCCTGAAACGTGTGTATAACTTGAGTAAAAGTAGACCGATTTTGATGAAATTTGGTTGACATGTTCATTTTACCGATGCCCAGGATGAGTTCGTTGGACAAAGTTATCCGCCAAGCGTTCACGTGTAACTAACGTCGCGTAGACATGATCTTCAATTTAAAAATTGGAATTTTAGATCGGTAAAAAAATCTAACTTCGTTTATTCAATGAGATAAATATTTTTTTAATAAAACCAACAGCGACACCGCTATGAAGTATTAAAGATCACTAAAACTAAATAGTTTTTGTTATGGAGAGAACGCGGGGAGGGAGATAGACGAGGGAAATAGGAGGTGGTTTGGTTCCCTTACCTCTCTATTTGACCTATCTCTTCAATAGCACAGCGAGCCTAGGGACCACGAGACCAGGCGACAAGGCCTCATTCGGGGGAAAATTAAATAAATTAGACATTAATGGATTTTAAAAGCTTAAAATCATTAAAGTATACCCAATAGGACACGAGGAAGCTATGTGCCACCTTTGGCAGTGTATTTTTTATTTCAATGCAAATTATTGAGGAAATACAAAGTGCATTTATATCCTAGTAGAGAGATATAAATAAATACATAAAACATATAGAAAAACAAATAACAAAAGGCGAATCTAACAAACTTTTAATGTTTTAAATATTAATTCTAAAAATTTGAGGATCTTTAATCTGTTACTTGCTATACTCGTGTTCCTTAAAAGTAGTAGTCTTTTAAGGTGTAACTTAACTTCTTGGCTTTATTGGTTAGCAAATACTAAGAAGAGTTAAAAGTAGTTCTTGTAAGAATTAAATACTTATATCTAAGAAATCAAAACACCTGGTGTCTGCTGCACGTTGATGCTGTTAGTAGTGGTCTACTATTATGTAAATTTTCTTGGTCACATTCATTGCCAACTGAAAATGGTAAATCAAAATAAGGCTTTTTAACGTGTTGAACCAGAGAAATCAGTGCATCTGGTGTCTGGCTTTCGGTGTTCTGAACCTGAACGTGACGGCTTACGTCTTAAGGAACACCTGCTGTCTTTAACATCTGCTCTCTCGTTTGGTATTATTACCTTCTTATACATCCTTCTAGGCAGATAGTGTCTCTAATTAAAACCTGTTCTTTTAAGTTAACTTAAGTAGGTAACTTCAATGCACATCTGTCAGTTACTACGTGGATAATAAATCACAACTTCAAAGTAATCTTGCTTAATATACTTGCTTGTTATTCACGATTGGGAATCTCCAATCATGAAATTTGTCCAGCCCTTTCAAAATTCACGAACATCATTTACGCCCATTTGTTATGTCCATATACATCGCTCTCCATAAACTTAACTTAAGGAGATAACTGTAATGCACATCTGTCAGTTACTACGTTGATAATAAATCACAACTCCAAAGTAATCTTTTGATTGGGAATCAAACGTATGTTAAAAACAACATTGATTGGGTTGAACATTGATGTTTGTCATAGGGTTTGATATAATGTTGATGGGAGCGCAACATTGATATTAAAAAAAGAAATACAATAGCTTGTTTAATGCGGACCGTTTTCAAAGAACTGTCTTTTTCTACGAGTAATATTCACTATGAATAATTAATTCACTATGAGTAATATTCACTGAGAAGTATTCACTATGAATAAAATTCGCTATGAGTAATATTCACTATGAGTAATAGTGTAATAGTAGGTAAAAATCCCCTCCCTACCTCCACCGGGGGGGCGTATAAGCTTCGGGAAATAGTATTATCAAATATGGAAGTTCCACAAAAAAATCCACAAATAAGAGAGAAAATAAAAATTGTATACATACTTATGAGTTATGAGTGACAAGTGACTATGTTCTGTATAACTATTTTGCTCCTTAAATAAATACTAAAATATTATAAGCTCGATGAAGGTGAAATAATATTAAAGTAAATCAAAA
Source organism: Gerris lacustris (assembly GCA_951217055.1). Lineage (NCBI taxonomy): Eukaryota > Metazoa > Arthropoda > Insecta > Hemiptera > Gerridae > Gerris > Gerris lacustris. The sequence continues at coordinate 18,729,382 of OX578279.1, read as the reverse complement.
CGTTGATGGATAGTACAAAAGCACGAATTGATTGTTCCGTACTTGGAGTAATTTTTTGTCACGTTTATCAATTACTTGATTCATCAGCATTAGCATTAAATCTTTTTCCCCCCTTGCGAATTGGTTTATTCTTGTCTCATTAAATCCTTTTTATATTTGTATACGGCGATTTAAACTTCGTTAGTAACACACCTATACTACTATTAAATTGGAGGGAGATGTCGCTGGATTCTTTTTTAATACGTTAATACCCTTATTAATCTCATATTTGAACTAAATTTGAGGCTCTATATGGGTAAAGACGAGTTTTTGTTATGATTGTACCATTTAAATATTTTAATCCGGTTCCTAACTAGGAGAACTATAAGTACCTGTTGGTTTTTATAAACAAGTTGCTTTTTTTTTTTTTTTTTAAATAATTATAGGTCAATTTTATGATGAAGATCTGATGCGCTCAGTAGTCACGTTCTTTGAGTAGAAACTTGCAGGCTTGGACATCACTAAGGAAGACATGTCAGTTGTAGCAGGGGCGTTGTGCCGCGTGCATTGCAAGTTGTGTATTGTCCCAGAACGGAATTTTCAAGGTCGTCGAGTGGACTCCCCTCTCTTTCCTGCTTGTTCTTGGCTAGGTTTAGGTTTCCTCTTCTTGAACACCTCGCTATGTTCTCCAAGCCTCCAAGCCTTTCGGGTTTCTCTAGTTAGTTGACTCGGTGGGGTCGTTTCCTTTTAGCTCCGGTTTGTCTTCCTTCTCTCTTACTCGCCCTCTACTGTGCAACCTCCTTAAAAAGAATCCCTATTCCCGAGTTCAATCCTTTGAAGCTTGCTCAGGACTCAGGACCTAGGGGGAGGTGTGTCCTTTAGACTTCTCTTGGCTGCACCTTCCTCTACACCGGTACTAAGCCGGTCACATAAAACTACTCACAATCTTCTCGATTCTTCTTCATCTTCATCTTCGGCTCGAGAAACACGCCTCTTATCTCTTTCCTTTTTTCGAAGCAATGAATGTGTTACACGCAGTGGCGTATCCAGCGGCTAGGTCTGGAGGGGGCACATTCTAAGTCAGTTTAGATTGGGGGGGGGGGGGGGATTCGCAGTGGAAACAAGAAGAGGGATCTACTTATTCAACAAAGCAGCTCCCCCCCCCCCCAAAAAAAAAATCTCCGCGCCCAAGTAACAATAACTGTTTTAGAACGTAATCGTTAGAAAATGCTATGCTGATGCTTACTTCAGTACAATATCTTACTGTAAGTCATGGACGTCGTCCGCAGTTAATTATTGGGAGGGGGCATCTATGACGGGGGGTCCGGGGGCCCTCCCCCGGAAAATTTTGAAAATATGACCCCTCAAAACAGCCCTTTTGTGCATTTCTGAGGGGAAATTGAATATGAGGTGAATGTAAAAATATGTATTAAAAAAAAAAAAAAATACGTTGTATTTTATATTTTTTTTGTTTACTCTTTCGGGTCTGGGCCCGTCTGGGGGGGCACGTGCCCCCTGTGCCCCCCCTGGATACGCCACTGGTTACAAGTTACACGTACCTTCATTGTAAATTTTATTCAAAACAAGGAGTCCTGTCTGTATGCACTTCATCGATCATGATTGTGTAAACAACTATTGGATTGTTTATGTGTAAATCGAAATTAATGTATGTATACAATGAATACAACTAATAGTCCATCCTTTGTAAGTCATAATTCTAATAATCAATAAGTTACATTGCGTGTTATTATTGCTTTCTTTCACCTTCGTTTAACATTTGTTATAACTACATTTTGAGGAGGAGACTGCTATCAGAAATTTTGTGAATCCCAACCCCAATGTTTCAGATCCATTGCATGGAGCATACTCAAGGGAGTTACTCAAAATATCTCTACAGGAAGTTGCCGATTTTTTTAGATACATATAATTACGAGTATTATACTCTGGTTGGTCGGCCAAAAAGTATTGGTAAAAATAAAATCACAATAGCCAATGATAATTACTGATGGTAGAAAAAACCTATATTGGATATAACCTGACCAATTTTGATCTTTGATTTTCATTCACTATTGATAATTTGTAGGCTTACTAGCAAGTGTGCAGCGATCCCTGGTAAATCTTGAACTAACTTTTTATTAGCCTTGACATAGATCGATTATAGAGGAAGCGTTAATCGCGTGCTATAGATTAATTTGAAGCTGTAATGTAAGAGAAGTTTGTCTCTAGATTAAAGTCGTTTGTATCATCAAAATAAATTTTCATTCGTTTTGGTATTCTCAAGCGACCTCAAAACGAACATTAGTGAGAGCAATCCGAAAACGTTTATAAGGTTTGCTCTCCCACGAACTTGAATGACTGTAAAGTTGAAAAAAATAATAATTTTTAATTATAATATTTTAATTCAAATTGTACAACAAAAGAGGTCTTAGTGGTTAAGGAAAATTTTGCATAATCTGCTGGCAGTATGCACGTGGAGTATATAATATATAGTATGATTATATCCAGCTCTATTACCTTACATATCATATTTAATTCAAACCAGGAAAAGTTCATCGGACGATAAGAAGGTCATAGTGACAAGGCGGCACTTGAGTAAAGGCCGGCCTACTTTTCCTCCTAATAAACCAACCAGGCTGCGGTTTTAACGTTGACCGGCATCGTCTGACAGGAATAATAAAACCGCTATTCTTGGAAAACAACCAGGAAGAGAAATTATAAAAAAAAGAGAGCTCGACAGATTATACGGGTAAATGAATGGAATCAATCAGTGTATCAGATGCGTCAACTCGTCTTCCTTCTTATTTCTTTGAAGAAGGATATCGATATCATTCCCATTCCAATAAAAAACAAAAAGAATATAAGGCAGCTTGATTTGAACTGAATAGGATATAAGTCAGCCTCCGTGATATCAATGTAGAGATAAACAAACGAGTTATAAGAATTCTAGCAAGAGAAAAAATCCAACCACACAAACTGATCAAAAATTTAATTGAATAAGCATTAACTAGGTCAGTGCAAATTTATCAATACTTTCTACCTGATAAATATATCATGTGTAAGTTTTTTTAATACATATATCTTATATTTAGAAATAAACCAATTGTTTTTAATAATTTCTTTTTGTGGTTCGATTATAAATTTATTTAGAATCTTGTTTATAGAGATCTCTTTTGATTTTGAGCTAAATTTTCATATCTGAATTTTTTATTTTTTTCTTTTTTTTTTCTTTTGGGTTTAGTCCCGATCAACTGCCAGGGTTATTACAGGACGGGGGTTATCCGGCCACTTTACTTTTATTTATTTTACAGTTTTTTTACTCTCTCATATAAAGAGAAAGGACTGTGATGGCGCGAAAATTCGATATTGAGATTTCAACGGATTTACACGTTTCGAGGTCCCCTGCCCTGAGTCCAAAAAAGTTGTTTTTAAAAAATGTCTGTCTGTCGTCTGTGCAGACGCCTAAGAGCCTAAACTATTGGGCTGATTTTGACGAAATTTGGTATACATGTTCAGAAAAATCATACCCCGAGGTGCAATCGAGAAATTAATTTTACCTCCAAATTTGAGGGCGCTACCCTCCAAAAACTCTGAAAAAAACGTGAAAAAAATTATTTCTCGAAAACGGTTCCGACAATTTTGATTAAAAAATTTTAAAATGTAGCCCATTTAATTACGAATTTAACCATATAAGCCGTTTTCCCGGGAAAAATCTAGTTCCTGAGAAAAAAAGCTTAAAATGCGGACGGAGAGAGCCCGGGTTCGATTCCCCGCCCAGGAGATGTTATTTTTATGATAAATTTTAATAAAGTTTTCAATAATAATTAAATGTACATACGAAAACTAATAATGGAAAACACTGGGCTAGATAATTACGAACTCGTATATGAGAAAGTTTGTCTGAGTTGTCTCGAACCGATTTTTTTTTACTTGTTTGTTAGAGTGTTTGGTTACATTTTATCATCTGTTTACATATCTTGGTAATATAAAAATAATTATCTTTTAAAATCTAATGGATGTTCTCACGATATATGTATTTATTTTTTGGCGATTATATTATTGTATAACGTATAACTATAACCAGGGCTGGATTTACGCAGGGGCCATCGGGGCCCAGGCCCCTGGCGGCAAATTTTCGAAGGTGGCAAAAGGCGGCAGAAAGGAAAACGGTAAATCTGCACTATTTGGCCCACTAACTTCTAATTGTCCGATTTACTTGCAATTTTTTTTAAACTGTTCCTTTTTACATATTAAAAACGATTTCGGTTGTACCATCTCGTTAAATTCAATAGTTTTTTCGTATAAAAATACGTAAAAGCGTCACTTTCTTAGGGAAATGAGGAAGGTTATGGCGAAAAGTACTAATCTTAACCTAAACTAACTATAACCTTCCCGTATTTTTCTTAGGAAGTGACTTTTTACGTATTTTTTTGGCTAAAGTTAAAGTGATAATTTAGCGAATTTTATACTTCGATTTGGACATCTACCTGGTCTATATGCAGGAGGGTTGTTTATCTTCAGAAAATGAGCGGAGCACCGCGAAGCTGTGCGGAGCGGCCGTTAAAAATAATTCGTTTCTCTAAACAGCACTGAACACTTCACTTTTACGTATTTTTTTACGAACAAACTATTGAATTTAACGAGATGGTACAACCGGAATCGTTTTTATTATGTAAAAAGGAACAGTTTAAAAAAAATTGCAAGTAAATCGGACAATTAGAAGTTAGTGGGCCAAATAGTGCAGATTTACCAAAAAATTCGGAGCTTTAATATTTTTTTCGATCACTTCATTTTGACGTTCTGAAAGATATTGAAAATAGGCATCGAGATCTTGGTCGCGTCAAAAGATATTCAAGTGCAAAGGTCAACAAATTCGTTATTTTGCTAATATCTCACTTTCTATGGCTCCGACACCAATCAAGGTGGTTATCAAAATTAAAGGTAACAAAATTTCCCACAAAAAAAATCTCATTAATTTTTTTACGTACAATGGACGGTTTACGGAATATAGGGCGAAGAATATCTATGAATATTTAGTATCCGTCGCCGCACCACTTTTTACGTATTTTTATGAATTTCTCGCTTCCTAAGGCTCGGAGACAAATTAAGGATATTATTAAAAAAATAGATAAATTAAATTTCCCACAGAAAAGCTATCTTTCATTTTTTAAGTACAACGAACGGTTTAGCAAAAACCTACCTTATCATAACTTAAGTAGTGTTTGTTTTTGCACGACTTTTACGTATTTATGTAAATATCTCGCTTCCATAGCTCGGAGACCAATTGACGATCAGATCAAAATTGAAGATTATAAAATTTATGATACATGATGTTTATTTTTTACGTAGAACGAACCTTTAGGATAATAAAGTGCTCCAAAGTTTCCGCACAAGGCGTAAAATATATATATATTGCATAGATAATTGTCTGTTTTATTTGAAGATGATGCGGCAATAGAAGCAAAATTGGTTGCAAAGTATGGCAACAATATTCATATATTATTACAACGAAACAAAAAAAATGACAATGATTAGCTTCCTCGATACTCATGCGACTATTCTTTCTAACGCTTGGTACGAAAATAAAAAACTGAAATCCAGAAGAAGAATGTCCACGAATAGTTGAAGCTGATGAAGCAATTATAAGAGAAGAATTATAAGAGTATCGCTGTTAACACTGAATCGTAATAACAATATTCTTGCCATATTTTTCAATCAATTTTGCTTGTATAGTCGCATCGGTAGGAGCATTATCTCCAAGCAAACCCTTCAGCTCCGCCAACGTAATTGACAATTATCTATGTAATAAAATTATTTTTTTACGTCTTGTGCAGAAACTTTGGAGCACTTTATTATCCTAAAGGTTCGTTCTACTTAAAAAATAAACAAATTTTTATGTGTGAAATTTTATAATCTTCAATTTTGATCTAATCGTCAATTAGTCTCCTAGCTAGAGGAAGCGAGATATTTACAAAAATACGTAAAAGTCGTGCTTTTCAGAACGACAAAATGAAGTGATCAAAAAAAAAAATTGAAGTTGCGAATTTTTTGGAATAGAAGCTATATTTATGACTAAAATAACTGGACTATGACTTGAATTTAAAAATGTCATAAATGACTTTCCTACTCCTAATGTTTAAAAGCAAGATGTAAGAAATTACAATAAACAAATTTTTAAAAAATCCAAACAAATTTTAAAATGTCAATAATACCAAAAGAAAGGCTGAGTTCGTTGGCCAGAATTTACGGAGTCCATTTAGGGGTCAAATTTTGACAATTTAGGGTCAAAAATAGCATAAAAACGTGTTTTTCCCATTTTACCCCCCTATTGTATAAAATATGAGGGGGGGGGGGGGGGGGGCGTCAATTTTTCTTGGGCCCCTGGCCACTAAATATGTTAATCCAGCTCTGACTATAACTTATTATTATTAAAAACAGAGAAAAAAATGTGAATAATCAAGTTATCAGGAAAGAAAAAGCGACGCGGTGAATCCTAGCGGCTGTGAGCGGAACTTTTGGGCACAAATAGTTGATAACGGTTCGAGTTCGAGACAGTTCGATTCGAGTTGATTTAAGATTTGTTTTTTTGTTGTTTTCTGTTTTGGTTTTGTTTGATCTGTGAAACTTTGTGAGTGAACACTGTGTCTTATGTTTCTGTTTTGTTACAAATTATTACAACTCCAAAATGTTCTATACATTATTATAGTCTGTAGAAATTTATCCTTGAAGAATAATTCAACTCTGAAATGTTTGCATTTGTTTTTATCGAGTTATAATAATTATGATGATCAATGATCGAGTTCAAATTAAAGAGGGAACATTCGCGTCTATTATTATCATAAGTTTTGTAAACAAGAACTGAGATTGTGGAAGACTCTGGTTCACTTTTATTGGGTAATTGTTTCATTTTGGTTTCCTGTTTTTATTTGTATTAAACGAGCGTTATTGAACGATCTGTGTGAATGTTAACATTCTTACATTGTATCAAAATTAAGTTAGATCGATTATATAACACTTCACAGCTTGGCACAACGTTTTTACCTTGAATTGAAATATTCTAAATGGCAACTGACTGTGATTAGAATGTGATATTAAAGCGTTATTATAAGACTAGTATCTATAAACTAGTATTAGGTCCGGCTTTTGTATTCAGCACATAAAAAATAAGATCTACTTAGAATTTTATATTAAGAAAAATAAAACTTCTTAAGATTGAAACTATTAAATATATCATCTGTATAAGGAATACCTAATCAGTAGGATTAGCAACAAGTTGCATTGTTTTTCTTATCTTTTCTTGTTAGTTTCCTTATGGAATAGATTCAACAAACAGTGTCTTCTGTTCTTATTTCATAAAATTCACTTCACTTAATATTTATAGATTGTTTAGGCTTGGTAGCTATACTGATTATATTAACACAAAGAGAATTGATGGAATAAGAATTAGGACTCGAAAGTTATAATTGGCCTCACAGCCTTGATTTATTTGATGACTACACTAAAATGTTTCCAAGGCAACCAAATTCACCACCAACAAAATATGAGGCAGTACTAGAATATGAAGAGCTCTAAAATGAAGGGGGCCTCCTCAATATAATATTTGAATAGGTGTTTAACCCTTCGTTGCACGGCTATAGTGGACAAACGAGGAGGCACGGGTGGCGTGTTTTATGCGCCATTGCATTTTTCTAACCATAAATAGGTCAAATCAAGATTATCTAGATTGCGTTTTGGAAATGTTGAACTAAATAGTCAATTAATGTATTTTATATTTATTTCTCAATGACATCTTTAATTATAAAAATAAAAATTACTGTAAAAAATCAGTAATTACTCCTTCAGCGTTCTGACTTAGTATCAGGCTTTCAACCTTAATTATCAACCCAATTAATTATTATTAGTTGTCAAAGTCCTAAGATAACTCCTCACAACCATCATCCTAATCCGACAACTCGTGCAAAACCGAAAAATATTTATCGGAAGGCATATGTATCTCTATACCGGACATGGTGGTACGGACGGCGATACAGTGCACCAAGATAAATATACACGGCAAAACAATGCAGAAAGAAGCAATAATCAAAGCAGACTGTTTCACCTGTTTTAGGGGTCTCTAGTGGTAGGGTAAAATGAGGTTGTATTATTCTCGCATCGTGAATCTGTGATTTGCAGAAACTTTTTTACTCTTGGTGCACACAATGCGCCAGCCCGTGTAACGAAGGGTTAAATAGAGTTTATAACAATAGTTAGAGAAAGATAACTGTGATGACTCCTCATGTGAGGAGTCACATGAGAGCCAAAAATTATACTTGTTGGTAAATGAGATGGTCTCGTATACTGGGTAATAATATGGACCCCATGTCACCCATCATTTCCATAGTGGCTAAGAGTTTAGTAAGATGGTCCTGGCCCATCATGGGCTGTTGTGCCATAGAATAAGAGAGAAATGTATATAGGAAACTTGATAATCTAACTTAATATAACAAATAATGATTACGAAGAAACCTAAATTGAAATGGTTTTAAGACTTGGGCGCTATTCCACATTGTAGCTTTCCTTTGTACCCTTCCGAATAAAAATTGTTTGGGCATACAAAAAATCTGTTAAATTATCTGATTTGCGCCTGGTAAAACAAAAACTTTTTCTTTTTTTTTTCAAGAAGTTTCATTTCTGATAAATTGTATTATGGCATCAGATCTATAACAATAGTATATAAAATGCGAGTAACTCAAAATAGGCATTCTAAGTCATTTCATTTTGTCAAACTGTTTTATTTATGTATTTTTTACTTAATGGTCTACTTGTTCTTGTTGAAACAAAAGTATCTCTAAAAGGTAAAGGACGGGGAAATCATTAAGCTTACCCCCTCTTCTTTTTGTAGTTAAGTAGTTTTATAATGAGAATGAGGAAAAAATTCTAATGGCAACTATAAAGTTCAAGTGTTTCATCTACTTGAAATAATCCCACTTGTCAGACGTCTTCATCTTGTTGTAAAGGCTTCATTTAAGGGGGGGGGGGGGGGGGGGGGAGGCTATTAAAATTCTAGAATTTCAACTACTATGACTTTTAGAATGTTGATGTACCCTCTCTAGAAAATAATAACTAACAATTTTTTGTGCTGAATACACAAGTTTTGTCTTTTTTACTTTCCAATCAGGCATTGTTTATCGTGAACCTCCACCTAACTTAAGCCATTCACATAAGCAGCTACCCAAATTCAACACAATGGTGGGTGAACTCCGAGCATGGGGATTTGCCGGAGTTGGGTATCAGGACCTCCTGTGTTAGAAGTGCTATCAATAGGATTGAGCTACCGGGGAGCTTGCTATAATCCTTTTTATCAGATTATTGCAATAGCTAATGTTAAAACCCTTTGAGGACTGAGTTATGTATTGTAAGGTTGATCCCCAGGTCTAGGGTCCAAAATAGGAATATTCCACCCTGGCCTGAGGTTTTATTCTACCTTACACACTAAATATATCACTTTTTTTAAGACGGCATCCTTTGCCTCTGCCTATAATTAAGCTAATTTATGATATATTATTCGACAAAGACGATGTATAAACCCAATTTTATAGTAATACTTTTTTATAAATGGTATTTATTGAAAATGACAGTTGCTAAATGAATAAATATCTGTAAGAATATATAGTGTATAAAAGAACGTGTATAAATATGTAGGAAGCTTGTTTAAAAAAAGGGTGGGGAAAACCGGGAACTGAAATCTCCCCTATCCTTTTTTTCTTTCTTCAATCCTCAGTCTATCTAATGGGCTCTTCATAGAACGTTCATATTACCCCAGGCAGCTAAGAGATAGCTCTAGATATTCTTAAATAAATTTATGCTGACAGTACCTTGCCTCCAAACAAGAAAAAACCTGAAAACGTAAATTTATGCCCAAATGCCATTTGCAACGAAAATTGAAAACGTAAAATCAAAAGGATTTTAATATACTCTGCTTCATCCCCTTTATTGGTTGTCAGTAAAATGATTTTTTTATTTACGATTAAATTTAAATGATTATTGTATCCCTAGCAAGTTTAAACTCATTTTTTTTTTTAATCTTGTGTGTTACAGAGAAAGTAAGTGGAAGTCCTCGAGTGACTTTGAGACTCCATCAAGTCAAGGAGAAAAAGGATAAAAGCAAAGGACAAGATTCCAACTATGATAATGGGTAATTATAACTTTAATAACTAAGAAGATATATGATCATCATTCCTATAAAACTTTAATACTACCTTACATCAAAGTATCGATGCTTATGTATGATGTTAACTAATCTTAACAAAGTTATATAGGAGTCTTTTTTTTATCTTTTACTGCCAAAAATCCCTCCATTATTCAGTTTCATTTTTATCGGACCTTTAACTAACTAAACTTCACTTACACACACTTAAAAAATTAGATACACAATGATTATACTTAACGATTTAATCTTGTTAAATGAGGGTTATAATTTGATTAATCAAAGAACTTTCTAGTAGACCTTGAAGTACTAAAATAAAACTAATTTCTAAAAGAATTATCAGAAGGTTAAGGTTTATTCTCATGGTCATTTTAAAGAATCAAACTAATTACAATTTGTGTGGGAAACACATTCTAGACAATTTTTTTGTGCTTAATGCCATAGCTGTATGAGGTATATTGCTGTTTTAAAGCTGAGATTAAGAGGAACAGGCAATAAAACATTGACTTATTTACTAGCATTAAGCTTTATTTAAATTAGAGCCGATCGATTGTTAATATAGTTTAAAAAGGATTCATATTTTACGATTTTGGTAGTATTCATACTACGGAACGATTAAATTTTAATTTAAATCTAATTATAATTATTATTAACTACGGGAAACATACAGAGAAAAATAGACTCCAGCGCGGGGATTTGAACCACCGGCCTCTATATTTCCAGTATAGAAATATAGAGGCCTATACTGGAAATATAGAGGCCGGTGGTTCAAATCCCCGCGCTGGAGTCTATTTTTCTCTGTATGTTTCCCATAGTTAATAATAATTATAATTAGATTTAAATTTAAAAAAGATGTTCTGAATTATATAATTTTTTGTTCTTTACAGCTCTGAAGTTGGAATGAAAGAAGAGACTGGTGTTGTTGAGGGTGAAGAGGAGGGCAAGGAGACGGAGGACAGTGAAACTACTGGAAACAACGGTGATAGAACTGCGAATCAGACTCAACAAGCTGATCAACCTGCTCAACAGGGCACCAAGCGTTCAGCTACAAACTCAGGGAACGGAGGTGGTGGTAATGGAAACACAGAGCAAACCACTCAGGGCAAGCAACCTCAGCAGCTGAGCGGTACAAAGAGGTCATCTGGTGATACCCAGGAGTCTGATGATTCCGACTCAAGAAGAAAAAGAAGAAAAGACAATACAGAACCTTCTGATTCTTCAACTTCAGTTGAATCTCCTGGTCCTAAGGTAACACTTTAATATTTTGCAATATTATAACTATAATTTTCCCATTTTTACTTTCTTATATGTATAGAGAGAAAGGGTGCCAGCGTGGCCGTGGGGCTCTACAGTAGTCTCACAATTAGAATTGATTCTGACAGCAGGGGAAAATTGAAAAAGATGAAGGGAGATCAAGATTTTCATATTTGACCATATAGATGTCTATATATTTAACTCTTATTGGCGTCCCAGCCAAATATTTAGCTCTTATTAGCGCTCACTTCGATTTTCCCACGTTATCTGAATCAATTCTAATTGTAAGACTTCTGTAGGAGCCTGCCTAGCTATCAATAAGTCGAGGCTACTCAAGGTTATAGGTTCTATCCCGTCGTGTGCCATAATACTCTGATTTGCATCTTTAAATCTCGGATGGAGCAGGGCAAGGGACACCCCCGAGAGGTTCTCTTCCCACACGCTTTGATTTATATAGGTCACTAATGATCACTCCATACTCACTTCGGCGGTATAATGTACTGTTGTATGATGTGTGAAGTAGCTGGAACTCTCCACCACGGGGCTAGTAAAATGGGTCTACTGTAAGGCCTTCATTCTACTCATCTAGTAGACTGTATAGAGAGAAAGTATATGTTGATGGAATTACCTGATAACCTCAAGTAAGTAATTGTCTTTGGTCTGTGCAGATGAGTAGAGCCTTAACTACAAAACCGATTTCGATGAAATTTGGCTTGCATGTTCAGAAAAATCATCCCCTAGACGAAACTGTGGAATTAATACTTTTTCTATAACTTTAAAGAATCGTGTAAAAAGTCTAGATTGCAACAAATTTAAAGAGTTTCCAAGATATTAATGAAAATAAATCTGATTTTGCTGAAAATTGGAACGAAATTGGAAGTGTAAAAAATCCCCTGTTGAACAGTTTTAAATGTGTTTATTGTTAAATTAGATATTATTGGATTTAAATTTAATCTCATTAAATATATAAGAAAGTTTTTTTTTCAAATTTGTTGTACAGATTTTTATTTGGTAACAGTTTACTCAAATGCCTTTTCTTATGTTTAGGTACCACCATTGAAAATAGTACTAGGAGGTGGTAGCGGAGGCGGAGGTGGAAGTGGGGGTGAAGAGCAGGCAAGGAAAAGTGGTGGAAGTCGCCTGCCTTACGTTGTGCAGCCACCCCCTGAAGAACCGCCTCCACCTCCACAGGTACCTGCTGCAGTGTCTCCACCTTTAGAACCATCTCCTCAACCTAGTCAACAAACTCAGGATGTCTCTGCCACTTCACAAGATTCCCCGTCAGTACCACAGCCCCAGCAAGGACAACAAGAAGGACAAGACTCACACAAGAGAGTACTTCGTTCTCATAGGTACCTTTAAAACAACATATTTAATATTTATGTTCAAAAGGATGTAGTGAAAACTTTTGTTTCGATTTCATTTCTAAAATGATAAAGAAATATATTATCCAAAAGGAGCTAACAAATATTATTCTTAAGGTTGATGGATTTGCTTGCGAATATCCCTTGGTTTTCTCTATTTTATTATTATGATCAGAAAATAATGAATTCTATATTCAGGTATATATACTACCTACCTTATGACTTTTAATGCAAATTTCACCGAGTGGATATAATGTACTGGTCAAGTCCTATGAGATCTTATGTATGACTTTTATTTCATGTTTATTTTTAAATTATAATTAATTAGACCAGTCTTTATCATTATTGATGTTAGAAGACTGTAGAAATAGTTAATTTTACTAGGGTTTAATCAGGTAACGATGTGCAACGATAAAGTGCCTCTCTTGAGTTCATAGTTTTTCCAGGATTTTGATTATCCACGGTAAAAATATACAACATAGTGTCATGGAAAGTGTCCTTAAAATAAGTTCGAAAATCAGGTATGTTAGAATTGGAGAGAATAAAAAATACCTTGAACTTGTGGTCGAAGATAAGACGAGGAAAAAGGTTCCTTTGAGCTCCCAAATCATCCGAGGAATAGAAGAAACACTTCCCCATCAGTCATTCCCGGTTTCCGAAACCTCAGATTACTGTGGAACGGAACTCCTGTGGATATCATGGGGTTACTGTATTCTGTAGCCCATAAAAGAAAAGGTTTGAAGTGATTGAAACCCTTCAACAGCGGTTGTGTTAGATACTTCTGTACACATTTTGAGGCTATTATCATTGGGAATTCTTCAGTTACTTAGCCATAAAAGAGAATATTAACTCAGTTTCTCTGAATTATATTTTTAAAATTCAGAGGCATAATTCTAATTAATAAATTTGGTACTATTAAATTTTGTGTTTTATTTTTTTAAAAACTATCATCATAAATAATATTTTTATTTTATTTCTTAAATCCTGTCTAGGTCTGGAAATGGTAGCAGTGGTCATAGCTCACCTGCTGGCGTTGATGTTGGCTCACCCAGGTCACAAGTCTCTCCCTTACCACCAGAAGCACCTCCCCAGACTACTGAGACTCAGGAAGAAGAACAGACTAAGGAAGAAGCACCACCCACCTCTACTGCCCCAGTCGAACTCCATCCTAGAAAGCGCAAGCTAAAACAACCTAGGGAAAACTCCGAGAGCAACACCAGTCAACCATCAGAATCTGCAGGATCTCCCTCAAGTGGTATAAGTAAGAAACAATTATTGTTGTTTCAACAATACTTGTTTTTTTATATTTAATTTTAAGGTCACATTATCTAGTGGAGTATCTAAAAATATTAAGTTCCTTTCTCTAATAGTTTTCCCCCTTATTTTTCAGACACTAATGTTACTCAACCTCCAGCAAGCGATGCACCTCCTCCAGCAAACTGTTACCAACTATACCTCAACATAAGGAAGCAGATAGACAGGCGAAGAAAAGGATTGTTTCCTGTTCAGCCTAAACCACCTCAGGGTTTCAAAGATTACCTGATGAACCGCTGCACGTATGTTCTCGCTGGAAACACAAACAACAATCGCATCCCACCTCCAAACCTGACTGCACCTCCTTCCGTCCCTGCCGATATGAAAGACATGTTCCTTCTACAAGAAAAGGAACGATACAGGCTTCGAACTCAGCATGTCATTGAAAAGGAGAAATTGGTTAGTGATATAATGAAATCTTATTTTTACTCTGTTCATCATTTTTCATTTGTTTATTTTTTACACTTAAAGCTCTTATTTTAATGAGGATTCTCTATTTTAGGTGTTAAGTGTGGAACAGGAAATATTGAGGGTTCATGGTAGAGCGGCACGTGCTCTAGCTAATCAGGCTTTACCCTTTAGTGCTTGTACTATACTTCGGGACGAAGAAGTCTACAGCCCTTTCAGTGCCGAACAGGAAGAGAAGGAAAGAAATGCCCGGTCCAGGTACAATGGAAGGCTCTTCCTTTCCTGGCTCCAAGACGTCGATGATAAATGGGAAAAAATTAAAGTATGTATTGTTTTATATAAGTTTAATATATGTGAACTCTTATACTTAAGTTAAATTTAATTGTATAGAAAACTATATTGACATTTATTATCTTTTTGGCCCTTATAGAGTTTAAATAAAAAGGTTGTTTTCTTCTCCTTTCTTTAAAAAACAGCTATGTTTCACCCTTACTCTGAGCTTGAGTGTTTGTTCAACTCAGCCAGTGAGTCAAACAGGGAGGATTTGTTTTACATTTTTAATTTTTTTTAATGTTTGGAAGAGAGGGTAGGACATTTGTTCGAACCTAGCAATTAGGCCATCTTTTAGGCCCATTTTACTGGCCCCCTGGTAGGGAGTTCCAGTCACTTCATCATCATTAGTGAGCCATATAAATCAAAGCATCACTGTGAGGTGTCAAACCCACAACCTCGTGCCGCCCTTGATTCAGTGATGGCCAAGCAGACATGGTAATTTAATCCTTATGAACACACCAGCTCTCTTTTAGCTAAATTCATATGCTAAACAAGCTCACCTCTAAGCCACTTTACTACAGCTCCATTCATTTAATTAATTGTGTCCAATTAATATAATTCTTCTGGTTCATCCATTAAAATATACCTAATGCATAAGTGCATGTATCGTAATGTATACTGTATAATAACATTTAGCATTTTGTTGCACACCAAAACAAAGCTCTTTTTCTTTCAAAATAATATCCTTAAATTAAAAAATTACCTACCTGGTCATAAATGCCATGACATGCATCTAAACAGTATCATTAATTTAGGAAACTATTAAAAAAAAAAAACCTTTACCTGTTTGAATTGTAAGTAGTTATATCTCATTTATTGAATATTCTGCTTGGATTATGGTTTTTAATCATTAAAAATGATAAATCCAAAGTGTGCAGTAC
Organism: Gerris lacustris; assembly: GCA_951217055.1. Taxonomy (NCBI): domain Eukaryota; kingdom Metazoa; phylum Arthropoda; class Insecta; order Hemiptera; family Gerridae; genus Gerris; species Gerris lacustris. The sequence goes on along the minus strand of OX578279.1, from coordinate 18,713,666 downwards.
AGTAATACCCCGGACTTATGTGATAAGTGGGACCACGAAGTATACCGTAAGTTGAAAATGTCATAATTAGAGGAATATACTTAGATATATTCTTAATTGGGTACTTATACTAAGGAAAAAATGGTGTCTGTGAGTAATAACTTCTATTAGAGAACCTTTATAAAAAAATTGAATATGTAAGTGTATGCTAAGTCATTTTTAAAGAAACAAAATAACACTAAGGGATAAAAAATCTTTACAAATGATAGTTACAAAAAAAGGTTATTTTAGTCCGAAGTACAATGATTATTAAAATAATACGAAAAGAACAAGTCTAAAAATTAAAGATACTGCAAGGTCTGGGAAAACGGCCCACGTCAAAGTGCCAAATTACAAGGCTCTCAGGGACTGACGTGGGGGGGGAAAACTGAAATTTGAAATTGAATAAATTTAATTAAAATGGTAAATTACCTTTCTTCCACGTCACCTTGCTGATGACTAGCTTTAAGAGCAAAGAGAATCTCAGGATGGGTCGCCAAGTTTGAACTTGCGTTCGCCCCTGGACTTGGATCTGTCTTACCCACAGATGCAAGAAAATTTGTATTTAAATATTAATTAAAATTTTGTAAATAAGGTTGTATCGTCGCATTAATAAAAACAATTATTAAAATTGATTCGCTTTATTAAAATATACCTTTTAAAATTCCAGACTTAGCAATATCCTTAGAGCTCAAAGGGTCAAACACTGACTATGCTCAGGTATAAAATTTAAGATTTGAAAATATCTTTAATAATAGAAACTTTACGATATTATGACCAGTTACAGATTTGTATCGGAATTATATTTCCTACAAATTAAACTTATCTGTACTGAAGAGTAGAATCCTCGTTGATGATCTCGTAGTCGGTACCTCTCAAGGGAAGATGGCGCAGGCGGTTCACTGATGCTTGTCGGTTAAATATTCCAACTTAGATATTCTTAAGACGGAACTGGCGTACACTGAATTTACGTAATATAAGACTTGATTAACTGTTTAATACTTTACTGGATATCCGGATTTCGAAGAAAAGCTAGTATCACGGATTCCACTGGTCGGAAAAACTACGGGTCCCGAATCTGGGTTACCCTTACTGCAACGAGTCTCGCCTCCGACTGACTTTTCCCTCGACAACCACCTGTTCCCTCTTATCTCCTGGTGACGTCACAACGTCTCGTAGCTTTAGGCTGAAGACAGAATTTGCTAAACTTATTTATTAAAGTCCGTGTCTTCTCTCGGTTGGTTCCAATCGTTGGATTAGGACTTCCGACGATTTAATTACCTCTTCTTCAAGTCCCAGGAGCTTTTATATACGAGTAATCTCATTTGAAAGATATTAGGCTGGGGCGCCGAGAGTATGCGGTCGAGGGGATCTGGGTTCCGAGACAACTCGAGGTTTCCAGGCTGCATCCCCGCCAAATTCAAATATGCAAATCTAACATTTTACCAAATAAGGGTATCCCTATATGTGAGGATCCTCTTATCTGCCCCCTCCTGGAAAAATGAAAATTGGGGAATCAATTTTCATTGGTGCGCTTGAAGCTCTTGCAGAGTACTGTTGTAGTCCGCTCCTACCTTAAGTTCCCTATCTGTATAACAATAACATTTTATTCCTAATTCCGATTACTAAGTCCTACCATCTACATAACTACAACTTGAATACTATTTCTGGTCATAATAAATTTTTAAATTAAATCACATTACATTGTCACACAAATAAAATTTACAAGAAGGATAATTGCTGTGTCATCTACAGTTTTGCAAGTCATGGCAAGCATTTTCATTTTTACATTTTCTGATTTTTATCAGTTTGTTTTTCAATAAATTCAATATATATCATTTATGGTACACTTTAAGTTCCATAGTAAAGTAAAACTTTTTAAGTTCAATAAAATAAAATAAAATCCATATAGATTTTAGTCATACAAACTCATATATAAAAAAAATAAAATTACATTTACAAGCATTGCATTATGAATATCTCACATTTTAAATTATATTAACATATTTTCCTTTTTATATTTGAAACATCCCTTGTTCATCCCTATAATAAGGTTTCATCATTGAGCCATGGAATATCCCCCTGATTTTGTCAATTTTTGTTGGATATATCTTATGGCATATATCTTACGAACAATGAAATTAAATACACTTTTTATTTTAAGTCAAACGCGAACAACAGACTGATTTTATTATTGACATAAATGTGACATTAAACAATAATTTTAAATACTTAGGGTATTAATAATTTGTATTCTAACACCCCTTCTCAAATTATTATATCTACAGTTCAATTTTTTTTTTAATTATTTATTTATTTATATATTTATTTTTATTATTATTTCATTTTATTATTATTTTTATTTATTTATTTATTTTTTATTTTTTTTATTTATTTTTTTTTATTTATTTTTTTTTTTTTTATTTTTATTTATTTATTTATTTATTTATTTTTTTTTTTTATAAACAAACAATTATTTAACTTAGACAATTGATTTTAACCCGATTCTTTCCCTTAAGTTTCTCATTTTTGTCCCGTGTAAAGGCTTTGTCAATATGTCTGCTAACATATCCGTCGTAGGACAATACGAAAATGTGATTTCTTTTTTCTGTTTTAGTTCTCGGACAAAATGATATTTCACCTCAATATGTTTAGATCTGGTCTTCACGCCTTCGTGATCTAGCATCTTGAGAGTGCTCTGATTGTCCTCGAGCAAATTTATTTCTATCGGTGTTATATGGATGTCTTTAAGTAGTTTTCTTATCCATTGCAGTTCCTGGCATGCTTCACTAAGCGAAATATATTCTGCTTCGGTCGAACTTAATGAAACGCACGATTGTTTCTTGGTTCCCCACGAAACAGCTCCTCCACAAAATTGTATTAAAAATCCACTCGTAGATTTCCGATCTTTTAAGCTTCCTGCCCAATCTGCATCTGCGAAACACGTCAGCTTGTAGTTATGCTCCTCCCCCTTTCCAAGCTGTAGCTTGAGTGTTTTCGTCCCTTTAAGGTATCTAATTACTCGTTTTAATTCGGTCCAGTCACTTTTAGTAGGATTAGAAGTCTTTCTACTCAGAATTGCTACACTGGCTGTTATATCTGGCCTGGTATTTAACGCTACATAAAGTAATGATCCTATTCCCTTTCTATAAAGATTATTATTAGTCAGGACTTGTTGATCTTCTAATTTTAGATAGCCTGGGTCGAGAGGTATTTTTGAAATTTTAGCATCTGTCATTCCGAATCTTGAAATAATTTTATCAATATAATTTTCTTGATTGATAAAAAATACTCCGTCTTTATTTCTTTCTATTTGTATTCCTAAATAATAGCTTAGATCTCCTAAAATTGTTATTTCAAAATTTTTACTTAAAATTTCTTCTACATGAGTAAAATGTTCGTCTTGATTAGAGAATACGATAATATCGTCTACGTATAATAAAATGTATGTATACTTACTATTTATTTCTTTTACGTATAAACAGCAGTCGGCTTCACCCCTTCTGAAACCGTTCTCTACCAATACACTGTTAATTTTATCATTCCATGCCTTTGCGGATTGTTTTAAACCGTATATACTCTTTTTGAGTTTACAAACATAGTTGGGTTTATTCTTATCTTCAAATCCGTAAGGTTGACGCATATAGATTGTCTCCACTAAATCTCCGTTGAGATATGCTGTCTTGACGTCTAGATGTTTGACTTTCATACCGTTTAAACTTGCTAATGATAATAATGTTCTTATTGATGATTGTTTGACTACAGGAGCAAATACTTGGTCGTAGTCTTCACCATATTTCTGACTAAAGCCTCTAGCCACTAATCGAGCACGATATCTTGTAGTATTGTTAACAGGGTCTTTTTTAATTTTATATACCCATCTACAATCTACGATGTTTCTATCTTCAGAGTTTTCTACTAACTCCCATGCTTCACATTTCTCCATGGAGTTGATTTCTTCCTTCATTGCTTCTAGCCATTGTGCCGAGTCAGGGTTCTTCATAGCTTCTAGGTATGTAGTCGGTTCATCATCTTCTATTATTTTATGTATATGATTATCTTGAATTATTTCTTCTGGCTTTTCTTCAATATCAGTTTGTTTTTCTTCATTATCTGATTGATTTTCTTTAATAGACTCAGTTATTTTTTCTTTTTCTTTATTAAATGTTATTTCTATGTCTTCTTCAGATTTTTCTTCTTCATTGATTATGTTTTGTTTCTTTTCAATTTTATCATTAAAATTTAAATTTTCTATGAATTTAACATCTCTACTAATGGTAATTCTGCACGTGTTTATATCTAATAATCTGTAAGCTTTGGATTCTTCGCAATATCCTACAAGATGTAACTTTTTAGCTTTATCGTCAAACTTTCTTCTTCTTTCTTTTGGTATAAAAACGTAAGCTGCAGATCCAAATATTTTTATTCTGCTAATATCAGGTTTTTTTCTTTCAAACAGTTCATACGGTGTTTTATCACAAGCTTTTGTAGGTAATATATTTTGAAGATAGTTAGCAGTTATCACAGCTTCGCCCCAGAATTTATTATCAAGTTTAGCTTCTAGTAACATGCATTTAGCCATTTCAGTTAAATACCGATTTTTCCTTTCAGCTACACCATTTTGGGACGGGCTGTAAGGTGCTGTGTATTCATGCCGAATTCCATTTTTCTTAAAGTATAAATCTAAATCTTTTGAGACATATTCACCGCCTCGATCACTTCGGAGTGTTTTAACGGTTTTTTCAAATTTAGTTTTCACAAATTGTATAAATTCTTTAATTTTAGTAGAAGTTTCACTTTTGTGTTTTAGAAGATAAGTAGTCGTGTATCTGCTATAGTCGTCAATAAGAGTTAAAATGTATCGGTTACCCCGAGGAGTTGGAGTCTTCATGGGTCCGGCTAAATCAGAATGTATCAAATCTAAAATTTCTTCTCTTCTATTTTCAGACTTTTTAGGATATTTTAATTTGGTCATTTTTCCTTGAAGGCAGATTTCACACGATGATGGTTTAGTTCCAATAATTTTGATATGGTCAACCATGTTTTTGGATTCTAAAAGCTTTATTGCTTCCCAATCACGATGTCCAAATCTTCTATGTAGTAAATTTAAATCGAAAGTTTTTATATTTTCTCTCTTCATCATCATTGATTTATTCTTTTTGTTACTATTGATTTGTTGTAAAACGTATAAATTGTTTTTCAAGTAAGCGATTCCGTGAATTTCATCGTCTTTTAAAATTTTACAACTATTGTTTTCAAACACTATTTTAAATCCTTTTTCAGCTAATTTTCTAACGGATATTAGATTTCCTTCGATTTCGGGAGCAAACAAAACATTTTCAACCAAACATCTTTTGCTGTTTCCTTCTCCGACATCTAAATCTAAATAAATATTTCCGATTCCTTGAGAAATTATTTTTGTTCCGTCAGCTAAACATATTTTGTCATGTTTATTTTTATTTAGCTTATGAAAACTTGATTCATTGCATGATATATGTACAGTAGCTGCTGAATCGATGTACCAGACTGACTGCTCACTTTTTGAAACTGTAAAACATGTTTCCTGATCATTTTGTTGATCATTTTCGCTGTCAGTTTCATGACATTCATAATTTTTATAAATTTTCTTAATATTTTCATCTTGACGTTTTTCTGTATTTGAATTTTTATAATTAAACGTATTTTTATTTTTCGATTTGTCAGGTTTATTACTTTTACGTAAAAACCAACAATCTTCCCTATTGTGACCTTTACGTTTGCAATAGGTACAAACCTTAGTATTCGTAGGTTTGGTTTTCTTGTTGGCCTTCATAGCTGACTGATCGTCATTCTTATTTTCACTTCTTCTCTTGAACTCTTGGACAAGTCGTTCCTGAATTATTTCGACCGTCAAATCAGATTCAGGTCTTGTTTCTAGAGCCATTACTATCGTATCATAGCTGTCCGGTAGGCTGGATAACATAAATGCTACGATCAATTTTTCACCTAATTCTTCACCCATATTATTTAATTTGTCAACTAAATCTTGAATTGCATTTAGGTGACTTTCCATATCATCATTTTCTTCCATTTTTAATCTACATAATTTCTTTAGCACTGACACTTTATTTGACAGAGTAGATTTTTCGTGGTAATTTTGAAGTGCTTTCCAGCATTCATTGGCTGTTTTTAACTTTTTAATATGCACCAACTGAGAATCATCAACAAGTAGACCGATAATAGCCATAGCCTTGTTATTTTTATGTTCCCAGTCAGAACTAGCATCATTTGGCTTTTTAGTGATTGCTACATCCCAAACTTCCTCTTTTATTAACAAGAGTTGAACTCGAAACTTCCATGTTTCGTAATTCGAATTGTTTAGCCTTTTAATTGAGCCTTTAAAGTCAACATCCATTTTTTTTTTTTTTTTTTATTATATTTAACTGAAAAAATTTTTTTTAGGTATTACCTTAGTGTCTGGCGCCCATAACCTGTTGGATATATCTTATGGCATATATCTTACGAACAATGAAATTAAATACACTTTTTATTTTAAGTCAAACGCGAACAACAGACTGATTTTATTATTGACATAAATGTGACATTAAACAATAATTTTAAATACTTAGGGTATTAATAATTTGTATTCTAACAATTTTTACCGGATCGATTAATAAATAGGATCCCCTGTCAAAACATTTCTTTATAACATAAGGTCCTTCATACTTAGGAAGAAACTTAGCTACAATTCTACGATTCTTGTGACTTACATTAAGTGCCTTTACCAGTACTAAGTCCCCGAGGTGAAACTTTTTTATTTTCTTGCCTCGATCATAAATTAAATTTTTATTATTTCTACAGGATCTAATCCTTTCTTTTACAAGTTTGTTAATTTCATTATTTTCTTTAATATTATCTCTAACATACCTTAATAATGGGTGGTGTTCCCATGGTCTAATTGGCTTAATGCCGAACTGAGCCTCTATAGGAGTCATCCCCGTGGTTATACATTCCGTGGCATTTAGACTAAACTCAACATCACCTAGATGGTGTGCCCATTTATAATGGTGTCCGTCCAGACATATTCTCAGTTTTTCTATAATGTCCCTAATGGATCTTTCTGCCCTATTTGACTGAGGATGACGGATTGGAACAAACATGGGTTTCACATCGATAGATTCTAAGTATTTTAGCCATCTTTTACTAGTGAATTGACGTCCATTGTCACATAATACATTTTTAGTTTTATTAAACTGTTCAAAATATAACTTAATACATTCGATGGCGACAAGCGCCGTTTCTACAGTCACAGGATATGCTTTAACAAATTTTGAGAATGGGTTCACTATAACAAAGATATATGTGTATTTCCTTCGAGTTGAAGGGGGGAACGGGCCACAAAAATCTACACATATAAAATGATTCAAATTTTCAGGGATTAAAGAATAAGTAGGTTGGTGGTAAGCAACGGTACTAATTTTCTTTCGTTGGCAAGTGTCACACACTTTGATAACTTGCTTAACTATTTTCTTAAGATTGGGATAATAAAAATCTTCTAATAGGATATGGAGTGTTTTATAGGTACCACAATGGTAATACTCACAATGTACCCTGGCAACTATCTCCCTAACCATGATTTTAGGAAGTACCATCTTGATACCGTCTTCTTGTCTAACATATATGACTTCCTTATGCATTAAATATCTACTATTAGGTAAGTCTAATTGCTGCCTTATTACCTGTATGTGTTCGTCTTGTTCTTGTGCTCTTTTTATGTTGTCCAAGTTTTTCATGATTGTTTTCATATTCTCAGATACCTGGAAGATGGCATAACCGTCAATCTGTCCGGGTTCATCCGAATTTTCTTCGCCCGGAGATATAGGTGGATAACGAGAAAGACAATCAGATACGACGTTCGAACTTCCTTTTATGTATTTTATTTTTATGTCAACGAGTTGCAAAAACGCGAGCCAACGGCACACACGATTGGATGGATTCACAACGTTAAAGATACTTTCTAAGGCCTTATGGTCGGTATATATTATTGTAGTAAAGTTCGAAGATGTGATATAGCTGAACCATTTCTTAACTAGGAACACGATGCCTAGCATCTCCATCTCCATCACGGAATATGATTGCTCACTTTTATTTAGCTTCCTGGACGCGAACTGAAGTACTCGTTCTTCTCCATTAATTATCTGGTACAATTGTCCTGCTATTGCTACCTTTGATGCATCACACTGTATATAAAATGGTTCCTGAAAATTCGGATAATGAAGTAACACCGTGTCTAAAAATAACTCTTTAATTTTTTCGAACTGGGAATTGCTTTCCGGAGTCCATCGGAATTTATTTGATTTTTTACACATCTCGTATAACGGGATACATTCTTGTGAATATTTTGAACTGAATTTTGAATAAAATAGAGTAAGACCTAAAAATGAACGTAGTTCTTTGAGGTTTTTGGGGATTTTAAAATTTTTGATAGCATTAATCTTCTCCGGGTCCGGGGTACATCCTCGCCCGTCGAACTTGAATCCTAGTAGGTTAATTTCGGCTGCTAGAAACACTGACTTCTCTAGGTGCAGCGTAATTCCAATACGTCCTAACGCGTCTAATAATTCGTCAATGGTCTCCAAATGTTCTTCAATACTTTCCGAAGTTATGCAGGCGTCGTCCACGTATCTCCTTAATTTTATCTTGATTCCTTCCGGCAAGCTGTGTTCGAGAGCCCTGTCCAACCCTGCTCCACTACAACAGTGTCCGAATACACACCTGGTATATTGGTATACTTTGTTTCTGTAAATAAATCCCATGTATTTCTGGCACTCTTCAGATAACTTTACCTGATGAAAACTTTGGACCATGTCGATCTTTGTAATGTACTTTACGTTTGACATAGTATTAAGTACCTCGTCGATCCCTCTAGGTCCCTGTCGATCTATCTTGGTGCGCGCGTTAAGAAACCTTAAGTCCAGCACGATCCGCACTCCTGCTTTTCCTCGCTTCACGACTAATAAGGGATTAATATACGGTGTTTTCGACGGTATGATAACGCCGTCACGCAATAATTTTTCTATTTCTTGATCTACTAACGGTAATTCCGAAGCTTTAATTGGATAGTTTCGTTTGAAGAAGGGTTTCGTATCCATGACGTCAAATTCATATTCGTAGTCCCGGATACATCCTACCCTATCGCTAAATACATTTTTGTGCTTTAATAAAATATTCTTTAATTTTTCATTATCTTCTGGCGCGATGTGGGTATCACTAACTAAGTTCTTTAAAGATTCTTCGAATCGAATGTCGGTTTCAATATGATTAATCCTGTGTATCTCGGCTTCGATTTGGAGTTTCGGCCATTCCGGGCTTCTTTCTTGACGAACTTTACATTGATTACACGATCCCGGTTTACATCCGAAATCAATACTTTGTTGTGGAGAATCACTAAAATTTATTTGTTTCTTCGAAAAATCAATCACGACGTTATTCTGATTAAGGAACGGTGTTCCGAGTAAAATTGGAATGTTAAGTTTATCTATGACGAGAAATATTGTAGTATATTCTAATTGTTTTATTCTTAACGTTACACTCACTTGTCTTTGAATAGGAACTTTACGTCCTGTAGCCGTGTACACATAACATTTCTGGATCGGCAAACTATCCCGAACCATATCGATCTTCAATTCATTCAACGTTTCCAGATTAATACAATTAACAGCAGATCCCGAATCCCACAATGCTTTTATTTCTTGATTGTTTATACTGACACTAGATATCGGACTCGCACTACACTTATCATCACGTTTTTCCCGTAATAAGTCTTTAGTAAACGATTGTAAGTTGTATACTGGCAGGTTACCTTCTTCCGTACTGGTGCAGGTTAGGCTACTGCTTTGTTTTGGTTTTTGAATATCAGCTGTTATAATTTCCTCCGTCATTCCAGCTGATCGGCTGTCACTTCTGCTGTCACAACATTCCGGTTTTCTCGTCGAAATAGAAATTACTTTCGGTGGTTCATGATTTGGTGGGTTACGAATAATAAAATTTTCCTTTTGGTTAACGTTTGAAAGGTGGTCGTCTCCGATGTCGGTTTCAGGGATTATGATTTCTTGTATTCCTGTATTTATGTTTACTATGTCCGCTGTTTGGATTTCTTCCGATTCCTTACTATGGTCTAAGTTATTCTGTTCTTTTACTGTATGGTTATTTTCGGTCGTTTTTCCGGATACATGGCACACTATTGGCCGTAAATTTTCGGAACGGGGTTCCCGGTTCGCCCGCCCTACTCTTAGTTTAAATTATCTTCGTGGTTTTTTTCAGTCTGCAGATAGCATATCTTACTTCCGCCGTTCTGGGGTAATTTATCGATTCTATTTGGTGGATTTGTCGGTTCTTGGGCCGGCCTTTGTCTCCACTCGGTTTGATTTTTGGATCTATATTGTGGGTTGTATCGGTTACCTCCTTTATGGTAATCGTCGTTCCGATCATTATTACGATATTTACCTAGGTTTGTGTCTCCTTGATTAAATTTTTGTTCATGATTATTTTGAAAGCGCCCGTGAAGCGGTTGTCTTTCATAATGATACGGATAATATTTCCGGTCGTGAGTGTTCTGCGGGTTTTGGTATTTCGGTGTGTTGCGGTATGGTCCTTGTTCTGCGGTTTTATCTTTCGGGCCATAATCTCGGGTTTTATTAAGCTGTTCGTATTTCTCGAAGTCTTTAATTAATGCTACGAAATCGGTTACGTTTTGCGGTTTCCTCATCTCGTACCACAATTGAAAATTTGCGTTGAAGTGTTTTGCTAACTTACGGACCATTCCTTGCTCGCTTGGGGCACCACTAGTAGATTTGACTCGCGAAATCAGGGCATATATGTACTGTACCCTACTCACATGATTTTTATTGTCGTATTTCCCGTTCTCGAGTTGATTGACGACGAATTCTTGTCTTTCCACTGACCAGAATTCTTTTACAAACTTAATTTTGAAGTCTTGGAAATCGATTATTTCCCGTTCTTGTACAAGAAACCAATAATATGCTTCATTTAGCAAATGTTTTCGGACGATATTTTTAAAATTTTGATGATTTTTTTCCCTATTTAATTTTCTTTCTATTTGTGATAAAAAACTTATGGGACATACTTCTTTTTCTGACGAGAATGTTTCCATAGGGTGGGGGTTACCTTGGTTGTTAGCAATATAAATCACTTCCCTATTCCTATTCATATCGGGATCGGTTGCCAGGTTCATGCTCATATCATCATTGGGTTTGGGGCTATTTACGTTAACGTTACCATTATTTATGTTTTGACATGATCTGTCGCTATTAATAGGGTCACCATTCTCAGAATTAGTACAATTAGTTCTGGGAGACTCGTATGGCAAATCAGGAACAGTATTATTATTACTTATTTTGGAACCTCCCGGTTGATTTATTTTATTATTTTTCACAAATGGTTCCAAAGCTGTACGGTTTTCTAGAATCATTTGTTCTAGTTTGTCTATTTTCTTAGTCTTATCCATCAACTCAGTTAACTTGGTCATAAAAATTTCTTGATTTTCGGTATTAATGTTTTGCTGTTCCTGGTTTGACCTTACGATCTCTTGATTTGATTTGATTAATTCATTGACTTTACTTAGTAATTCCTCCATATTTTTGGAGTCGTTGGATCTTAATCGATATTTTGACAGGTTGAAAACGATAAATAAAATTTAAAATAATATAGTTACACAATAATTTACTTAATAATTGAGTCTGTGAGATCACTCTTTCATAGATACTTATACACAATATGATATAATCCGTACGTTTCGGTCTGGTCTTAATATCTTCTTTATTCAACCACACACAAAAAAAATTTACAACAACCTTTCTTTGATCTTATCAACGATCGTATAGGGCGCCACTTGCATATATGGGTAGACGATGGATAGCGTAAATAGTTCGTTATGACGATTTGGGACGTACTAAATCGTAATGACCCACGTTGGGGAGCCAAATTACAAGGTAATTTGGGAAAATGCCCCACGTTGAGGCGCCAAATTGCAAGGTCTGGGAAAACGGCCCACGTCAAAGTGCCAAATTACAAGGCTCTCAGGGACTGACGTGGGGGGGGAAAACTGAAATTTGAAATTGAATAAATTTAATTAAAATGGTAAATTACCTTTCTTCCACGTCACCTTGCTGATGACTAGCTTTAAGAGCAAAGAGAATCTCAGGATGGGTCGCCAAGTTTGAACTTGCGTTCGCCCCTGGACTTGGATCTGTCTTACCCACAGATGCAAGAAAATTTGTATTTAAATATTAATTAAAATTTTGTAAATAAGGTTGTATCGTCGCATTAATAAAAACAATTATTAAAATTGATTCGCTTTATTAAAATATACCTTTTAAAATTCCAGACTTAGCAATATCCTTAGAGCTCAAAGGGTCAAACACTGACTATGCTCAGGTATAAAATTTAAGATTTGAAAATATCTTTAATAATAGAAACTTTACGATATTATGACCAGTTACAGATTTGTATCGGAATTATATTTCCTACAAATTAAACTTATCTGTACTGAAGAGTAGAATCCTCGTTGATGATCTCGTAGTCGGTACCTCTCAAGGGAAGATGGCGCAGGCGGTTCACTGATGCTTGTCGGTTAAATATTCCAACTTAGATATTCTTAAGACGGAACTGGCGTACACTGAATTTACGTAATATAAGACTTGATTAACTGTTTAATACTTTACTGGATATCCGGATTTCGAAGAAAAGCTAGTATCACGGATTCCACTGGTCGGAAAAACTACGGGTCCCGAATCTGGGTTACCCTTACTGCAACGAGTCTCGCCTCCGACTGACTTTTCCCTCGACAACCACCTGTTCCCTCTTATCTCCTGGTGACGTCACAACGTCTCGTAGCTTTAGGCTGAAGACAGAATTTGCTAAACTTATTTATTAAAGTCCGTGTCTTCTCTCGGTTGGTTCCAATCGTTGGATTAGGACTTCCGACGATTTAATTACCTCTTCTTCAAGTCCCAGGAGCTTTTATATACGAGTAATCTCATTTGAAAGATATTAGGCTGGGGCGCCGAGAGTATGCGGTCGAGGGGATCTGGGTTCCGAGACAACTCGAGGTTTCCAGGCTGCATCCCCGCCAAATTCAAATATGCAAATCTAACATTTTACCAAATAAGGGTATCCCTATATGTGAGGATCCTCTTAATACTTCAGTACAAAAATGAAAATAAATGCAATATAGGTGCCAATCTGTTTTGATTTCGACTTCAGTTTGATGTAAACATAACGATTTATAAACACATAACCTGACGGTTGTTTCAAAATCAATTAAGTTGTTCTATATCACTCACTATATCTAAATATCACCTGTTTAGTTACAGATTCACTTAGACAGGCTAATCACAAGAAAAGGGAGGTTTCAAAGTTACAGAATCGACCCCTGATCACTTTTAGTAACAAGTGTCGGGTGTTACTTCGAATTAAATGGTGTTTTACTGTATGTCTTTTAGTTAGAGGTTGAGTTCAGATCAGCAATTACTTAAGATAGTAAGAGAAAATGCAAATAAAGAGGAATTATAAAGAGGTACAACAGCTTATGAATGGCTTGGGCCAGCCAAAGGACTTATATACACCTATATTATGAAATGGAGTTTGTTTGTCCCATCATCTGTACAAATTGCATTTGTAATACGGATAGATGTCACTTCACGCTGAGGGAACTCTGAGTATAGGGCCCCTTGTGTCCAGGAATTGATCCCAGACTCCTGAGTGTGAATCACTTACTATAGTAATGACATTAATTCTGGTTAAGTTGTGATGTTTACTTATTATTGTTTTGTTTGTTCAGGAATCGATGCTGCTGAGGCATCATAATGAAGCCGAGAGTTTGCACGCTGTTCAGAAGATGGACTGGACCTGGAAACTCAAAGAGTTGGCTCCAAGCGGAGTAGCTGATCAACCCCAGATTGATGAAGCTCACGTACCCATGGTCCTTGTCTCCGACGACTTCGATCTCTTACCTACTTAGGTAAATTTCATATTTTCATTATAATTATTTTTTTTATTGGTTGTTGTTTTTTTAAATCGATTAATAGGGGGGAAAAAATACCATATATAACATTTATTTATTGATAGAAAACAGAAATAGATAGGATGTACTGAAATAAGAGTTAATGTACCTAGATAAATACTTGTTTTAATTTTATTTATAGATCAAATTTTTTTTTGTTAAATAATTAAATAATCCCATGATGATTAGGGAGGTTATTGATTACGATTACTGATGTGAAGAAGTGTAATTTTGTAATTCTGATTATAGTGATCCCTTATATTAATTAATAGAAGAACCGTGTTTCAAAAGGTCAATAGGGATATTAAAACAACTCTCCTTTACTACGTCCTGGCTATATTTCGACCTCCTCTTAGGTCATCCTCAAGCCTATAAAATAATTTCATAATTAAAAACAAGGTTTTAACTATTTTACCACAATGGTGAAACAGGTAGTTATTAACAAATATAACTAACATTAACTTATTTACCTTATGCGATTACAAATGATATCTCATTCCAATCAAAATTTACAAAAAGTCTTCAAATTCTGTTATCATTACCTTCTAGGTAATTCGTCATCAACAGTTTTCCAACAAATTTAAATGTTTAATTTAATAAATGACTCCTATCCCCCCATTTCATTTATAACAAAACAAATCTTATAATATAATAAATACTAATTTAACAATAAAAACGGAAAAAAGATGGAAAAACATGCTTATCACAGTCCAATTTATATCACAGTAACAAAGAAATATTATTTGGTAATTGATTATATCTATATTTCAATAACAATAACAGGTAATGATAACAGAATTAGAAGACTTTTTGTAAATTTTGACTTGGAATGAGATATAATTTGTAATCACATAAGGTAAATAAGTTAATGTTTGTTATATTTGTTAATAACTACCTGTTTCACCAGTGTAATTTTGTTTCTCCGCCACAGCTTCATTCTTTCAACTGCAAGTGGTCATCATCACTAATCATCAGTGCAGGAAACTGCAAGTGGTCATCATTGCAGTGCAGGAAAGATGATGTCAGCTGGAGCTAGAAGTTTGTGTACATAGTTGGCCATGTCAAATCCATAGTTATAAATAGTTAAAAGTTATTAAAAGTCAAATCTATAGCACTTTCTTCTCGTTAAATGACAAAATTCTCTCTTGGCACAGACGATAATGTCGATTTATGGTGTAATGCCAGTTTTCTCTTAATAATTCCATAATTTTGCTTATTTGCCTGATAAATATTTACACTGCATAATTAAGTCTAGAGGGGTTGTAAAGAGCTTTAAATATCTGATCTTAAGGTAAAACTTGTTTATTTATGTCGGAAGATTTATTCTCATTTATGGTAAACAAACACAGCACTTCAAACGTGGCAACAAAAAGGGTAAAAACCTTTTAGTATATTAAAACTAATGCTTCAAAAACTAAGTTTTGAAATTTGGCCTGATTGTAGAGCTAGCTATCTAATTTTTAGACAGTGAAGTAAAAAATCAGAATCCAAAATTCATTATTTAAAATTAAGTAATCAACGCACAACATCGACAATTTTTTTGTTTTTGGGCGTTTCTGCTTCAATATCCTATTTCTATTTAAAACCCAAGAATATAATATGTTCTTATCAATATTTTTACATTTATTCATTTTATAATTTTTATGGTAAAACCAGATTTTACTGAGATAGCAAGAGGTTATTATTTATATTTTTTATTTGATCAATTTTGTCATTTATTTTTTATTGATAAATTCTATTTTTTAATTTAATTTTGTATTTATATAATTTTTCCCCTTTGTTTATTTTTCAGATAACTTGTGATATAAGTAATAATTTTAGGATGTGCCAATGCAAAATATATACAGAAGATACAAATAATGAAGATTTTGTCATAATATTATAAATGTTTAAATGTATATTAATTTTTACCAAGGAGCAACAGAGCTTTAGAGACTGATTCAATAATAATTGTAAACTGTTCATAGTTGTAAGGTAATTTTTTGTGTAATCTATGTATATAGTGGAAAAACATAAATGTACAGATGCTGTAAAATTTAAGGTGAAAAAAATATAGGTTATAAACAATTATTGTTTTTTCTTTATTTATTTTCTTCCTTTTTAAAGTTCAATTCAAGATAATATAATAAAATTACAGTAGCTAAATATCCTCGAAATAAAAATACTTCTTGCATACGAGTCCGCAAGACAGTGAGACATTTTCATGTTTTCGCTCTGCGTAAACTACCGACATAAAATGAAATAAAATCGGTAATTTATTCAAGTAATTGATAAAAGTAGATGGATGATAATTTTTATTTTTATCTCCACTCCGGCACTGCCGCGGCTTGATTACAAAAGACTGAATTCAAAGGCGCTGAATTGTTAATATGCCTTCATACTAGGTAGGCCAAGAGGGCTGAGAGTTGATGGCAACCTCCTGTACTTTCCTAACTCCCTGTCACACGTATAAATCTTTTCGTCTCTTCGGCCCTATGACGTGCGGTGGAGGGAGGCCCAACAGCTGGAGACTGGATTAAACACCACCTATAGCTTTTTAACTCCCTGTTATACTTTTTTTGAGTTTTTAAGCTAAAAGTAACGTAACGTTTTTGACTTATGTTCCATAGCCTAAACATTAAAATGTCAAAATGACTGAAACACAAATTAAAGAGAGACCACTCTTTTCTTTAATCTGACCTGCCACAATGTGGGAGTTAATTTTAAAAAAATTTAGAATAGGTATAATAATATGGGGTATTTAAAAGTTAACAGTAGGTATTGGGCCACCTGGGCCGGATGCAAAACCCGCAACACACTTTACCAATGAGTCGAATTAGTAACACTAGCGAGCAAACTCTAGACCTCGACCCTCGGATACCAAACCCGCATTACTCGGCAATTATTAATTAATTTTATTAGCTAATTATTTTAACTACATTAATTATTTTATTAATAATTACGACTATCTACCAAAAATATCCCTAGTCCGGTCCTACACATTATTATTAAAATTTTAGGTTAATATTAGTTTTGTAAAAAAAATTTAAATGTGCATACATGAGGTGTATAACATTTTCTCCGATACTAATTACGAGTTAAATGAGGAACACCATACATAAAAACAGTATATATAATGACTACATTTTAGAAAATCAATATCAGTTGTTTACTGGATGTATAATGGTTAACACCGTGTTATCTGATTTAATTACTGTCAAATACAATTTGAAAAGAAGAAATTACAAGAATAAAATTATTAAGAATGATAAAATAAGAAGTATGATGGAAACCTATGTACCTTTTATTCAATTACTAGAATCGAGTTTGAAAGATAAAAATTCAATTTCAAAATCTGTAAATGCAATTACCATAACAGAACATGCTTCTAAGAGTGCTGGTTCTCAGACAGAGACACCGAAAATTGAACAACCCAAATTTCTGGAGGATAATGAAATTGTGGAGTACACCCCGGAAAAATCGGTACAAGATATTTTTGCAGAACAATCTTACATAGAAAAATCTCAGCTGTTGGAAGACCTACCAGAGAATTCAAGACCCTTTATTGAAATGGTTCTGACAGATGATCCTACGCTAGATGAAGTATATGGAATAAGTTTAAATGAAAATAACGAGCTCCAAATCGGTCAAAGTGTTGTTGAGATAGGACGTTTAGACGGGGATATACTTCTTAAAAGAAATACAGAAGATAACAACGGATATACAACAAACGAAATTATTGGCGAGTTTGAAGGAACTGATGGGCTGTATTCGCTATTATTTAAAAAGAACCCTGGTTATTACACTGAAGATGATAAAAATAATTATAAGACTATATTACACCTATCAGGAGCCATTAAAAAAGCATACAAAGGAATTGACAGGTGTTCTCACAAGTTTAAAACTGTTATTAATACGTTCTTAAACAGCCAATAAATATGTACTATAATGTTTGTTACACCAAACTTACAATATTTAATAATGTACCTTACTAAATAAATGATTTACACTGTTGTAAAATAATTCGTTATTGTTTTTCATGTGGTAAACAATTGTAACTAGCCGCAAAAACAGTGTATTGAAAATGTATTGTTTGAGAATAAATATATAAAATATTTGTACGATTATTGTTTTATTTATTAACCCCCGCATTACCTTATTTTATAAAAATGAATATTACATCAGATTATATTAAAAAAAAAGAAGGTTTTCTACTAGAATAAATAGGGAAATACATTAACATAAGATCTGGTGTATTATGTACAACTTAGATTATTGAGTCTTATTAAAACAAAATTATAAGACAAATTTTTTAAAAATATTCTTATATATAAGGCTGGGTTTTTTTCCTAGTAAGTATTTTTAAAATATAATTAATTGAAATGATTTATTGCATGCCGGAGGTCATCGACCTGGAAATGTGGCACGTGGCTGTACCTTGTTGTTTTGTCAAAATATTGCTGATGTCGCAGATTTTCGTTGAATGGACACTTAAACTAGGTCACCGCCCCACCACATTATTATTATTATTATTTTTTTTTGTTTTTTTTTTTTGGGCTGACATCCGTTTCATTTGTCCAGTTGTATTTCGACACTGAACAAGTCAACTACTACTAAACCCAAAACCTAAATTGTTATAAACTTTTTTTCTTTGTGAATATTAATTTTAATATTTTTAAATAATGGAGAAAATTACAATCGTGAGTGAAGTTATGAAGAATGTACGTCGGTTCAACCTTCGTGGAAGAACAACAGAGTTTAAAATTAACCCTGTCCCCGAAGAGTCCGACGCTATGGAATGGACTAAAGAGGCTATCAAGGAGATCGTCGAATATTCTACCGAGGATGTGATGCCGGATGACCAGGTAGGAATTTCATTTTGCTCGAAAGACTTTAAAAATGGCGAGGGCTGGTTAAAGTTTAGGAAAGCCTCTGAAATAACTTTTGATAATGTTTGGGAAATCATAAGCGGAATATACCAGTCCAATTCTTTAAGTCTAAATACAGAAACCTTTTGTCTCAGTGTTACGACTATAGCAATGCCTGTAGGGTTAGGTAGAGGAAAATGCTACAACACTTTTGCCGAAGAATGTGCAAAACGAAGGGGTATTTTAACTATAAATAATAATGATAATTTGTGCCTACCCCGTGCAATAGTAGTTGCGCAAAGTTTTGTTGATAAAGATCCAGACCATAATAAAGTAAGGAAGGACACGGGAAAATTACAAACAAATAGATGTAACCAGTTATTGATAGATTCCCGTGTAAATATTCCACAAGAGGGTGCCGGTATTCCCGAACTGGAATTATTTCAAAATTATTTAAAAGGCTATAAAATCATTGTATACAAATACGGAAATAAGGGCCGCGATGTGATTTACGAAGGAAATTCCCAAAGTCAAAAACATATAAACCTCTTGTACCACGAAAATCATTACAATGTTATAACCTCCCTGACCTCTGCTTTTGTTTGCCGTTATTATTGTGAACCATGCCATGTACCCTATAACAATATTAATGCACATAGGTGCGAAGGTTCATGCCCTGCCTGTCAACAATCACCTCCTTGTCCTAACACCCTAAAAATAATTTGTGATACATGTAAAAGATGGTTCCGTGGACAGCTGTGTTTTGACAACCATAAAAAACCCGGTTCGCTCGGTACAAAATCAGTCTGTAGCGAAATTAGGTGCTGTGAAGAATGCTGCAAAACTGTGCGAAGCAACCGAACACATGTGTGTGGGGAGGTTTATTGTAAAGTGTGCGAAAAACACCAACCGTCCGGACACCTTTGTTATATAAAACCTGACCATGGTAAACCTAAATCAGATGACCTGCTCTTTATCTTTTACGATCTAGAGACAAGGCAAGAAAAACAAACACAGGACGGCTCGCTACTCCACGAACCAAATCTATGTGTGTTCAAACAATATTGTAGTGAGTGTATCCAAAGTGATCAGGAAATATGCCAGAGATGTGGTATTCGACTACAAAAAATTGTATGTAGCGACCCCATAGCACCATTCTTACATCACATTTTAGCTATAAGGAAAAAGTTTAAACGCGTATTAGTTATAGGTCACAATGCAGGCGGGTTTGACCACCAATTTATTTTAAATTATATTTTAACCGAAACCGATTTAACCCCCGAATTAATAACGCGCGGTACAAAATTAATATTAATGACCCTAGAAAACGTTAAATTTCTTGATAGCTTAAATTATTTCCCCATGGCTCTATCTAAATTACCAAAAGTCTTTGATTTGAACGAATTAAAAAAAGGTTACTTTCCACATTTATTTAACACTTTACAAAACGAAAATTATAAAGGTCCACTCCCGTCAATTGAATTTTATTCTCCGGACACTATGAAGTCGGAAGACAGAGAGAAATTCGTTAAATGGTATGAGGATAACAAAGGTAAACACTTTGATATGAAGCAAGAAATTGTTGATTATTGCGTTTCCGATGTTGAAATTTTAGCACAGTCTTGTTTGAAATTTAGAAAATTATTAATACAGGAGGGGGGTGTTTGTCCGTTTACTGAGGCCACTACATTACCGTCGGCATGCAATAAAATTTATAGAAGAAATTTTTTAAAACCAGAAACAATAGGTATTATTCCAAAAAATGGTTATAGGTGGAGAGATAACCAATCAAAAATAGCAATACAGTGGTTACTATGGGAAGAGTTTGTTAGAGATATTGCTATAGTCCATGCAGGAAAGACAAGTGAGGTTTCTGTATTGGGGGTAAAGGTTGACGGGTTTTGTAATACCACTAATGATATCTTTGAATTTTACGGATGTTATTACCACGGCTGCCCTAAATGTAATACCCAAAACAGAAATATAAAACTACACGATGATCCATCAGATACGCCCGAAAGTCGTTATGAAGCCACACTCGCCAAAACACAACGCCTACGAGACCGAGGGTACAACGTCATAGAAAAATGGGAGTGTGATTTCCGCAAAGAGTTGAAAGCAGACAAGACAATCTCCGACTATGTAGAACATCACCCACTGTTAGTACATTTACCTTTGAACCCGAGAGATGCGTTTTATGGTGGTAGGACCGGAGCTGTGAAGACATATCACAAAGTAACCGGTGAAGAAAAAATTAAATATGCGGATGTTTGCTCTCTGTACCCCTGGGTAAATAAATATGGGAAATACCCAATCGGCCACCCGCAAGTTATAATAGACAACATCGAGTGTATGCAGCTGGACTTGAATCAGACAGAAGGCTTAATTAAGTGCAAAGTCTTACCACCCCCACACCTGTTCCACCCGGTACTACCTATCAAAGCGAACGCCCGATTAATGTTCTCGCTTTGTCGAACTTGTTGTAATGCCATGGAGAATGGTTACACGTGTAACCATGACGAAGAAGAGAGGTCGTTAACAGGGACGTGGGTGATCGACGAGGTCAGGAAAGCAGTTGAGAAGGGCTACAAAATACTATATATTTACGAGATATGGAAGTACGAAGTAGTGCAATACAACCCGGAAACAAAATCAGGAGGGTTGTTTAGTGAATATATTAGTAAATTTTTGAAAACAAAACAGCAAGCATCCGGTTGGCCTTCCGACTGCAACACCCAGGAAGCCAAAGACAAATACATCGCAGAGTATTTTGAAAAGGAAGGTTTGTTATTAAACCCATCCGAGATAGCTGTCAATCCCGGCAAACGGCAAATCGGCAAAAATTTAATCACATCGTTCTGGGGGAAGCTTGGCCAGCGCGAAAACCAAGGGCGCACCAAAATAATTAACCAAGTCAAAGAGTTGTACAGACTACTCACCGACCCGGCTGTTTATGTTAATACCGTAACACCTATCAACGAGTATACGCTAATGGTGAACTGGGAGTTCAAAGAAGATTGCAACGAAATATTAACTACAACCAACGTCGTCCTAGCAAGCTTCACGACATCCTTAGCTAGATTAAAACTATACAGTTATCTGGAACAACTCGAAGAAAAGGTTCTCTATTATGACACCGATAGCGTTATATATATTTCCCGACCAGGAGAATACGAGGTACCACTCGGAACTTTTCTAGGTGAAATGACAAATGAGGTCGAGATTTACGGTAAAAATTCCTGGATAATTGAGTTCACATCCGGAGGTCCAAAGAATTATGCCTACATCGTCTACAATCAAGATGACAATAAATATCACCAGGTTTGTAAAGTGAAGGGAATTAGTTTAAATTATGTAACGTCCAATATAATAAATTTTGAAAAGTTAAGAGATATGATGGTAAAAGATGAACCACCGGTGTACATATGTTATAAAGCAATAAGAAGAACTACAGATCACCAGGTGATAACACGAGAGGAAAAGAAAATATACAGGCCTAGTTTTAAAAAACGTAAATTGATTGATAATTATAGTTCCGTTCCATGGGGGTTCAAGCGAGCAAGGAATAATTAGTTTTTAATCTTTAAGTAATCTAATTTTGTTTAAAACAAAAAAACACCTCTCTTTGTATAGTATTAATCACTGTAGTTATTTTTTATAACTCATGCTAAATTGTATATATATAATAATAAGAATGAATTTTTTAAACATTTTTATGTTTTGTAATTTTTAAGTTTTTTTAAAAAAAATCCAGATCTGTTAACTAGTAAAATATTTTTAAACCTATTCTGTGTATAATATTGTATTAAAAAAACCTGTTAGCTGGTAAGATTAGTCATCACAATTTTTTGAAAACTTGTAATTTAATTATAATATGGTTTTTATTACTCTTTTTTAAAACTAGGCCTGTTAGAATAACTTGTATATAATTATCATTAGTTTTTAATTTTTCTGTGATAATATAACTGTATATTTATGTAAAATAGGTCAATTGTTTAGTATATAGCTTTTAAGTATTTTTAATTATTAGCCACAGTAAATACTTTTTTTTTATTAGTATTATTTAATTAGGTCTACCAGAATAACTTTTTTATGTATAGCGTCATTGTATTTTTATGTAAAATCTTTATTGTTAAAAATAGTGGATAATAATAATATCATTGCTAACTTTTTGTTTGGCTTATTAGTTTAATTTTATATATATTTTTTAATTTTTGTATTGTGTTAGTAAAATACGTATATTATAATAAGCACCTTACACTGCTACTATCCATATATGTTATCCATAAAAGTAATCACATTAACATCACTTTTAAACTAGTATAATTTGATTTTCAATAGTTTTAGAGTTAAAGAATAACTTAACGAATAAGAATCTGGTACTCGACTGAAGCCTGGTTCAGAGAGAGATTGAGATAAAACATATTGGTTGTCGTCTCTGGTTGGCTGGCTCACAGTGATGGCCGGCGCGTGGAATGTGATGTGTCTGCAGTTTTAGACGCATTCATTTTCTCATTTAAATGTATTAAACTTAGAATATTTAATTCTAGGGGATATTGGAATAAAAAAACAACAGTTATTAACAACACTTTTTATTGTTTAAAAATGTAACTACAATAATATATATGTAAATAGAAAATAAGTTGACAATGTACATTATTTTTATATTGATACAATTAAATATACTAAGTACAAATTAATATGTTTTTTTCATTTTGTCAAGATTTTCCCAACTATTATCTTTAGAAGGTAACCCCCACCATTTTATTAATACGTCCTTACCTTTCTTTTTTAAAATAGCTTCCACAAGGTAAGAATCGGGGTATTTAACAGAAGTCAACTCAGGTTCATAAAAGGAGCCGATTATCGGGTTTCCTCTGGAGTCTTGAAGCAGGTAGGTCACAGGTATAGAGTTTCTTTTTATTTTACTAACTTGAAATATCTCGGTGCTAAAATTCGCCTGGTAGCCTTTTGAGAATACACTCTTGAATTTTGAAATCCGCACATAGTCTCCAACAGAGAATTTAGGTGCTCTGATGTCAAGTTTTACTTTTCTGTACAAGTTAATTGGAGTCTGAGGTCCCACTTCTACGGGTTTCATTTTTGTTGTAGAATGGACAGTATTATTATATTCTGTAACTAACACAGGTAAGATATCTAACCATCTAAAACTTCCCTGGATAGCAAACCTCTTCCACATTTTAGTTTTTAGTGTTCTGTTGAATCTCTCTACCATTGTGGCTTTTAGCCCAGAGTGGGTGGTATAGTGGTTGATACCAAGGCTGGTAATTAAAGCTTTAAATGTTTTGTTAAAAAATTCAGTTCCCTTGTCTGTATGGAGGTTCTTGGGGGTTTGTTCTTTAAATATTTTTCTAAACGCAGCAGTTACAAGTACACCCGATTTATTCTTGAGAGGTACTGCCCAGGCGTATTTGGAATATGCATTGATAACTGTTAGTATATAATTACACCGATCATTAACACGAGCGTATGCGTTCATCTGGACCAAATCAGCTTCAAATAAATCATCAAACCCTTTTACTTTGACTTTACGTCTAACAAACTTTTTTCTAACAGGACGATAAATTTCATTAACAATTTGTTCTTTTATGGCGTCCATCTGGAAATAGAATGAGGGTTATACTAATTACTCAGGTATTTTTATACGCTCAGTTTTGAATGTTATGTTAAACATACGTGACATAAATTTTAAAAATTCACCCCACACTATCGGTTGATTGTCATCAAAATTAATAATCATAGTTCTGTCTGTATTATCTTTTGCAAGAGATCGTAATCTTAAAAAATTATTATCCACATAATTCTTGGTGGCAGCATCAAACATTTCAACCGGATCTCCCGCATGACTCAGACGTTTTCTATTGAAGTCAACCGCATCATTCTTTATATACTTTGAATCAAATGATTCTTTAAGCAAACTGTCTTTAAGATATTCAAGATTAACGGCGTCACTGTTTTCTTGAGGCGTGTTCACATTAACAATACGTTGATGGTTTGCATCGATATCTCCAGAGTGGTAGTTCTGGAGATAATGGCGTCCGTACTTGTCCACAGGCATAGTGATACTGATTACAATATGTGTACTACAGTCCTTTTAATATATTACACCTAAATATCTGAGCCTGTTTATAATACTATTTATTTCATAGGCATGCGAATTACCAGAGTGTTCAGAATTCCACAATAATTCAAGTCTGTATAACATGTCAATAATATTATTTGAACATGATTCAGTTTCTTCCAACTCCAGACCTCTACCGAACAACGGTGCAATAACCTTTGAGTATTTGTAACCTCGGTTTGCGTTAATTGGTTTATCAACACTAAATGTTTTTTTGTGAGCGTTTGTTTGCTCTAATATACTTTTATAGCTGTCTAAGTCATCCTGATCGTAGTTTTTCGGTTTATTTCGAGTTAACAGCTGTATCAAACCCTCTGTATACTTATATTTGGAATCACCAATTCTGAAGTGTCTCTTTCCTAAACTTAACTGCGTGTCTCCGATCCAGAATTGACAGAAAACAATTAATATGGATACCAACCTAAGCTCATCATGTTACAATACAAGTTGTATATATTTTTACCCTCTAGTGTAATTTGTCTATGTTAGTGCTGTAATGTATAAAAAAAGTTAGTTTATTGAATGTTGTTAGTTTTTAAAATGTTAGTTTATTGGTGTAATGTACATAAAATGTTAGTTTATTGAATGTTGTCAAATGTTTATTAGATAGTTTCAATTATTAGATTTGCTAAATATTAAATGGTGTAAAATATTAGACTGGGTGTCACAGGGGACCAATTATTGGTATGCCAGCTATCAACCGACCAATTATTGGTATACCATCTATTAGCCGGCCAATTATTGGTATGCCATCTATTAGCCGGCCAATTATTGGTATGCCATCTATTAGCCGGCCAATTATTGGTATGCCATCTATTAGCCGGCCAATTATTGGTATGCCATCTATTAGCCGGCCAATTATTGGTATGCCATCTATTAGCCGGCCAATTATTGGTATGCCATCTATTAGCCGGCCAATTATTGGTATGCCATCTATTAGCCGACCAATTATTGGTATGCCATCTATTAGCCGGCCAATTATTGGTATGCCAGCTATTAACCGGCCAATTATTGGCCGGCCAATTATTGGTATGCCATCTATTAGCCGGCCAATTATTGGTATGCCATCTATTAGCCGGCCAATTATTGGTATGCCAGCTATTAACCGGCCAATTATTGGTATGCCATCTATTAGCCGGCCAATTATTGGTATGCCATCTATTAGCCGGCCAATTATTGGTATGCCATCTATTAGCCGGCCAATTATTGGTATGCCAGCTATTAACCGGCCAATTATTGGTATGCCAACTATTAGCCGGCCAATTATTAGTGTGTTAACTATTAGACAGGGTGCCACCATATAGTGTTTCTTATTTAATTATTGGTTTAGTGGCTTTCAATACGTTAGTATGTGAGTAGAGGCCGATGAAGAAACATCTATTAGCAGTGATTTTTTTTTTTTTTTTTTTACATTTGTGGAAATTAGTGTTAAACAGTCTTGTTGATGACAATGTCTCGAAAGGTACACCCCCGGTGTTCCTATTCCAATGAAGATTTAAGAAAGTCGTTGCATGAAATAAATAATGGAATGTCTATAAACAAAGCTTCAAAAATATTTTCAATACCTAGAAGTACACTACAGAACAAAATAAATAATAATAAAGTGCCAATGGAAAGAAAAATGGGACCTCAAACGATATTGACGAAGAGCGAAGAACTAGAAATAAGAAATAAGTTACTTAAAGAAATTGAAGTTGGATCGTTGTTACAGCAAAAAGATATTAAAAACACAATTAAAACAATTCTTAGTGAATTTCCCAGGAAAAATGTATTTGCAAATAACAGCCCTGGTGACAAATGGTTTAAAATGTTTTTTAAAAGACATCCGGATATACTAAAGAGGTGCACAGGTTTAATTTCAAAAGATTGTGATGCAGCGAGCAAAATGGACGCGAAACTACCCGTGTCTAATCAAGTTAAGCTACAACAGAGAGGGTTGCCGTTGGAAATAATCAACATGGATTGTTATAAACTAAATAATGGGGTCAAAGAAAGCAAGCAAGAAGAGTTGGAGTCAGACGCGGGGTTTTGTAAAGACACACGACCAGGAAATACATATCCAGCTATTGAAGATGATTCTGATTCATCTATATCTGACATGGAGCTGATACATTTAGGAGGTTCCAAGAATACTCTAAAAATTGATAATTCTAATTATGACCTAAATAAACCATGTAGTGTTGATAAACCATCTAGTTCAAATTACGACCCCTCTGAGGTTACTCAACATAGACCTCCAGAGTTAAGAGAAAACGAACCATGTTTTAATACTGTAATGGAAATGTTACACCGTCTTGAATTTCTTTGGAGTTCCGACCAAGAAAGCAACTCTCATGGAGAAGAGATACAATATATAATTACTTCTTTAAGAATTCTGGGTGTCATATATTAATAAATTCTTTGTACAATAATTGTAAATTAATAAACTAACTAGTTGTGTTATATAAGTAGTCAAAACAAACAAGATCTTTTGTTTTTTGTAAAGCAGTTGTTTGTATTTTTAGAATCATTAGTTCTTAAGTGTTAAAATTTGTGTATAATAATGTATTTTTTTAATATATAAACATAAGTTACAAACCTTTGTATTTTTATATGTACCATACCCCATTAACCTTTACAATAAATATACAAGATTAGGTTTAAGACTTACAAAACAACTATTATTAACAAAGATTTTTTATTTTTATAATTATTTTATACAATTTTCAACAGATATAATTTTTAAAACGTTTTCATTCCTCCAGTGCATATTCGAAGTCAACGAGATACATTTTTCTGTTTTTATTTCCTACGTTGACAATCCCTCTGAATATCAAATCTAAAGTACCTGATGTTGAAGCTACAACACACAATAAAATATACATTAAATATTTATACAAATTATTATACAATATAATTTATACAAAAGTAGAGATTTTATTACAAAATGCTAATTGTACTCACTGTTATAATTATTTAGATCCTCTTTGCTAATTCTTGTCTCAAATCTGCTAGGAAGGATTACAGATACAGAACGTCCTCCATAACGTATTTCAGCTGTGACGTAAGGCCCAAATTCACCATCAAACTTCTCAAATCTCAAAATGGGGTAACGTATATTTTCAACCAAATCCACTATCTTCATAAAGCTAGGTCTGTTACCAACTTTCATATTTAATTTGTTAATGAACGAAGACATCTGCAAAAAATGAAAACACATTAGAGGAATATGGTGCACTTTTGTCTACTACAGAGCACGGTATTTAAATAGTAATACTTGTTTAATATTTCCAAATATATAATAAAACTGAATTAATTTAACTGATGATACTTATATGTACTACAGAATGAAAATGATTGTACATACCTTGTGTGAGAAATGGTTAGAGGTTAAAGATACGGCAGGAAGTGGTTGGTGGTGGTTAGAGATGTTCACAGGTACAGAGGTAAAAGACGACTAAACACACCACATGTAAAAACACAATGAGGTGCTGTGGTGACCTACTTACCGGTCAATGACCCCCACCTTATGTACTGCTGACCTCAGCATTTCCGGTCCACCTAAATTCTACAACCACTCAATTTGATAATTTAAATTCTTGTATATCTTGGAGGAACTACACAGATTCAGTTGTCATCCATAGACTGTGCTACAAACATCATGGCTCCAGTCAAGAAATATTATAAATTTGCCGGTATGAAAGCCAAGATTGAATATTCCTATCCCTGGGTAATTGTTTGTCTTGCTTCTGTACCCGGACCAGACGAGTTGAAGTTCCCCAAAGAGTTGACTGTCACCACACCAGAAATGACTTTTCACTATATACTACGCATCCCCAGTAACATGGTTGAATACGATGTCGGTTACTCATATAAAAACAGATATAACGAGGTAAGACCTTACTCTACTACAAGCTTAACAAAATTCAATGAAACTCTACCGTTCCATGTGGACAAAGCCCGTTTTGTGTTTGCGCACGGTAACATAGAACTGATTGAAAGGATTGTGCAAAGACCTGTCATAAATATACACAACCTGGAAGGGTTTCAACAAATCTTTTCCACCAACCTAGATAATTGCACGTACCACACAGTTCACAATACTTATTCAATTTGTACGCGGGCTGTAGCCAAGAATC
This sequence comes from Gerris lacustris, assembly GCA_951217055.1. Classification (NCBI taxonomy): domain Eukaryota; kingdom Metazoa; phylum Arthropoda; class Insecta; order Hemiptera; family Gerridae; genus Gerris; species Gerris lacustris. Next base: position 18,684,479 of record OX578279.1, on the reverse strand, counting down.
TTGCCGATTGGATCTACAATAATCCTAAAACCATTGCATTTGTAAACCAGAAACATTATACGGAAGAGGGTTTACACGTGGTAGAACCAGAGGTTTTACATATTACAGAACCTGTGCAAGAGATAAAGGAGGATGGTTTACAAGGACCAGACTCAATGCAAGCCTCTACAAATCAAGAATTAGAGTCTACAGAAGAGTATATACAAATGTTATTACGTCAAATAGATTCTATGAACAAGGGTATTAAAGAACAGGCAGGGTGCATGCAAATGTTAACACAGGAGTTAGAGTCACAACAACAAGATCCACTCGATTTATTTGATTTAAAATTTTTATAACCTAGGAAAAAGGTTATATTTTGTAAAATTATATCTGTTGTATTTGTTAAATATACCTAAAAATTATAACACATGTTTTTATTGTGTTAATCCAGTTCCTTTACAAAACTACAGGGTTACATTCAGTTACCGTCTAAACACTGTACCGTAAGCATTATACTCGTAGCCAGGAATTCTTTTAAATTCCCCGGTATAAAAGACAAAATTCAATATTCCTACAATCTGGGAAGGTGACATGCACGAGATGCAGGAACCATGTACAAAATCTACAGAATTTGAGCCTAAGGAAGAGTGTATAAAAATGTTATTATCTATACAGTTTACAGCTGATTTTGATTTTTTAAAAAAAGTCATTATTACTACGATATTACTGTTTTTATTATTAATCTACTACTACTGTACAAATAAAAGGTTAGAAATAATTATTACGAACAGAATCTCTGAGTGAATCTTCGAGTGAAAAAAGACAATTAAAGAGGTGGAGCCTACAAAACACAAGATTTAATTTATTTTAAAAATTTTATAATCTAGGTAAAAAGTTATATTTTGTAAAATTAAATCTGTTGTTAAATATACCTAAAAATTATAACACGTGTTTTTATTGTGTTTACCCAATTATTCAAAAATACATTTTTTTTTTTTTGTTAAGTAAGATGCGGGTGGGACATCTACACCACATGTGTAAACACATATTTAGGTATTTATATTTAAAACACATGTATATATTAAGAAGTCTGCAAAATTTGATTATAACCTTGAGTATAAACTATTTTAGACAAGGTATTAATAATTATTCTTAAATTTATTTATAAATTTTTTCCAGTAATTTTCCAGATAATAGTTTTATTTGTTAAGCCTTAAATACCCCCGCTACTATATTATTTATAAGTAGCTGTATGCGCGGGACAATTTTCAAAAATTATAAAAACAATTATTAAAATATATTAATTCTAAAATGACAATTTATATTAGATATAAATAAAGCGGGAACAGGCCTGAATTCAAAATAAAATATCATATTTAAACTATAAGAAAGAAAAAAGAATAACAAGAGAGAAAGAAGCTATTGTAATACCCCGGTAAAATGATTTAATTAAAATTAAAATATCCTATTTAATATTATCTGATTTCAAAATTAGACCTGTACCCCTCCATATGTGTGTGCGTTTGTAAACAAGCGGTAAAATGATTTAATTCAAATAATAAAAACAAAAAACAGATGTTTGTATTAGCTAAGACAAAGAAAAAATATTTCTGTTTAAAATGAAAAAGAAAATAAAAAAAGAGAAGGCCGTTTAAATAATATGTAAGAGTGAGAAAGAAACTATATAGAGGTGTAGATAATATTTTTAAATATAAATTTTCAAAAAGAGCGAGAGTAAGAAAAGTGCATAAGTCAGCAATATAGGCGACGGCACGAGCCCCGTTGACCTCCATAGCCAGACGCTGAGGCGTCAGTCACACCCTACCACTATCCCCTCCACGTATCTCTACAGAACGTGCCTCGGCTTATATTCTACTTCTAGGTTGTAGAATATCAACTGGTTCCGTAGCTCTGTGGTAGAGCGCTGGCTTCACACCCAGTAGGCCCGGGTTCGAATCCCTGGCAGTTCACATGGATTATTTACGAAATGTATAAAGCGATATGGCTTATATACTACTTCTGGGTTGTAGATTATCAATTGGTATGCTGGTGTAGTGGTTAGCGAGTTGGACTCTCACCCAGTAGCTCGGGGTTCGATACTCATCAAAGGCACAGCTTTTTTACAGGTATTTCTCTACAAGATGGTGGACAGGAAAAAGGACCGGGAGATTTGAAAATTAAACAGGACCGCGAAATTTGAAAAATTCAAAAACCAAGATGGCCGACACGTGACGTCAGAGGGTGGTACACCTGGAGGGTGGCAGACCTGGAGGGGGGTGGAGGGGGGTGGTAGACATGGAGGGGGGTAGTGGGGGAAGGGGGGAGGAGTGGGGGGGTAGTGGGGGAAGGGGGGAGGAGTGGGGGGTGGGCGTGGCCTCGAGGAGTGGGGGTATGACGTAGGGGGTCAGGAGTGGGGGTCGGCCGAGGTGCCCCCATACCTACTGTTAACATTCTCATATACAAGTTTATATTTACTTAGCCCAGTGTTTTCCATTTATTAGTTTTCAAATTTTTGGAAGGTATATTTAATTATTACTACTGAACATTAAATCAAAATTTATCATAAAAATAACTTCTCTTCGGCAGGGAAATCGAACCTGGCCTTTCTCCATCCGCGTTTAAAGCTAGAACTAGATTTTCCCTGGTAAAACAGCTTATTTCATAGATTCGTATTTAAATGGACTACATTTCAGATTTTTTTTTTAATAAGAATTGTCGTCACCATTTCCTAGATTTCTTTTTTTTTTCACGTTTTTTTCAGAGTTTTTGGGGGATAGCGCCCCCAAATTTATTGCTAGAATTAATTTCTCAATCTCGCCTCGGGGTATGTTTTTTCTGAATAAGTAAGCCAAATTTTGTCAAAATCAGCCCAGTAGTTTAGGCTCCATGCGTCTGCACAGATGGCTCACAGAATCTTTTTAAAAACCACTTTTTTGGACTCAGGGGACCTCAAAACATGTAAATTTATCTGAAGCTCAAAATCAAATTTTCGCACCATCTTAATTCTATTTATATGAGAAACTTTCCACAACTTTATATGAGAATATTTATATGAGAAAGTAAAAAACAAAAAAAAAAAAACAGGTAACAGTTGAAATAAATAGCTCATTGAACTGAATAAGAGTCTGTATGAGAATAGAGAATATATACTATATTTATAAATAGTTCACGTCGGGGTCACCAATTTTATGTGGGCGAGTACCACATAGCAATTTAATTCTAATATAATAAATTATAAGTAAGGCGAACTTTTCCACAACCACAATTAAATATATGTTTTTATACGATCTCAAAAAACAACTCAGTCAAGATTTAACTCACAAAAATAATTTCAGTTACCATGGTAGACACAAGCTAAAGGAAGGGCTGATTAATTTGTAAGAAGATAAAAAAGTCATGCCTAGTACTAATTGTTTTATTTAATGATAATTATTTTGGCCTAGGGACCTTTGACAATATACCTTTTATATATTTAATTATTTATAATTCCTATAAATTGTGTTTTAACTAAAGAAGCCTACTTAGTGGGTCTTATTCCAATTTTATTTAGTTCAGTTAAAAATCTAGTGTGTAAAAAATCTAGAGTGTATGTTTCTAAATTTTATCAACTAAATCTCTTTTAAATCAATTTAAGGGTAAATCTATTAAGAAACAAAATTTTATTTAAGAATTTGTCTTGAATATAAAATGTGGCATAAGCTATTTCTGAGTCAAAACCAGAGAGCTTTTTCAATAGATAAGAAAGGAATAATTTATGTCTTGACTTTAAATAGAATTATCCACCAGACTTAAAGAGCAAATGATGTAGATGTGACTAGAACTCTTTACTTACCTTAGATAATTATAACCTAAGAACAGATATAACTCAGTGTATGTGATAAAATAGTTATAAATAGTAGGTAGTTTTTGGAGTCAAGCCGTAAGAGGTTTAATATGTTTTAATTCAATCCCATTGTGCTGTAAGGTTGTGTTACCCTGGAACATTTTTATAACACTAGTAAGTAATCTGTTCTTTATTATCATTATTTTGAAACTATTATATTATAAAATATGCTAACATTGGCCAAGAATTGGAGTTTAACTGTTGATCAGATTTTCTTTAAATTTTGTGTACAACATGCTCTGGCAAGTCCAACTAGTGGATCTTATGTGTGTGTTCACGTGTTATTTGGGTACCTCCTAATAAGTATTTTCTTTGGTAGGCCTATTAACCACGGATTATTTATTATTATTACTATTAATGAGTATTTATTTCATCCCAAGAAAAAAAGGCCATTCATGTATTTCAGCTCCCACCCATTTGGTTTTTAACTGAGATAGTAGTAAGATAGGTGGGTGAAATTTAATTTCCTTATACAGTAATACCCTGACTTACATAACACCTGAAACTGCTGCTAAAAGTGATAAGGACAATTCAATTCTGTAACTTTTAAACCTCACTTTTCATGTGATTATACATCAAAATTAGATAAGAAAATGCACTGTGCAGCCTGTCAATGTAAATCTACAACTTAATTCTGTAGGAAGTGTGTAAGATGTATCTAAGTGCACTCCTCGACTTACATTGTTTTTCTTATTAATGGTATACTTTGTGGTCCCACCTATTACGTAAGTCCGGGGTATTACTGTACATTCAATTTTAATTGGAAGGATCCATTTCCTTTAGGCCATATTAATTTATCATTCCAGAAAGAGGAAATAGGAATACTATTACAGCCTAAAGCAGAGGAGGACCTTGGTAGATTAAATTGTGCCTGGTAAGACAAAATTCAAGTATTTCAGCCGAGTGCACTAATATCAGTGGCACCCCATCAGAAATATACAGACTTAATAAAATACTACTTATTTCACTGAAATACTTGTGAGGAAAACGAGTTATGATCGTTTATTACAACTGCTCATAAATCACATTAAGAAAGTTACATTTTTTTATAAGTGTACTTTACATAGTATTTTATAAATGATAACTCTCTATTACAATTGATCAAAATAAAAACAAAATAGTATTAACGAATTTCTAGTGTCTATTTTTTAGGTCTATTTTATTAAAAAAGAGAAGAAACGACAAATCTCAGAAAAACTAATAATAATTGTATGATTGTAAATTGTATACTCTAAATGAATGAATGAATAAATAATTGCTATAAATTTAACCTGATATTGCCTTAATGTAAACAAATAGATAGGCAAGATGATTGCACAATAAGTGTCACAATTGTATTGCTTGTGAATTAAGCCTTTAGAGTAAAAATGTTTACTCTTTCATATTCTATTGTAAGAATTTTAGCAACCTGACAAAAATATAAGGTTTTTTATACTTCTCTTGTTAGCCGTAGATAAGCAAAGGAAAGTAGACTTAGTTGTTTCAAAAAAACAGAGATATACTAAGAATAGAACTTTGTACAAACAGTTTGTACAACAAAAGTTGGGGTAAAAAGTTATTTCATGGTATAAAAAAAAACTACGAACACATAATTATTATACTATTTATTTTTTTAACCTGTACAATAAACTTGCTTTATGTACAAAATAATAATTCAGGTACATAATCATAAAAAAAAAACCAAAACTATTTACACAAAATACAAAAGAAATGGTAACGAATCTACATGAATTCTAGCTATCACTCTGCTGGTTTGTTCAATTTGAAATCCATAGGCTTATCAAAGCCCATTATCTTCTTGTAGTGGTCCAGATCATCAAAGAACCTGGCATCTATGAAAAGTGGCTGACCCTTAAGTGCAACATTACCAAACATGCTTGGAGAGTTGAGAAGCATCATCTCACCTGGTTTGAACTCATGCTGAAAATAAAAAAAGGAAGCAATAATTATTTATGTAAGTACAGTATGACCGTTAAAAGTTGTGACTTTTGATACTAGATTGGCCAATCTAGATAAGGGGGGGGGGAAATAGCCACTAGGCATGTGAGAGGTTCAGTGACATTTCTGTTTGCCTAGTAGGCCTGACCTTCTACAATTCAAAATCCTGACCTCTCATTGACTCATCCTGACTCAGATTAGGATGGTGGAATTCCATTAACAGATTAGGTGAATGTATTACAAATATTAGTTTAAACTTAAGTCAAATTACTCGAAGTAAAGATTCACATCAAACAAATCTTATGATTTTAAATATTAAAATAAACAAGTAAGGAGCGCTTCACGTAAGTACGTGAGGCGATAATCGCCGGTTTCTGTACGATTAAGTTAATATTATTAAGTGTAAAATTTTAATAGTTGCATATTCTTTTTCTACACTTAGACCTTAAAATTGATGTATAACATGTCATGGTGACTAAAAATATTGGCCGCCATCTTGGAAATATTAAGGGTGAAAACTCCAAAAAGTGTGCAGTTGTCACAAATGCCAAGATGAACCTGTGTGCTGAATTTCAAGTGTCTAGCTATAGTAGTTTATGAATTGAAACAAGCCAACGGACAGACAGAGCAGTAATATAAGGTATATAAGTTTTCTTTTCGAACTTAGTATAGAAACCTAAAAAAAAATCCTCTCTTCCAGAAATTTTACTTAGCACATCAAACAAAGACAAAGTTTTAAGTTAGTTAACCCATTGAATGCATTTGGATCCACTATGGTTCCATGCCTTAAAGGCTGCTGGCGGTTGGATCCCAAGTGAATCTAAGTACACCCTTCTGGCACAAAACCACTCTTTTCCTCGTATATCTGGCAGAACCCTCTTACTAGGGTCCTCCAGGCCCGCTGGAGTTTTTATCCACCGAGGATCCCAACAATAAAGTTTTTAAAAGATTAACTTTAAAATCCTGTAATTTCATTAGGGTATTATTTAAAACCTTCAGAGAGGTACATTCATGAATTGGAAGACGCGTTGAATGGGCTAAACAAATAAAAAAATAATTTAAATAATGATTAAATTTAACTAAAAATATTTCATACCTTAATAGGTCTAACAAAGATGTTAAATGTGGTTGCTTTGTAAGCATTTGTGTAAGGATTGTAAGTCACATTCGTGATGTACTTCCTTGTGATCAAGTGAAGAAGAAACGGAGTTATAAAAGTAAAGAAACCAACAACAGAACAGACAGCTACAAGAGCAGGAGTACTAGTACCAAGCTCGTTAGCTCGTTCATATATGAATGGCTGTGATAGTACTCCAGCAGTACTCGTAAGTAGACTGAAAATTTTGACGTTTCTTATCTGTTTTGTCAGAGGACCATCATAAACCATGTATTCTGTTGGTGCTTCACTTTTAGATTTGTCTTTGAATTGAGGAGATGTAGACATTGCTCTGCATCCCAAGTTCTGTGAAACCTGTAAACAAGCAGTAATCAATTAGAGGTGCTAATACTTTTACTTTTATTACACAAAGTAAAAAAGTACCCTACTCTGTCTTATTTGGCGATATCCTTTTAGATTGTAGTTGGTCTTGTTAATTAATATATAATATACCAGAGTATTAAAATCAGTTACCTAAAACTCAAGCTTAATAACTCTAATAGTTCAAATAGGATCATAAATTAAAGTTGCCAGGCGACCTTGTTTTGGACAAAATGTCCCAGTTATCAAGGGAGAACCGGGTTCAATAAAATAGATAATTTTGTTGCAATAAAAAACAACCTGCAATTTGGATAATTTATGTTATAAAATAATTTTTAGATGTGCAGTTTTTTTTTTTAGACAGCAAAGGTACAGAGGCAATTTGCTTCTGAGCTTACTGAAGTGATTTTGTACATCCAAATTAAAAAATTCTTAAGATAGAAATCTGTGTCAAACACCCAGGAAACATTTTAGGCCCTGTGTCTGTCAACAGACCTAAGTCAGTCAGTCTGTCCGACATTTTTGTAAACTAACTCATCCAACAAACTCTCGTACAATTTTAATGAAATTAAGGTGGTTGGTCATAATATAATTAGTCGATTGTAGGTTTCAAATAAGTTTCAACCTTCTGAGCCCATTAGTTTATCTTCCATATATGTGCACAAGTTTTATTAATTAACATTTATTATAATAAATATATTACATTTAATATAAGTACTTAAAAGTACTCATCTGATTTTTAAGAAATTTGGATGGTTTGTGGAAAGTAGCCCACAGATGGCCCCATAATAATTTCAACTATCTCCCTTATTAAATTTTGCTAAGTTTGATAATTTTATTCATAAAAAAAAATTAATTTTTTTTTTATAGATTTAAAAAAAGGGGGGAAAATGAAATAAATTTGACAATATTGGGTTATAAGAGTGTAACATAATTACAGTATAGGGGATAGGACATGAGGAACCTATGTGCTACACTAATTAGTAGACTATTTTTTTTTTTATACTTAAAAATTATTGCTTCCAAGCTTACGGAAGGTAACAGAAGCTATGTGATTGTTCTGAAGAACAAACATTTTTTGTCTCAAAATTCAAAAATTCTAAGAGAAATCTGTTCACACATCACTAAAATTGTTTGCTCCGTGTCAGTCCAAGTGTGCAATCAACATATCTTAAAAACTACTCGTCTTATTTTAATGGAATTCTGGTGGTAGGTCATAATTAGTCCATTGTTAGTCCCAAGGTATTGTACTGTTGTAGGTGTAAGATTTTTTTTTTTTATATTTGTTATTAATTTATTTTATTATTTTATTTCATACCAAAAGTCCCATTTCTAGGTGTCTAGAGGTCAGTTTCAGTGTTTAAGATTAAAATTAACTATATTTATGACTAATAAACCCGTAGAGATTTGACGTGGAGTCTTACAGAGTCTTAATAGTGTTGTCTGATGTTCAATCAAACACATTCCTCAGCTACTGTTTACATTTAACCTGGTCTTTATAACATAGTAGTGAGATCCACCTCAAGCAATGGCTTGTCACATCTTAGGAATCCTTTTTCAATACAGGCTGTGTGACAAATAAATAATAAGACTCGGAATACCCCATGGAAGTAGCAGATTAGTAAAAGCCATAAGGCAGACTTGAGTCAAACAAACATTCAACCAGGTAAATAATTTAGAATATTCCTGTAAATCAGTTAAGGCATAAGCTAGAGTTGATAGAGTCCTAACACGGTTGGGTTTTCCTACATATGTCCTCTTTGGTTTGTAAGGAACTGTTTGGGAGGGATTTTGGCTCACGTATTATGGAACAAATTGAAAGAAAACAAATAATTTTTTTTAATATGATAAATATTCTCTTGATTAGTTGGGTATTTTAAGGAAATTAAACACTTAACATTTGCGATATTTCGATCCCTCTTTGCATCATTCTCGGGCGAATGATCCAAGAAGGGATTGGAATATCGCAAATGTTAGGTGTTTAATTTCCTTAAAAGACCCAACTAATCAAGGATTTAAAGCTAAAAGGAACTAATTTATATAAATATTTTATTGTAAAATTATAAATCTAAAATAGTAAAATAAGGAAAAATCACATTTCTCTTGCCCATAATGTTATAAAAAAGGAAATAACTGAGAGCCTAAGCCTTCAGTGGGTGCCACATAATTTTTATTTTAAATGCTATAATTGAGTTTGGAATCCTAGATTTGTCTTCTTTAATGGAACTATTACTGTCTTAGATTTGAAACACAGCAGTACACACATTACAAGTTGTGACTTTTGACACTCAGATTAGCCAATCTATATAAGAGAAAAAATAAAGCCACTAGATTTTCCTAGTTGGTCCAACCTTCTAGAATTAAAAATCCTGACCTCTCATTGGCTCCCCACTCCAATTTATCGGCTTCCCCGCACTGTCAAAAGTCACAACCTTAACGGACATACTATAGTGACCTGGGCCTGGCTTACTATTTTGAAACATGGCAACCAAAATGTAGCTGATTAATAGGTCAAGCGTCTTAGGTTTAAGCAGATGAAGTTTTAGGTCTTTTTCTATTAGTGAACATATCTGATAGGTAGTCAGTAGATTCCTACTTTACAGGGGTTCCCAAACTTTTTTGGTGGCGTACAACTTAATATGTCTTGACTTTTCATGTACCACTGATGTTTATACAGGAACAACCAGGGCATTTTTATAGAAGATAGGGGGTCCGGGGGCCTCCCCCCAGAACAATTTTGAGCTTTAAAGATTCAAAAACGTAGCGCTATTCTTTAATACAAAAAGTGGTACGTGGGATCGTGGTACCACAGCTTGGTACCACGAAAGAGCTTGGTACCAGAAAGAGGGTAGGTTGTAGTTCCGGCACCTCAATTTCTAGCAATCAAGCACTGCATACACCTACTATGTCTGTCATTTATTGCGTTTTGTAAAATATCACAACAGAAAGTTCATCATTCACTTCGGCTAAATCGGATTGTACGTGCCCTAGAAATTTCTAGTACTTTTTCCTGCAGGGTGGGGAGAAGCGGAGCGTGAGAGTGGGGAGTCTCATATCGAAATGCTACTATCGATATACACCGCTTGGCTCCACCCACCCCCCTCGAGCTTTGAAATAACGAACTTTTTAACTCCCGCCTATCTTATCGGTCAATGCCCTTCAGTGCGCGTTTTTCTCTTCAGGTGCTTAGATCGCGAGTGATTTTTTTTTTTTTGTTTTTCACTTCCTACTTTCATCAGCCATGGAGGGTGAACTGGTTTTAAATAACGGGTTTTTTTATCGATTACGACAATCAGGGGCAGATAAAGTTGTTGAGTTTTGCACGAATGCGGGTTTAATTAGTCCTTCCTATAAATGCCCTACTTGTGGTAGGGCCATGCTTTTGGTTAAAAGGGGTGATGTGTCTGATGGTTTACAGTGGAGGTGTAAACCTGATTGTAGCCACGATATCCGTCGTTCTATACGCCGGGGATCGTGGTTTAGTATGAGTCGATTGAGCATGATTGAGGTTTTATTAATTACCCAATATTGGATTTATAAGATGCCCGCCGAGTCTATTTGTGTCGAACTTAATGTTTCGGCCAATACAGTCACGGACTGGATGAGTTTTTGCCGCGAAGTGTGTATGATGGCATGTTTGAATGATTGTAACGTAATTGGGGGGGAGGGAAAGATTGTCGAAATCGATGAATCGAAATTTGGAAAGAGGAAGTTTAACCGGGGTAAGCGAGTCGAAGGAAAGTGGGTGTTAGGTGGGATCGAAAGAGGATCCGATAACTGCTTTTTCAGGGTCGTTGAAGACAGAGGAAGGAGCACTTTGCTGGCAATCATAAAGGAGTACATCAGGCCCGGGACAACAATAATCTCGGACTGTTGGAAATCTTATGATTGTCTGCAAGACGAAGGTTACCAACACTTGAGTGTGAACCATTCTCTGCACTTTAAGGACCCTGAGAGTGGAGCTCACACGAACACAATCGAAGGCACCTGGGGAGCAATTAAGCGCCAACTCACGTCGCGTCGGTGTAAGGGCTTCGATGAGTACCTTTACGAGTATATTTGGAGGAAAAAAATGAGTACTCAGAAGGAGCACATGATGGCCGCCTTCCTCCAAGCCATCAGGCAGATTTATCCCCCTGACACCGGCGATGTTCTCGATGAGTAGGCAGGAAAAACTGTAAGTACTAATTCATTTAATTCTTCCGAGTTTTATATTTTCGAGTTGAACCTCTACCTGGTCTATACACAGGAGGGTTGTTTTTCTTCAGAAAATGAGCGGAGCACCGCGAAGCGGCGATTGAGTTTCTATATTTTTCGTGATTTTATATTTCCGTGATTTTTATATTTTTGAGTTGGACCTCTACCTGGTTTATACACAGGAGGGTTGTTTTTCTTCAGAAAATGAGCGAAGCACCGCGTAGCGGTGCGCAGCGGTGGTTTAATTTCTATTTATTGCCGTGATATTAAAGTTTCCATGCTTGATTTTCACCGCTACATTCGTATTTCTGGTTTTTGGCGCTACTTTCGTATTTCTGGTTTTTGGCGCCATTTTGATAGAACCCGCCACCTGCCTCTGTTAGGCCCCACCCTCCCGAGAGTATCGATACTCTCCTGCAGTGAGGGTGGGGGTCTAGCAGTGGCAGGTGGTGGGGACTTTCTAATTCTGACAGGGCACGTACAATCCGATTTTACCTTCACTTCTTTTGGTTGAACTGCAGAATACGGTAGGTACCTACCGTTCTTGTGATAACGCGACATCTCAAGTGATGTTAGACAAAGGAATATTATCTTTCCAGTGTATAGAGTATAGAAGTGATAATATTCCTTAGACTATAAGGAATATTGGTAAATCTACACTATTTGGCCCACCAATGTCTAATTGGCCGATTTAATCTCTCCACTGTAGAGAAGTGATAATATTCCTTAGTTTAATAATAGATATCAGACAGGAGTACCGTCTTCTGTAGATTCACCCCCTTTTCTTCTGTTTTATTTATTTATTAAGTTCGAATAAACATCCCAAATATTTTTAAATAAGTGAAAGAACTTACCATTTTCAAATTTGGTTCGCATAACCGGCGAGTTAAAATTCCTTCTGTCGTCTTGTTAAAAGGTCGGGAATATTGCACAACTTTAATAAGTTTAGAGAAAGTCATATTTAAGTAAGTACTAGTTAAACTCTTATTAAATTATACAGTAAAATTTAAAAAATCGGTTATCATTCACAAGATGAAGAACTAGCGAAAATTAAAAAGCAAAAGTATGGCAAAAGACGTAAAAGAGAAGAGAACAGAGAACGAATAAACAGTAAAATATATTACTCAGGTTTATTTGTCTAATATTACAGAATGTATTGCGGGTTTGAGTCCTGCATTTTCTCAATTGAGATGATTAGTGTGACGTCACAAAAGCTTTCGAAAATTTAACTCAAGTGTTTGTTATGTTCCTTTTTCTTATCACCTCTTATCAAACCCATGTAAAATGAATGGGAGAATTTTCTCAACTTTTTAAATAATTAATTATTAAATTATTATTGATTTATAAGAGTTTTCACCCTTTGAACATTGTTGTACAAAGTCTTTTTTAACGAGTGTAACAAAGAAAACATTAAAAACTTTCGTTTCAGTTATTTAAAATGAGTATTTGTGTGAAGGGTCATATCATCGAAAAAGCTATTTGAGTTATTAATCTTTATACTTGATTTTTTGTATTTCCTGTTGCCATAAAAATTCACAGGGTGTGTTCGCGTTCATATTGTGTATCCGAAAATAAATTTTCCTCAAGTTTTGAAACTAATGAAGTATACTCAGGGTACAGGACTTGTAAAAAGACAGTGATACTTAATCTGCCAGGTAATAAAAGATTATTTGCTAATAATATTTTGTTCCTGGTTACTTACAATGTGCATTATATTTAACCGATGTTGGAACATAATTATATACTATACAATAGATCACTGATCAGCCTAGGAAAAAGACGTTGATGACGAGACAAAGAGCAGACTGTTATTACTATTATTATTTGTGTATTTTTTGTTATCTATATTAACGAGTATAATAATATAAGATATGATTGCCTCGCATGTATACTTGTTTAAAATTTTGATTAAAAAAATTTTTGTTTAATTTTGATTATTGAAATCGGTTTATAAATAAAGAAATTACGATTATTTTAAACTTTTTGGTGTACAAATTATTGGTGCAATTCTTATCATTTCTTTTTAAAAAATCATTTTAACTATTTGCATTTCATTTTAAATTTTATTTATTATTATCTTTAATTTTTTTGGGGGGACGTTTTCATTATTAGCACATTTAAACGTGATATTGAGTTACATTGTCAACATTAAAATAATCGTAATTTCTTCAGCACACAAAAATACTTTAGAAAAGGACATTTTCAGTTTGAGGCTTTTCTTGCAGACAGTGTAATAAATGTGAAAATAATCAACCACGTTTATACAAAAAGAATCTTTGTTTTATTTATCTAGTACATAGTGGAAAAAAAAATAATTTGTGTCACCTTAGATTAATTTGGTATAAAGAAAGTTGTATAAAACCAAGTGAATGCAGCATCTTCCATCATTTTGGATATAGGTTTTTTCATAGTTTTACGATATAAACTGCCCTCCTCACTGTCAAGAAGTGTATGCCTAGTGATTGAATCAGAATTATTTTTTATTCCCGTAATCTGGTATCCCTTTATACAGCTAACACAGCTCTTACTAGGAATTAATTTGGCGGAGGCTTTTGATATATATTTTTTTTCTCCATGAAGCCAGTACGGATAATTGAACGATCGGATAACTGACGTTCGGATAATCGACGCTCTACTGTACTTAAAATTTGTTGTATCATATTCATAACCTCAAATTCTTATTTTTATTTTTACTATCACTAAGTTTTTGTCTTCCTGTTTTTTTTTTTTTTTTTTTTTTTTTTTTAATTACCTTCATCCTTTTTTTAACTTAAGCGGCCTACACACATGGGAACTTGGTTCGTGGGGTCCGCTCTCTACACACAGTAGAGGGTACACGAACAACGATTGGTCCAAAACATCAGTTTTCCTCGTGGCGTGAAATTAAGCTGAAAACACAGCGTTAACACAGAGTTAAGTTAATAAAACTGAGTTAAAAAGAACAGCTTTCGAAAAACACAGGAAAAAAAAACAGCGTTTAAAAAACATAAAAAAGCGTAAAATCCCCTGTTTTTAAAAACAAAATAGTTTTAGAAACAGCTTTAGAAAAACACAGGAAAAAAAACAGCCTTAAAAGAAGTAATAATTAATATAAAAATACCATTTTTGAAAACTGGTCTTATTTCCAATTTCTTGGTTTCTGTATTCTTCACCTTAGTTGTTTCTATGTGCAAAATGTGGGGAAGATTGAATGATGGGAAGTGGTTCAAAATTGGGGTAGGTAATAGGTGTGCGATGAAACTTACAAAGCAAAGTATTATAAGTCCAAACTTTTTTTTTGGTTTCTGTATTCTTCACCTTAGTTGTTTCTATGTGCAAAATTTGGGTAAGATTGAATGACGGGAAGTGGTTTAAAATTGGGGTAACGGACATGTGCGATGAAACTTACTAAGTAAAGTCATATAAGACCAGTAAAAGGAACCACTCCGAATCTAAGGGTATATGTATTAGGAGTGGTCTTGGGGTTGGACCTATTACCAGCCCAAGGGGGTGTACTCTGTTTATGTAGATGTCCTCTATCCCCAAGTTATTTGCATAGAATTGTTGAAGTTTATCTCTTAAATTTGTATTTGGTAAGTAATTGAGGCCAGGAAAAAGTAAATTATTCCTTTTACAGGGTGACAGCAATATTAAAATGTAAAATTCAAGCATATTTAAAGCTTTTCAAGGCTCAATTTTATAAAATTCAAGACTACGTTTATTAACACCAGTTATTGAAATAGTGATTTATTCACAATTTCTTAGAATTATAGAAAAAAATATTAGAAAAATAGTATGAGTTCAGCAAAATAATATAAATTACTTTTATAATAGAAGAGATTTTATTTTTTGGACTTATAAGTAGGCTGAAGGGTTTATTTGGAATGAAAGTTCTTCGACTATATTACTATATTGTAGCATCCCAGATTATAAGCCCTGAGCTACTACATATTTATGTATTGATTTTAATTAAGATGACTAATGAGAGTATTAATTATCTACAAATATAGTAGTTTGATTTTAATAAAAAATAATTTATTGTGAATATAACAGAAAATGATACAAATTTTAAACATTATATGTTAAATAATTAACTCACGTAATTTTTTTTCTGATAGGTTTCATTAGGTTATTAGTCCAATGTTCAAGTTGAAGTTTCAATGATTTTCTAGTTGCTTCTTCAGGCACTTATATAAAACTTTAAATGAAGAATATTATGTTAAATGTCCATGTTATTTAAATTAAACTATTGTAAAACTTTTCACTGTTTGAATCCTTAGATTTGTATCAGAAAGTTAGGGTAACTTGTAATTAAAAAATTAATTTGTTAATATCATGATATCAGTTATGATTTTAGAGATTAGGATCACTATATAAGCATTTTGCATACTAAATGAGGTGTGATTCTCCAGCGCCCGTTCATGTAGGATGATGATTCACCCGTCGAGAGATGTAAATTCGTATGTCAGCCATTTTGGCAGGAGATATGTTAATAAAGTAATTTAATTTAAATTAATTTTCTCTTCTTTGGAAGATTTGCTATTGCCGTTGAAACGTAAGTTGCTATCTGATATCTTTTGAAAGTAATTAAATTAAATTAGAATTAAATTGTAATTAGCAGTTGGCTAATAAGTTAATTTTTATGTTAAGGGCCTTAGTTGCGTAGCGTGGGTTTGCAACGTAGCTTGGATAAAAATATAAAAGTAACAAAAATATAAAAGTAATATCAGAAATAATATTAAACGTAATTAATAAAAATAAAATAGTGTCGCACATCCTTTAAGTTGGTTCATACCCTTCGTATGATGTGTTCGTCAATGTGTTTTTTCAGATTATCCTTCCTGTAGGTTCATGGTCATAGTGGGTACATTGAAATGCCTTTATTTTCTTATAAACCGAGGCAATGTGTTTTTTCAGATTATCCTTCCTGTAGTTTCATGGTCACAGTGGGTACATTGAAATGCCTTTATTTTCTTATAAACCGAGGCAATGTGTTTTTTCAGATTATCCTTCCTGTAGGTTCATGGTCACAGTGGGTACATATAAATGCCTTTATTTTCGTATAAACCGAAGAAATAAGTACTTTCAGATTATCCTTCCAGTTGGTTTTATAGTCACACATAAAAAGGCTCCAAATGGTTGATCCATTGACATGCATTTATTCTATTATGAATCTTGTCAAGGTGTTTTTTCAGATGACACTTCCAATTGGTTTTATGGTCACAGTGAGGGCATTGAAATGCCTTTATTTTATTATGAACTGAATCAATGTGTTTTTTCAGATGATCCTTCAAGTTGGTTCTATGGTCACAGTGTGGGCATTGAAATGCCTTTATTTTCATATGAACCGTGTCAATATGCATTTTCAGACTACTCTTCCATTTGGTTTTATGGTCACAGTAGTGGCATTGAAATGCCTTCATTCTATTATGAACTGAATCAATGTGTTTTTTCAGATGACCCTTCCAGTTGGTTTTATGGTCACAGTGTGGGCATTGAAATGCCTTCACTTTCTTATGAACTGAGTCAATGTGTTTTTTCAGAATATTCTTCCAGTTGGTTTTATAGTCACAGAAGTGGCATTGAAATGCCTTCATTTCATTATGAACTGAATCAATGTGTTTTTTCAGATAGCCCTTCCATTTGGTTTTATGGTCACAGTGTGGGCATTGAAATGCCTTCATTTTCATATGAACCGTGTCAATATGCATTTTCAGACTAGCCTTCCAGTTGGTTTTAAAGTCACAGTGAGGGCATTGGAATGGCTTCATATTCTTATGAACTGAGTCAATGTGTTTTTTCAGACTATTCTTCCAGTTGGTTTTATAGTCACAGTGAAGGCATTGAAATGCCTTCACTTTCTTATGAACTGAGTCAATGTGGTTTTTCAGACTATTCTTCCAGTTGGTTTTATAGTCACAGTGAAGGCATTGAAATGCCTTCACTTTCTTATGAACTGAGTCAATGTGTTTTTTCAGATTTTCCTTCCAGATGGCTTTATGGTCACAGTGAGGGCATTGAAATGCCATTATTTTCACATCACATTCAATAGCCAGCCCTAAAAACAAGATTAAAAGTTAAAATTAATCTTAAGAATAAGGACTCAACAAATCGTATAAGGGAGGTTCTTTAATTAATAATACATTTATAGTCCAGGAGATAGCTTACAAAAAAATAGTGTCTGACTAACATCAAGCTAGAATTTTGTGTATTAAGTAAATGTTTGGATGCCTTTTAAGATTCGGATGGTTTACTTCAAGATGCTTTAAGATCAGGATGGTTAACTTCTTAAATAAACACAATATCATTAATAATAAGCAATTTGGCTTTCGCAAAGGAGTGTCCACTGTGAATGCTATAAATTGTCTTTCAGATTTTATCTATGATGTTGATAACAAATGCGAAGTTTTAGCAGTATCATGTGACCTTAGTAAAGCTTTTGACTGCGTCAATCATGAAATATTGTTACGGAAACTGTATCATTATGGAATTAGAGGAGTAGCTTTGGACCTCATTACAGCTTTCCTCAGGAATAGAACTCAGTGTTTTTTTCAATGGGTCTTATAGCAGAGATGCTAATACCAAACATGGTGTTCCTCAAGGCTCGGTGCTGGGACCTCTATTATTTTTAACTTATATCAACGACTTGCCTGACTTCAATTCTTTGTGCATACAGTTTGCTGATGACACCACTTACGCAATCTCTGGGAAATGCAGGAAAGACCTTGATACCAATATGGATAACATCGTTACGAATGCGAAGGAATGGTTCACAACTAACAAATTGACATTAAACATAAGTAAAAATCAGCAATTATTATTTACATTAAAACAAAAAAACAGTAACACACCTCTAAAAATTCTAGGTACAATCCTTGATTCGAAAATGTCAAGGACCCTTCATATAAGTAAATTGGCCAAGTCACTCTCTGCCGAATTATTTCTCCACCTACACATCGTCTCACTAAAAACCAAATCAGCCAACCACCAAGCCATTAAATTGCTAAACAAAATAGACACTGAAACCATCAACCTTCCATTAAATCATTTTAAAAATAAAATAAAAAAATATCTAGTCGAGCAAGTTTTGTACTCGACTGACGAATTTTCTTTTAAATTGTGAATAGTTCAGTTAATTTTATTTATTTATTGTTAATTTTATTTATGATTGATTTATTTTGACGAAGTGATGCTATATAGCTATAGTTACCACCAATTATGTTATGTTATGTTAAAAATATGTGGTCGGCTAAGTCCATCTGCAGGACAAACAAACCGGTGGAGAGCGTCCATGTCCCGCCCTTTTTGGTGGAAATGCGATTTTCATGATCCTTAGTACCAAACAAGTTAGT
The DNA here is from genome assembly GCA_951217055.1 of Gerris lacustris. Classification (NCBI taxonomy): domain Eukaryota; kingdom Metazoa; phylum Arthropoda; class Insecta; order Hemiptera; family Gerridae; genus Gerris; species Gerris lacustris. The sequence goes on along the minus strand of OX578279.1, from coordinate 18,665,671 downwards.
AGACCAAACATCAAGTTGATGGTAGTAGGTCACTTAATATGAAACCTCTTTGATTTGGAGTAATATTTGACTAACCAACCTATACAGTGACGAACTACCATCAACTTGATTTTTAGTCTACTAACTAATTTCGTACTCAGGAACATGAAAATCGCCACAAAAATTGTCCACCAAAAAGGGCGAGACATGGCCGCTCTCCATAGGTGTGTTTTTTTAAATCCCTTTTGCCAAGCTATGTCCTGCAGACAAACTTAGCCAACCACATATTCTTAAAAGGCACCCAAACATTTACTTATACACAAAATTCTAGCTTGATGTTAGTCAGACAATTTTTGCATGCTTCCTGGACAATTAATTTTACAATTAACTTAAAAACATCTGTTTTTCTAAAAAAAAAAAAAAACTATAATAGAGGAATAATGTTTGATTCCACCACTCAGAAAACCACTCTATGATAGAGGAATGTCGATAATAACGATCATTATCGAAGATGCACTTAATCTTTTTTCAAAAGCTTAAATGACAAAACTGCAACCAAGTTTACAACCTTTTTACATACTTCTACACCACATATAACTAATTTGTAACACCATAATTAAGTCCATATGTTCATACGCTATTGAATTTGGGGTTACACCAGGCGTTCTTAGTCCTATATTGTCCCTACATTCTATAAAATCCCAAGAAGAATAGACAATACTTCTTTCTACATTGTTAACTTCACCGTTCACAACGACCTAGCCCACAAAGTCCATTATGTCAGCGACCTAGCCATAACCTGATACCAATCCTTCTATGACACTCTATTCTAACATCACAATCCTTGAATCCTATTACAGAATACCGTTTATTCCTAAATATCCCTCTCTACGTCTAAAAAGGCTGTGGCCATCTGACTTATTGAACATTGCCTACCTTCTAAATGTTTCACAACAAACTTAGATGACCACATATTATTAAAGGGCACCAAAACATTAACTTATACACAAAATTCTAGCTTTATTTTAGACACTTATTTGCATGCTATGTTCTGGACAGTAAAAAGGTTTTAAAAGACCATACTCCTAACTTTACCATTAGAATCACAGATGCTACTGATTCTGAGTTACCTGGATTGGCGTCTACATCTGTAGTATCCCGGACAGGTGAAGCCGCTTCAGTTTTCACCAACCACTCCTTGCTGTCCTGGGTAAAACCTACAAAATAATCCAACAAGAACATTTATATTTAATAATTGAAGAATGGTTTACCGTGTTGTTTTTCTTCAGGATCTTATTTGAAAATTCCATTTTAGCTTCTGTATGGTAGATATCTTAATCTAATGGTCTGTTCCATAAGGAAGACAAACATTAAATTTTGATTGTACAGTGCAGTGACTCAGCACACTACACATGTATTTTGATACATTTAGCGAAGTGGAAGACTACCCTTCCATATTTTAGGAGCGGGAGAGATCTGAGAGGAGGAACTTGACACACTTAAGTGGCAGGATATCCTCTCCTTTGTCACCCAAAATAGAAGACTTGAGGGTAAGACATTCCGAGGCTATGTTGTTTCCGTAACTGTTGCTTTTTTTTACAGTGTGAGGTTGATGGACATCACGCCCATCCCCCAACTTGGAGGGCCAGAGCTTTGTTATCAGAGTGCCTTCCTCTGGGCTTCACTACGGCTACCGACCTGCTTCTGACCGTGCTAGTTTTGGTCCACCCCGGGTGTTTTATTTCACCATATCTGGTGGGCAATCCCCAGTCCGCCACCTGTGGAGGCGCCCAATGGGGGCAAAAGGGCACAAAATTGACTATAAAAATGGACCACAAAACATTAGAATATATTTTAGGTGCTAACAGAGAGATTCATAAGACAACTTCTAATTGCTTGCTAGGTGGGCTTACTAATTGAGGGTGCTAATTCTTGCTTGGGATTTATTAACTTCAAAACATGATTAATTTTCCCTGTTATATGGTTCAACAATGTACAAATAACATTTTATAAGAATCAACAATCATGTGAAAGGAGTGGTTGTAACAGAATAACTGTATGAATATGTGAAACAATATGTCACATGGTTATATCCCGTTGAAAATGCATGGTGGCATATACAATAGTCATGGGGCAAAAGATGTCCGTCGCTATAAGTGGTAGGTTGTTACAACCGATGTCGGTTGTATTATTTGACTTTTCCAAATAAGTGAACTTATTATCGATTGTCCCCCATTCCTGGCTAAAGATTTAAAGGGTACACGGAAAAAAGGATGAGAGTCACATTTTTTGTATTTCGAGAAAAATGGAAAACAAAGTTTGCAGACTCCTGGAAACGCTATTTGTGGTGTTATAATTATTTTAGGTAAATAAATTATTATTATAATCATTCTTAATCATATTTAATTTAAGAAAAAGACCTTATTTTGGAATTGACAGCAGTTATTATCAAACATAGCTAAAATACATTGGACTCTCATCTTTTTTCCCCCAGGAATTTTTGGTCATAAAGTCTATTGAAACTGGAAAAAACTTTTTTTTTTTATTTATTATTCTTATTATTTTATTTCTTTTTTTTTATTCTCTCGTAAAACGATTGTTTCATAATTATATTGTTATAGTTATTTGACATTTAATTATTTATTAAAAAAAAAAATAAACATTAAAAAAAGGAATCAAAAAGAAAAATTTAAGAACATTAAAATTAACACAAAAAGAGTAACGACCATTAATCGCATTGCAGTAAAAATATACTCTGTTGATTCTAAATTTATTTTGAAGCACCAAATAGGTCTTGTAAGAAAAGGGCATTTTGATTTGTATAGTAGCTTTAAGAAGCGAGTCCAAGGTATGGGAACATAGTAGTGAACTCTCATCTTTTTTCCCCTGACTTTTTGGACCCTCATCTTTCTTCCCCTGTACACCATATTTTTAAACCCATATTTGGGCAGGTTTTAATAGTTTTTTTAAAATGAGGTTTGTAGTACTGTTAGTACACGCCTTGAGCTACAAGATGGCGCTGCTAACTCAATTTCTATAAAAATGTGACTCTCATCCTTTTTCCCGTGTACCCTTCTTCTGAAAGAAATAAACATACAATCTGAACAAAAAGAGTTGCAACTCAAACAATATGTTTGTGGAACCAGTCCTACTGTCTGACTTGAGCACAGTAACCTCAAATTGGGTTTTGTTTCATTGTTGTTTTCAAACTTAATAATTCTCATCAGCAACACAAATATTGACAAACCAGAAGAAGAGGTTTCACAAGTAGAATGAAGATAGAAATTGGTTGAATGGTTTAAGAAATTTGTTTTTCTACCAGCGCACTACTCCTGAGAGTTTCTCATTTCGGAAAATTCAAATAATTCGACCTCCAAGGTGTTCACAGCACAATTTCCAGTGCACATTTCTTCCTCTGCTCAAGTCCTAAAATACAATACTTCCAACATAACACAGATATTACTGATTATGAATTACCTAGATCGTTGTCTACATCATCTATGGTATCCCTGTCAGGTGAGGCAGCTTCAGTCTTTACAAACCACTCCTTGCTGTCTATATCAACTTCACATGTGTCTTTGAGTGAACCTACAACATAATTAGAGAAGGAATTTATTTAATTTGGAATTAAATAAATTACAAGAATTAAAGAAGGGTTTGGCAGCACATTAGTGGTGAACTCAATAGAAGTATGTTGGCCAGAACAGAGAATATCTCACGAGTAAACAAACATAGGTCTGACCAAGTCAAGCTAAACTGTCTCATACTGGCACTGAATTCACATCCCGTAACATCATGGAAACTACATTTCCCCCGCAGAAAACAACTTATAGATTAGATTTGTATGTAATTATACAACAAAAAATCTTTTTTTTATTAGGTCTTCATTGGTAAAACCAAAAATAAATAAATAAATAAACTCTTAGAGTTTTATTCCTGTTTCCCCCTGCCTGTCTGTCAGTCACTCTGTATGGTTCCAATAACTTTTGAATCAAAAGAGCTGAAGCATGAAAATTTGGAGTATTAAAGATCTTTTTAACACACACACAGGAAAAATATAGCCAACACAAAAGTACCATCCGGTCATAATCTAAAACGGCGGATAATTTATGGCACATGAAATATATATATATATATTTTAAATTATGAGTGGGGTCTCCAATGAAAGTCATTAAAGAGTAGATTACAAACATCACATCAGCAATGTAAAACTGCCTTTTTGCACACTGCGATAGGCTACACAATTAGAGTAGTGAGAGCCACCAAGGAATGCGCCACGCAAGTGCGAGCCGAGTAGCTAGAGACGTTTGAAACTTTTAGAGTAGCTCAGAACACGATGACAATGCATTATTTTAAATCCCCATAAAAAGTTGTTAAAGACCATACTGCCAACTTTACCATTGGACACACACATAATACTGATTCTGAGTTACCTAGAGTGGTGCTTTCATCTGTAGTATCCCTGACAGGTGAAGCAGCTTCAGTTTTCACTAACCACTCCTTGCTGTCCTGGGGTAAACCTACAACATAATGAATGTTTCATTATGAGACCACAGGCCTATAACTACTGACAAACAAACACGTAATTATTGAAACAAGGGAGGAGGAGAGGAGAAAGAGGACGAGTCTATCCTAAGGATATGGACAGAGGGCAGCTGATTCTTCTTCAAACTAAGACTCCAAATTCGGAAAACACCATTATATCAGCCGAGGCTAATAAATAGGCGCCCGTTGTATCAGCCGAGGCTGATAAATAGGCACCCGTTCTATCTGCCGAGGCTGATAAATAGGCAACCGTTGTAAAGGTTGTGAAGTGAGAATGAAGCAATATAACTTGCTTCCATGGTCTCTTTTTTTCAAGACAAATATCTTCTACAATATATTGCCAATCCTTGTATAAAATATTCCACTGATATTGACTCCCCCCCCCCTCATATTGGGGGATATTAAACCTTTTAAGTGATCAGCATTCTATCATGTAAAATCAAACACATTATACTTTTTAACTCTGACAGCTTAGGAAAATCGAGAAAAAAAAATGGAAGGAGAGTGTATGAGAGCTTGAGATTTTGGCGGGTAATACGCCGGGGAAGTGTGACGTCACTTACGTAAAAAAGTGTGTGTTGTTAGGTTATCTGGCTCATAACATTGGATATAGGTGGGGTTTATCAGTCCTATTTTATTTTATTATTATCTTTTAATCAATTATTTGTTTTATCATCTATAATGTATACATTTATTGGCTTATTAATGATGTTACTGATACATGATAAGGTTAAAAACATTTAAAAAAGCTTTTAATAGAGTAAAAAGAGCACATCTTCTTTGAGTTATTTGTGTGAATTATTTGTTTTATCATCTAAAATGTATACATTTATTGGCTTATTAATGATGTTACTGATATATGATATGAAGGTTAAAAACAGGTGAAAAAGCTTTTAATAGAGTAAAAAGAGCACATCTGTAAGTAAGTTATTTTACATCTTATTTGAGTTATTTGTGAGAATTATTTGTTTTATCATCTATAATGTATACATTTGTTGGCTTCTTAATGATGTTACTAATACATGATAAGGTTAAAAACGGTTAAAAAAGCTTTTAATAGAATAAAAAGAGGAAAAAACTATAAAATGCTTAATGAACTCTAGTAAACAATGGTTTGTTATGAGCCAGAAAAGCTAACCTGACGAAAAATCGTGGAGGGTGCATGACGTCACAGCAACCTTTGTCACTTTTACGTAACCTCTCTGACGCGACGTATGACCTATTACCCGCCAAAATCTCAAGCTCTCATACACTCTGCTTCCATTTTTTTTTCTCGATTTTCCATTTTCCTAAGCTGTAAGAGTTAAAAAGTATAATGTGTTTACTATAGATTGCATTGCTCTCATTCATTTTTTGAAGAATTTATTATTTTAGGATTAAGAAATGGTTTTGGGAAATTTAATTGAAAAAAAATATATATAATATTGCTACTCTAAGGCAACCACATTTATTCCAATCAAAATTAATGTTTGATTTTCTGGTCTTTAAATAGATATAATACAATTAAGCTGTAAAAATGTTACACTTGGACGAGTCTCGAATTGCAAACTTCGTTACACGATTTCATTATATGAAAAAAATCACTCTACCGCCGCCAAAGAAGTTTCACTTCAAAAATAGTAGTTTAAACATAGTTCCTCATGAATATTTACGATTTTCGTCATGATAATATCTTATAGTTAATAGTACATTACGCGTCGAGTGCGAAAAGTAGCATTTTGCATGCGAGTGTGGAGTTTGCACCCGAGCGACAGAGAGGGTAGTAAAACCACACGAGCAATACAAAATGCCGTTTTCGCACGAGTTGCGTACCGTACTTTATCTACGATTGTTAGATTTAAATAATAAGTAAAGAAAAAAATTAACTTCCTGTATACAAGTTCGTATTTCTCTTTTGATAAAGATGACATTAATTCATTAGTTGTATTTTGTGCCGAATTAATTATTTCGGGAGGCGTAGTATTCTCTTTATATTCGTCATAATCATTTAAATCACTAATTAATTTTCACAAAAAACTCTATATAAACAGTTACTTTTATTAAATAAACAGCAAATTAGTTTTGTTAAATGTAAACAACCTCTCTAATCGTGCGTAAAGCTGAAGAATTCTTCTTCTTTACCGCCCTAGGGTGGTAAAGAAGAGGAATTCTTCAGAACTATGAGACGCGCATGCGCAATGAATTCAAGTACGTAAAGAATCACTTTCTATGCATCTAAGCAGAGATACAACGTTTATATTTCGTATCAATCGTAGATAAACATGTTTTCCTATTTTCTAAAAATTTCTTAAATACTTTACATGCTTATACAAAAAATACTATAAACTTCTTAATATAGATTTATAATGTTAAAAAATTAACAATTATTTTTTTCTTTTTCATAAAATAAGAGGTTCAACGGAATTCTGGTTGCCACCTTACCGAAAATAGAGAAAAGTGGTCGAGAAAATGACCAGGTGGCCACCTGTAAAAGGTTTTACAGACACATTAGCAGGTTTTACATGTGGGAACATCACCTAGTTTTACAGGTGGTCCACATTAGTAAGGTTTACTGTAGTTAACTTCATGTAACTTATGTAACTTCATTTTGAATATTTATGCATCTTCTTGATATCTTAGTTAAATATGTTTCCCTATATATGTATTTTAAAAATTTCTCTATGTTTTATAAGGTTATAAAAAAATACTTCATACAATATAAACTCGTTTTCTTATATGTTTCTTACTATAGACGTAATATGAATTATTATAATTCTTTTTCAAAAAATAATTCTTAATCTAGATCTAGATATACTCGTATTATCGTAATAACAATTATTATTCTTTTCCTCACAATAACAATAAGAGGATCAACGAAGCATAAAATAAGGATGCATGTGTTAAAACGCAGGATATCTTGTCTAAAGGCGACCTCTTCCCCCACCACTTTACTCAAATATATTGAACTGTTCTAAAATAAGCCCTATCGACTGTTTAAGCCCAACCTCCTACATATCGATATATCGAATTGAATTGAAGATTCAACGTAACTATCGAGATATAACTAACTAGGTGCCCGTCCTGAAACCAGGCCTCCCGGTTGATTCCCCAGCCCCTTTTAGTATTTAGTCCTCAGTATCAGTCAAGGTTGGACCGTTATCTACACGGCTACCTCTCGTATTATTCGGAAAGTTAAACGAGCAAAACCTTTATCTACATTTCTCGAAAAACACCGTCAGTCGTCAGTTCTCTTTTGTCTTCGAAAAGATTAACACTTGTCTCGAAACATATTCTTCGGCTTTTTTCGTGAATGAAATCGAATCTTAGTTTTAGTGTTACTATAGTTACAGGAAACACGGATTAACCACCTTATATCCTGTGAGTTACATGACAAGTAAGTACTTGTTTTGATTTTTACCTAACTTTTTTTTAAATTTTAATTTTAATAATGTTGACGCAATAATTTGAAATACCTATTTTAACTGATAATACAATAAATAATATCAATATATATAATAAAGTAACGGCTTAATTTATAAATATATTTTAAAATGTTTTGTTTTACCCGGGAATATTTGGAACGCACACGTTCATAATATACGTTTTTCAATTTTCATTTTTATTAAATTAACATTTAATGAACTTGATTAAAATGACAAACATTATCTTTTTGACTTATTCATTTTATTTTATTTTTTATAAGTTTATTATATAATATTTAATTTATTTTTATTTTTAAAAGGGGAGAAAACTGTCAAAATCTAATCTTTAGGTATGGATTATGCCATTTATTAAAACTTTCTTATTAAATACATTTTTTAAATTTATTTCTGTAAAGATATCTTACAAAATTATAATGCGTATTATAATATACATAAACAAATATGACCACAATCAGCTAAACTGTTGGTTTCATTATATTATATAATTTATAATAATAAACAGTTCAAGTTTAGATATATATAATTAGGGATACATAGGAATTTGATTAATCTCTTGTTTTCCATGTATAAATGAAATTTGAACTTGTAATTTTACTTATTTGTAAAATATACTAATCTTATTGTAATATCATCAATAACATTAGTGTGTGTTCATACATACATAGTTTCTTAATTTTACGAGATATTAGGCAACATGTTTTCCTAAATCGATATAAAGCTGTGATGAATTACCTTTTAGTGATAAGGAATTGAGATGTTAGATTTTTATTATAGTTATTTGTCTTTAAATCTTCGAGTAGATAAATAATACATTATACTCTAACATAGTACCGTTCCTTATATAAAATAATTAATTACCTTTGTTTTCTTTAATAACAATTTCAAAAAGAAATCGTTTAATTTGTTCGAATTCGTGAAGCATGTATTTCAGAATGTATTTACTTAATAACTACGAATTACACGGTTTGGTAATCATTAAATACGATTTATGTATTAATAAACATACTATTTGACCCTACAGCATGAAATCTAGATAGTGTGTTTAACCCTTCTACTTAATTTAAATATAAAATTACCTGATTTATTATTTATTAGTTTTCTTTTAAGGCTTAATTGTATCTTAGAAATACGAATACTTCTTTAATCCAAGACAACTTAAGAAATTATGATCGGATTTCCAAGAATTTCGATTCGTGTTTCTTTAATTAGAAATTAGATTATAGTATCTTTGGTCCAAGGCAAACTTAAGAATTAAGTATAGATTGGATTGCCGATAATTTCGATTCGTGTATCTTTAATTAGAAATGTATCTTTAATCCAAGACAAATTAAGAAATATCTATTTATTGAATTACCGAGAATTTTGAAAATATTGATCTTGAATTAAATAAGAAATTTAAAATGTTTTTATTTCATTCTGTAGTACTATAAAATATAATCAAATGTTATATTTTTCTAGCAGTGTTGCTTTGTTCCTACCACTTCCTATGTATCTAATTCAGTCACTGAGTTTATAGTGACCTGAATGTTCATTTCATTCAGGATCTTCAGTAGGAGGTCTCTCCTCTCAGTACAATTCCTTTCTCTTTAGGTTCTTATTTCTTTCTGCTTTCCTTTCATAAAACCTAGTCGTCATTGCTCTTTGGCTATATAACGTTCTCAATCGTAGACGTCTTTTCTCTCTGTAGAAATAACATAATTTCTAAGATTTAAGATGGAGAAAAGTAGATTTAATTTTTTGAACAATTTTTTTTACTTATTTAAATACCTTTTATGTATGTAAACAATTTAGTGGTTTAATTATCTATGGTTTTTGTTATTCGCAGTTCTCGCTGGAACCTAAATTTTCCCTCCGCAGATATCGTAGGATTACTATATAATATATTATTAGCTAATTATAGCCTTCCCATTATATTTTTAGCGTATTTCCTCGTTGGACTAATTCTTGTATATTTACTTTTGACTCGTGAGACATACATTTATTTTTAAAATATTCTTTTAGCTAAGAAAACTTCAATTAAATATAAATTAAGGCAAAAATCCCAAACAAAACCTTATACATTATAACTTATAACACCTGTCTACATTCATATTTTTTTTCAAATGGTAGTTTTTTCCAATTTAGTTTATTTTCCAGTCAATAATTGGTTTAAGACATGGTTACTTATTTCTGTTTTGCTATAATTGTGTATTTTATTATATTTTTTTTCTACGATCATCTAAATTAACTAAGGTTGGTAGGAAGTTCTCATATACAAATTAATTATGCAATTATAAAATTTAATCATTTATACATTTGCATAATACGTTAATGACATCAATATTTTAAAAACGGATACTAGTCGGTTCTTATTACTAGCCTTTCTGTTTTTCAATTAATCTTTGCTGTAATATCCGAAGCATTACAGCAATGATTAATCGAGCGCTTCCCTCAGAAGCGCTTAATATTGAACCATTAATTGTAATTTTTTGCTGATCCAGCCAGCAATATAGTAGGTATATATACAATACTTTGCAATGTACAATATAGTTGAAATATAGTTATGACCTACCTTTTAAAATGTATATTTTCTTCAATATGATAGTCTTGTCTATTTGTCTATTAATTATTTTCTTCAGATAAACAAATTTCCCTATTCTTATGAAGAAATTTCCCACGCTTAAAACCCTCTCCCTAACTAATCTATATATCTTAGTAACTAAATAGCCTTGTTAAGCGAGAATCTTTTCTTTCTTTCTTTCTTTCTTGTTCATAGAATCATTGTTCAACCAAGACGTAGTGGGCTTTATCCTGCAAATATAAATATGTAACATTTTTTTGAAGCAATAATAAACCAGAGCAAATAACATCATGCAATTATTTGCTCCGGTGTGCTTGATTCTGCTGTTAAACTCAAACTATTGTTAAAACGGATCCATCAGCCGCGATTCACAGTTCGTGAATTTTAAAATGGTACTCTTTAATGATATGAGAAAATAGGATAGTGTGATTTCTTCGTCTCTGTTTCAGTGAATGATAGCTATGGGGACCAATCTTTATGTCGATCTTAAGGTGGGTTCACAGCTAGCGGATACTTATTTGCGGAGGGCTATATAGATAACAATATATTCTTCGGAGAACCGCCGAGGCAGAGGACGGAGTCGTTGTTTCCCTCCCCTCGAGTTTTGGTGGGCCAGGTTATAAACAAAGCCAATTATAACATCGTTTTTTCAACTTGAATTTAGTTCTCTTGCTTAAAAAAACGTATATAATAAGATTATAGATTAGGACTTTTATTATTATATAAATAAGAAATAGGTATTTAATCAAAATAATGAAGGATCAGATATAATAAGCTCAGATATAAAAAAAAACACGGACATAATACGCGGATGAAGATAAAACACTGATAAAAAACGTATATTAAACACAGATGCAATACAGATTATAACAAAAATAATGTAGGAACAAATTCAGATACACAATATAATCTATATATATAAAACTAAGAGTGACAGTGACTGATCATCAAAAATTCTCCTACTTCCCATTGACCTAGAGATTTGAAATTTGGTACATAGATAGAGTGTACCAATACTAGAAAAGTGCGGGTGTTTTGATTTCGATATAAAGCCGCCATATTGAACTATAGCTGCCATCTTGGATTTATTCACATTCTATTATCTCAGCTTCCAGTGGACCTAGAGATCAAAAATTTGGTACATAGACTTGTGGTAGCTAAAGAAGAAAATTAAAGGTACTTTCACTTCAACATATGGTCACCATATTGAATTACAACCACCATCTTGGATTTAATAACTCTCTATTATCTCAGCTTCCAGTGGACCTAGGGATTTGAAATTTGGAACATAGACCTATGGTAGCTAAAGAAAATAATTAAAGGTACTTTCACTTCAACATATGGCCGCCATCTTGGATTTAATTAGATACTATTATCTTAGCTTCCAGTTGATTTAAAGATCTTAAATTTGTTACATAGACTTATTGTAACTAAAATTGAAAATTGAATGTAGAATAAAATAGAATAATTGAAAATGCATAACAAAATAATATAACCTACTTTTACTAAAATACGAAATTATGTAACAATAAAGATATATTAATTATATTGTTTCAATTATTATTACACACAGCGCCAACTTCTAGACGGATAAGGTGCGCGAAGCGCACCTATCCGGCTAGTATAATAAACAATTGTAATATAAAAACAAAAAGGAAATAAGAAGAGGACAAAGTGAAGGTTTCATACAGGTTTTAAAGCGGCACCGCAAAAAAGATGGTTTGGAACCAACTTTCTGCGGTGCCGCAAAAGAGTTGCCATAAATGAATCCCTCCGGGCCTCCGTAAATACGGATCCGCTAGCTATGAACCCACCTTTAGTTAAATGACAATTTATTAAGTCAGGCCTGTCAGTCTAGACTGTTTAGATGGTCGGCTTTAAGTAGGACTGTTCCGTCTAAACTTACAGGTCTACCAGATCGCGTTTGACTGACTTAAAGCAGTAGCTCCGAAACTGGTACACCATCGACAGACTATTGTCCAATTTGTGAAAATGATGAATTTAGAAATTATTTGAGCGAAATTTGATTCTTATTCTGGCTAATGGTAGTAGTTACAAGAATTTAAAAAGCAACTGATCTTTTGTCAAATATTCTGTGAAAATGATTACTAATATTTATAGATGTTTAGCTGTATAAAAAAGGTTGAGATACATTTCTTAAGTGTTTTCTACGGGCTTGAGATAGTCAAACCAAAAAATACTAAATAGTCAGAGTTCACATCAGAGAAAAAAATTTTTAGTCATAACAATATTTTTTCTTTATTAATTTTTTTTTAACAAGGCAAAAACAACTAAGCTTTTCTGGCTGGAGTAAAATGGGTAGACTCTCTGTAATTACAGATTTTCTTATTATCAGCACCGTTAAAAGCCTTAAATATATCTCTCAAAACGAAAATATTTGTTAAATGGAATATAGTTCTCTTGCGATTGGTTTTGTATTTTTAATACTAATATTATGTGCGTGCTTTCATTTTTTATTTACGAATATCGAGCTGTTTTAAAAGCGTTAACCTTGACCGGAATTAAGAACATGCTAGTATCTAATATGATGTTTTCCATTGTTTTTAGTTAACTATTTTCTCACAGTGTATAGAGTTAAGAATTGTTTGAATATTATTAACTTGTTTATTTTATTTTTTTATTTCTACTTAAGATATCATTGTGGCAGAACGTATGTTTGGTCAGCTGGTGTTTCTATCCATTAGTGATAATTTAATAAAGTGAGTTTGAAACGGGTGCTATTTCATGACGCCGACAGCTCAGGAAATGTCACTTATTTATAGATGAGCTCGAACTCGTTCCACTGAGTTGAGTTCTTGTCATAGATCAATATGTTTTCCGCCTTTTCCCTTCATAATACTAATCCTTCATCAAAGTTAAATCCCATTTAAGTCTAAAACTTGGATGAAATCGCAGCTTATCTACAATCAAATATAAAATATATAGAAAATACGAAAAAAATTGTTTAATCTAATTAATCTTTTACTTACACATTTAATATCGATATAACTTTTAAATCATTAATTATTTTTTAAAGACCAAGGGAAAAAGATAAATCAATATTCTGCCAATTGGTGTGGCACATAGCTTTCTCCCATCCTGCTATTGGACGAATGGTTACATGAGATTTGGATCGGTTTCAATCCCCACAAGGGTCACATTTTTTTAAAGGAAATGTTATACATTTGCGCAGACGATTGAAATTAATATGGGACCATCTGTGGGCAAATTAAAACAAACCATTTTTTTAAAATAGATATATTTGAAGATATTGATATTAGTAAAAAAAGGGTTGTGCGCATGCGGAAGAGAAAGGGAAGGATAGCGATAAAGATGAAATTAATTTGGGACAAACAATGGGCTAATTATGACCTATTGACCTATCATCCAAATCTCATCAAAAATGGTCTAGTTGATTTTATGATAGAAGGTCGCTAAAATCTTGAACGACAAACCGACAACTGTCCGATTTGGACTGGGGAAAATCATTTCTTCATTGTGGACCAAAATGGATAGAGCACTAGAAAGCTAACACTGCGTAATCAGTGGCTCAATTCTCAGAGGCCAAATAAATGTATACGTCTTTCTTGGTTTATTTTTAAGAATAATATAAATTAGTCCCTATAGGCCTTAGGTTTAAGCTATGATTTATAAGTTCTTTTACTTTAAGTAAACGTAAACAATCAAAGTTAAATTTGATTTTTGTTTCCGGCTTACTGGAGGTAACGAGAGCATTGTGGTCATAATGATTTTTTATGTCTCCATAAGCTGACTGAATCCGTTTCAGACATCAATGAACAATTTTGGATTTTCAGACATCAATGAACATTTTTGGCCCTGTGTCTGTCTCTCGATCAACATTTTTGCAAATCACCAAAACTTATAATATTATTATATATATTCATCCGGTTTCAATGGAATTTTAATGGTATTCCATTAATTTTTAGGGCTCTCATATTAATTTCAAAATCCAAACCTCATATTGTTTTGTTTTCTGCGTGCGCATAATTGTTTTCAACACCTATATCTTTAAAAGAACTTATCCGAGATTGAACGTTTAGTAGCCCACAGATGGTTCAATATTAATTTAAATCGTCTCCGAACATTTAATATTGAATAAAAATATGTTACCCCACTGGTAATTGAAACAGGTCCAAATAACCACACATTTAATTTCCATGTGATCATTCGTCCAATAATATAGGTCACATTAAATGGCAGACTATTTTGCTATAGTGATACCTAAGCGATAGTGATGATAAGCGATAGTTTGAATCTCAAGTACACATTGCAATGTATATCGTCTTCGATGTATTTCTAAAAACAAAATATCTATGTATCTATTTCAGTCCATTATCAGCACTATGAAAGATAGATTACATTCACAATGATTGCCGCACAAGGTTGAAATATTGATTACTATACTATTTTGTTTTATCTACTTGACTATGCTACAGAGTAGTTTGTGATTTCACCAATCAATGATTTAAAAATTTAGATTAATTCAGGGGGAAACGGATTGACTTTTTTTTTTATCTAACAACAGTTAGAAGCTGTCTGGTAGTTTGACATCAAGCTTTTCGAATGAATTAACCACGTGGCATTACATCACCAAGCTAATTACATTAAATATAGCAGCTTATTTCGACGTAAAGATTAATAAGTTCGAATTTTATGACTTTCTATTAAATTAAATTATTTGATAATAATTGCGAATTATACGAACTATGATAACAAATTGTATGTGCCAATTTGTGTGTCGCACAGCTTCTTAGCGTGCTATCATTGGTATGAATGGTTACATGGCAATTAAAAAGGTGGTTGTTTGGACCTATTTCAATTCCGAGAAGGGTCACTTATATTTTAATTCAATATTAAATATTCCCAGACGATTAAAGTTATTTTTGACAAACCATTTAAATTTCTTCAAAATCGGTTGAGTACTTCTTAGATATAGGTGCGTTAATAAAATAAAGTTGTTATTTCAATTCCCATTTTTAAGGGGTCACACGTATATTAAATTTAGGACAAATTTATTGTCCATATTAATGTCACATACTTATATGTAGGTCAAACAATGAGTTAAAAATTAACTACCATTCTTAAATTTCACTAAAATCGAATGGATAGTTTTTATGATATGGTATGAATCTCAAACATGTTGAACATTAGACCGAAACACCGACAGACAGACTGACTCTAGCCCAAAAATCAAAAATGTTCCTTGATGTCTGAAAAGTATTTCTGTTTTTGAATTTTAGTATTCGGAGATTTAAAAAAATATTAATTTATTTTGTGAATACTTCACATTACCTTTGATAAGTTCGGGTGTAAAATATGTTTTGACTGAGATTTTATGCTACCACTTCATAAAAGGGTGGACATTGGACCTCTTAGAACCTTACCTATGGATTGGACCTCTTTGAAAACTTAGAAATTCAAAGAGCTATCCAAGACAAAAATATAGCATGTTTTAATAAAAAATCTAATCTTAACAACTCTGCTCTTGTAAACCCAATCAAAAATGTTTTTGGAACGAAGTTCCTTATGGCATGTTCTGGAAGCCCGGGAGTGAATCCGAAAAAAACGACCAAAATCACCGTCACAAAATAACCGTCACAAAATAACCGTCACAAAATCACCATCACGCAAAATCCGTCACGAAATCTACAGATGACGATAACTTGAGTAAAAGATCACCGAATTAGATGAAATTTGGTACACATGTTCATTTTACCAATGCCCAGGCTGTTCGTCGGAAAATGTTATCCGCCCAAGCGTTCACGCGCAACGCTCGCGTAAACGTAAGCTTCAAAAGACGGGAAAAAGTGTTATTAAGGAAGCCTGTTACTTGACTTGTTTTGATTATTTTTGTTAAAAATGTCACTTTGTTTTGTAAATAAATAAAATATAATCATGTAAAATTTCACCCTGATACAAGCAGAAGATGTAGAGTAGGGAAAATATATATTTTATAATATTTTAAATTAATTGGCGGGGTAGATAGAAGACAGTCCTATTCCAATCCAAACTCCTTTAACAAACATACTCTTTCTCTATAAACTCATCATGATCAACTTTTTTCTTATATTCAATTTATATTTATAGTAAGACGCTTGCTTTAATTATACAAATAATGATTTTCTTTTAATTTTGCCTTAACTCTTGCTAGGTACAAACAGTTCGTTACTTTTAATTTTGTCTCTTTTCTAACTCCACCATGTATAAGTAGTTAGCAATGTATACGTACTTAGCAGTGTGATTTTATAATTTATATTTAATGAAAAATGTAAGGAACTTCGTTCCTACCGGGTGTCCCGCGACACCACACGTATTTTTTTTTTAAATAATGTCTGGTAGTTGTGAGGTATTTTAGTGATAGCAATACATATAAGGAATTATTAATTATTGTTTAGCTATAAGTAGGCACATAGTTGAAAAACAAAATGTTTACCTGAACCATACCTTTACTGGGTTCCGCCTTGGACCTCAACTCCTCCCTTACCTTGTTCCATCCGTAACCCTTCTGGGTAGAAGCGTTACGGAAGGGACACGGTGTAGTACACAGTGCACCGTCCTAGTCAACCCCCCCTTGCACTGCTAGTTTGTCATAAAAATTTTAAAATAGTTAGCTTAGTAAAGAATTCACTCTTACTAAGTTAACATGCAGACTGAAGATGTTATTACATGTGTACAACGTATTTGTGAGTTTTAATAAAAGAAAGTGGTGACAATATTGTTGTGTTAATTTTTACCAACCTCTCTTGTCATAATTATGTTTTGATATATTAAATAAAAGCTTTTATTACCATTCCTTCAATATTAAAGAGAAATTTCTAATTAGGTCTCTAAATTTCATAAAAAAAAGAAAAAATTGTGATGTACAATGTACATACTACGAAAGGCTAATGTAATTCGTATCCTCAATGAAGTACAAACTTTTTTTTTACATAATTTGTATTAAGTACCATTTTTTTGGTAATGGCCAATTATAAAAATACAACTATTTCCTCATACCAGTTAGGTTTTTTTTTTTTTTTTATTATCTCCCCCCCCCTTTTTTTAATTAAGTTTACTAAAGAAGTGATAAGATTAGAAAAAAAGGTAAATTCATTTAACAAACAAGATAATAATATCTACGTTACAATTACAGTTACTCGACTATTTCTTCCTTTAAAAATACATTAATGGTATTTATCAGAATTAAAAACCCGTAAAAACTTCTCAAATAAATAAACAACTATCTCTTAATAATGATAATATTATTAATAATGATATTATTCAGTGGCGTACACAGGGGGGGGCCCAAGGGGCCCTGGCCCCCCCCGAAATGATTACATACCTAAGACCCGCCATACACTTAAAACAAAAAAAACACAGTAATGACAGATCCATTCAAATTGGCTGTAAATATTTTCCAATAAAAGGAATTAATTAGTATTATCTTATGGTGTGGGTGTGTATACTCTTAATCACCCCAAATAAGCTCGGCCCGGATTTGCCGATAGAATCAAATTCATTCAACACTATACCGGCCCGATTGTCGGCTGGGCCCGGATTTTGCAGATAGAATTAAATTTATTAAACACTATACCGGCCCGACTGTCGGCTGGGCCCGGATTTTGCCGATGGAATTAAATTTATTAAACACTATACCGGCCCGACTGTCGGCTGGGCCCGGATTTTGCCGATGGAATAAAATTTATTAAACATTATACCGGCCCGACTGTCGGCTGGGCCCGGATTTTGCCGATGGAATTAAATTTATTAAACACTATACCGGCCCAACTGTCGGCTGGGCCTGGATTTTGCCGATGGAATTAAATTTATTAAACACTATACCGGCCCGACTGTCGGCTGGGCCCGGATTTTGCCGATGGAATTGAATTTATTAAACACTATACCGGCCCGACTGTCGGCTGGGCCCGGATTTTGCCGATGGAATAAAATTTATTAAACATTATACCGGCCCGACTGTCGGCTGGGCCCGGATTTTGCCGATGGAATTAAATTTATTAAACACTATACCGGCCCAACTGTCGGCTGGGCCCGGATTTTGCAGATAGAATTAAATTTATTAAACACTATACCGGCCCGACTGTCGGCTGGGCCCGGATTTTGCCGATGGAATTAAATTTATTAAACACTATACCGGCCCGACTGTCGGCTGGGCCCGGATTTTGCCGATGGAATAAAATTTATTAAACATTATACCGGCCCGACTGTCGGCTGGGCCCGGATTTTGCCGATGGAATTAAATTTATTAAACACTATACCGGCCCAACTGTCGGCTGGGCCTGGATTTTGCCGATGGAATTAAATTTATTAAACACTATACCGGCCCGACTGTCGGCTGGGCCCGGATTTTGCCGATGGAATTGAATTTATTAAACACTATACCGGCCCGACTGTCGGCTGGGCCCGGATTTTGCCGATGGAATTAAATTTATTAAACACTATACCGGCCCGACTGTCGGCTGGGCCCGGATTTTGCCGATGGAATTGAATTTATTAAACACTATACCGGCCCGACTGTCGGCTGGGCCCGGATTTTGCCGATGGAATAAAATTTATTAAACATTATACCGGCCCGACTGTCGGCTGGGCCCGGATTTTGCCGATGGAATTAAATTTATTAAACACTATACCGGCCCAACTGTCGGCTGGGCCTGGATTTTGCCGATGGAATTAAATTTATTAAACACTATACCGGCCCGACTGTCGGCTGGGCCCGGATTTTGCCGATGGAATTGAATTTATTAAACACTATACCGGCCCGACTGTCGGCTGGGCCCGGATTTTGCCGATGGAATTAAATTTATTAAACACTATACCGGCCCGACTGTCAGCTGGGCCCGGATTTTTGTCGATGAAACTAAAACTATTTAACATTATAGCGGCCCGATTTTGGCTGGACCGAGATTTTTGCTGAAGGAATTAGATTCATTGAATTAAATTAGGATGCATGAAATAAATCGGCTCATTTGCCCACTAGGCCTTGATTTTTGCCAGTTGAACTAAAAACATTAAACTTGATCGACCCGATTTTTCGCCAATTGAATTCAATGATTTTTTTTGTGGTTTTAGTCCAGTTTAATAGCATAGGTTGCATTATAGGACAGCTTCAATTCATTACGAATCCTAATGCAATGAATTGAATTTGGATACGTAAAAATAGACTGCTCCAATTGACAGCTAGGCCCGGATTTTTTGCTATAGAATTATGTGCATTGAATTGATTAGGATGAGTACAATGAATCGGCTTGATTGCTAATAGGCCCGATTTTGTCGATAGACATTATGCATCAAAATAAATTGGGATGCGTTCAATAATAGACCCGATTGCCGGCTCGGCCTAGATGTTAAGCACATTAAATTAAATGAGGCCCAAGTCAACTCAAACTTTTGCCGATGGAATTAAATTAATTAAATTAAAATATGCACACTAGACTGGCTTAAACGGGAAAATTATGGTTGTGGATTTCAGTAGCAAATTTTTGTTTTGGACCAGGATTGTGTGTAGAACGCTACGTGGGTCCTCTTGGCTATGCGGCATTCCCCTCTTGCTGACTCAGGTCGGACTAGGGTTCGTCGACATGTAGTGGGAAAACAGAGGCAATATAAATAAATCGGTTTATCATTTTGTGAAAAAACTGATTCATATTACATAGTAATAGTAAATTTAAATCTAAAAACTCAAAAAGCGTTCAGAAAACATTTGATGTTAAATGTCCCATGTAATTACCCAGCGAATGAGCGAATGATTCTTTTGTTTTGCAATAGGTATTTAATTTTCTTAGAGAAGAATTCTCTTCTCTATAAAAATTTGAAATTCGTATGTGCTCCAAATCCACGTTTGCTTTTGCAGTATGGATCACGTTTTGCTTCCGAGCTTACCAAAGGAAACGGAAGATATGTGACAGTTCTGAAGAACGAACAATTTTTATGTCTCCGATTTCAAAAATTCCAAGACAGAAATCTGTTCAACATCAGGGTACAGTTTGGGTCCCGTATCCGCCTGTCCTTCAAATTTTGCGAACCAACATAATATCTTAAAAGCTATTCGTCCAATTTTATTGACATTTTGATGGTAGGTCATAATTAGCCAGGTTATAACATTGCTGATCACGTATAAGTTTCAATCTTCTGCACCTATTTATTTCTCTTCCACATTCGCACAGACATACATTTATTTACACCTATATCTTCAAAAGTCCTTATCTAATTTTTATGAAATTTTAATGGTTTGTTTAAAGTTGCCCGCAGATAACCCAAGAATAATTTCAACCGTCTGCGCTCTTAAAATATTGCTATATTGATACTTTATTCATGTTAAATTTACTCAATTTTCCCTTCATTTTTAAATTAGTCAAAATTGGTTTGATTTTTACATGATTTAAAGTATCAATTTACCAAAATTTAAACAGTGTAGACAGTGAAAATTAATCTGTGAGCTTCTATCAGATAAGTTTTATAAAATCAGATGAATATTTTTGAAGATAAGGTGTAAATAAATGTATGTGTGTGCACATGTGGAAGAGAAATGGTGGCAGGTGGAGAAATGTGGTGGAGGGAAATGGGACCAGAAGATTGGACCTTATATAGGACCAACAATGGACTTTTTATATGCTAATTAACTGCCATCCGAATTTCATTAAAATCGAAAGAGTAGTTTTTAAGAATTGTTCGCAATGATTGAGCGAGAGACAGACTAACAGCCAGAAACGGGATCAAAAATGTCTGATAACTGGAACAGATTTCTGTCTTGGAATTATTGGAATCGGAGACACAATCGTTCTTTAGAACGATCACATCACATAGTGAGGTGTTACCTCATAGGATTTTAATTTCATTAAATATGAGGTTGGAAATTGAAATTAGAGTGTTGAAAAGGGGGAGAAATTACAATTATAATAAATTATGGGGTATGCTAAACCCGCATATAAGTTTAATTTGGTTGGGCCCCCCCCGAAAAAATTTTCTGTGTACGCTACTGATATTATTATTAATGATAATGATAATATGTGTACTGTGTGTTTTTTTACTGTTGTTTATATCTTATCAAAAGGCAATTAGTAAACTTCTATTTTACAAAAACTATTTTTTGCTTTGTACAAATTTAAAGTATGTAATTCTTTATGACCTATATGCCAAGCAATGTATCGAAAATAATTTCTAAAACATTCCTTTCATATCTCAATAAATGTTACTCTCGTTTCTCGTTACTGCATTGGTATTTTCTCGTCGGTTAATAAGCGCTTTTTAACTTATTTCATATATAATATTTAACTTAATATTAGGCTAACACGTTCCGTTTAGCTGCAATAGAACAACATACGGGATGCAGTACAGAACCCATATAAGTCTACTGAGACAACATATTGACTGTTAAACTACAGTTAAACTGTGTGATATTGTTATGTAATATATGTAAGAATCAGTCTATTAAACATACTATTTTTGGAATGAAAATAAAGTTCGTTCGAGAAAATATGAAAACACATTTTCTTATATAAATCTACCTCACACGTAAGTGTCATAAGTCTATATTTTTTTTTTTTTTTTTTTTTAAATCGATTTTGCTTCCGAGCTTACCGAAGGTAACGGAAGCTATGTGATTGTTCTGAAGAACGAACATTTTTATGACTACTGATACTGATTTCAAAAATTCTAAGGCAGATATCCGTTTCAGACATCAGGAAGTTGTCTAAAAAATTTCTGTCGCTCAAGTTTTGCGAACCAACATATCTTAAAAACTACTCATCTGATTTTTATGAAATTTGGATAATTTGTCGTAAGTAGCCCTCAGATAGCCCCAGATTAATTTCAACCGTCTGGACCCTTTAAATTTTGCTAAATTGATACTTTAATTCATGTACAATATCATTGAAGTATACGAAATAGGACGCGGGGAAACTATTTGCTTCACTAAATTTTGTGATGATATGTAGGTGCTGCATTACGCTGCCACATAACTGAAACGTTTTTGTTAGTAAATAAAAAGATAATCAATATTAAAAAAAAAATATTTTGAAGAAACACTGCTAAATTTTCCTTTTTTTAAGCGAGTAGGAAAATAGCTAATCTGCAATCAAATGCGCCAGCATCACTTCACAGAATCATATACGGAATTTATTTTGAACACCTTGATTATGTAGTCACTAGTTTATTTTTAATAGCTATCAGCTATCAACATCAAATCATGTTACAGAATCGCTTTTTTGTTGTATAATCTTTTAAACTATAGTTTTAATGTTGAGTTTGATTTTGTCTTACGATATAGATTAAGAGTAATTGCCGAAAGTATAACTATGTTATTTCTTTAATATAGTATAAATCTATTTTTAACCATTTTCATGGTTAAAAGGAGGAATAAAATATATAACTGCAGTACGCGTGTTAGAAATTGGAATTGATAAGTGAAGTTTATCATGTAAGATTTAAAGAAACGTATACCATAATTATTTTAAGTTTAATGGAAAACTATTTTATCTACGATAGATATGAAATATAAACATTTTATCTCTGTTTAGATGCGTAGAAAGTGATTCTTTACGTACTTGTACTCATTGCGCATGCGCGTCTCATAGTTCTGAAGAATTCCTCTTCTTTACCACCCTAGGGCGGTAAAGAAGAAGAATTCTTCAGCTTTACGCAGGATTAGCGAGTTTGTTTACATTTAACAAAACTAAATTGCTGATCTTCTATTAAAGTAACTGTTTATATCGAGTTTTAGTGAAAAACAACGAGTGAATCAAGTGGCTTTGACGAAAATGTGCGAGAGTAATACTCCTCCAGAAACAATCTATCCCGGACATTTTTAGAAATTATATGCAAAATTGTAAGTTTTGAGACTTTATAGGGGTTTTTTGTTAGTTAATTTTTTGAGCTGTGATAAGATTACTATACCTATTTCTATATTGTTCCTCTTAACGATGCCACTGTGATATTTAAAAAAAAAAAAAAAAAACAACATTTGGTATAACTTTATTTTGGGTAATATTCTATACAGGAAGGTTTTTAATGGCCATCAACAAAGAGTAGGAAGTATTAGTATATTCTAAAATTTTAATGAAATGAAATGTTAGAATCTTAACTGTAAGTTTTTTTTTTATAATACTCGTATTTTTACTAACAATATTTTAAAAACTGATTTTGATTACCAATATTTAACTTTACTGAGCGATGCACATCAGTACTATACTGTGCGTATAAAACTAAAATAACCTAATACATTTATTGTTATTTGCATGGATACAATTCAGATAACAAAAGTTAGATCGGGTGAAGGACGCAAATATGAAATGAAAAGTCACTCGCAGTATCTTGTGTATGCGCCAACTGTTTTTTTTAGTTTGTTTTACCTTTTTCTCATCTAGCCGTGGAGGCTTGCTGAGTGGCGCCCTTCTGGGCTCAGCGCCCCGGGCAAGTGCCCGGGTTGCCCGGCCCTTGAGCCGGCCCTTGAGCCGGCCCTATATCGTAAGACAAACAAACAAACACTCAAACCTTTCAAAGCCCAAGCCTCTGAAATAAAGAAGTCATTAAGTTCGTTCAACAATAAGAAAAAAAATATGATAAAAATAACATAAAGATGATAGTCCTCTGTCCCGGACTTAAATTTTGAATTAGAAATACTCCTCTGAAACTTCGTGAGTGGATTCATTTTGGCAGAATTTGAAAATTCTGAGAATTGGGGCATTTTTGATGTGGCATGCGTCAAACTTGTCAATTTAACGATGTATAGGAAACTTACGAATATCCCTTTTTTACTTGAATTGCAAGATTTTATAATGCAAACATCGGGAAATATATTGACCTACAAAAACATTCGGAGACCTACACCCTTAACATGTCAAATTGATGATGTTAGGTAATTTATAAATAACCGGCTAAATTTTGCATATTTGTGCAAATAGTTTTATTAAAAAAATCTTATGTACATATGCTGTATAGTAACAGGTGAGCGTAGCGAGCCTGCAATATCTTTATTAAATATAGATTTTATACAAATGCAAGAAAAATAGTTCTTTCAACCAAGAACTGGCGACTTTGTACGAATGTGTTAATAGTTCGATAAACTATATCGGAATATTGCGAAATTAAAAACAAATCAAATATCACCAGTTTACCTTGTAGGCCACATGCGTTTGTCTGTATTCTATATTTAATTTAAAATTAAAAAAAAAAGTTTGGTTTTAAAGAAACAATTCCCCGTGGAATTGGGTTATTTGTAGGCCAGTATAATTTTAATATTTTTTATCCAGCAAATGTGCAAAAGTCAGCCAGTTATTTATAAATAACATAACATCGCATGAATTTGACTTGTTGAGGCTGTAGGTCTTGGTTTTGCTAAATGCCCCAATATTTTTGTAGGTCACTATATTTCCCGATGTTTGCTTTATAAAATTTTGTAATTCAAGTAAACGTTATTTGTAAGTTTCCTATACATTGTTAAATTGACATGTTTGACGCATGCCACATCAAAAACGCCCTAATTCTCAGAATTTGTGGGGGGGAACAAAGTTGTGGGTTAAGCCAAAATGAATCAACTCACGAAGATTCAGAGGAGTATTTTTTAATTCAATATTTAAGGCCGGGACCGAGGACTATGATATCAAATTTCCTTAAATACTGTTTATTGACTTATGGAGCCTCATAATGCTTCATATATGCCAACATGACTCTATGATCCATCAAGTTCACACCTTGATCCACAAATTTATTAAATTGAATTGCATTTGTTTTGACATCATGAAGGCCGAACTTCTTTAAATACAGTTTGTTATCTCTAAATTTATCTAATTCATACAAATTTATTTGGTTTTTAATTCCAGTTAATGCGATGAGTTCAAATTTCTTAAATTCAGTTTTCTGTTGATTCGAGATACATACCATATTTGCTCAGGATCTTTTAATTCTATTTTGTTAGCTTTATTTTAACAAATTGTGTGCCATTATTCCTCAAGTTCAATTTTGCTTTTAGAAATATAGAGGGCTTAATATTCCTCTTTTGCAGTAAATTGTTGAATTTAAATAGTTACAATGATTTCTTTTTCAGATCATGGGTTTTTGTATAAAGATTGGATTGGCGAGTTTCATAGCGGCAGGATTGGGTATTGGGTACCTGCTTTTTCTGCTAGAATCTCCTCCTAGTACAGAACTTCC
Source organism: Gerris lacustris (assembly GCA_951217055.1). Classification (NCBI taxonomy): domain Eukaryota; kingdom Metazoa; phylum Arthropoda; class Insecta; order Hemiptera; family Gerridae; genus Gerris; species Gerris lacustris. The sequence continues at coordinate 18,640,000 of OX578279.1, read as the reverse complement.
TCCACTTGTTCAGGGTTACTGGGGTCCAGGAAGTCCTAAGAAGGATGACCCCACTATCAGGCCTTTCACTATCAACGTTTCTGATGCGGTAAGAATATTTGTTATATTATTATATTTATACTACGTTACTACGTTCCCATGGCTTTTCAAAGCCTTTCTGAAAACTGTTTTGGTATTCAAAAACCCATGGAAACGGTGATTTTAAAACGTTTTGAGTTCAAGGCAACAACAGGAAATTTTTGATTTTGTAAAAAAAAAAAAAAAAATAGAAAAAAAGGCAATTGAATTGAAAACAGAATGGAGACATGCGCAATAGATATGATAGGCGGAAGATTGTTAACCTGACTTAAGTATAACTAACAAACAGTCACCACGTAAATTAAAAAATCTTTATTATTGCCAAAGCAGCTTTCAGCCTTCAAAAGGCCATCATCAGTGCCTGTTGCGGAAGAAAAAAGTGAGTCTCACGTCGATCTCCGACATGAAGTAGACTTGCCACTCACTAAATTCCTTTTATTAATGTAACTTTTTCTTCCGCAATAGGCACTGATGATAGCATTTTGAAGCCTGAAAGCTGCTTTGGCAATAATAAAGATTTTTTCAATTTACGTAGAGAGACTGTTTGTGTTATTCCTTTAAGATGCCCTCCATAGACGCTCCCAGGTCTAGCGTAAGTTTAACTAGTCTGGGAGTTTGTAGTTTTCAAAATTGAAAACTGTTTTGGAACCTCCTCATGGAAACACTTTTGGTCTGAAACTAATAAAGTTTTCAAAATGATTTGAAAACTCATGGAAGCGTAGTATATAAAGTGATCTAGGAGTAGGGTTACCATACGTCCGGATTTCGTCCGGACAGTCCGGATTTGAAACATGTGTCCGGTTTTGCGTCCGGATTTTACTAAGATGAACGAAAAACGCAGCAAAAGCAGGGAAATTGCATTCTAACTTTGAGCTTTGACAATACTAGCTAGCAACTATAAATAGTTAACGCTAAAACATGATCCTTCCTGGGAAGTGATGGAAGAGAGCTCTTCAACAGTAATCATTTATTTGCTGAGCGCTCCCACTACACTTGTCCAAACTCTAAAAAATCTGAAAGCTAAATGGGATTCCCTACCAAAAGATGAAACCCCAAAAATGTTCATGAGAAATGGAAAGAAATATTTGAAGTATTTTCTAGAAGCAACATTTCCTTTTTGAATATATGTATTTAAAATAGTAGAATTCGCCATGTGTCTGCCTGGTACTTCGGCTCCCGCTGAACGTATTTTTTTATTTATGAGGTCTATTTGGACGCCTGAAAGAGGAAGATTATCTCTGTCAATAATAAAAGAGCTTCTTAATATTAAACAAATTCTATTATGACATGTTCAGAATTCCACGACAAAATCAAAAATGACTACAAGCCTTTTCTTAGGAAAATTAGTTCATCTGAAAAGTAAGAAGCAAGAGCTAATGAAGAACTCATCCCTAAACCCAGCAGATACTAGCAAAACTTAAATATGATATTGATATTAATAAATAAATATTAACAAATATTATATTAATAAATATATAACGTAATTAATTATATAGGTATATATTTGTTTGCAATTTTCCCTCCAGACCCCCCCCCCCCTCACCGAGTTCCCTCTGTCCGGATCTGGCCTCCATAAATTATGGTAACCCTAAGGCGGCTTTCACACTGCGTGCGAGACCGAGCGAGACCGAATAAGGCCAATTCCGTTTGAGAAGCATATACATGTATTAGCATGGGTCTATTCACTTTAAACTCCGATCGAGACCGGGCCGAGCGAGACTGAGCGAGACCGAGCCGACTCGGGCGTTTTTTTCGAGCTTTTTTGTTAGCTAAGCGTTTTTGGCCGCCGAAAACGCTTAGCTAACAACAACGCTCGAAAAAAAACGCCCGAGTCGGCTCGGTCTCGCTCAGCGATTAATGTGAATAGAGCCATGCTAATACATTGCTAATACATGTATTTGCTTCTCAAGCGGAATCGGTCTCGCTCGGTCTCGCACGCAGTGTGAAAGCCGCCTAGTAGGAGTATTAAGTTTCCAAAAATGCTGTGAAAACTGTGTTTCAAAGTCCTCAAGGGAAACTTTCGGTTTCAAACAAAAACAGCTTTGAAAATCCATGGAACGGTGGTAATTGTGTTTATGATATGAATGGCTAAATAAAATAAGTATCTCAAGACGAATAATTCAAACTCTTTTCGTGCTTTTATGTACTTATTCATAAATAAAACTAAATTTGAAGATATTAAAATGATAAGAAACGTGATTGTGATTAATTAATCGTAGTATTAATATGAAGTCCACATACTTGAAACATAAAAAGACACATTTGATTCTCTTTATTGGATCACATTCTGATTCGACGCGCACTAGAATATAATGTTCAGCTTCATTATATATCCACTAGTAGTGACAAACATTGTGAAATAATTTACTTTTCTGGGATTTGAATTACTTGTGTTTGTTTTAAAACCATGTTTTCAGACAATCGCATTTGTCAGCCATGCCAATTAAATGATTAAACAAAATGCACTTATTTATCCATTGGATAATACAATTTCACACGTATTTCTTATAGGAAATTTTGAATTTGGAGGCTAAAAAAATTAGTAAGCTCGCAAGCATTTTTAATCTGATTCTGAAGATTTTTTTTGTCTCTAATTTCAACATATTCTCCAGGGAACATGCAAACGCCTATTTTTTGAAAATTATTCTTATATTTAAATTAAATTTGTGTTATGTCAAAGTTTCTCTATAGATCGGGCAAAAAAGTGTCTGACTTCTGACTAATATTAAGCTAGAATTTTGTGTATAAGTAAATCTTTTGGTGCATTTTAAGAATATGTGGTCGGCTAAGTTTGTCTTTCTGTGAGACAGATAGCTTGGCAATAGGCATTTTAAAAAAATAAACCGGTGGAGAGGTCATGTCCCGCCCTTTTTGGTGGACAATGTGATTTTTATAATTCTGAGTACGAAATTAGTAAGTAGACCAAAAATCAAATTAATTTGGTAGTTTGTAACTTAGTAGGTGACCTCTTTGATTTGGAGTAATATTTGACTGACTAACCTATCAAGTGGCAAACTTGATTCAACTTGATTTTTGGTCTACTTACTATAATTTTATACTGAGGATCATGAAAATAACATTGTCCTCCATAAAGGGCGGGACATAGCCGCTCTCCATTGGTTTGTTTATTTTTCAAATGCCTAGTGGCAAGCTGTGTCCTGCAGGCGAACTTAGTCGACCACATATTCTTAAAAGGCACACCAAAAGATTTACTTATACACAAAATTCTAGCTTGATGTTAGTCAAATACTTTTTTGCACGCTATCTCCTGGACTATGCGTCTTATTAGAGAAATGGTGTCACTTGACTATAGTTAGTACAAAAGAATTTCAAACATAATGTGAGGTAAAAATTTTAATTGTATATGAGATATTTTGCCTCATAAATGAGAACTGAATTTACCATATAAGGAAGTATAAAAAAAAACAATCTGAGCTTAGGTCAAATTTAAATTTTAAATCTCTTTTCTTAACGTTCAAACTCTTGCATTGAATCTAAAACATTTCGTCTCATCGACAATAAAAATGCCCTCTTTTTGAAAATTGAAGTAAAATAAAGTTTTTTTAATAAATGGTTTCTTTAAATTAAGATATTGAGAATCGACTTTAAATTAAGTTACTTTTCTTGGAGCAATGGTTTCTTTCAATTTCGTGATTGAAAATCGAATTAAAATAAAGTTGCTTTTATTGGAGAAATGGTTCCTTTAAATTATGTGATAGAAAATTGAAGTAAAATAAAGTTGCTTTTATTGGAGAAATGGTTTCTTTAAATTATGTGATTGAAAATCGAAGTACAATAAAGTTACTTTTATTGGAGCAATGGTTTCTTTAAATTATGTGATTGAAAATCGAAGTACAATAAAGATACTTTTATTGGAGCAATGGTTTCTTTAAATTATGTGATTGAAAATTGAAGTACAATAAAGTTACTTTTATTGGAGCAATGGTTTCTTTAAATTATGTGATTGAAAATCGAAGTACAATAAAGTTACTTTTATTGGAGAAATGGTTTCTTTCTGTTTTTAGGAAATAGAGGATTTAAAAACCAGGCTTAAGAGATGGCGAGGTGGTGCCGAAGCACTAGAAGGTGTAGCATTCCAGTACGGATTCCACAAGACACAGTTAAAGGAAATAATTAATTACTGGGGAACTAAGTACGACTGGAGACAACGAGAGAAACTTCTTAATAGTCTTCCTCAGTATAAGACTCAAATATCAGGACTGGACATTCACTTCATTCATGCTAAACCAGATCCTAAGAAACTTCCCAAAGGTAATGCATTTTTTCAGAGTACTTTCCTAATGCTAATAATTATTTTTATGTTTATTTATATTATATTTACTCTTAGATGCTTTTATAAAAACCGCAACCAGGTGTGGTTAGTTCATCTCGCATTTTCAGCTATTTATTTTTATGGGTTGTCTATTTCAAACTTAACATTCATCTAAAATAATTATACATACTTAATAAATTCCACTATCATCCGCTGGCTATAAATGCCAATTAATTGAAACTGTTGCCTAATAAATTAGTTACAAGAAAACCATGTAACTAATTAACAAGCTAACTAATAAACTAATAAACAAGACAACAATAAAACAAAGTAATTAGTAAACAAGCTAATAAACTGGCGAAAAATAAAATTAAAGTAATTAGTTAACATGCTAACGCGTAAACTAATAAACAAACTAACAGTAAATGAAAGTGATAAGTAAACAAGCTAACGAGTAAACTAATAAACAAACTAATAAGTAATAAGTAAACAAGCTAACGAGTAAACTAGTAAACAAACTAACAAGTAATAAGTAAACAAGCTAACGAGTAAACTAATAAGCAAACTAACAAGTAATACGTAAACAAGCTAACAAAAAACTAATAAACAAACTAACAAGTAATAAGTAAACAAGCTAACAAAAAAACTAATAATCAAGACAATGATAAAAGAAATTAACAAGAAAAACCAAATAAACAGTTCTTGATTAGTTGATAGGCTCACTTTATATATGCTCATTTTATATATGCTCACTTTATATATGCTCATTTTATATATGCTCACTTTATATATGCTCATTTTATATATGCTCACTTTATATATGCTCATTTTATATATGCTCACTTTATATATGCTCATTTTATATATGCTCACTTTATATATGCTCATTTTATATATGCTCCCTTTATATATGCTCATTTTATATATGCTCACTTTATATATGCTCATTTTATATATGCTCACTTTATATATGCTCATTTTATATATGCTCACTTTATATATGCTCATTTTATATATGCTCACTTTATATATGCTCATTTTATATATGCTCACTTTATATTTGCTTATTTTATATATGCTTACTTGATATTTTGATCCCTGATCCCTTAAGTCAAATTCAAGCTGACCGACTAGAAGATTAAATTTTGATGATTTTAAAAATCCTGATATTTAAATATTATTGGTTCTTTAATAAGTAACTCAAGTAACATATAACATTTTAAACGTTTTTTGTAATGCTTATGTCAAATTTGTAACACAAATTTAACCTCTTTGTTTCACTTAGATAGATGATAAGAAAAACAATTATGGTTATCTAATTAATTTACTTTACTGAAAACACAATCACCATTTAATGTAATTATTAATTAAAGTATAGATTTTAACTTAGTAAGAGTTTAAATTTAGTCTTAGACATAACACAAGACAAGAAAATAAAACAATGAAATAAAAAAGAATCGACAACAAAAGCAGATGTGATTTGTTTGAAATTAGATTGAAAGAAAGGATTTATTTATAATTATTACGATTTTAAATCGTAGTCGCACAGTAGCCAATGATATATTAAGTCAATTTTTGTAAAAATGGTTTATTTAAATAGTATTTTTTTTCTTTCTTTTTATCGCTTTAATTATCAAAGTATTTAGATGTTGATTTGTTTCTTTTGTCAGAAAGCCCTTTTTATAGCGAATATTCGAATTAAATTAAGTTATTGCAATGGCTTCAAAATTTTTGAAACTTTTCTCCACGGAAATACGTTTAAAACCATTCTTAATTGATTCCTGAAATTTAACACTTTTTTATGTATGTATGTTTTTTTATGTGTATATATAATGTATGTGTCACTCCAGACGATATCTCACCCTAGGATGCACTAAAACAATCCAAACAAATTTTAAAATGTCAATAATATCAAAAGAAAGGATGAGTTATATGAAAAAATGACAAAAGTGTACATAACAACAATTACTGTACTTTTAAAGAGCTTTCCAGCGACATGCATCTTGAAGGGTATTTGACTTTTGTACCCCGTCCCCTTTGTACCAATTTTTTTTTTTTTCACCCATCCAAATTCTAAACCAAAATTGTCCTATATCATCGTCATCATAAGCCAATAATACGCAGATTTCTTTGAAAATTCGCTCATTAAGTCGTGGTGCATTACTGCACCACTACTTAACTGCTTTTTTATAAAATAAAACTTAAAAACCTTTGTTTTTGTACTTGGGCTTTACATCATCATCAATCAAACTGGCTTCTAAGTTACTCATAATGAAACTTAAAATTATGCATATTTTTGAGAAAATAATCATTCAAAAGTGATGGAAAGTAGCATAATCACGAGATTACACATATTTGAACCATTCCTATTCTAATCTTGCAGTTAAAAATTTAGGATTTTATAAAAAAGGTTATTTTTATAAAATCAACATTTCTCTAACATTATGTTATCAAAATGAGGATATTCCTACCGTTGATACTTGCCTGATCTGAGGATCACTGGACCTGCGAAGAGAAGAATCAAGTCAACTTCATTCTCTTATGTAGACTCGATAAGTGCTACGAGAGACTTCGACTCTGCTGATGATGGCGTTTAGCTGAAACTGGTCCAGTGATCCTCAGATCAGGCAAGTATCGACGGTAGGGATATCCTCATATGATAACTTACGAACTTGCGGTAACAACTCACAATTTGACTGCTAACATTATGTTTTTATTAAATGTATTGTTGATTTGGAGGGGTGGGATAAAATGAAATACGGCTATACTTTGAAGTATAAAATTTAAAAACCATCATTCAATTAATTGGAATGTGGGATAATCTAATTTAAATAATTAATGAGATGTCAATAGTGCATAATGTTTGTGTAAGTTCAGATGTAATATATATATCAGATAGTAATAAGATTTAATATGTCTGGATATGTAATATTATGTTAGATTCACTCAATTATTCTTAATATGTTTGACTCTTGAGTCTGAAACCTTCAAATTATTTTTAAATATTCCCATTACTAGTTCAAACTAAAATGGTAATTTATTATAATCATATCGATAATGTGACTGATTATTATTATTCCTTTATCAATTTTTCGAACAATTAACCAAATAGTGGTTTTATGGATGCATAAAAGAAAATATGTATGATATAATTTGATAAATTATTTAAATTATGAAGATATGTTAATAAACGATTAACGACGTTTATTATCGGTAAAAGACGTTATAATTTCGCCCGCAATGTCACAAAGGTTGTCTATTATGAATCTAGGTTTAATCATGCTGCATTAATAATGCATTTTTTTTCCAAATTACGTATGTCGCTTGTAAGGTTATCGAAATGTCTGTTACCAGGCAATCGTACGATCCTAATATATATATTTTTTTTTATACTATTTAAAATAAAATTTGAAAGATAAAGAAAATAATATAAAATAAAATTCTTAGATGATATTTTTAGACGTTCTTCATTTCTTTAGACATGTCATTGAAATTAAATCGAGTGATGTTATTGAATCAACTTTCGCTTGATCCTTAGTCTGAAATAAAACGAAATTGGGATGAAAAAAGTGGCGAGGTTTACGTATAAATACAGGAAAAGATATTTGTGAAAGTTGTTTGAATCTTCAAGAAGATTATAACTGTAGTTAATAAATACCAAAAATACTTCTTGAGATTGGTGTAAACGCTTACTGTAATATACAGGGTGGTCCAAAAGTCGCCCCCCCCCCTCTTAACTTTTGAAAGGTTTGAGATAAATTGATGAAACTTGGGAGATCCGTACCATGTAAAGGAAACTTTGTTTTCATTCAAACACACACTTTGCCCCCAGGCCACCAAACTCAAAATTGCAAATTGGAGTATATATTTTTGATAGCATATTTGGATTCTACGGTTAGTCCAGTCACTCGGGCGAAAAATAGAGCCTTACCTCCGAATTCTGTCGGACTGCATGGATGTGGCTGAAAATTTGGATTTAAGCTTGTCTTACCCTCCTTTTCAAAAGTTATATATGGGCGAGGTGTGCCTTTTGATTTTAAGGGGTTAAAACTACCCCTAAGTGAATATAAGGGAAAACACGTATTTAAGCATTTTATGCATTAAAATGTGATTGAATTAAGTAAAATAAACATATTCAATGATAATTTGTACTTTAATACAAATTTTCAACCCTTAGAAACCACCCCCTTATGACGAAAATAACTTTTTTTTACGCTTTGAAATGCTTAACTTGTGAATTAAAATAAATAAAAATGCATTAATCGTTTGTGAAATGATGTTTCATTGGTTTCAAATTTTCAACCCCTAGAAAGCACCCCTTCATGCAAAAAAAAAATACTAAAAAAGCCTATTTATAGTTTAAAATGTTTTAATTTTCCATTTAGATCACTAAAAATGCATTCCCCGCTTATGAAACGATATTTCTTTAGTTTCAATTTTTCAACCCCTAAAGGCGACTACAACGTTAAATATAGCTTTTTACACTTTAAAATTCTTAACTTATGTATTTAAATCAATAAAAATTTGTTCCTTGCTTATGAAACGTTATTTCTTTGGTTGCAACTTTTTTATCCCTTAGAAACTACTCCCTATGCTAATAACAGTACAATGCACTTAATATTATTTGAATTTTGGTTTTATTAATTATAAGATATAAAAAATACGTAAAAATGTTGGTAAATTATGTAAAAAATAGTAAAAAAAAGTAAAAAAATAGTTTAAAAAAAGATAGTGCAAAAAATTAGGAACCATCACAATCACTTGATATAATATCTTCATCGACTTTATCTTCTTCTTCATTAATTGAAGGGCAGTTTTGACAATTATCTCCCGAGCAGGTCGCACACGTGGCATTTCAAAATAAACCTAGCCTCCAACAACCACACGAAGATCCGCAACCTTTTTTACAATTGCAAAAAATCATCTTCAACAGCTCCTCTGGTGCAGGCAAACTTAGCATTCTACTGGTTGTAGAGATTCTGCATCTTTGAGCTATCCCCAATCAATTATTTTTATGTTCTTATTTCCCAGGCATAACTGGGTTTGTAAGAATACTCTTTTTATATGCTCATTGAGAGCACCAACTGTTGGTACAAGGGAAGATAATTTAACCGCAGTATCCTTTGTAGTGGCTTTTATAAATGACTCGTACCTCATTTGCTGTAGAAACGATGAGTAATCTTCAATTTTATTTAATTTATTCACGTGAGCAACCTTAGCAAGTCCATACAATAAAGTGGTGCAGTACCTGCCAGCTTCCAAAATGTGGTCAATCTAGGAAGTGATATCATAAAATTCATCTACAAAACTATTATACGTACTTTAGATATCTGAGAGCTCCAAAATACGTATATTTTTCACGCTCCAAAATTATCTCCTAAAACTATTATTGGTTTTTCTTCAATAAATTAGTTAATTTTCGAGCTTTGATATATGTATGCATAGCCATTTGAAAGGTAATTTCAAGGGCTACAAGGCTAGGTTCATTAGAAAGTCAAACTACCCCTCAATTTTGAAAAATTAAGGGTTGAAGCACTCGAAACAGGGGGTGTTCACACCAAGACCCACACTTTAATCGGTGATATCTCCATTGATTTTCATGCTGCAGAAGTTTATAAGAAATGAAAATATTCATTGAAAAAAGAGCTTCATTTTTGTATCCTATCATTTTAAATGTATGTATTATAGTTTTTAAGTTATTTTGAAAAAAGGGAATTTTTTAGAAATTTTCAAAATAGGCGATATAATTTAATCGAACTTATTTTTCAAAAATAATGCATTTTAAACCAGTCAAACTCCTGGATCTAATAAAGAACACTAAAATAAAATGTATTATAGAGGGAAAACGATTAATTTTGATTCTGGTGGATATTAGGTTGATTATACTGCCTTTTTTTCCTTAAAATATTCGAGGAGTCCATCTTTTACGAGCTGTAACTCACTCAGTTTACATGCAAATGACTTTTAACAGTACTCATTTTAAAGGTCTTTTCATGGACTATAAAAAACTTCCTTATCATTATCCCCGAAAAATCAACCCTTTTCTTGCAATTTAAGGTTGAATACATTGATCCAAGTATTCGCAAAAAAAATGTCCCCTTTCACCGACCATATCTCCCTTTGTATTGCACCTAGAATATCTTATAAAAAATTAATCTCTTTGTTTTTTTATAAGCTTCATTTTTGTTTTCTATACTTTTTTCGATCAGAGGCATATTTTTTAGTTATTCGGGAAAAACCGTTAAAAAACATGCCTTTTTTCAATGAAAATTCGCTGTTTTCAACCACGAATAACTAAAAAAGTATTGACTTTCGAAAAAAACTCTATAGAACAAAAGTTGCTTAGAATTTGATCCTCTATCGATTCCCGTGGTTATTTTGAGCAAAAGAATTTCCACCCCCGAGAAGGGGTGGCAACCACCCCTGGGGTGGAAGCACACATCGGCACTATATAACTTTTGTTGTTTGAGCACTTTCCCATCAACTCACCAAATTTCAAGTGAATCGGTTCAGTCCGACAGAATTCGGAGGGGAATAGCCCGAGTGACTGGACTAGGTGAAAAATAATAAAATTTAACTTGTTACTTTTTTTCTATCTCCAATATTTTGCCCCCTATAGGAGGGCAAAAATAGCAAGATAACCCTTCCGAAAATAGTAAAAAAATAGACTGCCAATTGGTGTTGCACATAGCTTCCTCGCGTCCTTTCGCGTACTTTATTGATTTTATGCTTTTACAAGCCATTATTGTCTAATTTGTTTGAATTGTTTCCCCCGTTTTTTTAATCTGTCAAAGTTGTTTTGATTTTATACATATAAAGTATCAATATAGCAAAAGGTATAATGAGTGCAGATGGTTCAAATTAATCTGGGGATATCTGCGATCTGCGAGTTACTTTCGTTTGAAACTATAGGTGTAAATAAATGTATGTTTGTGCCCATATGGAAGAGAAACAAATAAGCCCAGAAGGTTGAAACTTATATGGGACCAACAATGGGCTAATTTCATTACCAAACAAATTTCATTAAAATCGAACGTGTAGTTTTTAAGATATGTTGGTTCTCAAAAATGAGCGACAGACCGACAGACACGGAACCTAAAATGTTTCCTCATGTCTGAAACGAATTTCTGTCATAGAAATTTGGAAATCGGAGACATATTAACAATCATTTGGACGATTCTGCAACATTTCTAAATTAAATCCATTTTAAAACCAGTCAAATGATGTTGTTTTTTCGGGGAAAAATCTAGTTTTCGAGATCGCTAAAAAATGTATAAGGGGAACTATCATAATAAAAATAGTCGTATATTTCGTTATTTTATATTCTCTAGTTTTTCCGTCTATTACTCTCGTATTGGAAATGCTTTTATATTAGAAAATAAAATATATTGAACTTCAGTTTTGTATAATCACCTATGAAATACGTATTAAACTACATATTTTTAAGTGCTTTTTCCAGGAATAATTTAGTTGTCAAGATAATGTCTCACAGAGATAGAGTATGGTGACTACCAATTATAATAATAATGTTTCCCGTAGTTAATAATAATTATAATTTGATTTAAATTAAAAGTTAATCTTTCCGTAGTATGAATACTACCAAAATCGTAAAATATGAATTTCTGATTGATTGTACTAGGTACAGGTACTAATTGGGTACTTTATAATTATAAGCGTTATTTCTCGGTCTAGTTCTATGTCATTAATGTTGACTTCTCAGATTTGTGGAAAATTGAAAGCTTAAATTCGGGACAAGGTATCATTAACGTCAGAGAAAATCATTCTCCTGCGTAGCTTAGTTGGCAGAGCGCTATACTGGAAATATAGAGGCCTGTGGTTCAAATCCCAGCGCTGGAGTGTATTTTTCTCTGTCTGTTTCCCGTAGTTAATAATAATTATAATTTGATTTAAATTAAAAGTTAATCTTTCCGTAGTATGAATACTACCAAAATCGTAAAATATGAATTTCTGATTGATTGTACTAGGTACAGGTACTAATTGGGTACTTTATAATTATAAGCGTTATTTCTCGGTCTAGTTCTATGTCATTAATGTTGACTTCTCAGATTTGTGGAAAATTGAAAGCTTAAATTCGGGACAAGGTATCATTAACGTCAGAGAAAATCATTTTCCTGCGTAGCTTAGTTGGTATAGAGCGCTATACTGGAAATATAGAGGCCTTTGGTTCAAATCCCAGCGCTGGAGTGTATTTTTCTCTGTCTGTTTCCCGTAGTTAATAATAATTATAATTTGATTTAAATTAAAAAAAATAATAATAATAATTATTATTATTATTTCTGACAATTGGGTTTGGTTGTCAGGACAGTTTTTATTATTTTATTTTCACTCTATCTTCCCAATTATCCAATAAGAAAATTAAAATAAAAGAATAATTAATTCTTATAAATTCGTTTTTAATGAATGTCTGTCTGTTGTGTGTCGTCTGTCTGTGACGACGCCTGGAGCCGAAACTACTAGGCCGCAATTTTGACGAAATTTGGCCTACATGTTCAGTTCAATCATACCCCGAGGAGAAATCAAGAAATTAATTGTAGCTCCAAATTTGGGGGTGCTACTCCCAGGAAACTTTGAACCCCCCCCCCCCCCCCCAAATTCTTGAATACGGTTCAGACGATTTTGATTAAAACTATTCTTAAATGTGGTCCATTTAAATACAAATCTAACGTTATAAGCTGTTTTTCCGGGAAAAATCTAGTTCCTGAGAAAATAGCTTTAAACACTGTCGGAGAGAGGCCGGGTAGAAGCTATTTTTATGATACATTTTGATAAAATGTTGAATAATAATTAAATGTACCGACAAAAACTATATGAGAAAGTTTGTTTGAGTAGTCTCGGACCGATTTTTTGGACTCGAAACGTGTAAATAAATAAATCAAACCCTCAAAATCGAATTTTTGCGCCAGTACAATACTTTCTCTTTATATGAGAAAGAAAAATTAGAGAGATGTATTGTGGACTTCTTTATAATTTTAAACTAAGGCGAAGGTATTGGTTGGAATAAAAGTCCTGTTGTTGAAGAACGAGTTTTTTATTTCATCAAAGCTTTCGTCCAGGGAACCTGAGCATCATCAGTGATAATCTACAAATACAAGAGAGAAAAAAATATAGATAGTGCTAGACTAAAATTAGAAAACAACAAACAAATAAAAATAATTCGAACTGAAAATGCAAAAAGGTGTGACATTGGTTCTTACCAGCGGTGAAAATAAATTAAATTAAAATTAAAAATATATGTGGGCATTAGTATTGGTTTGAATATATGAAAATGTAATGTGCTTTTAGTTTTACATTTTTATATATTTAAACCAATACTAATGCCCACTTATATTTTTAATTTTAATTTAATTTATTTTCACCGCTGGTAAGAACCCATGTCACACCTTTTTGCATTTTCAGTTCGAATTATTTTTATTTTGTTTGTTGTTTTAGTCTAGCACTATCTATATTTTCTTCTCTCTTGTATTTGTAGATTATCACTGATGATGCTCAGGTTCCCTGGGCGAAAGCTTTGATGAAATAAAAAATCTTTCTTCAATAACACGACTTTTTTTCCAACCAATACCTTCGTCTTAGTTTGAAAAAAATAGAGGCTTCCTCTAGTTAAAATAATAATGTTTTATAGGATTATTACAGAAAAAAATACGGAGCAGTTGGTATATTGCAATAGAAACAGTCATATTATAAAATCAAAGCCAAGGTCATTTTTATGTAGAAGTTTAAATGCAAGATGTGTTCTGAATCACGCCACCTAGGCGAATCCTACGCCTTTCAAGACAGTAGTTTGTCGTTTCTTTCTTTTTCTTTCTTCTTTTTTTTTTTTTTTTTTTTTTTTTTTTTATAAAAAAACAACCTTGTAGAGCTCTGAATCAGCTTCAGGTTTGTTTTTTTCAAGATTATAATTTATAATTACCTTTGAGACGTCATTGCGTTATAAAATGGAAGAAAATACAAAGTATAACGAAAGAATATAAAGGCGTAGCTATTAAGAGATAAAAAAAAAAATTGCTCTTTTTCTTCTCTGCTACATACAATTATTGACAATCTTTTAAAACCATAAAAACAAATTGCAGTATTGAAATAATCACGTTAACAACTTGATAATTTTCAGTTTGACAATAGATTTATTTTTTAAAATTCGATATTTGATGGCTACTAATTATTTTTAATTAGTCTTTGTCTCCAAATAGACAATGCTTTAGGGTTCATAAAAGCATTTGTATGGTTTTAAGCGGTTTTTGACCCTCTTTAAGCTGTTATTTCTCTCTAGCTGTTCATTGTCGTGTTAGAGTTAGAACAATACTAAATCAGAATTTCAAAAATTATTTAATTTTTTATTGTTTTTTTTTTTTTTCAACTTTTGCTTTTTATTATACTTATACTACTTATGCATAAATACATTTACACGGTAGAGAGGAGATTAACTCTTGAGTTAAGAAAATAATTGTATTTTTTTTTTTTTTTTTTTTTTTTTTTTTTTAATTATTAAAAATCTCAAGTGGAATATTTTATTGAGATAAAACATAGTACAGAGATCATTATTATTACATAAAGAAGAATTTATTTAAGTTAGTGAAAAAACAAGAAATTCATCATTTTGTCATTTTGAATTTCCAAAAAAAAAGATTAAAATTCAGTAGATTATTTAATTGAGATTAAACTTCGTTCAAATTTCTATATTGCGTGAAGATCATTTTTTTTTTTTTTTTTTAGAAATAAAAATCGGAGATTTTGTTTGGCTTTCAAAAATTCGTCATATATAGGATGGGTAACCAATTAAATTTTTGCCACAGGGCACCTCATTAAGTTCCTATGTTAATTAGTATCCCAACAAAAACACTTATGTAACAAAAAAACATTTTCATATAAATGTTAATACTGTATTTAAATTCCATGATAGTTCATTCAATTGATTTAAAAAAAAAAAAAAACTTTTAAAAAACGTGCAACTGATGGTTGTTTACTTTTTGTTTTCGATTAAAAATAAATCAATATAATTTTTATCAATATCTCGAAAACTTGATTTTTCCCGGGAAAACTATTTGTAACGTGTTAATTTCGCGCCATCACAATACTTTCTCTTTATATATATTCTATGTATATGAAAAAGTAAAAATTAAGCCAAGTCTCCCGGAAGAAGATGTAAGATCTTAGCCAAGTCCCCCTCTCCGAGTAAGTTCCTACTAGATCTAATCAATCAATATACAACTTCAATGTTCTTAAATTTAAAGGTGTAGTGATTTGGGAAAAATATGTTTAAAGTTTGTGAGGGACAGAGAATAGATAGGGGGACAGATAAACGACATCATTTACTTGTACTAGAAAGATTTATTTTCACGCGAGAGCTTATTTTTTTGCACACGTGTTTTAGTTTGATTTCACTTCTTTTTGTAAGTAATCTTTGAGCTTAATACTCAATAAAGCTCAACCACACTTATTCCAATATAAAATTTTATTAATTTATTAACGAGAGTAAAATAGTGTTTTAGTTTTGATGTTCTCTACTAGGTAGCGCTTAGTTATATATATTTAATTTTTTTAGTAGGCAGTTTTTTTTATTAGTCTCGAGAGGGGCAAAGAACCAGATTTTTAAAATTTTTCCTTTCTTTGTACCTATATACAAAATGTAATGTTTCTAGGATTGCTAGAAGTGCTTTAGAATTTTAATGAGTCATTTATCTTATAAACTAATGTGGGTAGAGGTGTGACATTTTTATTTCTGGTTCAGTTCATAATGAACTCTAACTTAAAAATAATGTTATATATCTCTATGTATCTTTAATAGGATAATAGAGGGAGGTCCAGAGTACCTTGAGTAGTTCCATAAAAGGCTTGTAGGGCTGTACTTGACTTGGAGGGGGCACTGCCGTCCCCCCAGACCCAGTTCTATAAATATTTATAACTAGGCATCGCGTGGCTCTATCATTGAAGCGAGCGTATAGTAATAAATATGTATTGAATATTGAAAAAAAAAATTATTGTGAATCATGATGAGTTGATAGATAATGGGTCTGGTAGTAGTGCAGCGGCTAGTAGTAAGGGAACCACCCCGCATTCTTACTATTCCACTAACCACACATCTCTATTTCAATATTTATAATTTGTATCTCTTTGCTACAAGCAAACTACTGCATGTATCAAATTGAAATTTTGCATGCCTGTTTCAATTGTGCATCAGATGGTGTCTATGAAGTTTTATTAAAATCGTTACGTTAGAACGTAAGATATCGGTAAAAAGGTTGTTTTCTCTATTTTAAACGTTAAGGCCCGCTTTAATAGTTTTAGCGATCTTTATTAATTCATAGCGGTGTCGCTGTTGGTTTTACTAAAAAATGTTATTTGAAAAAAATGTTGGTCTCATCGAATAGATGATGATAGAATCTTTTTCCGTCCTGAAATTCCAATTTAATTTTTGAACCTCTCGTATACGCAAGCGTTGCGCGCGAACTCTTGGACGGATCACGCTGTCCAACGAACTTAGCCTGAGTATTAGTAAGAGGATCATGTATACCTAATTTCAACTAAATCGGTCAACTTTTACTCAAGTTATCGTCACACGCGTGAACGTTACTGACAGACAGACAGACAGACACGGAGCATATTTCGTTGAATGTAGGAAGCTCGCTACGCTCGCTTCAATTAAGAAGAAACAAGTTCTTTTTCTTCTTCTCCTGAAGCTATTAGCGGCCTTTACACTTGCGTGCTTTCCGGCAGGATAGAGCAACAAACGGGAAAGAGCGCCAGTGTAAAGGCTGCTCTGGAGTGAGGGAAGGCCGCGGTTACATTGGATCCGAATTTTACGCGTCCACTGAGACGCACTCTTTACCGCGCGTAATCTCCTTAGTGTAAAGGCGACAGCGAGCTTTCCCACAGCCCTGCCGTGTTCTTTAAATTTACCCCCACTGTGCCCCCTAAAACTGTTCGTCTGACGAGCACTCCACGCTCCGAGGATTGCGTGCGGGATTCCTCTTTACACATGCGTTCTTTCCTTCGCGCCAACACGGGGGCACGCTTTCCTGTGGGAAAGCGCGTATCACTTTTATAACTACCAAATCTTTCCCACACGATTACTCGCACGGTTTTACTCGCGCGCAATCCTTCGCGATTCAGGCTTGCAGGAAAGAACGTGTATGTGTAAAGGCCGCTATTGTATTTTATTTTTTGCCTCCACCATAGGGGCTTCTCCAGGCTGGTAAATTCAGTAGGTTACCATTGACATGTGTAAATTAAATTATATTATTTTTTTATATTATATATGAAATACACAAATTATATTTTTTTAAGCATATCTAAGCTTTCTCCAAATTACTCTAAAAACAGAGATAACTAACAGCTAAGCTGGCTCAACTAACAGAGACTAATATTATAACAAACCGAATAGACCTAATTATTTATATATTATCAGAAACATCGATTTTTACTTAAACATTGTTGTACCTAAGTAACAACTAAAACTATCTATTTATGGGTTCGTCGCATTGTATAAAAACGCAAACGACGCGACATGGCGTGTAATTGTTTCTAACCTTCTCTACTATTATAATAATTACCCAAACTCTTTACTCTATATAATTTATACAAACTGAAACCTAATTATCATTTATTTTCCATTGCCAAACCAAACTCAGATGAATATTCAATAAGCTATTTATTTAGAGACAAGATAAACAATTTACTAAAGTTAACTTTTATACGTGTTTTACGTTGGAACAATAGATGACGTTTAAATTTATGACTTCCTCTCTTATGCTTCTTGTATTCATTTGAATAATTTCACTTACTTTCACGGTTTATTTGTTGAAAGCAACTTTAGAAATAATTTTGAACATAGATGCTTGAGGTACATGTTATTATTATGAACATCGGTATTTGTAAACGACCTAATCATATCAGTTGTTACACAAGATACAAGCAGTACGCAGAATGTTCCTAATCTAACAACAAACATAAATCTAATTAGAGATCAAGTATTCAATGTAGGTCTTTCTTTAGAATCTCAACAGGTATCTAGTTATATAGGTAGATTGTATATACAACTTTCATCAACACTTCTCCTGAAAACATAATAGATATTGGGGGAAGGGGGGGGGGGGATTTACGTTTTTATCATAACCATAAAATATATTTGCCATATTAATAAATATAATGTATTTTAATTGTTATTTTCGTTTAAGGTGTAATTGCGATTCAACGAAAATTCGATTTTAACATTTTGATAGATTTGTAAAGAATGTTACAACTAAAGTACATAAATTACGTGTACGTAATAAGTATTATTTACAATTACAATTTATATAGTGGATTAGAAGAATTACAATGAAGAGAACGCCGAAATTTAGTAGTACATACAGCCTGTATTGTAAAGTGTAAAACACAAAGATACAAACAGTACGCAGAATGTTCCTAAACTAACAACAAACATAAATCTAATTAGAGATCCAAGAATTCAATGTAGGTCTTTCTTTAGAATCTCAACAGAGTGCAGTATCATGTAATGGTGGGAGGAGCAGCTCATTATAGTTGTACTAACTAGCTTATTTATTTGAAAAGACAAGCATATTACTTAACTAATTTTAAATATCTAGCCATATTTGTATTGCATGGAATAGACATTTGTTATTGGTTTCTACGGTACATTTGTTCATAAGCTTGTAAACTCGCATTCTTAGTCTAATTTAAATCCGATATCATATTAAAAATAAGGATAAACTCACAAAAAATGTCAGCCATCAGTAACATTAACAGACAACTAAATTGATATATGTGGCCATTGTATTGGTTTTAAAGAATAAAAAGTCTATAATTGAATATAATTGACCACTATGTCTTTAATAAGATTTGTCTAAGTTGCCTTTTACCTAGTTAATGTATTTACAAGATGTAGTCAATATTACATGTTATAAACAAATATTTTTAATGTTTAAATCTTCCTTTTTTTTGTATTTCAGATGTTGAAGTCGTACCTCTACTTTTGTTACACGGTTGGCCAGGTTCCGTGAAGGAATTCTACAAACTAATACCTCTTATGGTTACACCTCGACCAGGTGAAAACTTTGTATTCGAAGTGATAGCTCCATCCTTACCTGGTTATGGATGGTCACAGGGTGCTTCCAAACCTGGTTTATCGCCTCAATATATTGGTCTTATTATGCAACAACTTATGCAACGGTTAGGCATCAATAGGTACTACGTTCAAGGTGGAGATTGGGGCAGTGTCATCGGTGGTAATATAGCTCTCTACTTCTCTGAAAGGTACCTACGATAAACTTGTGAAATTTCTTGATAACTTTTTTGGTTGAGGTATCTGTTGTTGGAGCCATGTACTAAGAAATGAGAAAATGCCAAACTGCATAAACGTCATGTGTTGCGGGTCCAGTTTTAGCCTAAAATTAACTGGTTCAAAACTATGACACAGTCATACAGTTTACAGATTTATACAGTGTGTGTATAAAATATCAGGTTTATGTAGGTATGTTCCCTTTCTATAGTTTTGGCCCCAGGGTCTATACTTGTGGCCCCAATAATGCTTCAACTACTTTCGTATTCTATATATTTATTTAAATCACAAAAAACATTAACTCTTTTTTCTTCTCGAGTCTGTCAAACGACTAAACTAAAAATCGAAAAATAAAAAATAAACATTGAAAATCATCGCCTTAGCGACACTCACCATTGTAAGATATACAAGATAATATGTGTTTTGGGGAAAAGAAAGTATAATAGAATCTTAATACAGTAGAACCTCGATAAGAAGTGTCTCAAGGGGATTAGGGAAACAGTCTTGTTATCGAGGGGCTCTTTTTGTTGAGTGTCGTGTTATCAAGGTTATTTTGGCTATCAGTCATGTTATCGAGGTTCGAGGGTGGGGTTTTCAAGTCTAGACTTGTTCAAGGTTGACCCATTCCTGTATAGAGTCGCGTTTTAGAGGTTGACTTCTCAAAACGACTTGTTATAGAGGTTCTGAGTTACATTGTGAATTGGAAAAAATCCGTGTTATAGAGGTTGTTTGGATAATAATAGTCGCGTTATAGAGGTTAATTTAACATTATGTGTTATGGTAATCTCAAGGGGATTTGAAAATTGCACTTGTAATTGAGGTTGTCATGTAAGTGAGGTTCTACTGTAGTATCGCATGGATTTTATATGTAAGGCAACTACTATAAACATTTGGTACCATTGAACCATAGTGCACGAATCTTTTGGAAATTTAAAATCTATTTACAAGACAATCAACTTTTTGAGCCATGTGTTGACCAACTGTTCAAAGAATTTGATTTATTAATCTTAAATAATTCTTTGCTAGATAAAATAATATGATATATTACAAAACAATAAAAACACTCAACACTATTCATACACTAAAATGAAAAAATAATCTCTGCTAACAGCCACTGAACCTCAATATTGAATCACAGTATATGCATACGTCACTTAAAATGAAAGTGTGTTGCTCTATTAAAAAATGACAAAAACTATTTATAGCATCCCACGTTTTTATCATTACTATAATTGCTCGTTTTACTGTGCTGTTAATAATAATTGATCGTTTTAATAATTGCTGTTAAAAGCATTTATTTTCTGTAAGTTTTTAAAAGTAAATGGTCAAATTAAATCTTGCAATCAATTTAAACTCACTAAGCTTCCAGTGCTTGTCGTTAAATTCTTGTAATTACATTTTAAACCTCTGCCTTTTAAAATTTAATGTTTTAAACAGAAATAATCTCACTTACCTGTCCCTGTGCATCTTAATTTTTTTTTTTTTTTTTTTAATTTTACCTCCAAAAATGTTGAGAAATTTATTGGCCTTATACAAACGATTTTGTAAATTTAGTGACTGATTATTGTATTGTCATTGGAAATAAATAATCTGTGCAAGTGCCACTTTTATAGGTAATCGGGAAGTGGTTTAAATATAGATTATAAGATTTGTCCCTGACAAACATCATAAGCCAATTAAAAGTGTGTAAAAAAAGAAACTATGTCTCTTGAATAAGATTATTTCATCTAATCCTTTATGAACAGATATATATATATATATATATATATATATATATATATATATATATATATATATATATATATATATATATATATATATATATATATATATATAATATATATATATATATATATATATATATATATATATATATATATATATATATATATATATATATATATATATATATATATATATATTTTTTTTTATTTATTTTTTTTTTTTTGTAATAATAACTATCTAAATTGCAAGCTCTTAAACTCTGAATTTTAATGCACTTATACATCTATTATATTTTAACTAATAAGATAATTTTTTCTTGTTTCCTTATCATCGTGAAAATTGAAAGTTCAATTATAATACGGACAATGACTTGTGATAAGGTGGTTTACCCTGACAGAAGATTAGATAAACTGGATGCCATGTATAAATTCCACATTATCTAATACATATATTTGATATGAATTAATAATAATGCATTTCTCTTGTGCAATAATTATTGATAATGATATTTTTTATCATAATACATTGTAAAATGTATTTTTAAAATAAATTATTTAATTAAATATATTAAACAAAATCAAATGAGTAGCCGAATTCCAAAAGCAGCTATATAAAAAAAAAAAAAAATGAAAAATTGAGATATTGGTACCTCTGGATTTGTTTTTTAAAGCTCTACAAGGTTCTGCAGTCAAACAGTTCCAAAAAAATATAAACCTATTAATATCTAGATTGAAATATGAGTGGTAGTATATCCCTACTGTACTCGGATTCAAAAGGAGCTATATCCATAACTGATCCAAAAACAGCTATATCCTATGTACTGTACATATTACAGAGTTACTCTGAGTAAGGTTGCAAAATCATCTATATCCTTCTTTACACATTTCTATCTTCTTTTAAACAGAAAAAAATATGATAGAAGAGAAAAAAATATTATAGTGGCTACACTGAATAAATAATAGTTTAAATAGTTAAAATAATAGTTTTTAACTGCTTAATTTATTGGATATATTATATGCTTTTGCAGCAGCAATTCAATCCAACATGGCGGTGGGTTTGGTTGCAAAAGTAGCTATAAACAAAAAACTGTGACAAAACCAGCTATGTGATTATTTCTTTTGTTTATTAAAAAGAAAATAATAGCCTGAGATTATAGGGCTTTTGTCCACTAAATGAATTATTAGTTATTGACTTTAAAAAAAAAATTAACCTGATAACACAATTTAGTGAATTGCTAGACGTTTTTCGTGCTTTGCCAAAAAAAAAGTTTCAAGTGGATATAGCTGCTTTTGGAATTCAGCTACTCAAACATACTCTGTATGAATACAGTTGAAATAGGGAAGTTTTATTTTATTAATCCTTCTTTAAATTCCCATTTACAGAGTTTTCTTTCTGTGACTAAAGTACTGAACTAAAATTACTAAATTACTTCTTGGTATTCTTACTTTGTAATTTACAGGGTGGTCCAAAAGTCTCTCCCCCCCCCCTCTTAACTTTTGAACGGTTTGAGATAAATTAATGAAACTTGGGGGATCCGCACCATATAGAGGGAAGTTTGTTTTTATGCAATCACGCACTAGGGGCAACCACTCACTTTGCCCCCAGGCCACCAAACTTCAAAATTTAAAATTGGAGTGTATATTTTTGATACTATATTTGGATTCTACAGTGTAAAATATTAAAATTTTATTTGAAATTTTTTTTCTATCCCCAATATTTTGCCCCCTGTATGGGGAAAAAGTATAAAAAATTATAGATTTCTGCGCCTGGGTGCACAATTGGTGGTTGCCCCTAGTATAGGGAATGGATGAATACACACTTCCCTTTACATGATATAGAACCCCCAAGTTCCATTAATTTATCTCAAACCGTTCAGATTTTATAACAATATAAGTGTTACTTTTTTACTATTTTAGGAAGGGTTATTTTGCTATCTTTGCCCCCCTATAGTGGGCAAAATATTAGAGGTAGAAAAATTTCAAGTAAGATTTTATTATTTTTCACCGTAGAGTCCAAATATGCTATCAAAATAGGCCTGGGGGCAAAGTGGGTGGTTGCCCCTAGTACGCGATTGCACGAAAACAAACTTCCCTTTACATTTTACATGGTACGGATCATCTAAGTTTCATTAATTTATATCAAACCGTTCAAAAGTTAAGAGGGGGAGGGGGAGACTTTTGGACCACCCTGTATAATCAGATTTGGTCTTTTTACATTTTTAAATAACAAAATTACATATTTGTAAATTTAGAAACAATGAAACAAAATCTCATTTTAAGAGTTGCATTATGTCTTAGAAAAAGCTTTTATTAAAAAAAGCTGAAACGTTACTATCTTCCTGTACTATCTTAAGTAACTTAAACAATTTAATTACTAATTATTTATTTTAATGACGATAACATCTGATTTGTTTGTTTCCTCTGGTTTCAGTGTTCTTGGTTTTCACACTAACATGTGTGTCCATGGAAATAAATTAACGCAAGTGAAACTGTGGTCGTCTCTTTTATTCCCTTGGCTACTAAGCTCTGACGAACCTGTTGATAGGATGTCTAATCAAATCTCTCATACAATGGAAGAAACTGGTTACATGCATATCCAAGCTACAAAACCTGATACTGTTGGTAAGTAAAACAATTTCGAATGGTTAGTATCACAGAAATTAATCTGGTGTCGTTTCAATGTAAGTTTTTAAATAATAATTTTTAAAATGATGCTGCTGCTACCTGTCTTAAATAGATCTAATTTTTAGTTTTTAACAAAAATGATGTCCTTTTCCTTCATGTATGAAATGAATGACCTTTTTTAAAAAAGAATTCTTTTTTTAGGGTCTGTAGGAAAAAACGAAGACCCTTATTTACTGTGCTTGTCTGTCTGTAACTAACCTATCGCTGAAAGTACCATACAAAAACATTTGAAACTTTGCAGTTGTCTTATGTGTCGATCACAGAAAAATTAAAGGGAAGCTCCAAAAAAAATCACCCCTCAAAAACTAGGGGTTGATTTTTTTTTAACAGGAATGCGTCATGTGGGGGTGTCACATGAAAGAGTAGGACACCCTGAGTACAAATATATACAGGGTGGAGCACGGCAGACGTATGAATTTGAAAATGTAATAAAACACAGAATGTACCAAAATAAATTTTTTCCTGCTTTAATAACATGGGAAATTTAAATTTACCTGGATTTAAACAAAGTATCAGATAAGTGGTTCCCCTCACACTCCAAACACTGATGAAGCCTTTTTTCGAAGTTTTTTTTGCACTCTTTCGAGCATTTCCACAGGAATTTCGGCAATTTTGGCTCAAATGTTGTTCTTGAGGGCTTCCAGGGTTCTGGGACGATCGCTGTACACCAAGGATTTAAGGTATCCCCACTGAAAAAAATCACAAGGAGCCAAATCAGGCGATCTTGCTGGCCAGTTTAAATCGCCTCTTAAAGAGATGAGACGCCCGGGAAATCTGTCTTGCCAAAAGTTTACGCAAACCCTTGCTGTGTGGGCTGTGACCCCATCCTGCTGAAACGTGGAACATAAACTTCCCGTCCCCCTCTTTCAAACTACCCTACTCTCAACCGTCTAGGACCAATAGGATGGGAGCAATCCCCTCTTCAAATTCATATGTCTGCCGCGCTCCACCCTGTATATGTCCTTAAAAATTGCGTTTTTCATGTCTGTAAGAATTATAAGGAATCATTTCAAGAATGAGGATAAAAGAGGGGATACTTTAAAGAGGGCTATTCCCTGAGAATTGTAAGGTGTAACAAATCATGGAAGTACTCAATAAGACAAAAGTGCACAAGTCGTAAGTTAGAAGGAATACATCAATAATTCCATTTGCTTTGTACTCTAATATAAATTTAATTTAATGCATCAGACTGGGTACAGTCGTAAATGTTACTGACAGACAGACAAACAAACTGACAAGATGCATATTTTGTCAAATGTAAGAAGCTCATGTCAATAACTTTTCTTTTTATTTTAATTCAGAATAGTAAAGTGTTTTTAACTTTCCTAAAAACTAAATTTGGAGTATCAATTTCATTAATTGAATAATAAAGAGAATAAAGGCGGAGATACACATGCTGTCAAATTATGGGAAGTAGCTTGCATGCCAAGAGGTATTTGCCAGTTACTGGCACACCAAGGATTTTTATTAGGTTTTTATCAGCTTGCTTGCCAGCAACAGGCATGCCATTTAACATATCCACGTGCAAGTAGCTTGCACATGCAAGTAGCTGGCATGTTTTTGTTCAAGCTACAGGCATGTGTATCTCCGCCTTAAAGAGAGTCATTCAAACCTGGATTGGATACAATTTAACTGTAACATTTCATCTTTGACTTCCGTTTAGCCACTTGTTTTGTTTCTGCCTATCTAAAGATAAGCAGAACAAATACATGAAACAAAAGAATATGGTACAAAAATACTACATTCCTTCTCAAAATATCTTCTCTCGCATCAGACCTTGGCCAATATCACTTAGCAATTAATTAATTAAAAAAAAGAAAAAAAGCTGAATAAGAATATTATTTCTCATAAGTTTCATCCAGGCAATCAAACAGGGGAGAATGAATTATTATGTGTTTAGAAAGAAAGAGAAGAAGATTTCTTTTTTTTACTTCTACTTTACCTGCACATTACAATAATAAATATATTCTCACATCTATTAAACCTGGGTTTTGAAACGGTGCGGAGCCAGATTTTATAAATACATCATTTTGGACAATTTGTTTAGCCCACAACACATGGGTGTTCTGCTTTTTAGCTCGGTTACACTTCTCTAAGACGGGGCCCCAGAAAGGATACCTTCATCCAGTTTTGTATTATTGTGAATATAGATATTATCAGTGCTCGATTTCTAGAAATTGAGGTGACGAAACTACAACCTACCCTCTCTCCCCCCCCCCCTCTCCCCTACAGAAGGGGGGTCCGGGGGTCCTCCCCCGGGAAAATCTTGAAAAATAAACGTTCAAAAACAGCATTTTAAGCAATTTTAGACATAAACCCACACTGCAATCAGGTGGGTTTCGTGTGGGAACTTATATCATTTTAAGTAGTATTTTTTATAAACAATTTCTTGATTAGCATGTCACGTGTTGTTATAATTCTCTCAATAAATAAATAGGTACTTAGGTTTATACGAATCAGTAAATCAACAAATCATTGCCTGTCTCACTCGCCCCAGGCGAGTTTCGGCATAGCGTCTCTGCACAGTACTTATTTAATATGATCCCTGCCATTAAAAAAAATCTTTGTTGTTTCAAGTTATCATAATTTAGTAGTATAATCTCAACAAAAGATATATTTTTTGCATTTGGGTGAAAAAAATACATGATGTCCTTAATCAAATTTGAGTCACTCACTGACAGACAAGGTCCCGGAACGCCGTTCCGCCTCAAATCGAGCCCTGGATATTATTATACTAAAGTGTTTCGCTATGATATCATTCAAAATCAAAACAACAAAATATAGCCACTTAAATACTTAAATAATCTTCAGCACTTTTTCACCCCTTACATATTGCCAGGATTCAATTTTTATATCACAATTAATTTAATATTTATACTGATTACAGGTACTGGCTTATCCGATTCACCAGCTGGACTTGCTGCTTACATCCTAGAAAAGTTCTCAACATGGACGAATCCTATGTGGAAGACCAAGCCAGACGGTGGACTGTCCAATTTCCAGAGAGACGATCTTCTAGACAACATCATGATTTACTGGTTTACCAACTCAATCACCACATCTATGAGACTCTACTCTGAGACTTTAAATAAGAAGCAGCGAGACCTGGAACTTAATCAGTATGTATTTTTACTATTGTTTATTATTTATTCTCTAGGAAATAAACGTTCATTTATTGTATTTTTTCCTCATCAATATCAAATCAAATTTAAATATTTAATTGACTCTGATATCAACACAGAACAAGATAAATAAAAAATGAACTAGGCATCATGTGGCTCTATTGAAGCGAGGTTGATGCAATAATTATTGAATATTAAGATAATAGTTAATCATTTAAAGTTGTTAGTTTAAGAGGATAATTGGAACAGAGAGTAGACTGGTTGGTATCCCCACTTCACTACCCTCCTATATAACCATCTTTATTTTTATGCCTACAGCTCCTTTTAGTGTATTATTACAAACGTATCAATAAACTGCACAAAAAACCTCTGCTTGAATTTTGAGCTGACTAGAAGATTACTATTCCATCCTGTTTTTACTAAAAAAGTATTTTACTCTAACCTTGGTGGTTATTGTCAATAGTTTGGAATATTTTTTTTAAAATTGCATTTCATATGGTTGTGAAAGAAATAGAAAATTCGATTTTGAGATTTTGATGGATTTACAAATTTTGAGGTCCCTTGAGTCCAAAAAAGTGGTTTTTAAAAAAATGTCTGTCTTTCTGTCGTCTGAAGCCTAAACTACTGAGCTGATTTTAATGAAATTTGCATTCATCTTCAGAAAAATCATACCCCGAGGCAAAATCGAGAAATCAATTTTAGCTCCAAATTTGGGGGAGCTACCCTCCAAAAACTCTGAAAAAACGTGAAAAATAATTATTTCTCAAAAACGGTTCAGACGATTAAAAAATTCCAAAATGTACCTCCATTTAACTAATAATCAAACGATATAAGCCGTTTTCCCGGGAAAAATCTAGTTCCTGAGCAAATAAGCTTAAAACGTGGAAGGAGAGAGCCCGGGGTTCGATTCCCCGCCCAGGAGAAGTTATTTTTATGATAAATTTTGATGAAATGTTCAATAATAATTAAATGTACATACGAAAACTAATAAATGGAAAACATTGGGCTAAGTAATTATGAACTCATATATGAGAAAGTTTGTCTGAGTTGTCTCGGACCGATTTTTTTGTTTAAGTTTTAAACAGATATTAACCTATAGTTACAGTCATAGCATAACTATGGAATTTTAGAAAAATTATTCCAATCTATTGACAATAACCACCTAGGTTAGAGAAAAAGATTTTTTTAGCAAGAAAAGGATGGAATAGTAATCATCTAGTCAGCCTGAAGATGACCCAAAATAGGGGTTTAAATATTGCAAAAGTGGGCTTTTAATGTTTTCCTTTAGACCCTATATACTATCAATAAAACATTTATTTGTAAACATGTTTGTCTCATCTAATAGATAGAAGATTTTTTTCCCGTCCTATGATTTCAATTTTAAATTTGAAGCTCATGTTTATGCGAGGATTGAGTTTGAACTCTTGGACCAATTACACTGTCAACTGTGTGACCAATGAATTTAGCATGGGCATTAGTTAAAGGATTTTTTATTTTAATTCAGAATAGTAAACTGTTTTTTTTTAACTTTCCTAAAAATTAAATTTGGAGCATCATTTTCATTTATTGAATAATAAAGAGAAGAAAAATAGTCTGTCAAAACTGGATTGAATACAATTTGACTGTACTAATGATAGACAATGCAATTCTGCGTAACTAATGATAGGCAGAAACAAAACAAGAACAATATGGTATAAAATTACTACATTCCTTCTTAAAATATCTTCTCACTGATCAGGTCTGTTAGATTAAAAGTTATTTTCATACCTCAAGCAGTGTTTATATTTTCTCTTTGACTGACGAAAGCAGTAAAATCTTTAGTTCTACAGCCTACTTACATTTTGGAAAAAACAAAAGCAAAACAGTGTTAAAATGATTATGGAAAAACCTGGCTTTTAACTCTTGATAAAACAACTAAAGAGAAACGAAACTATAAAGATGTTGCTTTTTATAACACATCTTTAAGAAACAACATTTTTCCTATTTGTTTTAAAGTAGTTATTTATAAGTTAGTTATCGCAGTGTGTGTTTATTTTGACCTATCTTATTTTACACAATATGCTTGTATTGTACATCCACTTACGTGGAGTTAATAATTTCACAAAAGTATTTTAATTTAAAAATAATTAATATAAAAATACCATTTTTAAAAACTGGTCTTATTTTCACCTTTTTTTTTTTGGTTTCTGTCTTCTTCACCTAAATTGTTTCCATGTGCAAAATTTGGGAAAGATTGAAAGATGGGAAGTGGTTCAAAACTGGGGTAATAGGTATGCGATGAAACTTACGAAGCAAAGTAATATAGGACCAGTAATAATAAATCAAAATAGATAGTTTGGGGAAAATTTTGTTAAAAACGTCATAGGAAAACATTGATATGATAAATTATAATGAATTAAGTGAAACTTGTTTGTATTATTTTATTTTATTATAATTTTATAAAATTTACTTTTAGTTTGAGAAAATTTCAACAAATCTAAAAACCATTGTGTTCTGTTTTAGATACCCTATAACTGTTCCTACTGGCTGTGCAAGATTCCCTTCGGAATTACTTATTGTTCCAAAGCGAGTTATAGAATCAGGTTATCACAACCTTATCAGGTAATTATAACTCATTTATAATTTATATTAAGTTATACTATGGTCCCTGACAATTAGTTTATGCCACATTATGTTAGCGGGATAAAAGCAAATGCCTTTCATCTTCAAAGACCTTATTTGTAGTGGAAAAATTGTGTAAAAAGTGTATCCTTTGACTTTTGACATTTTCATGTCTTGGCTATGGCACATGAACTTGAAAAGCGTTACTAAAAATCTGAGCCAAAAATGTTACCGTGTGTAACAGGGAGTTAGATAGATATAGGAGGTGTGCAATCCAGTCTCCAGCTGTAGGGCCTTCCCCTACCACACTTCGTAGGGCCGAAGAAAATCAAAAAGAGTACCACTGCTACCAGGAAAATAGACTGTTGCAGGAGGTAGTTCGTAGTCGCATAGTATAGTCTAGTCTTGTCTAGAGGGTTGTAGAGAGAGCCTTCAGCCTTCCCCCGCGGGCTCGCCATCTTAGGGGCTACATCTCTAGCCCTGACTTCTTCTCTCTCCCAGCGGCTCCCACTTATAGGTGTTTCCCTGCCAAGGAGATGAAGATACAAATCATATTTATCTCATGAGATGGGAGCCCACACCACAATTTCAGCCTAGACTGACCTACATTGACACACTCTAAATTTGGCCCTATCAATAATGCCCCAAAATATATTAATTATAATGTTTTTTATTTTGTAGATATTCAGATATGCCAAAAGGTGGTCACTTCGCTGCTTTTGAAGTACCTGATCTTCTGGCTGAAGATATCTGGCAATTTACAGCCGAGGCTAGGGTATACCACAGCGATTTGCTCAATAAGCAGAATGAGAAGAAAGAATTATAAATGCAGGAATACCTTAGAGTTTCAAATCAATCGGACTATTTAGATGTAATATGGGTAAACGTTGTAATATTAATCCTGGAAATGATTAGAGATATTCAGGAAAATAATGATCCTTAGAAGGAAAAGACCGAAGATTTACAATTTTCCTTCTTTTATCACCTTCTCTCATATGAGAGGAAGCACATAATACATTCCTACTATTTTACTTGTGACCCTTTTTACCATTAATATGAATATTATTCAGTTGACCCTCTTTAATACGGCATTTACAGTTCGGAACATTCTGTAATCCACCACTGATCATACTGCTCGTTTCAAACTTTTTTTAGGCGGATTCATTGACCTTAACCATCACAATTGCCAGAAAGAAAAAATAAATATGTACTTTGTCCCATATTTACTTCGACAGCACTGTGTGGACACATAAAATACATATCTAGAGTGATTTATCTTTGGTATTCCCCTTGAAACTTTTGACATTCGATAATCAGGCTCGGCCGTGTTCCCGAACATGCCGACTTAAAGAGCACCTAATGTATAGTAATTATTAAAAGTGTGTCATAGCATCACCATTACAGATTTTGGTGCTCAAATGTCAATCCCATACATTGTAGCTCTCACTCCCCTACAGTTGGTAAGTCTCCCCCATACATTGTAGCTCTCACTCCCCTACAGTTGGTAAGTCTCCCCCATACATTGTAGCTCTCACTCCCCTACAGTTGGTAAGTCTCCCCCATACATTGGTAAAGTTAGGTTTTTTTTTTTTTTTTTTTTTTACTTTAACTTTATAGATATTCAATTTTTTAGTTTATATATTATATTATATAAACATATTGATATATATATATTTTTTTTTTACTTTTATAAAATTAACCCTCATTCATTTGTGGACTTCCAGGTTAATTGTTTGGAAATTTTACAAATAGATAACTTTTGAGTGCTCTTGTAAAATATTTTATTTTTTACCTTATCTTGTTCAAAGTTATAAAAAATTGTATTTGAAAATTTACCATTTTAGCGACAATAAACTGTTCTCAAGAATACAGGACAAATACGTTTTTTTTTTAATTAAAAAAAAACTTATTGTTTGAGGTGTCAGATTTATTTTTCTTAAGAATTGATTTTTAATAAGAATTAAAAAATCATATATTGTTTATTATTTTAAATTGTTCTATGAGTGCCATGATCTGTGGCCTAGTTTTTATAATCGATTTAAATACATCATCTGTTCAGAAATTATACATTTTAAAATATTTCTATGTATTAAAATGTATATATATAAAATTATAGATTGGATCATGGGAACTCTTCCCATAAAATTTTAGCATCAATATTTTTCAGGGTAGATTTTATCATTTTTTTTTAATTTTTATTTTATCCAAGTATGTCATTAAACAGTTGTTTTTTTTAACACTAGTCTAAATATAAAAGATAAAAAAAAAATCAAATAAAAATATAAAAACATCTAAGGCTTTGTTTATTGAACTGTGATAAATAAGATAGCTTATTTTGATAACAGAATATTCTTTTAAAAGGCAAATGAATGAAGAAATTAAGATAATATGAGGCCTTCAGAATACGAAGGGCGAACTCAACATTTGGAGATTTTGAGAAAAACTTAAATCAATGATTTAAAGCAATGGGCGAACTCAACCAATAAAAACCTGACGAATTTGGTGATGTAATTTGGGGGTAATTTGTGGGTTTTATCAGAAACCATATATTGTTATGATTACTTCAATTATTTGACCTAAGATATTCCAAAGACAAGAATTATAAATTACCAAGCACATAATAGAATATCTCTATAAAGAATAAAATCAAAATTTTAATGTAGGAGTAAAGGATAAAATTCTATTTACCTTCTTGTTAAGATATACACAGGTGCAGTTGAATGTTTTTATTCTCTCATTTAAATGTCTTTATTGTAATTTTTATTATTATTATTATTATTATTATTATTATTATTATTATTATTATTATTATTATTATTATTTATTATTATTATTATTATTATTTTTTTTTTTTGTAATGAACATGTAAAGTTGTTATAATGTATAAAATTTTATAATTGGAAATAAAGATTTATGATTTATTATTATTTACCTTTTATTTTAAAGAGGTGCTGATCTCTTTGGATTTCATCATTAAAATATATCAAATTATTAACTAAGAGAGACAAATTTTAATAATAATATTGTTAATCCCATGTCAAAAGTATGTGTAAATTTGTTTCATTATTCTGATATTCTGCAAAATATTTACTACAATGTATACGCCTTGTGATTAAATAATAAAACTTGTTGAGGGTGTGATTCAATATGGGAGTAGCTGATGACAAGTTAATACTGGGTTGAATGAGTAAGTTAACACTCTGTCAGTGTTTAATTGGTTGAAGCCTTGCTTTTGGAAGATATAAAAGATAATTGTAGAAATAAGACCAATGGAGACACTTAACCATCAGGAATAAAGAAAGTAACTTCATTGTACAAAACTGGCTTTAAATATTTATTTTTTAGTAATTTGCAGTTCCAGAGCGAGTTGAAATGTGAAAGAGGTAATCATTAAAGCTATGAGTCAAATTTAATAAAATCTATTTCAACTCCTACCTGACTCTCTTTAATTACATAATAATTTCTACATATCTAGCACTCGCTGGCACTGAAGATAAACATTTGTCTTTATCATAAAAAGTTTGCTTTCTAAAATAAAAATAACAAATGTCTTAAGCGTATACTCCAAAATACCGATTTAGGATTACTTTCTGGCCCAAATAAATATATATACTTATATATTGAAGTGTTCAGAGCCAAAGTGGCATGCAAAAACTGTAGGTAAAATTGATTAGTCAACTATCAGAAACCCTAATATCTAGCGTAAAAATAAATTACTTTTTTTCTTTTTCTTTTGGGTTTTAGTAGGGTTATTACAGGAAATAAATTAAATATTTATTAAAAATAAATTACTATATTTGAGCCAATGAGGAACTGAAACTATAATTAATTTTAGACTTAATTTTTGACGTGTATGGCACTTCTTACTTGCTTTTCCTTAGACCATTCTGGCTCTGAACTCCTCTACTGTAAATCTTCTCTCGGCAGTAAAGCTTGAGAGAACATCTCTCTTTATTCCTTAAGAATTTAAATTAAAAATAAATTACTGGATTCTGGTCGATGTGGAACTGAAACTAGAATTCATTTAGATAAATATAGCACTTCTTAGGATCACATTTTCATTCTTAGGACTTTTCAAACAAAATTTAACAAGAATACAGCATAACAGGAAAAAACCGCAGCAAAAATGAAATATTTTAAAATAAGTGCTTTTAGAATTAACTTACTAACGGCAAATTATTGAAAATTACTCATAGTTAAGAAAATTAAAAGAGAAACATTTTTATCAGATTTTTGTCATAACATCACAGTAGCTAATATATTTTGATTTTGCTTCTGAACTTACTAAGGGTAACGGAAGCTATGTGGTCGTTTTGAAGAATGATTTTTTTTTTTTTTTTTTTAAAATACATAATCTTTATAAATTAATAAACATTAAAAAAAAAATTGAATTCTACTCCATCATTCTTAATTATTTAGATATAAAATGGTTGACTTGGATTTATGTTGAAGACATAAAATAATTGAAAAAAAATTCTATAATTAAAAGTTATAATAAACTATAGTCAGGTCGTGTTTAATTTTTCGGTAATTTGTAATTCCTTTTGTGGTCACTCGTAAAATAGACCATTTCAATTTTTCATTTTAGATTACTTTTCAATAGGATGAGCTTAACTTGGTGCGTAGGCTTCCGCAGGTAGATTCATCATAAACAGCTTGGTTTTCCGGTGAAATCCGCGTCATGAAGGGGTTGACTGATGTTTCGCTTCCACTACTGGAAGCATCTCCAGGGGTGTGGTGCAACGTGATATTGATCGAAGCAACAGAGTATGTCTTGTTGTTGCTTCGAGTAAACATCACAATGCACCACACCCCTCACACATCAAAGAGGGGTAAAAATATTACAAAGTGGCCGTTGAATTCCTTTCAGACACAAGTGCTCAAAAATTGTGAACTGCTTGGAAGAATTTTATTTTATATTCAATGATCAGTTGTTTCATTTTTAAGGAAAATTTATTAAAATGTCTGGACTCAAGTGAAATACATTAGCCTACGTAATTGATTGTAAATTTTTTCATAATTTGTGGAAATCAATTGTATAGCTGGGATAAACAAAAGAAATACTATCTCTCCGCTATTGTTTTATTTAGGCAAAACCAGTTTTCAACTGCAAGCAATTATCATTAGCGCTGGAGAGATAGAGTCATGTGGAACTAAGATTTAGCATATGATGCTATTATGGGAAAATATCTCCTATGTGTAAAAATTGAAATTTTACCTCCCCCAAAAGAAAGTTTCAATGTTGATAAGTACCTAATGTAAAAATCTATTACCTACATTTTGACATTTTCATGTCTTGGCTATGGCACATAACCTTGAAAAGCGTTACCAAAAACTAGCGTTACAGGAGTAGGGAAGATATAGGAACAGGGAGTTAGGAAGATATAGGAGGTGTTCATTCGAGTCTGTCCGCTCTCAGTAGGTATAGTGTCTCTCACTACCGCGCTTGATAGGGCCTACCCACCCCTGCCCTCCTGGTCGGCTACCTACCACGTCTCACTTTCTTCACTTCTCGCTACCACTCCAGTAGTCGCTCACAAGCCCCAGCGGCCCCCCCCCCCAACTACAACTTATGTTCTACTGCTCCGATTTGCATCGGACAAACGCCATAACCCTTAGAATTTAATTCCTAATAAACTTACATACATAAAATTTATTTTTATTTTTGTTAAACTATAATTTTTTTGCATTTATTATAAAACTATGGGTGAAGAAGCTAAAAGATTACTTCTTAATAAAGTGGAAAAGAAGAAAAGTATTTTCTTTCTTCATGCACTACATATGTTCGATTTAATCCCTTATTTACAAGCGCAAGAATCTGCACGCTCAAATTTTTTGAGATTTTCATGTCTTTACTTTGGCACATAAACTCGAAAAGCGTTACCAAAAAACGACACCAAAAAGCGTTACATGAAAATGTCTCTGTCTTGTAGACTCCTCGTATGCAATTAATTTTATTTTTTTTAATTTTTGGTTATACATATTTATCACATTGTAGATTTTACCGTCTAAAATAGAGGACATTATTTCATAAGAATCATCCAAAACCTCATTTTCGCTAAAATTGACACAGGATTGAGGATCGAGGTATTTTCTCATGAACGAGGATATGTACCTCAACAAAGTCAAGTCTATAGCTTTTCTTAGTTCCCTACTTGAGTCTAGAGTTTAGAGGCAATGGTGTTTAACTCAATTTCATCATGAGCTGTATTAAAGTCTATTGCCACTTGTGGGCCATTTAACATAAAAAATTTTAAACCAGGCATACAAAGTGAATATACTATAAAACCCGCATATTTGAATTTTAGAATGATAATAAAAATTATTTGGATTTAAAAAAAAAAAAAAAAAAACAGAAACAAAGAACAAACACATGTATTAGCCACAAAGAACACAAAAAGTATGTGTATTTTAAATATACAGCTTTTTGTTGCCCAATTATACCAACTGTGTAAACAAATGTCTTCAACACAACTTAACCTATTCAATGTGTCTTCCAATCCAGGAACGTCTCTGGCAGTTTTAAATAATTCCATATGATATTACACAATTTAAAAATTATTTTTTAAAAAACTTGTTGCTAGGATCCACTAGGAATACAATTGCCAGCAGCCTTAGCATGGAACTGCTGTGGATCCAAACATGTTCAGTGGGCTAAAAAAAAGGTGTAAGTGCTTAATTAAGAGTTTAATCAAAGAGTGCCAGTGAGATGACAAAACATTATATAGGCATACCGCATACCAATAATGAATATCATGTTTGTTTTTTGTATTACTATAAGATTAGCGAAAAATCCAAATCTTTTTTCTAAGAAAAAAGTTCGAAGTGGTTCGAGGTGGTCTCAGATATGGGTTCAAGGTGTTTTGAGGTGGTTAAAACATTCTAAATTTATTCCGAAAAAATTTACCAAAAACATTTTTTGAAGTGTAGTGGTTTGAGGGGGTTGAAGTTGGTTGAGGTGGTTCGAGGTGTTTGGAGGTGGTTTGAGATGGTTCGAGGTCGTTAGTAGAGCTCTAACTACCTCCAATCCAACTCCTAGAACCACATCAAACCACCACCTACCAACTTGCACCAATTTAATTATAAAAGTTTGCGTTTATTGGAGGTGGTTGGAGATGGTTAGAGGTTATACTTACCGAGCTATAATATTATATTATCTATATATATAAAACTAAGAGTGACAGTGACTGACTGACTGACTGATCACTAGTTCTCCTACTTCCCATTGACATAGAGATTTGAAATTTGGTACATAGATAGAGTGTACCATAAATAGAAAAGTGAGGCCATTTTGATTAAGATATATGGCCATCATATTGAATTATAGCCGCCATCATGGATTTATTCACAGACTATTATCTCAGCTTCAAGTGGACCTAGAGATCTGAAATTTGGTACATAGACTTATGGTAGCTAAAGAAGAAAATTAAAGACACTTTTAATTCAACATATGGCCGCCGTATTGAATTACAGCCGCCATCTTGGATTTAATAACTCTTTATTATCTCAGCTTTGCAGTGGACCTAGAGATCTGAAATTTGTTGCAAAGACTTATGGTAGCTACAAAAAAGATACTTTCACTTCAACATATGGCCACTGTATTGAATTATAACCACCATCTTGAATTTAATAAAACTGTATTATCTCAATTATTAGGGGACCTAGAGATCTGAAATTTGGTACATATACATATGGCCGCCATCTTTCATTTAATCAGATACTATTATCTTAGCTTCCAGTGGAATTAAAGATCTTAAATTTGGTACATAGAATCATTGTAACTAAAATTGAAAATTGAAGGTAGCATAAAATAGAATAATTTAAAATGCATAAAAAAAAAAAAAATATAACCTACTTTTACTAAAATACCAAATTATGTAACAATAAAGATATATTAATTATATTTTTTTAATTATTATTTACACACAGCGCCAACTTCTAGACGGATAAGGTGCGCGAAGTGCACCGATCCGGCTAGTATATACTATATACTGGATATATATGATTACCTATGATATGAGAAAGTAAAAATGTTGGGAGAAGAACAAACTATTTATAACTAGCCGTGATGGAGAGAGGCAGGGAGTTGTATGTAATTAATATTAATGGTAACACAGAGACAGCAGACAGAAATATAGATGTAAAGTTGTCCAAATGTCAGAAAGGAACTTTTTTTTTTTTTTTTTTTTTTTTTTTAGCTCACTTCATCAATAAATATAAACCCACTTCAGAAATTAACATAGCCCTGAGTGTAAAGAGATTTCAAATAAATTTCTAAATGTGGAGGTAAAACAATTATTTATAAGGAAATGATGTATTCAATCTTATGTATAACACCAGAAAACACTTAAAAACGTGACTTCTGACACCTACATAGAGTAGAGGTAAGAGGGCTTGAAAAAGAAATGATTTAATCTGCATACTGACTAATATTCAATATTGAAGAGGTTTCAATAAATATTGGAGAAATTATATTATTTATTTCATCATTCCTTATTCCTCATCTCTTCTTCCTTATTTATTGCATCATTAGTGTTTTAAGTAAAAGAATATGCATACATAATTAGATATAAGATATAAGACTTTATACTTTATTTTAGTTTTATATTATACAATATATATTTTTTTTTTTTGCATAATCACAATCTTATTGAACTCAATATTTTAAAGACAGTGTTGTCTAATAACTATAAATACATTTCAAAATAATATATAAACATAGATCTACAAATCTATAAAACAATTATAGAGATAGTTTGAGATTACA
Organism: Gerris lacustris; assembly: GCA_951217055.1. Classification (NCBI taxonomy): domain Eukaryota; kingdom Metazoa; phylum Arthropoda; class Insecta; order Hemiptera; family Gerridae; genus Gerris; species Gerris lacustris. The sequence goes on along the minus strand of OX578279.1, from coordinate 18,601,455 downwards.
TAATATGAATGTGCATGAATAAACATTTTAGTCCAGGAGATAGCGTGCAAAAAAGTGTCTGACTAACATCAAGCTAGAATTTTGTATACAAGTCAATCTTTTAGCGCCTTTTAAGAATATGTGGTCGGCTAAGTTCGTCTGCGGGACATAGCTTGGCAATAGGCGTTTGAAAAAAACAAACCGGTGGAGAGCGGCCATGTCTCGCCAATTATGGTGGACAATGTGATTTTCGTGATCCTGAGTACAGAATTAGTTAGTAAACCGAAAATCAAGTTGATGTTAGTTTGTCCCTTGACAGGTGACCACGTTGATTTTTAGTAATGTTTGAATAACTAACCTATCAAATGTGAAAATAATATCGACTTGATTTTTGGTCTACTAACTAATTCTGTACTCAGGATCATGAAAATTACATTGTCCACCATAAGTTGTGAGACATGGCCGCTCTCCACCGGTTTGTTTTTTTCAAACGCCTATTGCCAAGCTATGTCCCACAGACGAACTTAGCCGACCACATATTCTTAAAAGGCGCTAAAAGATTGACTTGTATACAAAATTCTAGCTTGATGTTAGTCAGACATTTTTTTGCACGCTATCTCCTGGACTATTTAGGATTTGAACGTTTCCAACAAATTGCAAGGATCCTTTTTAAGGGAGTTACCCATAGTTCTAAGTTGCTAATTACTTTCATCACATGAGCAACTCACTTTAATATGATTCCTTGTGTTAATCACGATTCACACAATCTTTCGAAAATAGACTCTGGCGCGGAAGTTTGATGAACTTAACGTTGTAAAATTTGTGGATCAAATGTATCCTCAACATCCGTCTCCTTTATTATAATAAACATTTTCTAACCAATTCCAGCTCGTCAGCTCGTCAATGGGGCTAAATAACAAAAGACTAAAACTGCTAGTAACAAAATTATCTATATATATATAAAATTAAAGTTTTGTCTGTACATTGGTCAGAATTGAATTTTTTTGGATACTTTTTCATTTTATACATTCCAAAAACCGAATCTGGCCATAACTTTTTTCGTGTATTTGTGTCTGTCGCCCTAGTCAAACTTTATAGGCGCAAAACTGGCCTCTATAATGGAAATATAGAGGCCCGTGGTTCAAATCTCGGAGTCTATTTTTCTCTGTCTGTTTCCTGTAGTTAATAATAATTATAATTTGATTTAAATTAAAATTTAATCTTTCCGTAGTATGAATACTACCAAAATCGTAAAAAACTGGCTTAGCGAAATCGATTAATTTTTTTTCAGAGGTGAGCGCAAACTTATTGCGCAATTTGTAGGCTTAGTTTGATTGAAAAATGTTGAGTAGAACCAAAGTTATTAACAATTTTATAAAAAAAAAAAAAATAGGCTCCACCCCGCGCTGCTCGTATTAAAAATAGAAAAGTGATCTTGTTTGAATGTTAAAAATTATTAAAAATAAAACGCTACCGAATTAAATTAAAAATAGTGTGTCTAGTACAAAAATAACCAATGATATTTAAAAAAAAAAAAAAAATCGATCCCAGACAACTCAGACAAACTTTCTCATATAAGAGTTCATAATTATACTTAGCCTAGTGTTTTAAATTTATTAGTTTTCGTAGGTACATTTAATTATTATTGAACATTATATCAAAATGTATCATAAAAAAAATAATTTATCATAAAATTAACTTTTCCTCGCCGGGAATCGAACCCTACCTATCTCCGTATACGTTTAAAGCTATTTTCTCAGGAACTAAATTTTTCCCAGTAAAACAGATTTTATCGTTAGATTCGTATTTAAATGGACAGCATTTTAAAATTTTTTAATCTGTTTTCGAGAAATACTTTTTCTTACATTTTTTTTTGGCGGGTAGCGCCCCAAAATTTGGAGCTAAAATTCATTTCTCGATTTCACCTCGGGTATGATTTGTCAGAACATAGAACATGTATGCCAAATTTCGTCAAAATCGGCCCAGTAGTTTAGGCACCAGGCGTCTGCACGGACAGACGATAGATAGACATTTACAAAAAGAAAAAAAAAACACTTTTTGGACTTAGGGGACCTCAAACCATGTAAATCCACAAAATCGAATTTTCGCGCCATCACAATACTTTCTCTCTATATGAGAAAATAATATATGAAAAATTAAAACACGAACAGAACTTTCTGATAGGTATACATAGTGATAGTGAATCCCATAAAACCTAATTTAATCAATTTATAATTATTACATATTATAAACATTTTTCTACAGGTGTTTGAATTCTCAGGCCATCACAATACTTTCTCTCTCTATATACTGCGTATATAAGAAAATAAATATAAGAGTATAAGAGAGATTAAATCATAAAATGATTAATTTTATTCCCGGTGGATTAGATACAAATAACTATTGCAAACTGCACTCATACTCGGGACACCTGACTCTCAAAATGGAGAGTGCGTTAAAAATAAATGACAGTGGAAGTGATACATTACCTAATAATAATATAATACATAATCATCATTAAATATACCCGCTCTCGACAAACAACATGAATAATTACCAGTCTCATTATTCCCGAAGTATTTCCGTTTCAACTTGGACAGTGTGAAAAGATGACAAACGAAATTAGTTGCAAATATGTTGAGTTATCGTAGAAGTAACAGAAATAAACAGCAATAAAACAAAACAAGTAATGATCAAAACTGGAGATTTTGGTATTATCATTGAACAACTGTAAAATGTATTTTTTTACAAATAGTTATGAAACACAAAGAGTAGGATATTATTTAGGGTTTTGTAGATACTTCTCAATCTCAAAACCCTTATGCCGAGGGTGATGTGTCCGTCTGTCCGTCGCTCTTTAGTTCATAGGGCCCTAACCGTTTAAGCGAAAGTGGTAAAATTTGAAACACTGGTGCAACTTTTTGACCTAACAACAGGAAAAATATAAAGAAGTTCAAAATTAGATATGCGCATGCGCAATTCGCAAAAATGTGGTAAACTCAAAAATTCATATATTTTTTTTTTAATTTTTGAGTGGTGTACCTACCAAATGAAAGCTAATGAATAGTAGTTTACAATTATATGTATGCTTTTTTAAATTTTGTATTCCTTATTGGTTAAATAAATCAAAATATACAAAAAATACCCCCCCCCCCCCAACCACTATATAACGGCTGGTCCTAAAATTTCGAAATAATTCATGCAAATACCTTATTTTAGGGCGATGAAAATTCCGGGAGTTCATCCCAAATTTACAAGAATTACAAATTTTTTGCACGAAAATGTAAATTGCTCCCAAATTTTTTTTTTATTTAAATTTTGAGTTGGGTAACAAATGAAAGCTGCTGAAGAGGAGGACACAAATATATATATGCTTTTTTAAATTTTACACTCCTTATTGGTTATATAAGTCAAAATATACCCAAAAAACATCCCCCCCCCACCAACCACTATATAACGGCTGGTCCTAAAATATCGAAATAATTCATAGTTATCCCTTATGGTGGGGCGATGAAAATTTCCTGAAAAATGTAATTTATCTTGTCATTATTACTATAAAAAACATTGTGACCAAAAAAAACATAATTTCATAACGGGTATGTTTTATCATCTACAAAACCCTAAAAAGTACTTGGACGCAAGTACTTTCCTGTGAATTTTATAATATTGATATTAGTATAATTAAAAAAGAAAAAGAAGTGGTACTCATTTTACTTATGGTTACCCTCACCCATAGGTCTGTAACCAAGACATTTGGTATCATTTAGGAAATATTTAGTTGTTCAGTGTTCAGTGTATGAATATATCACTTAAATATACAACATGTTTTAAGAAAACCATTACAAAAAGCAAAAAAAAAAAAAAAATAAATAAATAAATAAAAATATATTTGTCAAAAATAAGAAACGAAAGTATACAGTGTTGACAAAATTAGATGAAAGTATAAAATAATAATTACACTATTCTTGGTTAACTAACTTATATTTGTTTTCCATTTATAGGGAAGTTCTTCGCCAAAATATTTATTTATTCAAAGGCAGCGCAGGTGCTACGCACAGGCGGGGCAGGCGGCCGCCCGTGGCGGCCAAACTAAGGGGGCGGCCGATGACGCCTTCAGTTCGTTTTATTATATAAATTAAAAAACCAAATCTATATACAAAGGGATATTTAGTCCAAAGAACTTTGGGACAACGGAATATCACACTTCTGCATGTAAAGGTGATAAAGTCACTAAGACTAATTAACTAATAAGGGAAGGGTATATTTATAAATTGAAGTAATTAGTGGTGGGTAACCAAAGAAATGAATAACCAAGAACTTACTGAAATGTAGGTATAGTTATAAATAAAAAACTTTAATAAAATAAAGAAAAGAACTTGGGTAAATTAAATATCGGGTTGTTGCCTGAAGTCCTTCTGAACCCGCTACTGGCGTGTTGACAAGTACAACGGTTTATTTGTCGTAAGGTTTAAGGGGCTATTGTTGGGTGGTTAATGGCACGTCTACATTCCGATTTATTCTATAATAACTAACTGCTGCTGCTGGATGTCCTGGATCCCAGGTGTTGTAAACAAAATTATCTTCTAAATTCTAAACAAAACTCATAGACTGGGGCATATAACTCCGGTACACTTTTTCCCCCTTAATTCTTTGTTATAACTTCCGTTTGACAAATAAACGTTCTGTTTAATTACTAAATGTTCAATTTAATATTAGTTTATGACATTTATAACTAACTTAATGTCAGAAAAAGGAGCTTTTATACTTCAATTAAATAATCTTCAATCTTCATTACCTATAACCAATCATTAAGTATTAGGAAAGTTAAGGCACGAAGCAAGAAGCAAAACGATATTCTAAAGTAAACAAACAAGAAGTTAATATAAATATAAGTAACAAAAATAAGTTAAAATTTTGTTTGTTACTAAGATTTTTTAATCCCCATTTTTGACCAGTAATAACTTAGTGTTATTATGGATGAATAATATAAATTGTCACTCCACGGAAACTAGCTAATTTGTTTACTTACAAGCCAGTTTACGTGGAGAGACAATTTATATTATTCATTAAGATGACCTCCAATCTATGATGATCTGCAATTAGTGTTATGAGTTATCATACTTCTCTGACTGACTCTGATACATATAATATGAGTACTAAGGTTCAATGTAAAATTGACATCAAGTTTTAAAGACTATCAATAAGGCTAATTATCATTTAGAAAATTGTCATTAATAGTTTGTACACGTATTCAAAACTAGCGTAAATAAGAAGAATAGAAAAAGGAAGGATGTCTTTTATCGTAGACTATAGACCATCAACGAGTTTAATGCTATATTATCATTCTTTGAAGTCAAATGACGTTGCAAACAGTTTAATGGTGGACGAACGTCTTCAGCCATTTCAGTCAATTTCAATTGAGCGTAGTTCCTTTGTCACCCTTATATACAAGATTTAGTGACATACCGTTCTATTGTGTCTGGTCGGGTGAAAGGTACCTGGGATATATCACGACCAGAGTGACATAGATGCCGGGTTCTTGGTTCTTGAGGCCGTCTCCCCTCTCTGAGTGTGTTGTGGTAGAGGGGCTAGGGGCCTTGAATGGAAGGAATCTCCCCTGCTCCTAACTCCTAACCGTCTGGTCCAGTCACCGTCGTCTCTTGTCTACAGTCAGTGTTTATAACTCACGCTAACCGGAAGTTAATATTCTTCGTTCCGATTCTTTTGTTGTTATATATTTACCTTTCAATAATTTAAAGTTACGTTTAAATTTTGGTTTTATTTTTTTTTTTGTGAATAATTTGATTATTAATTTATTTTGTTGTGCGATTTTGTTTTTATTTAAGTTATAAAATCTTATAATTTACTAGTTAAAAACTAATTAATTAAGTGTTAAAATAGTTTAATTAATAGTTTGATATTCCTGAAAGTTTACTGCCAAGTCACAATCATCATACCTATTTCTTCCTGGATGATGCATCATCAATGACATAATCTTTTGTAGGTATTTCATCATATCGTATCTGTTAATGACTAACAATAATAATAATAATATCAGTAACACGATTATTATAGATATAGGTATTCATGTTTACAGTATAATAATAGTAAATTTATTTGTTTTTGTGCCGAGGTGGTTGATATTAAAATACGCCCTCTGTGATTTAGGCGCGAGTGAATTAAAAGCCCCCTTGAGGTACTTAGGGACCTAGATCGCCACTAATAATGTTGATTATAGATAGTACTCAAAATAAGTAAACATTAATATACCTAGTGTAAACTGGTTTATATTAAGGCCCCAAATAGATAGATCTTTCGGCTACTGCAGGTCCTTGAAGGCTTAAGAATTAATCATCTTAAATGACTCAGGTTCCTACCTGGAATTTTTATACTCCTGACCTACTAGACTAGGCGAGTCATTATTACTTTCCAGGATCAGAAATTCTTTTATTGGAGGTATAATTATCGTTGAAAAATACATTTTTTTGTTGTTTTCGAAAAACAAGTTCTTATGTATTTTCTTATATTGTATTTTTTCTTATAAGACTTATTCTTATTGGTAAATGAATTAAGAGTAATTTGAAGTAAATACGTTACTTTTTAATAACTGAGTAAATTAAATTATTCTATGGGTAAATTTATTCTTGTTTCTGGTTCATTAATGAATTATTGTAACACTTGTTGAATTAAAACTTGATACCTGTAAGTAGGAATAGGAAGTAGGTAAATGACTTCTTATTGGTAAAATAAGATTTCTTGTGGGAAAATGAATTCGTTTTGAATTATTTCTTCTTAATTAATTAATAAATTTCGTTAGTTTATTAATTCTTCTATTGAAAAATATAATTCTGGTTTTAATTAATAAATTATCGTTGCCTAATGAATTCCTTTTGTAGGTAAATTATATATTGTTAGTAAATTTTTATAATGTGAATAATTTATTGTTACCTAATGAATTCTTGAATATGCAAAAGAATTAGTTATAACACTACCTTTTATTGTAACATATATAAATGTGTCCCTTTTTGTTTATAGGGTTGATTATATACAAAATCATTTTCATAATTTAATTTAAAACATGAGATTAAATCACAGATAATAATATGTAATAACAAAGATACTTATATATACAGAAGTTGTTGTTTGATTGTTATTTTACTGGTGTTTTCTTAAGGAAACCACTTAAATTTTAGATTATTAATTGAAAATAAATTATTTGTTTGATTTAGTCTTTCTGGAAGCTTTAATATTTCCAGTAAATATTATTTTAGACAGTTTTTGAACAATTAAATGCTTTAAGAAAAATAGATTAACTCAATTTATTAATTTAAGATAAACAGGTGTAGAAGTGATTATACCAGATTATTAGATTATTATATAAACAAAAGATAAGAGACTAAAAATATAAACAAACATACAAGTTCAGTGTTTTGGCGAAATATTATATAAATCGTAATTTAAATCCATAAAGCCTATTCAATTTAATCGAACCCCGTTTTATTTAATTTCTTAGTACAAATAATAAAACTAGATGTGTGTTAAGTTGATCTGTGTATATTATGTTTGTATAATTTATCGCCGTAAATATTTAACAATTAATTATTATAGTTTATTTTTTATTAAGATAACCCGTGTACTGTAAGATTACTATAATTATATATAGCTATTATACGATAACTATTTTCGTCCATGTTATATTTGGCGAAAAAAAAACTTAAGTATGTAATTTGTTTTTTACTCATGATGTAAAATTGAATGCACTTAAATATGTTTTAAAAAAAATAATGATAAAATAAATTAGTGGTAAAGTTGAAAAAAGAAACTAAGCCTTTAAGCGTCTCGAGCTTAACCTTAACACAATTAACAGTTTTGACACGATTTGCGAAAACTGAGACTATTGATAAGAATAGAAGAAGGAGTTGGTGTACAGAGGTTAAAGAAGTTTCGTTATCTATTTTTTCTTTATTTTATTTTATCTAATAGGGTGGTTCAAACACCCTCCTATACCACCGTGGTTTTTATTTTGATTCAATTAGTTTATACTTGTCATTGATCCGAATGATATATAATATGTAATATTATTATAATATTATCATAATTTATCAATTATTATTATAATATGACCCTTTTGGCCCCTGGCAACTGGCTTAATTTTTGATTTAGAGAAAAGTAAAATTAAGTAAATTAATATAGATAAGTCATTATAGATATGTCAACTCATTATATCTATTTAAAGACCAACAAATCAAAACAAACATTTATTTTTATTGGAACAATTGTGGTTACCTTAGCTTAGCAATAACAAATCATTTCCAGGTGAGTCGTGGGGATGACGCTTGGATTGTCAGCACAGTTATTGATTCTTATTGTATTATGTATTTTATAGTCCTCATTATCACCCCTGTCCTTGTGGCACTGTATTAGTAAAATTTAAGTGCAAAAAGATGAGTTTTAAGGATTTCTAAGGGCAAGTTTGGCCTTACAGGAAAAGATGTTTGGTGGGGACGAATTTTTAAGTTTAACTAAGAAGGGCTAAAAAAAAAAAAAATAAAATAAATAAATAATTGAGTTGTTTTGTAGCTGGTAAGTTTCATTAAAAACCATCTTTTTAAACTTTGTATGTATATACATAATTTAAAATAAAACATAATATAAATTGTTTGCTAAAATAGTGAGATTAAGAGTAAGCAAATCAAAATAGTTAAGTAACACAGTTTATTTACAAAAACTGTATGACAAATAAAAAAATATGTGTGAGTGTGAGGCTCCCACGCATTAGAAGTGAAACTTAAGTTCTAGAATGCATTGCTCTTTCATTTTTTGAAAAATTTATTATTTCAGGATTAAGAAATGGTTATAAGAAATTTAATTGAAAAAAAAAAAAAAAAAATTGTTACGCTAAGGCAACCACATTTATTCCAATAAAAATAAATGTTTGTTTTGATTTGCTGGTCTTTAAATAGATATAATACAATTAATCTGTAAAAATGTTACACTTGGACGAATCTCGAATTGCAAACTTCGTTACACGATTTCACTATATGAAAAAATTTACTCTACCGTTACCGCCACCAAAGAAGTTTCACTTCAAAAATGTAAAAATTATTAACATCAGTTTGTTATTATGATTTGTCTGTCAGTTTCCCTCCTGTAAATTAACATTGACCATATTGAATAAGATGAAACGTCACAAAAATTATTCCATACTCATGACACATTAGGAATGATTTTAAGTTCATCACAAATCTCGCCAAAAAAAATTGATGAGCAAAATTAAACATTTGAGTTCAGGACTGAATGGGGGCCCCTGACAATGGTATAGAAGTATACTTCTAAGTTAGATTTTATTATGCTCTTAAGGGGCCCCATCGACATTGGTACAAATATAGTAGTTTTATGTTTTTCTTGGATTTGGGGGCCCACACGCAATTCCCTTGGCCATAGTTACGCCACTCTATCTTGCCTTTTTGGTTGTAAACAAACCTGGGCCCATGGGCAATTGCCCCCCCCCCCCCCCCCCTGTTCGGCCCTGACAGCTAGTGACAGTAAAGTTGTATAAACTGTTTTAAAAGTTTAAAAACCTGAAAAGTATGTAAGGCATCGCTAGGGTTTCATAAAACCTCTTGTGTATTATCACATCCATCCCCCCCCCCCCAAAAGTGGAAAAAAGTGCTGTTTACTAACCCCCCAAGAATTTTAATGACTGTGGGCATCCCTGTAGTAAGCATGGAAGAATATAGATATTTTAGAATTAGTTATTTTTACTGGGATTTTGTGGAATAGAAATGCTTGGAAGTGTCTATATTTTGTTTATTCGTCATTGAAATGAATTTGAAACCAAGCATGAGTGTGAGGGAAGGAGGTTAGAGGTGATAATGCTTAGATCTGGTGTCTTCACGGAGAGATCCTGCGGCTGAATTGCTTTGTCCTTCTTATTAAGGAACCATGTCCTTGTTTCAATTTCAACCTTCAATTAGATATCCTTTGTTATCCTTTGTATTGGAAATCAGATTCACGAATTGGAAACCAACAGCGAACTTTAATATAAAAACATCTTACACATTTGATTTATTTAACATTAATTTGCCACGAACGGCAATTTTATTAGAAACTAGAAAATTAAGTATATCTGTTAAAGTCTAATATTAAAAAGAACTTTGAAAGAAACTGGTATGTCCAGATATAATTTCAGCAAAAATAATTATTTTTACAAAAACAATTTTGCTTTCGAGCTTACTGAAGGTAACGAAAGCTATGTGATAGTTCTGAAGAACGACAATTTTGGCAATGTCTCCAATTTCTAAAATTCTGTTTCAGACATCAGGGAAGATTTTTGGTTCCGTGTCTGTCTATATCGGTCACTCGATGTTTGCGAACCAATATAATAATATATATATATATATATTAAACAAGTAAGGCGCGCTTCACGTAAGTACGTGAGGCGACAATCGCCGGTTTCTGTACGATTAAGTTAAAATTATAATTGTAAAATTTTAATAGTTAGTTTTAGTAGTTCCTTTTCTACACTTCAAGACCTTTAAATTGAGATATAAACATGTCATGGCGACTAAAAACTTTTTTTGGCCGCCCTCCATATTGGCCGCAATCTCGAAAATATTAAGTGTGAAAACTTTACAAAGTGTACAGTTGCCTCAAATGCCGAGACGCACCTGTGTACCGAATTTCATGTTCCTAACGTTTATGAATTGAAACAAGCCAACGGACAGACAGAGCCGTTATATAAGGTTTCTCTTTTTACATCGTACAGAAACCTAAAATTACTCGTCCGATTACATTAAAATTTGGATGGTAGGTCATAATTAGTCCATTGTTGGTCCCATATAAGTTTCAAACTTCTGCGCCTATTTATTTATCTTCAACATGTGCACAAACATACATTTATTTACACCTATATCTTCAAAAAGACTGTTTTTTATGAAATTTGGATGGTTTGTCGAAAGTAGACCGCAGATAGCACCAGATTAATTTCAACCGTCTACGCTCTTGAAATTTTGCTTAATTGATATTTTAATTCAAGGAAACAAATAAACAAACAATTTTGATATTATTAAAAAGGGGGAAAATTAAATAAATTTGACTATAATAGGTTTTGGTTTTAATAGTATGAAATCATTAAAGCATACAAAATAGAACACGAGGCAGCTATGTGCCACACTAATTGGTAGAGTATATTTTTTTATATTTGTGTAAATTGCTGGTTAGTGGCTTTTACCTTCAAGCAGATAATTTCCAAGTACTAACTACGAATGTAAATTTGCATCAAGTTACCTAGGTACTTCCTACTAGACGGGTAGGACGAACCAGTTGTTCGTACCTCGCAATCAGACCTTACAGTAGACCCATTTTACTTGCCCCGTGGTGGAGAGTTCCAGCTACTTCACACATCATACATTTGTACATTGTACCGCCGAAGCGAGTATGATGTGGTCATTAGTAAGCTATATAAGCGTGCATCAAAGCGTGGGGGAAGAGAACCCCTTAGGAGATGCCCTCGCCCTGCTCCGTCCTCGAACCATAGATACAAATCACATCTCATGACACGGATCGAACCCTCAACAAAGCGTGGGGGAAGAGAACCCCTTAGGGGGGTGCCCTCGCCCTGCTCCTTCCAAGAATCATAGATGCAATTCAGAGTATCATGGCCCGGGATCGAACCCACGACCTGGAGTTGCTTTGACTCAGTGATAGCTTTGCGGCGCCTTTAGCACCTCGGTCACCCTGGCTCCCTCAAAATTTGCATCAAAATAATAAGATAAATTAATGTAAAGTGGGCAGAAAATCAAATTAATAGATACAAAGTAACGTTATACTTTGTCGCCTCACTTTGATAATTTACATCATGCGGCTTAACAATATTTAACACAGTATTCATAGAAAGACGAATAAAGTTATTGTTGTCTTAAAGCTGTGGAATTTGGCAGTATTTTAAAATAGTACTTCAGCTTATAATAAATATATGTCTTACACTCTCAATACCTTTTCTCTTATGCTGAGGGGTGTTAAGACGAGATTCTTTTGTGTTCAAACAGACTGAAGGTCGTTTCTTTTTACCCTCATGAACTGAGTCTTGAACACAATGCATTCAAAATCCTCGCTCCGTCTGCTATGTAATGTTATGAACGGCTTTGATTTCCTCGTTAAACATTGCATATTTAACTTCCATTTCTTAATTTCTTACTTCAAACATGCACATATTAATGCTCTATTTGTTAACGGTGCAATTAAAAAAGTAATTATAATGCACAATTGTAATGAATTTATGGAGTGGTGAAATACCTTATTTAAAACATCATTATGTTGTGTGAACATGAGTTAACATTGTATTGATGTCTTAATCATTATTATCAACTTAATTTATCTAACTTAACTTCTTTTTACTATAATGTATTTACTATAACGTTTCTTTCGTTAAGTCATCGTTCATTATTTAATAATATTCCGTTTAATCACACCTGTAACAATAAGAAAATCAAAACTCTTGACTCTAGACATAGATGATGTAATTATGTAGATAAGAATGTTTATAGAATATAGAAGGTAATATCAAGAAATGATAAGAAAGTAATATCAGGCAGATTATATTATTTTTTTCTTAGTATATAGAGAGAAAGCATTGTGATGGCAAGGAAATTAGATTTTGATGAATTCAGAAGATTCTCTGAGTCCGAAATGAGGTCTTTTTTTCGTTTTGTTTCTTTTTCTTAAAAAAATAAATCTGTCTGTTGTCCACAGTCTATATTTGAAGACATATTATAGAGCCTGAACTACTGGACGAAATTTTGTATATAACTTCATAAAAATCATACTCCGAGGTGAACTCAAGAAATGAAATTTAGCTTAATTTGGGAGTGCCAAAACCCTAAAAACACAGAAAAAATTATTTATCGAAATTGGTTCTGATGATTTTGATTACAAAATTCTAAAATGTTGTTTATTCAAATACGAATCTAACCATATAAGTATTTTTTTCCGGAAACAATCTATTTCCTGAAAAAATAATTATAAACGTAGAGGGTGAGAGGCCGGGTTCGATTCCCCACCGGGGAGAAGTTATTTTTATGATACATTTTTAAAAAATGTTCAATAATAATTAAATATTACTGAGAAAACTCGTAACAACTAATAAATGGAAAAAACTGGACAAAGTAAGTATGCTATTGTATATATGAAAGTTTGTACGAGTTATACTTATCGAACAGATTTTTTTTGTCTGATTACATGTATTTAGTACATATGTACCTTTAATTTCTAAAGATGCTCTGAAGTTAAGGCTTCTCATCTATATGATTCAAAAAGTTTTTCAATTATGACCAACAAATAATAATCTTTAACTCGTTAACAAAACATTAAATTTTATATTTCACTTTTTCATTGGCTAAACTCGGCCCGCTGGCTGGATCCGGCTTGTGAAAAGTTTTCATCCAACTCGCCGCACCACGAAAGAAGTTAAACATAGAACCTAAACATTGCAAATTTATAAATTCTTCGCATTCAAATGCCATATCAAACATCAAAAAAGATCAGCATGAGTATGTTTGGCTGAAATAGACAGTGCTTATCTGGATATTGCTTGCATCAGGTACGTCCAGAGTGCTCGCTGGTATCGAATCAGGTTCAGACACCGAAAACAGGCTCGTGAAACGTCAGCTGGAGGAAAGCAAAATGATAGCCACAGTGGAGGTAGAAAGAAAAAGGCGCAGTCGTAAGATTAGCCCTAACACGTAGTTGTCAGATATGAATGTATAGCGTGCTTGTTTATAGCCGCAGTGGTCATTTAAAGTTAATACGTGAAAGAAATGCTGTTTATAAAATTAATAAGTTGAGGAGTGGACTTAGGGAATATACCACCACTTTTCGAGCAGTTAATAAAGTAAAAGTATAGGGAACATTTCTTTTACTTTCAATATTTTAGGATAGAAGTGGAGACAATCTGCTAACATTTTTTAAAAGAAAATAAAGCTTAACACTTTCGTGATAAGCGTTATTATTTATTAATATTACTACCCGGCTCGCTATAGACCATTCTATCCAAATCCGGCCCGTTATAGACCATTCTATCCAAATCAGGCCCGTTATAGACCATTCTATCCAAATCCGGGCCGTTATAGACCATTCTATCCAAATCAGGCCCGTTATAGACCATTCTATCCAAATCCGGCCCGTTATAGACCATTCTATCCAAATCCGGCCCGTTATAGACCATTCTATCCAGATCCATTCCTTCAACCAAAGAGATTGGAACCCCTTGGCTAAACATTAAACATACGCTGGTGATGTAATCGCGGTTTTAAAAACCAAACAAGTACTTTCAATATTTAAGATATTCTCTCGACGCCCCTTGCGTATATCTTACTTAAGTTAGCATTTTAGATTTAAGAGGGTGCTACTACGTCTGAGTCAAAACTTTGAGCCCCTCTCAGAGGGTTCGAAGCACAATACAATTGCAGATTGTAAGTATGCGTCATATTCTAGGGCTGCATCTAATTCTTCTTTTTCCCCTACGTCTTTGTATTTTGATTACATTTCACATTCCGTAAAATCCCCGTATTAACCACTTTAAATGCTGACTTATATTAATGGCGTATCATTTATAATATTCTCTTAGCTTTTTTTTGCTCTTAAACTCGGTTGACTACCTTGAAAAACTGATATTAATATTAGTCTTAAGGTATTTAAAATTTGAGAAGATAATTAACATAACAAATCTTTAAATTATTAGTTCAAGGCTTTAAGAAAAATGGTCAAATTATAGTTTTGCAAAAATGAAAAGCTTTATTGATATGGTCCAAAGTTTTCGATACGTTAAAAATATTTTCGTAACAGCTTCCTCAGGTCCTATATAATTAGTTATTTAAATTACTAAAATAAATATTAATTATTTTCTTCTTCAGTCTAAAAGAATTTAAATATTTTAACAAGAATTTCACTAAATCTATTATTAATAGGGTTATCATAATTTATGAAGGCCAGATCCGGATAGAGGGAACTCTGGGGGTGGGGGTCAGAGAAAAAATAGCAAAAAATATGTATATAATACCTATATATATTTCTCTTTTTTTGTGAAAAAAAATAAGTTACAAATATATTGTTACGTTATGTATAAATTTATTAATACAATATTTATTTATTAATATTTACTTATAATACTTATTTATTAATATCGTATTCAACTTTATATAGCTAGTTTCTGCTGGGTCCATCATACTTTTCAGATAAACTATTTTTCCTTAGAAAAGACTTGTCATTTTTAATGACAAAAATAAGTTACAAATATATTGTTACGTTATATATAAATTTATTAATACAATATTTATTTATTAATATTTACTTATAATACTTATTTATTAATATCGTATTCAACTTTATATAGCTAGTTTCTGCTGGGTCCATCATACTTTTCAGATAAACTATTTTTCCTTAGAAAAGACTTGTCATTTTTAATGACAAAAATAAGTTACAAATATATTGTTACGTTATATATAAATTTATTAATACAATATTTATTTATTAATATTTACTTATAATACTTATTTATTAATATCGTATTCAACTTTATATAGCTAGTTTCTGCTGGGTCCATCATACTTTTCAGATAAACTAATTTTCCTTAGAAAAGACTTGTCATTTTTAATTTTGTCGTGGAATTCTGAGCATGTGATAATAGAATTTGCTTTAATATTAAGAAGCTCTTTTACAACTGACAAGAGATAATCTTTCTCTTTCAGGCGTCCAAATAGACTCCATCATTGAAAAAATACGTTCTGTGGGAGCCTATAAGTACCAGGCAGACACATGGCGAATTCTACTATTTTAAATATATTAATAAACAGGTCAAGTGTGTGCTAGTCAGCACACAGCGAGGGTTCGTAGGCCACACTATATATAATAGTGTTTAATAGTGTTTAACTGTAAAGTGTATAAACAGTGTTTTTTTAAAATGCTAAAAAGCTTACTTTGAACCATTCTAAGGGTCTGATATTCTCAAAACACACTCTGATTGAGTATTTATTTGCCACTGAACCGGACTACAACCATATAAATACATCGAAAAGACCATAATGATAAAAAAACGTATTTTGTCAATAAAAAATAAAATATTTTTTTCGAAATTTCCAAAAAGTGGTTTCTTTACTTTTGGTCGAAGAATGTTCAGGAGTTTTTTCAGATTTTTTTCACTTCACATAAGCGAGATAGAGGGGGGGGGGGGGGGGGACACGTTTCACACCCACTTCAAACTTGCCTACGCTCGCCCTATCAAAGTTATATCCAAAGAATTATATATTTTTGTAATCAGCTCGACGTACCCTTTCATATGATACCCCTCACTGTGTCGAAAAAAATTTAACCCTTAAGTTTTTTTACCCAAATTTTTTTGAAAAATATTTTTTTTAAGTCGCTATATTTTTAAAATATGTGGGTCGGTACAAGACACATACATGCTAAATTTCAAAGTGATCGGACGAAAGGTGTAGCCGTGAGAGCACGCGAGAGGACGGACGGACAGACACACGCAGGAAAATATAAGGGTCCTTGGTTTTGCCTACGGACCCTAAAAAAGAGACGTTTCATCTAGAAAATGCTTCAAATATTTATTTCTATTTCTCATGAGTTTTTTGGGGTCTCTTCTTTTGGTAGGGAAGCCTACAAAAAGGGGAAGCTCAATGATTGCCAAAAAATTGAGCGAAAACAGACCGACAGACAGACATGGAACCAAAAAATGTTTCCTGATGTCTGAAACGGATTTCTGTATTGGATTTTGAAATTGAGACATAAAATATTTTGGTTCTTCAGAACATCACATAGCTTCCGTTACCATCGGTAAGCTCGGAAGCAAAATATATTTGATATAACAATTAAATTTGCATAATTTTGAAACGGACCGCTAATTTATTATAATTTGCTATATTTTTCTGCTCTGTCAAATTCCCCTTCTTATTATAAATTGTTGGTTAGAAATCCTTGGATCATATATCAACACCTTCAGCTATATATTATCAAATCTACACCAGTAAGAAATCGATAATAAATGAACATAATATATCTTATATCAAGAAAAGGAACATTTTTAATGACCGTAACATTTGTGATTACTGGCATTTTTATGTAACATACGCCTACATGCGTATCCTGCTTCTAGATAAAGGGCACTTACCTGACATATTGGAGAATATAAACCCAAAAAACTTTTAAAAGGGAATATACGATAAATTAAATAAAGAAAAATAATAAGTAGTCTCATAAATTTTATTAAATGTCACATAAATCTTGTTGTGGACACATTTTCTCTTTCGATGCGGTTTCTTAAATGTTCACGCCTCCAAATTTCGATTATTTATTTATATTCTCAGGGATAAGAGTTGCAGATTTTATTTATTTATTTTAAATTTAACTTCATTTGGCTGAAATAACTATCTAAACCGATTTATTCCACACAATCATTTTAATAAAAAGTTTGCCTTTATCGAATACAATCTTCATTTTCAGCATTGATATAAATTACGAAAGTTTCCCTTTTTACTTTCTCATATAAAGAGAAAGTATTGTGATGGCGCGAAAATTCGATTTTGAGATTTTGATGGATTTACACGTTTTGAGGTCCCCTGAGTCCAAAAAAGTGGTTTTTAAAAAATGTCTGTCCGTCGTCTGTCGTCTGTGCAGACGCCTGGAGCCTAAACTACAGGGCCGATTTTGACGAAATTTGGCATACATGTTCAGAAAAGTCATACCCTGAGGCGAAATCGAGAAATGAATTTTAGCTCTAAATTTGGGGGCGCTACCCCCCAAAAACTCTGAAGAAACATGAAAAAAAATTATTTCTCGAAAACTGTTCCGACGATTTTGATTAAAAATTCTAAAATGTAGTCCATTTAAATACGAATCCAACGATATAAGCCGTTTTCCCGGGAAAAATCTAGTTCCTGATAAATTAGCTTAAAACGCGGACGGAGAGAGCCCGGGTTCGATTCCCCACCCAGGAGAAGTTATTTTTATAATAAATTTTGATGAATAGTTTAATAATATTTAAATGTACATTTGAAAACTAATAAATGGAAACACTGGGCTAAGTAATTATAAACTCGTATGTGAGAAAGTTTGTCTGAGTTGTCTCGGACCGATTTTTTATTACAAATCCGTATTTATTAATTTTTTATTTTTTTTAAATAAAATTACTCAATTAATAATAATTTCACTATAATTTTAGATTCAGCCTTATGACAGTAAAAACTGAAAAAGCATGTTTCAAAAAATCGCCGAAATAGAATTCTTCCAGAATCGTTTAATTATTTACTTGCTCTAAATGTTTGTGCGAACAATCACAGAAAACCTTATCTTATCATGTTCATAGTTATACTGAATTTAAACCCCATAGAATCTAATTTAATGAATATATTGTAACACGTATTTAAAACTGTGTTCAACAGGTTGTTTATATTTTGTTTTACAATTACTAATTATTATGTGGTTAGTAAAATATTGAGAGTAAATTGTTCAGTTTATTGACAAAATATTTCTTAATAGCTAATATTTGATATTTAATCTGTTTTAATTCAATCACTGACGCTGAACACTTTCATAATTTTCATCACCTTTTTCTGTCATCTCTAATATTTATCAAACTGATTTCAACCATTTCACTTCATCTTCATCATTGAACTTACCGAACTATATCATATGTTCACTGATGATGACCAACTAAAGTGATCAGCATCAGTGTCAGTGTGATTAGCCAATCAACTAAAGTGATAAGCATAAGTGTCTGCGTGATTAGCCTACCAACTAAAGTGATCAACATCAGTGTCTGTGTGATCAGCCTATCAACTAAAGTGATCAGCATATGTGTCTGTGTGATCATCCAACCCACTACAGTGATCAGCATCAGTGTCTTTGTGATCAACCAACTAACTAAAGTACTCAGCATCAGTGTCTGTGTGATCATCCAACCAAGTAAAGTACTCAGCATCAGTGTCTGTGTGATTAGCCAACCAACTAAAGTACTCAGCATCAGTGTCTGTGTGATTAGCCAATCAACTAAAGTACTCAGCATCAGTGTCTGTGTGATCATCCAACCAACTAAAGTACTCAGCATCAGTGTCTGTGTGATTAGCCAATCAACTAAAGTGATCAGTAACAGAAGAAGTCAATCAGCATTTTATTAATTAGTTTTCACTTCATCTCTAATGCTGAACACATTATTATCATATTTTTTTATTTCTAATATTTAACATGTTCATAAATTTGTTTTATCATAATAATCTAGTGTGGGGAAAATATCGGTTGTAAAAATGTTTTAAAAATTTATTTTTGTAGAAAATATAAATTTTGAGATTACAGGCTTAAATATATAAGTTTTATCATAATGATCTGTTTGGCAAAATAGCGGTAGTAAAAATATTTATTTATTATTGTGGAAAAAATTAATCTTAAGTTTACGGTCTTAGATAAATTAGTTTTATAATAATAATCTGGTGGCATGTTCCTCTCTTCTTAAAATCACTAAAATATCGCTAATAAAAACTTTATTTTATGGAAAAAATATTCAGTTTATGTCCTTAGATAATCTTGGTACTACATAAAAATTTCTGATATGTCGCAATTCATCTGTTTAACTTAGCAAATATGTATATTTTATTAGCTAAAAAAGAAGCACGCCTATAATATTTATAACGTATTGAAAATGTCTTTTATATATATATATATATATATATATATAATATATATATATATATATATATATATATATATATATATATATATATATATATTAGAGTGACATTTATGTTGACAATTTATAATAGTTCGATTTGATGTTCAAAGACGATTTACTGTTATATTTCAGCAATAAGGTATTTTTCTTTAATCTTTTCTAAAGCTATATATATCTTTTCTTCTTGGTATATTCACATTTACTGCCTTCTTTACTGCAGTTCATAGTTTCAGAGTTCACGGCCTGTCTGCAAACCCAGCAAGATAATTGCAGCGCCCATCCATAGATATTATTCGTTTTAATTTGCATATACCTACCTCGGAGTTTCCTCATAGGGAATTATTTGAGAGTAAATCCAAGATCTGTGAAGAAGGCGGTATTTGTTTGACCAATAAGATTTATTGCTTATTGTTAAAGCAAATCACGTACGAGAATTTTCCCTCCTTATATTCTTCGATTTAATAGATGACACTACTTTTGAGTTATTATTAAAAGTATTTAATACTGGAAATTTATTTAATTAGCTTTTAAAGCCATCAAACGTGTTTCACTGATTTACCACGTTGCGTCGGCCTCCCAGACACTTATTTTACTAATTCTATAATTTGGTAAACGTTGAAAATAAAATTCAATTTATGAAAAGCTGTTCGTTTTTATTATACCTATTATTGTTATCAACTTCAATTTCTCGCATATTCTTTAGTAAACATAGTTCTTTTTAATGCTAATCTCAATCAGTACTTACATTCTCGCTTTTGCAAATATTACTCACACCAAAATAGTACACTATCACTGTTCGTGCTCTTTTACCTTATTGTTACTATTCTTATCAGGACGTATTTCTATATACAAAATATTTATATTTAATATTTCCAAAAACACATTTTAAATAATCAGTCCGAGATAAGTCAGATAAACTTTCTCATACACGAGTTACTTAGCCCTGTGTTTTCCGCATTTATGTATTAGTTTTCGTAGGTAGGTACATTTAATTATTATTGGAAAGTTCATTAAAATTTATCAAAAATAACTTCTCCTCGATAGGGAATCGAACCCGGCTTCTCTCCATCATTTCCGTCATTCATTTCTCGATTTTGCCTCGGGGTATGACTTTTCTAAACATGTATGCCAAATTTCGTCAATATACTCAACAATAAGAATACTTGAATTGTGCAATTGTTAAATATAAAAGAACACTTGAGTTTTTCAACTGATAAACATGCAAGAACTCTTGAATTGTTCAACTGTTATATATACAAAAACACTTGAATTGTTCAACTGTTATATATACAAAAACACTTGAATTGTTCAACTGTTATATATATATACAAAAACACTTGAATTGTTCAACTGTTATATATACAAAAACACTTGAATTGTTCAACAGTTATATATACAAAAACACTTGAATTGTTCAACTGTTATATATACAAAAACACTTGAATTGTTCAACTGATAAACATACAAGGACACTTGAATTGTTGAATTGTTCTACTAATGATCGATACTGAAATATTTCAACCAAAAAAGTAACAATTGAAAATTGAATTAATCAAATTAATGCTAGATAAAGATAGTATTAACAATTTCAAGCAACTTATATTTAGCTTTATGCATTAGATAGAAAGAGAGAAATTTTAACATTTTGTGCTCACCTGTAATATTTTATGCATTTCACGTTTAAGGTGAAATCGAATTAAATTTTAATATCTTATATCTGCACATAAACCATTTATTATTTATGTTACATATTCATATAAAAAAATGAAATAAATAAATGATGTAAAATATAACTTCAAAAAAGAAAGAAATCGCGAAGTATATTTGTAGCATATAAAAATTAACATAAATCTCTTATTTTAAAAGTAGGTGGTTAAAGTTGAATTGCATACTTAAATCTGTATTTGCGGAACGTGTGTTGGAGAGAATATATTTCAAGCAATATTTATTTATTCATGAAATCATTCTTATGACACGAATGATATGATTGGAATGATTTCAAGGTTGATTGATACACGTTTGACTTGTTATGGGAGGGTTATAGCTTGGTGATAATATTTATGACGTTAGATTTTCAAGAAATCAATGCTCTATTGCTATACGATGAAGAGAGATGACAAGAAGGAGTCTGGTTAGAGAACTGCAGCGGTTTTCGGTTTCATTACATTTAGTTTGACGTCATGTGTTGAGAATTAACATCTTCATTGTCAGTTTAAAAGATCTGCATTGTGTTCAATCTACAATTTGCTTCTTCCTTTTGAGACGACGGGGATAGATTTGTACAAACAGTAATCTACAGGCTCCACTTCTGTAATTCCCTTTTTTATATACCTACATTTTGTTGGAGTTGAAACTATGTACATTTACCAAAAAATGCTATCTTTCTTTTTCCATTGTAAAGTTGATTTTGTGTTACTTTTATATTTTGGTTTTGTTTTAAAACAATAACCAAATCAGTGGCACAACCGCGGGGGGGGGGAGGGGAATAATTATTGAATCATTCTAATCTTTAAACAAGTAAAGAGAACTAAACTACAATGAAGAGAATCAGTAAAGAATCAGAGAATCAGTAAAGAGAAATAAACTACATTTATCAAAATAAACTACAAATTTATCAAAATAAACTATTAAGTATAAATATGAATTTTTAATTTCAAAAAGTTATTATAATAACTGTTTAAAAAAAAAAAATCTGAGCTTAACGAAGGAAAAGGAAGCATTTGATGATTCTGAAGAAAGAAGATTTTACTGAATTCTTCCAATAATACGAAATATTTAGTTTAAATAAAGCAATAAAAAAATGTTTGGACAAAGCTAAACCCGCAACTGATAAAACTGGAACACAAATCACTGACTTAAAAACAAACTATCGGAATCACAAAATCTAAAGCTTCTTCATATTCACAGAGCTGTTAAGAAAGACGCAACTCAGCTTTCTAGCTTCCGAGAAGTGTGTGCTTAATTTATCGTCGACATTATATTTAGGAACACAATGTTTCCTTGTCCAATTTTTGTGTATTTTTAATTATTGTTCAATTAATGAAACTAAGTGGTTGATTCGTATTTAATATATATTCATATTTCTGATTTATATTGGTAAAATAATATAAAAACTTACTTGAATGTTATTTTTATTAGATTCGGACCTATTTCATTTCTAGTAAAGATTCAAATACATTAGAACCTCGCTTACATAACCCTCAATAACACGACAACCTCAATTACAAGTGCAATTTTCAAATCCCCTTGAGATTGCCATAACACATAATGTTAAATTAACCTCTATAACGCGACTATTATTATCCAAACAACCTCAATAACACGGATTTTTTCCAATTCACAACGTAACTCAGAACCTCTATAACAATCGTTTTGAGAAGTCAACCTCGATAACGCAACTCTATACAGGAATGGGTCGACCTTGAACAAGTCTAGACTTGAAAATCCCGCCCATTAACCTCGATAACACGACTGATAGCCAAAATAACCTTGATAACACGACCCTCAACATAAAGAGCACCTCGACAACAAGACTGTTTCCCTAATCCCCTTGAGACACTATCGAGGTTCTACTGTATAAGGATTTTTTTTAAAAACCATCAAAATTTAATCTTCTAGTCGCAGTCAGCTTAAATATGGCCCAAAGAGGAATTATATCGCAAATGAAAGCCTTCATAATTCCTCAGTAGTACCAACTACTCAAGAAATAATTTTCCTATAAAAGAAACGTAAATTCACCATGCAATTCTATCAGTTATAAAGGAATTATGAATCTGAGTATGTGAGAGTTCTACAATATCGTCTTGCTTTGCTGTACTAAATCTTTATAACTTTACTAAATCCTTTATAACAATACTACCTCAATGATTTTAGTATTATTGCATAGTGCACAATATACTTCAGTTTAAAATAGGTACACGAGATTATATAATTTTTGTAAACGTTTTATGTACTCATTCTTTTTATTTATATCTAACCGGGAATAATGCATTGTGTTTTTTTATGTATAAAAATATGCTTAAGTTAATTTTAGTTAAGTGTTTTATTTTCTAAAAATATTAAAAGCTTCCTTTTTCTTCTTTAGGGCATGCATTATCAAATATTTTTGTCTTATCATAAGTGTACGTGAAGATAACCCAAAAGAAGACTGAACACGCTGTACCAACATTCTAAAAACAAGGCTGCATGTTTAAACAACAAAAACTTATTTTTACAGAGCTACTTCTATTTATCGACTTTCTTTTGTGAAATTATAAACATAAAAATTAGTTAAGTTAAATTAATTAATTAGTTAAGTTTTTAATTAATTAATTTTAGTTAAGTTAATTAAGTTAAATTTTAGTTTTAATATCTGAGTGACAAAATATTTCTAAAAGGAATTGTCCTACATTAGGTATAAAATACAGCATAATATATGTGATATCTAAAAAAAATTATGTTACCTGCTACATAAATATAGCTATGTAGAAAAATAATTTATAATACTAAGGAAACATTCTTTTTATATATATTTTTTTTTAAAATGTTAATTTACTCCCTAAAGTTGACTCTCTTTAGATAGTTATTCCATAAAATAAAATCTTATGGGACATAGCAATTACTCATAATCAGACATAAAAAAACCAATTATTTTTTTAATTTGGCCCCATAAAATTCAGGTTATAAGGGGATTATTTTAAATATTGTGTCATTATCAATTTTATTATTATTATATAGAGGTGACCTCTTTGATTTGGAGTAATATTTGACTGTCTAACCTATATTAAGTGAATATAACTATCATCAACTTGATTTTTGGTCTACTAACTAAAGGTAAAAACACACGGGATAGAAAACTAGCGTATAGTTTTCCTATAGTGTGACTATAGCTGTGTGACCGATTTGTATAGTCCAAACTATTCGTATAGTTGAACTATACGCTAGTTTTTTTAGCTATAGTATAGTAGAAAACTATACCCGTGTGACAATACCCGTTTATTATAGACTCAGTGGCGGATCTAGATCTTGCGGGGCCCTGGGCGAGACAAAATGGCGGGGCCCCCTAGGATAGAGCGGGGATTGCTGATAAAAAACAATAAAGTAACTTAATAATAAACCACTTATAACTTGATCCTATTTTACGGCTAATTCCCTTCACTTAGGGCTGGCCAGTCAAACGTTTTTACTCTCAAAATAATTCAAAACTTTTAAAATAATTACTCTGCTCATGATTTTAATCTAACATATTATTTGAACATAAACCCCTCAAATTATATAGTTTTCAACTAATCATCATTTTCATTGCAAACGTAATCGAACAGAAACATTTTTATTGTAATAATTAAGCTCTGTTATACTTCTTCATGATATTTTGGGTTTTATGGTTAAATTATTATTGTAAATAAAAAGTTAAGCTGTGTTATTTGTGATCAGTCCTATAATTTGATATCTACACTCGAGCACATTAAATTTACTCCCAGAATTCATATTCTCAGCATATAACTTTCCATTTTAGTCTAATTTTCAAAGACACATTTTAAGGGGGGTCCGGGGGTCCTCCCCCGGAAAATTTTGTAAATAGGACCTCTCAAAACAGCGTTTTTATGCATATCTGAGGTGAAGTTTCTCATTGACATCAATTGGTAAAACTGCACTAATTGGCCCACTTATTTCGTACTGTCCGATATACTTAGTTTCTTTTACTATTCCTTTTTACAGGATTTGTCTTTTTTACATATCTCTGTACATTGTCAAACGATTAAGGTTATGTAGTATCTCGATAAATTCAGTGTTTTATTTATTTGTTTTTAAAAAAAATACACGAAATGTCACGTTTTATAGGGTATAATGATAGAAGGTTATTGATATGTCAGGTCAGAAAGTACTAAACTCAACCTAAACTTACCATAACCTTCCATACTTTTCACTAAAATTAAAAAAAAAAAAAAAAACTAATATATCGAGATGCTACAACCGAAATCGGTTTTTGTAATGTAAAAAGGGACAGTTTGAAAAAAAAAAAAAAATAACGAATTAAATTAGACGTTTAGATATAGGTGGGGCACATAATGAAGATTTATCCCACAGAATAAATAACAAAATCGTCATCATTTAGAAAAGGGGAAGGGTGAGAAAACACTAGGACGTTAACTCACTTAATTTTATATGGAGCGGGGCCCCGCGGGCTATCTTAAACATAAAAAAAATTAATCTATATTTTATAACTTATTTATTTGACTTTTTTGAGTAAGGGGCCCCGCGAAAAGGTAGTTAGATATTAGGCTCTACCATGTAAACTAAATTCGACTGAATTTTATAATTCCTAATTTCATGTTATGTACATGGCACGGGGCCCCACGGACAATCTTCACTATGAACTATAAATTTGCCTGTAAAGTATAAGTATTTTATTTTAATTTTCTATAGCGCGGGGCCCTCCAAGGCGCGGGGCCCTGGGCGGTCGCCCCCCTCGCCCCCCCCTGGATCCGCCCCTGTATAGACTATGCGAAAACTTGCAGCTATACCAACAAGAACAAGAACGGATAGCGTATAGTTGATATCTCTAGCAGTTTTTTCTTTAACGGCAAGAAGGTGAACTAGTGGAGTTTATTCAGGCATTCATTTAAACAACAAAAGTGAAGTTAGTTTTGATTCCCTCTCTGTATAGTAATATTTTTGTATAGCGTATAATTCGACTATAGGATAGTAAATTATACATATAGCTGACTAAAACTAGAGCTCATGTGAACAGTGAACATGTATGCTAGTTTACTATACCTATAGTAAAAACTATACGCTAGTTTTCTATCCCGTGTGTTTTCACCTTTTTTAGTTTGTACTCAAGATCATGAAAATCGTATTATCCACCATATAAAGGGCGGGACTTGGCCGCTCTCCACCGGTTTGTTTTTTAAATAGCTATTGTCATGCCATTGTCCCGCAGACGAACTTACCGGCGACCACATATTCTTAAAAGGCACCAATAGATTTACTTATACACAAAATTCTAGCTTGATATTAGTTTGTAACATTAAGCTAGCGATGTCTGTCTAATCTCCTGCATTACGTGAAAAGACTTCTGAATATTTTTATTGTGATTTCGCATATTTCTGAAGTTGAAAGAAACTATACTGCCCAGACCTGCATTGCTTTCGTCTCAATGCGTCTGGGCTGTCCCTAAAAAAAGGTAATATTAAGGAACTGTCAACTACATTTTTATAAAGAAATTATGTTCAGGTAGCTTAAGGGGAAGTTGTTAAAACAGGTCGATTTTTTTGTAGCTCTCTCTCTTTTAAAAATTTTAGAGGTCATATTCTATTAACTCTTAACTCTTTAGTTCAAGTTTAGTTCAATGACATCTCTATTTCTTAGTGATTGTTGATTTTTAACTGCGGATTGATAGACTTAAATATCAGAGGTCAAAACAATAATCTGAACTAAATTCTATGTAATATTTTTTCAATTGACCCTCAATTATATTTAACTGGTGCTTATTTGCACTATGATTTTTCTTTTTTAACTTTGAGAACTGCATATTGTACGTCAATGAGAATACTGACTCATAGGTAACGTTTATTTCGACGTCTGGGTCTATTTGCCAATTAACCTCACTTATTCTTTGTTGGCGGAATTGAAATCTATTACGTCCTCGAAATATGTTCTTGCATGTTTGCCATTTTTCAGGTCAAATAAAAATATCTAAGCAAAGTTTATTAATAAATTGGAAAACTGGTTATTAATATTTGTAATTAGGTCGTTATGGTAATATTTATCTATATCATTTGCATTTATATACGCATTTATTATTTTCTTACATTCACTGCGCTACACCAATGGAGTAATTCTTAGCTTCAATAATTAAAATATACACTCTTATTGACTTAGTGACATTTTCAAAATAAATCTACTACTAGAAAGACTTTAACTATGTAGTCTAAAAATTATAATTTTAAAGAGGTTTCCCCTTCAATAAGACTATAAGAAAATGTTGATAAAATTAAAAATGTCCTGCTGTCATTTGATTGTCCAGGAGATAGCGTGCCAAAAAGTATCTGACTAACATCAAGCTAGAATTTTGTGTACATGTAAGTACAAGTTAATTTTTTAGTGCCTTTTAAGAAGATGTGGTCGGCTAAGTTCGTCTGCAGGATATAGCTTGACAATGGTCATTTGATAAAAAAGAAAAGGGACTAGCCATGTCCCGCTCATTTTGGTAGAAACTGTGATTTTCATGATCCTGAGTACAAAATTAGTTAGTAGACCAAATATCAAGTTGATGTTAGTTTGTCACTGATGTTGGTTCATGATAGGTTGGTTATGCAAATATTACTCCAAATCAAAGTGGTCAGCTATATAAAATGACAAACTAAACTAATGATTTTTAGTCTACTTACTAATTTTGTACTTAGGATCTTGAAAATCATATTGTCCACCAAAATGGGTGGAACATGGCCACTCTCAACAGCTTTGCTTTTTTCAAATGCCTATTACCAAGATATGTCCCGCAGAAGAACTTAGCCGAGCATATATTATTAAAATTTAACAAAAGATTAAGTTATCCACAAAATTCTAGTCAGATGTTAGTCAGATACTTTCTTGCATGTTATCTCCTTGACTATAAGATCCTTAGCCATCTTTTCTCATATGACAGCTGCAAATCTAAAAAGTTTTTACATTTTATATAAGAATTGTTCCAATAAAGCGAACGTTATTGCAAATTGGAGCATGTACATTTAAATTATACTTCTAACGGATGCATAGAAAACGCTGTTTTTTTCATATTGTATTACTGCTACTGTTAAACCTTTTGAGACTTTTTATTAAAAATGCCTCATCCCTTCCTTTTAATAAAATGAAAGATAGAAAATTATTTCTAATTATAATATTTTGTTACTACCTTCTTTTTATAAAAGAAGCTCCCGGTTTAGGCTGACAAAAAAAGTGGAGGTTGGGATCTTAAGAAGAGATGAAGATGGAGGATAAAGTTTAAAAAAAAACCCTTTTTAGAGGTAAAGGTCTGAGAATCCCATTAGTTAAAATATCCTGCTAAGTGATACATATCCTCAATGTTGGCTTCAGGGACTATCGAACTTGTTTTGTTGGCTCAAGGCCCTTCAAGGCTCAAGCCATCTCACTATTTTTTTGTAATCCTTTTTTGGGTTAAAAGTAACCGAGGTTTATAAGATACGTTAACAAATGGATGGCTTCTCTTTTTAATATATATATATTTAAGGTTCCCATATCCATTATTGCTTCCATGTGTAGCGTAAAAACTAACTATCCCCCTTAAAATAAACATATATTGTTTGTCTTGTTTGTAAGCAAGAAACCTTATTGAAAGGGAGCTAAAGGAAAAAACAGTCTAATGAGTCAATTAGAGAGTAGACGTGAGAAATTGTGTGGTAAAGTTTTTTTTTTGAGTTAACACTCTTTGTTTAGTTGTTTTTATTTTTTATTTTTTTTGTTAATTTACTGTGTTTAGTTTAAACAACTTCTTGATGGTTATTAGTGAGCAATTGCTTTAAATTATGATAAAACAATTTTGTCGGTGTTTTTACTAAATATTCTTAACCCGTATTAATTCTTAAGTTAAAAAATTTCAAGATAAAAAGAACTTTTTATATACTCCGTTTTTAAATTTTCTGTTGAATTGTATGTAATGTTGATAATATAATTGTTATTGTTATATAATATATAATGTTAGTGAAAAAAAGAATAGTTCCGAATTTATTTACTTCACATACATGACACCCATCGAGAAGCTGATCTTAAACCTATAAAAGGACAAATCTATGTACAACGGATCTCCCCAACACCAAATCTAAAGTGTGCCATCGATATATTTGAAATAATATAATCGATAAATAATATAATCGATATTTCCTGTTTTGCTGCCATTCAATGTTTATCCATCACAAATTTGAGACCCGTCAAAATGAAGATTGCAAACACTATGGGATATGTCAAAACAAATAAAATAACTTGCGGATTTTTTCCGAACTAACTTTCCGTACAGCAAAATTTGCTGAAAACCAATTAAATTCTGCTGAAAGGTGGCTAAAAGTATTAAAATAATGTATTGTCATCGTGTTCTGAATTATGCTAAAAGTTTCAAATGTCTATAGCTATTTGGGAAGTTAGTTAGAAATCGATTGCCAGGTTTGTACAGGACAAACAAACAAGAAAGCATGCTAATAAAAACGTAGTAAAATATGTAGATAAATAGATTTTTGTTTAACTTATACTTATGATAATAAATCTCGAAGACCAGAATAGGTCAAGTTATAAAATAGTCAACAAAAATATGCTGCTAATTAGTGTGGCACATAGATTTCTCGAGTCCAGGGATTGTTAAAATAAAATCAAGTTCCTGTGATGCTTTAGTATGCAATGGGCAAAGAAGATTTGATATGGGACCAAAAGTTGTCTAATTATCCATTTGCTTATCATTCAAATTTCATTAAAATGAGACAAGTTGTTTTTAAGATCACAAGGTCCAAAGATTTACTAAAATGTTGATGGACAAACAGACACGAAATGTTCCCTGATGTCCTGCTTATAATTCGTTTAACTGATACATAAAAAATGTTATTTCTTCATACTGCTTTAGAGCTACTGTTAAATCTTTTGGCACTTCTTTATAAAAATACGTCATCCTTTTCTTTAATAAAATATAAGGTTAGAAAATTATTTCTAATTATAATATTTTGTTACTCCCTTCATCTTACAAAAGAAGGGAGGGGTCTTGTTGATCTGAAAGAATTGATCGTTGATCTTGGGATTCTTGAATTTTGAATTTTTATATTCGGAACGATCACTTAACAATGATGATCAATTCAGAATGAAGCAAAAAATCTGTAGCAAGTGTTTAATAAAGATCCATTTTCAGCCACTTTAGTTGATCATTATTTGTGAGAAGAACTTCTGAGATTTTATACTTTTTAATTAATTAAATTTATTATTACTATTTTATTTTATTTTAAACTTAAATATTATAATCCGTTCCCAAAAGAGTTATTATTAATATTTCGCATTTTAATATCAATTTGATATACCTATATTTTTAAACGCTTACGAAAATATGAATGACTTATCATCGGAAATATATTACGCAAAATTTGTGAAAGTGAGTTAAAAAATTGATTTCAAAATTTGTATCTCACAAAATAATGTAGTTAAATAAATAATGATAAATAGACCCATATTTATTAACAAATAACAAATCCTACATGAATTTATAATTATGCATAACATTAATTTATATAACTGCTGGTAAATCAGCTAAGCCTTGGAGAAAAGTTAAATAAAAGCCTGTAAAAATAGCGGTGATGATGATACCACCAAAATGTAATAAAAAGACACTTCTTTAGATGGTTACTCTCCTTATAAAAAAAACAGAGGGGAGTAACAATCCAAAAAAGGTGTACGGAATGTTCTTCTTTAGACTGTTACTCCCCTTATAAAAATAGAAGTGTGATATTCCTTTGTCCCAAAGCCCAAAGTACATTGGACTAAACATCCCTTTCTCTTAATAGATATTTAGTCAGGCATTTATATTCTTACGAAAACAGGGGAGTAACAATCAAAAGAAGAACCATAAATAATATCAGAGTAACAATAAATAATATTAGTTGTCTATATTAGTTCTCAATATTTCATTTCTGCGGGATCTATCTAGACCCTGATATCACATATCACATATTTCATGCCCCCTTACAAAATATGGTTGATTGATATAGAGGCCCGTGGTTCAAATCCCAGCGCTGGAGTGTATTTTTCTCTGTCTGTCTTCCGTAGTTAATAATAATTATAATTTGATTTAAATTCAAATTTAATCGTTCCGTAGTATGAATACTACCAAAATCGTAAAATATGAATTTCTAATTGATTGTACTAGGTACAGGTACTAATTGGGTACTTTATAATTATAAGCGTTATTTCTCGGTTTAGTTCTACATATGTCATTAATGTTGACTTCTAAGACTTGTGGAAAATTGAAAGCTTAAATTCGGGACAAGGTATCATTAACGTCAGTGAAAATCATTCTCCGGCGTAGCTTAGTTGGTAGAGCGCTATACTGGAAATATAGAGGCCCGTGGTTCAAATCCCGGCGCTGGAGTGTATTTTTCTCTGTCTGTTTCCCGTAGTTAATAATAATTATAATTTGATTTAAATTCAAATTTAATCGTTCCGTAGTATGAATACTACCAAAATCGTAAAATATGAAAATATGGTTGTTAAAGTTTTACTATTTCAATCTAAGTCCTCTCAAAAAAAGACCGACAAAATATAATTATGTCATTGGCAATATTATTATAGTATGTAACCGCATTCTGCTTTAATACTATTTGATGTCCTTACTCAAGAAAAGAAATGTTTTATTCAAAATAACTGTTAACAGTAGTTATGCAGGAAAGTTAACATTTGCTTTTGAATTCCAACTAAATGAGACATTTTTTTCTCTCGAAAGTCGTTTAGTTTCCTTATTTAGTAACTTCCAAAAGAAAAATTATTCAGTTTTTTTTCTTCTTCTTTGAATAACTGGAATTCCGAGTTGTTTCTTCTTTTTTATAATGCGTTATATTTTTGCTTGTTTCCGTAGAAAAACCAGTTTTGAACGTTTTTTTTCTTACAAATATTGACGTTTTTGACGTAATTATTATGGATGTCCTCTGAAATCAAGCTGTAATTTTATACTCATTTAATTTCTAAACGGAACCACATATAATATTCTGACAAAATATTTGTGTGTAGGAGTTTTGAAATTATTAAGTTATAGTTTTTTTTCTAATCTTTTTTTTATCCACTTCCTATTTAATTAAGAAAGTTTGAAGCGTCAAACCTTTAATGAGATTTAAATTTATGTTTTTGATTTCTTTTAAAAATTCATAATATAAAAAAAGTTAGTGTACCTCTACCCTGAAAGAATACTTTCGTAAATATTATTTTTTCTTTAGAGAAATTTAAATAAACACTAAAAAGTACGAAGAAAAACTTTCTTCCTAATTTGATTTATTGTATTATTCTACATTGTACATGCATAATATTTTATTTTAAAATAAAGATTTAAATTCGTATTACGCTGTCACCGAACGAACACGCACCGCTTCGGAATCTTATAGGAAATTTTAAGCTGAATAACAATGTTTCTATAAACATGTAAATAATGTTTCTATGCTGTACCGAACATGATTCCGGATATTCTCTTACTTCGATTTCGGGATATTCGCAAATAAATAATATAATCGGCCAAGCCTTGGATAAAATCTACAACAGGCTCATCGGTTTTTGGCGTTGATCCTTAAAATTGTCAACAACTTCTTTCATTAACGTAAAACTTTTTGAAGCAAACCTTTTAGAGCATTAAAGTATGCATCAAATGCGAGTCTAATCCCTGCTCTGTACAAATGAACCCTGATTTTCAGCGAAATTTCAAAATTCTATGTCTCGGTTACTTCATTTAGTTATCCCATTAAGAGGAACTCTAATTCTTGAAAAAATAGAAATCAGAATTTTCTTTACAGAGGTGAAATTTTTGTAATTTGTTTTCTTTAAGATAGTTTATGAGAATTTGAAAGATCAACCTCAAATCCGTTGATTTTCAATGTTTTTTTTTTTTTTTTTTTTTTTTCACCGAATATTTAGAAAATGAAGCTGTTTATCTGTACCCTAAACGATCCCGAAGAGATGCGTTGTCGTTCGAGGACACCCTGTATTATATATCTAAGTAATATAGAAGCTATTATGTTATGTAATAAATTAGAAATTGAATTATTGATATCTTGCTACCATATAGACTAAACAATATACATTTCTTTGTCCATCTAGAAGCTATTTATTATAAACCTTGGGTCAATTTAATTAAAAATAATCTATATAATGACGTTATCATTTGCTAAACTATTAAATTATCTTCTCTTATGATAATATTTATTTTTTGTACAGATTTCTTTCTAGAAGAACTAAGATTGTAGATTATTTGAGAAAAGATTTTTTTTCGCTGTGAGAATCAAATTTTGTTTAATATAAACCTTATTTGTAATTTTATAAATAAATATGTTAAGAACATATTGTAAATAGTTGAACCATTGTGTAATAAGAATTCTTTCTTGTCGTATACGTATTCAGTATGTATGCAAATCTGCCCTGGACAAATATATATATCTATATTATACTCATAAATAATACATACTGGATATTACAGTATACTGGACATAAATTCAAGGCATGTTTATATTATATATCGTCTATAATGCAATCAATACTAGTTTAGCAGAAAGAAGTTTGCCTCCCCCCCTCCTTTATTTATTTTTTCAATCTAAACTGTTGTGTTGTCATGGATAACCTGTCATACAATAATATTAGTTGAGTTGTTTATTATTATCTCTCTATGTTTTATAACGTTCATTCAATACAAATGATTTAATCTGTGTTCTCTTAATTAATAGTTATTCTTGTAGACGTATTCTTAAAGTATTACGGGCGAACATAACATGGTGGCAGCGGCGGGATCGTAGAAGCGTGAGTAAAGAATATTGTCAAAATTTTATTTGAAGTTTAATTTCCCGAGTTTAAAAATTGTTTGTTTACGTTTTCGACATTATTGAAAAAAACATGTCAAAGGAAAAAGAAACTCCGAAAATATGTTTTGACGCGAGCGTAAGTACTATTAAGGACGGTACGTCAACATCGTTTTCGTTTCCGAATGTAGTGCCGCCGGGGCCGTTTTCTTTTAAAAGTGAAGAATGGCCGTTGTGGAGCAAAAAGTTCGAAAGATACAGGGTTTGCTCGGGGCTTTCGGAACAAACTGCAGAACGCCAAGTAAATACGTTTTTATATGTTATGGGCGACAAAGTAGATGATGTTTTATCCTCAATAAAACCCACCAGCGCAGAGTTAAATAGTTACGCTGCTCTCGTAAAGCGATTCGAAGAACATTACGTAAGAAAAAAGAATGTCATTTACGAGAGGGCAAAGTTCAATCGTCGTGTCCAGGAACCGGACGAGGCCGTGGAGCCGTTCATTCAGGACCTGAACAAGCTGGCTGATACATGCGCGTTCGGTGGATTACGTGACGAGTTGGTTCGAGATCGGATTGTAGTCGGTATTCGGGACGGAAGGTTATCCGAAGCGCTTCAGATGGACGCGGAGCTAACGCTAGAAACGGCGGTACGTCGGGTTAAGCAAGCTGAAGATGTCCGAAAGCAGCAGTCGGTGGTCCGTGGAGAGTTAACGCCGAAAATCGAGGTCGAACGAGTTACGAGTCGAAGCCGAGGCGAGTCATCTACTGGAGGGTCGCGTCAACGGAATTTGTCGAGACGGTCTAAACAAATTGAAACTTGTAAGGCTTGCGGTAGGGTGCATGAACCAAGAAGGTGTCCTGCCTGGAATAGCACGTGCCGTAAGTGCAAGAAACGTAGACATTGGGCTAAGTTCTGTCCTAATGTGAGTTCTCAGGTGAATGCTGCAAGTCAAGGAGAAGACCAGGACAGCGAGGACAGTTACTACCTAGGAGCGGTAGGAGCAAAAGGCAATGAACCCTGGAGAGCCAAGATTGGTTTAGAGGGGCGGAGCGTCGTTTTTAAGCTAGACACCGGGGCGGACGTCACTGTCATTGGCATGGATCTGCATCGGAAGATCGGAGCGCCTGCGTTGCGGACCTCAGATAAATCACTAGTCGGTCCGACGGGAATGAAGATTGAAGTAAAAGGTCTGTTCACTTCTACCTTACGCTGGAAGGAATCCAACTCGGTGGCTAGGGTGTACGTGGTAGTAGAACCACAGGAACCACTCCTTGGAAGAGGGGAAATAAGTTCATTAGGAATGTTAGCCTGGATTAATAGTTTGAAGAGAACACCTCCGGAAATAGAGAAAAAGAGGATTTTTGATGGCTTAGGTAAACTGAAGGGCGAGTATAAGATAGAGCTCGAGTCTGAGTTCAAGCCGTTTTCGATTAAGACACCCCGACGGGTGGCGTATCCTCTTCTTGAGAAAACTAAAGAAGAATTGCTACGGTTAGAAAGAGAGGGTGTAATCACACGAGTAAATGAGCCTACCGAATGGTGTGCGGGTTTAGTAGTCGTTCCAAAACCTGGAGGAGCGATCCGGATTTGTGTGGATTACACGGAGCTCAACAAAGCGGTTAAACGAGAGCGCCATATATTGCCCTCGGTTGATGAGTGTGTAGCAAGGATAGGGGATGCAAAAATATTTTCAAAGTTAGACGCTAGAACAGGTTATTTTCAAGTAAGCTTAGACAAGAGTTCTCGTAAGATAACAGCCTTTTTGACGCCGTTCGGAAGATTTATGTTTAACCGATTACCAATGGGAATTACGAGTGCAAGCGAGCATTTCCAGCGCCGCGTGTCGGAAACCTTGGAGGGCGTAGAAGGCGCGGTAAATCTGATGGATGACGTTCTAGTGTTTGGGAAGGATCAGGAAGAACATGATCGAAGGTTAGCTATAGTTTTAGATCGGCTATTGGAAGCTGGTATTACGCTGAACGAAAAGAAGTGTTCATTCCGGAAATCTGAAGTTAAATTCCTTGGGTACGTAGTGAGTTGTGATGGGCTGTCAGTGGATCATAGTAAAGTGAAGGCTATTGTGGCAATGCCAAGACCGGAAAATGGGAAACAGCTGCGGAGTTTCCTTGGTATGGTTACGTATCACCTTAGATTTTTATCGCATTTAACACATATGACAGCACCGTTACGTGATCTTCTTCGCGACGACGATTCGCTGAGTGGCTGGACGGACAGTCATGATCGGGCGTTTCAGGTAATAAAGGAAAATTTGTCTAAACCACCGGTACTTGCCCTGTACGATCCAAAAAAGGAGTCTAGAGTGTCAGCTGATGCATCTTCGTACGGTTTGGGGGCGGTATTGGAACAATGCCAAGGTGGTGGAAAATGGAGGCCGGTTCATTTTATTTCCAGATCCCTAAATGATACGGAGAGAAGGTACGCACAAATTGAGAAGGAAGCTCTTGCGTCTACCTGGGCTTGCGAAAGATTCTCAGGTTATCTTATAGGGTTACCAAAATTTCTTTTACAAACGGACCATAAGCCGTTAGTAGCCCTGTTAGGTTCCAAACCGATAAGTGACCTTTCTCCGAGACTGCAACGGTTTAGAATGCGGTTGTTGGCATTCAATTATAATGTTGTGCACGTTCCAGGCAAAACTTTGTATACTCCGGACGCGTTGTCTCGATCGCCGATCAAGGAAACTCTGGCTGAAAGTCCTGCAAAAGAAGAATTTCTGGTGTTATCCTTGAGGCAGTCCTTGCCTGTGAGTGACCAAAGGTTGCAAGAGGTGGAGGCTGCGCAGCGAGCCGATCCTACATCCAGGAAGTTGTTTGGATTCATAAAAAATGGATGGCCGAGAAAGGAAGAAATATCATTAGAATTGAAACAATTCTACGCGTGTCGCGGTGATCTTGTGATAACTGGAGGGTTGATCACAAAGGATAGAAGAATTTTTATACCTACCAGTTTAAGGAAGGATATGTTGGACAGACTACATGGGGGTCATCTAGGCATAGTTAAATGCAGAGCCAGAGCCCGAGAGTAGGTGTGGTGGCCCGGGATATCCATGCAGTTACAACAGTTGGTGGAAAATTGTAAATCTTGCATTGAGAAGAGGAACACTCCAGTGGAACCTCTGAAACCGACGGAGTTGCCGGAAGGACCATGGATGATGGTAGGCGTTGATTTAGCTACTATTCTCGGTAAAGAATATCTGATAACCGTCGATTACTTTTCACGGTATCCGGAAGTATTTGCGTTGACATCGACTAGTAGTAGCCAAGTCATAAGTCGATTGCAAAGTCTATTTGGGCGCTTGGGAGTGCCTAAGATAGTTCGGTCCGACAATGGACCACAGTTCCATTCCGTCGAGTTCGAGACGTTTGCAAGATCCTACGGGTTTAAACACATTACAAGCAGTCCAAGGTTTCCCCAGAGTAATGGTCAAGCTGAAGCAGCAGTGAAGGTTGTTAAGAACATCCTATCCAAAGGCGGTGACCCACATCTAGG
This sequence comes from Gerris lacustris, assembly GCA_951217055.1. Classification (NCBI taxonomy): domain Eukaryota; kingdom Metazoa; phylum Arthropoda; class Insecta; order Hemiptera; family Gerridae; genus Gerris; species Gerris lacustris. The sequence goes on along the minus strand of OX578279.1, from coordinate 18,563,739 downwards.
ACTCCTTGCCTATCGTTCTACGCCAACAGAGGGACGACCTAGTCCAGCGGAGCTTTTGATGGGAAGGAAACTAAGGACTACGGTTCCTACTCTACCTCGAAGCTTACGGCCGAAGACAGTTCGCTTTGGACCTCTGCGTGAAAAGGGGGAAGAGAGCAAGCAAAAAATTAAATTAAATTTCGATCGTCGCCGTAGAGCTAGAGAGCTTCAGCCGCTAAGCCGAGGACAACATGTGTGGATCCCTGACCTACGAAGGTATGGACATGTGGTGCGTAAGGCGGAGGAACCTCGAAGTTACATAGTTGAGTCGCAGGGGAAAAATATAAGACGAAATCGAGCTCAGCTTGTGTTAGCTCCACATGAGCCAGGTATGGTGGAAGCTCCAACCTCGGCAGAGCCAAAAAAGCTACCTGCTCCTGTGGATAGTAACCCGGAAGAGTGTGAACATCCGCCTACTCCTAAAGGAGCTACTAGAACCAGATATGGCAGGATATCAAGACGTCCCGTTAGGTATCAACCTTAAAGAAAGGGGGATGTTGTGTTGTCATGGATAACCTGTCATACAATAATATTAGTTGAGTTGTTTATTATTATCTCTCTATGTTTTATAACGTTCATTCAATACAAATGATTTAATCTGTGTTCTCTTAATTAATAGTTATTCTTGTAGCCTTATTCTAAATGTATTACGGGCGAACATAACATAAACTACGATTGTCCTTCAGTTTGATCTTAGATTTGTCATACTTCAATTTAAGTATGACAATCTTAATTTAAGTATGATTCAATCAATAAATTATTGGCTTTATGAGCACACGTGTGACATTAAAGTTAGAACATTGATTATTTCCAATAACTACTAAGATAAAATAGTTAAATACGTCCCTTCACTATATAATAGCTTTATTGATAAAACCTATTTTCAACTGCAAGCAATCATCATCCAGCGCCTGCCAGATAATTGAACGAAATTAAATCGAAGATAGGTTAAAATATAGTAACGTAAAAAATAAAATATTTAAACAAATGTAAAGAAATAAAATAAAAACCAGTAGTTCAACTTTTTAAGCAATCTCATGCAATAGATCTATGGAAACATCAAATTGAACTGTGTAAACAGCTTGTTTTCTTTTTGACGGGATGGAAGGTTTCAGCTGCCTAGGTTATGTTTATGTTTCCAGCTAGTTTTTTTTTTTTTCCTCCTCTGGTGATTTAATTTTATTGAAAGCGAAAAAGCTCCCCTAAAGAAAAAAGAACTAGACATGCATCATCACTTAATGAGCGAATTTTTCAAAGAAATCTGCGTATTATTGGCTTATGATAATATAGGAAAATTTTGGTTTAGAATTTGAATGGGTGAAAAAAAAAAAAAATTGGTACACAGGGGTACGGGGTACAAAAGTCAAAATAGTATTTTCCCTTCAAGATGAATGTCGTTGGAAAGCTCTTTAAGAGTACAGTTATTGTTGTTATGTGTACACTTTTGTCATATTTTCATATAAGAGGGGGTAAAATGGAAAAAACACATTTTTATGCAATTTTTGACCCCAAATTGTCAAAATTTGACCTCTAAATGAACTCCAAAAATGTTGGCCAACGAACTCATCCTATCTTTTGATATTAATGACATTTTAAAATTTGTTTGGTATTTTAAGTGCATCCTAGCGTGAGATATCGTCTGGATTGACACACATATATATTATATATACATACATATACATAAAAATAAGTGTTAAATTTCAGGAATCGATTAAGAATGGTCTAAAACGGATTTCCATGGAGAAAATTTTCAAAATTTCGCATTACAAAAATTTTGAAGCCATTGCAATAGCTCAATTTTCTTCGAAAATTCGCTAATAAGACTTCCCTACGAAAAATAAGGGAAGGTTATGGTTATCTTAGGTTAATATTTGTACTTTTTGACCTAACTTAATCATTATCTTTCATCATATCCCTAAAAAGAAGTGACACTTTGTCAATTTTGTTTTATAAAAACTACTGGATTTATCGAGATGGTACAACCGGAATTGTTTTTAAAATGTAAAAAGGAACAGTTAAAGAAAAGCAAGTAAATCGGACAATTAGAAATTAGTGGGGGAAATAGTGCAGATTTACCATTACTATAAATATGGTACGATGTTTATAGCACTCTTTACAATACACACATTTCTGATAAGGAGTCAGTTCATTATCACTGTCACTGAACTGATATGATCAACTGGTCTGCATTTAATAATTAGTTATTGTAGTTTTTGACAGCAAACTAACATCGGACATCGTCAAGTTTCGCAGCTAAGTCAAGTTATTACGTCTAGGTTATATGTTTAGGTGAATTTTGAATTACTTCTGATGTTCTGATGAAACTGATGTTCTAGATTCTTTCATGTTGTTTTCCTACTCTGAGACTAACTATGACTTTACACCTTTTATTAATAAATCCCTTTTCATAAGCACTCAACATAATTCCATCATCCTGTGATGTTAGGTGCAACACTGCTCAATTTAAAAAAGGTTCTTAAATAATAGGGTTATTACTTAACAGATGTTCATTTATTTTTAAATAAATAAACTAAAATAGAATTACTTTATCACATATCAAATTAAGTATTTATTTCTCGATGTATTTCTAGATATATATGTAATAAGTCTGCAAACGTTTCTACTCAACACATGTTTTTACAATCTCAATCTGTAGGCGATCTCCAGTAATAATAACGTTGAAATAATAGTTATGGCTGTACATCTAAACAATTTTATAAGTTAAGGTAAAAAACAATTAGATTACCAGATAGGTTTAAGTAAATTATTTTATTAGATTTACAATTTAATATTTAACTCGCCTTTATGCATATCTTCTTCTTCTTCTTCTTTTAAGCATGAAGCTTCTTTTAAGAAGACGTGGTCGTATCTTCTTAAAACGAAAAAACTGATCTTATCTGAACTTTTTGCAGTATTATAAAACATCGTTTCCATTAGAATTTAAGCATATTATACCTATGTATTATACCTATGCATATTATACCTATGTATTATACCTATGCATATTATTCCTATGTGTTATTAAGCATATTATACTTATGTATTCTTTTTTTTTACATTGAACATAATCGGACCTTCCTATCTTTAGCTTTTTGACTTTCCATATAAAGAGAAAGTATTGTGATGGCGCGAAAATTCGATTTTGAAATTTTGATGGATTTACACGTTTTGGTGTCCCCTGAGTCTAAAAGAGTGGTTTTTAAAAAACGTCTGTCTGTCGTCTGCAGGCGCGTGATACTAAACTACTAGGCCGATCTTGAAAAAAATTTGGCATACATCATACATGTTAAGAGAAATCATACCCCGAGGCGAAATTGAGAAATTAATTTTAGCTCCAAAATTGAAGGTGACCCCCCCCCAAAAAAAAGAAACAAAAAAAAATTATTTCTCAAAAATTGTTCCAACGATTTAGATTTAACAATTCTAAAATGTTGGTGGGGAGTTGTTGATTTTGCTTCTGAGCTTACCGAAGGTAACGGAAGCTATATGTGATCTTTCTGAAGAACGAAAAAATTTTAGGTCTCCGATTTCAAATATTCCAAGACAGAAATCCGTTTCAGACATAAGGGAACATTTTTGGTTCCGTGTCTGTCTGTCGGTCTGTCGTTCAATTTTTGTGAACCATAACCAGTAGCGTACACAGAAATTTTTTTCGGGGGGGGCCCAACCTAATTTAACTTATATGCGGGTTTAGCATACCCCATAATTTATTATAGTTGTAATTTTTTTCCCCCCTTTTCAACACTCTAATTTCAATTTCTAACCTCATATTTAATTAAATTAAAATTCTATGAGGTAACACCTCACTCTGTGATGTGATCGTTCTAAAGAACGATTATGTCTCCGATTCCAATAATTCCAAGACAGAAATCTGTTCCAGTTATCAGACATTTTTGATCCCGTTTCTGGCTGTTAGTCTGTCTCTCGCTCAATCATTGCGAACAATTCTTAAAAACTACTCTTTCGATTTTAATGAAATTCGGATGGCAGTTAATTAACATATAAAAAGTCCATTGTTGGACCTATATAAGGTCCAATCTTCTGGTCCCATTTCCCTCTACCACATTTCTCCACCTGCCACCATTTCTCTTCCACATGTGCACACACATACATTTATTTACACCTTATCTTCAAAAATATTCATCTGATTTTATAAAACTTATCTGATAGAAGCTCACAGATTAATTTTAACTGTCTGCGCTGTTTAAATTTTGGTAAATTGATACTTAAAATCATGTAAAAATCACACCAATTTTGACTAATTTAAAAAAGGAGGAAAAATTGAGTAAATTTAACATGAATAAAGTATCAATATAGCAATATTTTAAGAGCGCAGACGGTTAAATTATTCTTGGGTTATCTGCGGGCTACTTTAAACAAACCATTAAAATTTCATAAAAATCAAATGAGTACTTTTGAAGATATAGGTGTAAATAAATGTATGTCTGTGCGAATGTGGAAGAGAATTAAATAGGTGCAGAAGATTGAAACTTATACGTGATCAGCAATGTTATAACGTGGCTAATTATGACCTACCATCAAAATTTCAATAAAATTGGACGAATAGCTTTTAAGATATGTTGGTTCGCAAAAATTGAAGGACGGACACGGGACCCAAACTGTACCCTAATGTTGAACAGATTTCTGTCTTGGAATTTTTGAAATCGGAGACATAAAAATTGTTCGTTCTTCAGAACTGTCATATATCTTCCGTTTTCTTTGGTAAGCTCGGAAGCAAAACGTGATCCATACTGCAAAAGCAAACGTGGATTTGGAGCACATACGAATTTCAAATTTTTATCTAGAAGAGAATTCTTCTCTAAGAAAATTAAATACCTATTGCAAAACAAAAGAATCATTCGCTCATTCGCTGGGTAATTACATGGGACATTTAACATCAAATGTTTTCTGAACGCTTTTTGAGTTTTTAGATTTAAATTTACTATTACTATGTAATATGAATCAGTTTTTTCACAAAATGATAAACCGATTTATTTATATTGCCTTTGTTTTCCCACTACATGTCGACGAACACTAGTCCGACCTGAGTCAGCAAGAGGGGAATGCCGCATAGACAAGAGGACCCACGTAGCGTTCTACACACAATCCTGGTCCAAAACAAAAATTTGCTACTGAAATCCACAACCATCATTTTCCCGTTTAAGCCAGTCTAGTGTGCATATTTTTATTCAATTAATTTTATTCCATCGGCAAAAGTTCGAGTTAATCGGGCCTCATTTATATTAATGTGCTTAACACCTAGGCCGAGCCGGCAATCGGGTCTATTATTGAACGCATCCCAATTTATTTTTATGCATAATTTCCATCGACAAAATCGGGCCTACTAGCAATCAGGCCGATTCATTGTACTCATCCTAATCAATTCAATGCACTTAATTCTATAGCAAAATATCCGGGCCTAGCTGTCAATCGGAGCAGTCTATTTTTACGAATCCAAATTCAATCCATTGCATTAGGATTCGTAATGAATTGAAGCTGTCCTATAATGCAACCTATGCTATTGAACTGGACTAAAACCACAAAAAAAATCATTGAATTCAATTGGCGAAAAATCGGGCCCAGCCGAAATCGGGTCGATCAAGTTTAATGTTTTTAGTTCCACTGGCAAAAATCAAGGCCTAGTCGGCAAATGAGCCGATTTATTTCATGCATCCTAATTTAATTCAATGAATCTAATTCCATCAGCAAAAATCTCGGTCCAGCCAAAATCGGGCCGCTATAGTGTTTAATAGTTTTAGTTTCATCGACAAATATCTGGGCCCAGCCGACAGTCGGGCCGGTATAATGTTTAATAAATTCAATTCCATCGGCAAAATCCGGGCCCAGCCGACAGTCGGGCCGCTATAGTGTTTAATAGTTTTAGTTTCATCGACAAAAATCCGGGCCCAGCCGACAGTCGGGCCGGTATAGTGTTTAATAAATTTAATTCCATCGGCAAAATCCGGGCCCAGCCGGCAGTCGGGCCGGTATAGTGTTTAATAAATTTAATTCCATCGGCAAAATCCGGGCCCAGCCGACAGTCGGGCCGGTATAGTGTTTAATAAATTTAATTCCATCGGCAAAATCCAGGCTCAGTCGACAGTCGGGCCGGTATAGTGTTTAATAAATTCAATTCCATCGGCAAAATCCGGGCCCAGCCGACAGTCGGGCCGGTATAGTGTTTAATAAATTCAATTCCATCGGCAAAATCCGGGCCCAGCCGACAATCGGGCCGGTAGTGTTGAATGTATTTGATTCTATCGGCAAATCCGGGCCCAGCTTATTTGGGGTGATTAAGTGTATACACACCATAAGATAATACTTAATTAATTCCTTTTATTGGAAAATATTTACAGCCAATTCGAATACATCTGTCATTACTGTGTTTTTTTGGTTTTAAGTGTATGGCGGGTCTTAGGTATGTAATCATTTCGGGGGGGGCCAGGGCCCCTTGGGCCCCCCCCTGTGTACGCCACTGACCATAACCATAACATATCTTAAAAACTACCCGGCCAATTTTAATGTAATTTGGGTGGTAGGCCATAATTAGCCCATTGTTGGTCCCATATAAGTTTCAACCTTCTGCGCGTATTTGCTTCTCTTCCACATGCGCACAAACATACATTTATTTACACCTTTAGCTTTAAAAGTACTTATCTGATTTGAATGAAACTTTTATAGTGTGTCGAAAGTAACCCGCAGATAGCCCCAGATTAATTTGAACCATCTGCGCTCTTTAACTTTTGCTAAATTAATACTTTAATTCGTGTAAAAAATGAAAACCATTTTGAAAAACGAGGGACCAATTAAATGAGACCAATTAGATAATAATAATAATGATTTGTAAAAGCATAACATCAATAAAGTACGTGGATAGGATGCGTGGAAGGTATGTGCCACACCAATTGGCAGTCTATTTCTTTTTTCTTTTTTGTTAGATTTATAAATTTTTGCATATGAGTATTATTTATACCTTGTTAATAATCTTTTATTGATTTCAAATAATCTATTTTAATTTATTACTGAATAATCACTTACACTGATCTAATAATATAGATTTTTTGAATGAAAAAAAGACGAATCACAGAATTCAAATAGAATAATCGAAATGTAGTCATGAACGTTCAACTCATAACTTAGAGCATATTACATAAACCAGCGCCGGCGCTACGTACAGGCGGAGCAGGCGGCCGCCTGTGGCGGCCAAACTCAGGGGGCGGCCGCTGACGCCCTCAGGTTGTTTTATTTTATAAATTGAAAAACAAAATCTATAGTAGCAAAACGATAGTCATGTGCCTAACCCCCGTCTTGAGTAGGCAGTTAGAGATATAACACTATTAATAACACCACAAGACTACAAGACAATACCTTATCAGTTGCTGTTTTAGTTAAGTAGCCGTGCTAATCGCATTTTGGGTTGATTCTTGGGTACACCGGTGTTACTTCATTTTATTCCTAAAAAAAAACCATCGGGTGTCTTTGCTATATTATATGAGTTCTGAGAACATATTTTGTTTATCTATGTACATAATACATAATATGTATTTTTCTTTCTCTTGTAACCCTCCTTAAGTCTTTTCCATTATACCTCATATCTTTTTTTTATTTATATTCACTTAACTCTTTTCTTACCCCTTTATAGCTTTTATATATTCACCCCTTCCCTTAATTTGTTAATTGTAATAGCTCTCCTAATAAAATAAAAATCGGTCCGAGACAAATCAGACAACGTTTTTCATATTATACGAGTTCATTAATACTTAGCCCAGTGTTTTCCATTTATTAGTTTTAGTAGGTACCATGTAATTATTATTAAATATTATCATCAATATTTAAAAATAACTTCTCCTAGGCGGGGAATCGATCCTGGCCTCTCTCCATCCGTGGTTTTAAAGCTATTTTAACTAGATTTTTCCAGCGAAAACGGCTTATATCGTTAGATTCGTACTTAAATGGACTACATTCCAGCATTTTTTAATCAAAATCGTCGGAACTGTTTTCGAGAAATAATTTTTTTTCAGAGTGTTTGGGGGGTAGCGGCTCCTAATTTGAAGCTAAAATTCATTTCAGGATATGATTTTTCTGAACATGTATGCCAAATTTTGTTAAAATTAGCCCAGTAGTTTAGGCTCCAGGCATCTGCACAGATGATAGGCAGACATTTTTTAAAACCCACTTTTTGGACTCAATGGACCTCAAAACGTGTAAATTAATCACAATCTCAAGATCGAATTTTTGCCCCCTCACTAATATTTTTACTTTCTCTTTATATGAGAAAGTAAACGAACCCAACATAAAATTTTAATCTTTCCAGTTATTACTTTCTCATATAAAGAGGAAGTATTGTGATAGCGCGAAAATTCAATTTTGATGGATTTACACGTTTTGAGGTCCCTGAGTCTAAAAAAGTGGTTTTAAAAAATGTCTGTCTGTCGTCAGTCGTCTGTGCCTCTGGAGCCTAAACTACTGGGCCAATTTTGACGAAATTTGGCATACATGTTCAAAAAAATCATACCGCGAGGCGAAATCGAGAAATTAATTTTACCTCCAAATTTGAGGGCTCCCAAAAAACTGAACAAACGTGAAAAAAATTATTTCTCGAAAACGGTTCCGACGATTTTGATTAAAATGTAGTCCATTTAAGTACGAATTTAACGATATATTCCTGAGAAATAGCTTAAAACAGGAACGGAGAGGGGCCGGGTTCGATTCCCCGCCGAGGAGAAGTTATTTTTATGAGTAATTTTGATGAAATGTTCAATAATAATTAAATGTACATAAAACTAATAAATTGAACACTCTGGGCTATGCAATTATGATGTATGTCTGAGTTGTCTCGGACCGGTTTATTTTTGTGTAATAACCCAAACACATAAATGTAGGAAAGAAAAAAAAAATCACACTTCTCCCACTCCCCCCCCCCCCCCCCCCCCGTTCAAAAAAATGCCTATTTCAATGGGGCGGCCAAAAACCATCCTGCCTGTGGCGGCCAAAAGTATAGCACCGGCGCTGACATAAACGTTAAAACCTGATACCTCGCTCCGGGGCATCTTAAAACAGTTAAAAAGAATGAAAATGGTAGCTTTATTTTAAAATTATAGTTGTTTATTATATTCTTCCCAAGAAATTATCTTATAAATTATGTACTTTTCCTTTATATATTTATGGGTAAATGTGGCGTAAAATAAACTTATTTGTTGACGGCTATCGGCTATTAAATAACAAACCATAAAATAAGTTATTCGACTATGTAATCATTCATGCATTGTATGAAATAATAAAGAAGATCATAAAGTTTAACTTTTATTTGAGGGTAATTTATGAATTTTAGCCGCTGGCTAACTCTTATGCAGTAAACAAGTAAATTAAATACAATAGTAATAGTAATAAACAAACTATATTAATAAAGCCTCGTCCTTACTGCCGAACCAAACAGAGGAAACAACCCGACTCTACTACTAGTCTACTACGACTCTAACTAATAGTTAGAGTCGTAGTAGGCATGCGCAGAGACTAATAGTCTCTGCGCATGCCCGATCTAAAGTGCACCTGCGCATCTCAAACTTGCAGGCATGCGCAGAGACCAATGATCGGCTCGTTTCCTCTGTTGGGCTCGGTAACCTGAAACGAGGCTTAAGTGATTATTATCGATCTGTAAACAGGTTGAAACTATTATTTTTAATCTAACTTTTCATTAGCTGAACTATCTAACTTTTCAGTAGCTGGTATAAAGTTATTATTCTTATACTTCATTGACAATAGTTATTTATGTAACTAGGCAGCAAAATGGAATTTTACTGACGAGTGATTAGATCAGGGGCGGATCCAGGGGGGGGCGAGGGGGGCAACCGCCCAGGGCCCCGCGCCTTGGAGGGCCCCGCGCCATAGAAAATTAAAATAAAATACTTATACTTTACAGGCAAATTTATAGTTCATAGTGAAGATTGTCCGCGGACCCCCCGTGCAATGTACAAAACATGAAATATTAGAATTATAAAATTCAGTCGAATTTAGTTTACATGGTAGAGCCTAATACCTAACTACCTTTTCGCGGGGCCCCTCACTATAAAAAAGTCAAATAAATAAGTTATAAAATATAGATTTATTTTTTTTATGTTTAAGATAGCCAGCGGGGCCCTGCTCCATATAAAATTTAGTGAGTTAACGTCCTAGTGTTTTCTCACCCTTCCCCTTTTCAAAATGATGACGATTTTGTTATTTTTTTTGTGGGATAAATCTTCATTATGTGCCCAACCTATATCTAAACGTCCAATTTAATTCGGGTTTTTTCAAACTGTTCCTTTTTACATTACAAAAACGAATTCGGTTGTAGCATCTCGATATATATTAGTTTGTTTTTTTAAATTTTAGTGAAAAGTATGGAAGGTTATGGTAAGTTTAGGTTGAGTTTAGTACATTTTGACCTGACATAACAATAACCTTCTATCATTACCCTATAAAACGTGACATTTCGTGTATTTTTTTTAAAACAAATAAATAACACTGAATTTATCGAGATACTACATAACCTTAATCGTTTGACAATGTACAGAGATATGTAAAAAAGACAAATCCTGTAAAAAGGAATAGTAAAAGAAACTAAGTATATCGGACAGTACGAAATAATTGGGCCAATTAGTGCAGTTTTACCAATTAATGTCAAAGAGAAACTTCACCTCAGAGATGCATAAAAACGCTGTTTTGAGAGGTCATATTTACAACATTTTCCGGGGGAGGACCCCCGGACCCCCCTTAAAATGTGTCTTTGAAAATTAAACTAAGAACTTGGCACTAAAATGGGAAGTTATATGCTGAGAATATGAATTCTGAGAGTGAATTTAAAGTGCTCGAGTGTAGATTTCAAATGATAGGACTGATCACAAATAACACAGCTTAACTTTTTATTTACAATAATAATTTAACCATAAAACCCAAAATATCATGAAGAAGTATAACAGAGCTTAATTATTACAATACAAATGTTTCTTTTCGATTAAGTGAAGGGAATTACCGTAAAATAGAATCAAGTTATAAGTGGTTTATTATTAAGTTACTTTATTGTTTTTTATCAGCAATCCCCGCTCTATCCTAGGGGGCCCCGCCATTTTGTCTCGCCCAGGGCCCCGCAAGATCTAGATCCGCCACTGGATTAGATTATCCTCCAAGCCGAAGGCGAGGATAGGCTATGATAATTAACAAAAACGCTCAGGGTGTATGACTTTGTTTCCTCCCTTGGTGCGTAAATAACTATTCCTGACTATTTTAGCTACTTTTCTGCCTGTTTTTAATATTTTTATGACAAATCAGCGAAATAGTACTTTCCAGCCTAAAAACAGTTAAATAATGTTTAATTTTGCTGCCGTGAGTAGATAAATATAATTCTCAATCGCTTTCCAAGCATCGCTATCATTGTGCCATCTGCCATCTGGCATTGGTATATTTTCTGTTCTCAACGAATTTATTCCTAACAATTAGGTACCTGGCCGTCCGCATCTAGTTATTATATTGTGAGTATGGGAATTCCAAGTCAGTATATTCTGTCGAAGTATAGCACTGATAAAGTACTTAAGTAATTATCAGAAGAAAGAACTTGTTAGGTGGACACTATCTTTTTTAAGAGAAGGTGGCGTTTTCTCATGGTTAAACTTATATTTCCACTTACTAAATTCCGCTTTGGTTATTCCTAGGATTGTTGGCAGGTTCTGATGTCCAGGACTGAAACCTAAAAGGTATATAAAAGCTTGGGAATACTCAGACTCAAATCAATTAATAATAATAAATTAAGAATAACAAATAACTTAATTGCTTAAGGCTCTACCGCCCTTTGAGGTTAGAAAAGACAGTAAAATTAAAATTTCATTTGTTCTAAGCAAGATATCAAAAATCTAAGTACAGGCTTCATTCCCAATTTTAATTCTGCACAATTTGAGCCCTATTTCAACTTCCTATGATAAATAGTACAGGGGCCATTTCAATACAACGATAAAAACTCGATGTATTGAAATAGTCGTAGTATTTATTGTAGTAGGGAGTTGAAATAGGGCTTAAATTGTGCAGAATTAAAATTAGGAATGAAGCCTGTACTTCGATTTTTGATATCTTGCTTAGAACCAATAAAATTTTCATTTTAATGATTTTTCTAACCTCAAAGGGCGGTAGAGCCTTAAGGTGCGTATAGATGTTTCAATTTCATTTCTCCGTATGATTGATCAGCACACTTTCAATCTAATTGAACGTCTCTTACCTACTGTTTAGACGAAGCAATCAAATTGAATCGCCAGTGAAAAAAACTAGCTAAAAACATAAACATAACCTATGCAGCTTAAACCTTCCACTCCATAAAAAAGAAATCATATTTAATGAGCTGTTTACACGGTTCAATTTTATGTTTCCATGGCGCCATCCAATCAGATTGCCTCAAAAGTTAAACTTCTTTTCCTTGGGCAATAGCGATGAGCAATTTCATTGAATTAGAGCTTAAACGTTGCAATTTCATTGATTCAGTCGTCTTTCAATATCATGGAGCAATGAAATTGAACCTTCTAAACGCACTATTAGAGCCATACAATCAAATTGTTTCAAACGTTGAACTTCTTTTCCATGGGCAATGGCAATCAGCAATTTCATTGAATTGGCGTTTACATGTTTCAATTCCAATGATTCAGTCCTGTTGCAATATCATGGAGCAATGAAATTGAACCGTCTAAATGCACCTTTAATTTTATGTTTTTAAAAATCAAACATTATCTTAAACTATTATAAAGGAAATTTAATTGAATAGATTTGCATTGAAGTATAGCAGATGAAGTTGGTTAGTATTCCGCATTATCAAAAATATTTGCTATAAATCATTAAAATCTGTTAAAATAAGAAGTTACCATTCAGTTAACTGTTTTGTTTATTTATCGACAAGTTCGTATATTATTATTCACTTACATAATAACATTCAAGAATGTGATGATAACAGTATCATTTAGAGCAGGTGAAATGTTTATATAGAAAGATGCGGGTAAACTGATAAGGCTACGTTGTCATGGGAATCCTCCTGCTGGAGTTTATAGTAAGTTCCTACACTACCTTAGTGATTTCATTATCACACTGACGTCTTTAGATTTCCCACAGCTGTTTAGTTACAATGACCCCTCTCATCGTTTAAATGAATATTACAATTATCTTTTCCTTTTTTTTAAAAACCGAAAAAAAAAACCAGATTGCAATCATCAGATTAATCTTTAGTTTAATTGTTTTATAAGCAATAAAAACTGTTGCGTGTTCAGAATAATTTGATTTTTTAATATGTAAATATGATAATAAAGGTATTAGGTTGTTAACATAGCAGTTAAATTATCGCTAAAAAAATAAATAAATGGACATCTAATTGCTTTTTGTTCAGTATTGCATTGGGAACATTTTTTAAACAAAGATTTTAAATATTATCTTTTTTTTCCATTTTTGTTTATAATTAAAGCTTTGTTTCTATTATTTAGAGCAAATAAATAATCAGGATTTATATAGGTGCCTCACATAATTTTAAGCAGATGAAAATTATTTCTCCTCTGAGGTTTAAAAAAAACAAAAGGTTCCCAACCTGTTTTATTCGAGGACCACAATGATGTAAAACATTGAAAAATGACAAAAAAAATAAGTCGGCATGCAGTTAACTTTTTTGATTATTTATCGAATGGTTCATGTTATTAGTATTCACTTTTTTCAAGAATGAGATTGTAATAATTGAGATTATATTAAAGTCCTTGTAAAAAAGAAGAAAAAAAAAACATTTTAAAAAAGAAAATGGGGTTTTTTGGTGGCAACTTAATCAAAACTGACACTGAGCTCGAACCTTTTTTAGATGTGTCTATATGTTGAATTTACTAAAAACACGGAAAGAAACGCAGACTAACTTACTCTGCATTTCTTTGATCTGAAATGGGGCTAATTGAAAAAAACGAAATGTAAAACATTTATGTATTTTACATTTCGAGTGTGTTTTTCTTCAACCTATAATTTACTGGTGTACCATTGAACCAGGTTTACAATAGGAGGAAGAATAATACTCGCTAAATATTTTTAAAAAATGGAATATTACCAACACCAACATTAGCGGGAGCTTATATGGATGTCATCAAGGAATAACAAAAACAGTTTCGCCATGAAAGTATATTATGTTTGTTTAACAAAGCATCAGCTTTCGACCTTCATAAGGTCTAAAATATGCGGAAGAAATAGATTTAAATTAATAAAATTAAGTCGAATTACCTTTCACTAATTTATTTTATTACAGTATACTATTTCTTCCGCATTTCAGCACTGATGATGATGGCCTTTTGAACGATGAAAGCTGCTTTGTTAAATAAACGACTTTTAAATTTAAGTAATGAGACAGGTTATGTAATTACTTTTTAAACAGCAATTATATAACAGCATTTTAAATGTAACCAATATAAGTTTAATTTAAAATACATTAACGATTAATAAGTAATGATGTTACTTAATGATATTACCACGACTAAACGGATATTAATAATGTAATTTGTTTGGATGGACTGATTTTATTTTAAATCATTTAACAAGTTATAAATAATAATTGTACTTGTTAAAGTTATTACTATTTATTTACAAGTGTTAAAGTTCAAAAATGTTGAATGACTTCAACAATAAGAAATTTAAAAAAAAAATATTACTATAGTTGTTAATGCTCATTTGAAGAATAATTAAGTCATTTCAATTCACAAAAATAAGAATTAAAACTAATTTAAATGTTTAATTAAAACAACTCACTAGTAATGTATGAATGAGTACAGTTCGTTTTATATTTTTGGAACAAAGCTATATATGTAAATCTGGTTTTTATCAGAGGATGATGGCATTTACTAAAATATTATAATTCGTGTGAATAACGTTGTTTTATTTTAATGGAAGATATTTTTTTTGGGTAGTTTTAAATTTATGTGATGATCTTATCAGTTGATCTTTGTTATTCGCTCTCAACAACTGCAATAATTTATGACAATTGAATACGATAAATATGAATTTGATTATAAAAGAATACAAATAAAAATAAGATTATTTTATCAAATTTGAATATTAATAAATCAAAAATATTAATTTCTCTTAACGTTATCAGCTGCAGTTGTCTTTGTGGATTAGTTTAATAATGCACAACTGATATCCTCTATATAAAATAGTAAATATATATTAAAGAAAGTAAATTATATTTTGAAATTACAATTAAAATCAATAATATTATTTAATCATTTAAAAGAATTACTAAAACTAAAAAGCTATACTAATTGAAATAAGTATAGCAAATTTAAATTGGGTATTTCTTTTACAAAATTAATAATCTTGTCAACTTTTATGATCTTATATTTTATTTTATTTTTTTTTTTTTTTTACAATTGGCCTTCTTTAATTTTTTCTTGTTCCTATCTGAGCTTTAGGTCTGTTTTTTTTTTTTACAATATATTGTATATACAACTATACACAATATTGTATGAATTATATTTACTTCATTAGTATTACTTTTTGTACTATTACAATAAATGTTAGGTCATAGGATTAATGTATATCTTTATGTGTTATTTTACCAATACCTACACTATATTATGTATTAAACCGGCGATCAATTTTAAACACGAATTCAAATCTACATATTTATAAAAGTGAATCTGTATTATAATATATAAAAGTATAATCTCATTCGGTTTATATCGATGGATTTTTTCCCTGCTTACATAATACGCGATGAGAAAAAAATAAATATATATATATATATATATATATATATATATATATATATATATATATATATATATATATAATATTATTTACATCAGAGCAAAAGAATGTACAAAACAAACTAAAAAGAAGTCATAAATTCAGTTATTATCTAATTACACTGTGTGTAGATTTCAAGACGAAAAAAGTAAATAAAAAATAAACTTTTTAAGATTGCGTTGTGAGAACGAATAAGGTTTTATTTTTATTTTAATTAGGTTTGTTATGAAGTTATAAAAATATAATTTGGAACATCTCTTGGAATAGTGCAGTGGTTTCTTATTGATGCAATTTTGTATGTATGAAAGTATACTATGATTTGTTTCATTGGAAAATAATATGCCTTCAGGAGCATCTTTTGGTTGTAATGTTCTTTTTTTAGAACAATGTACCAATGCACGTGCTTATGTCACTTAAGATAAAAAAAAAATAAAACAGCTTTTAACTTAAACTTCAAAGATACCGTCTTCTTATCAAAGTGGTATTATATAATAATGTAAGAATTTGTTTATTAGATTGGTCTATTTGAAAAAAATAAATGTATTTTTGACTTTTATTGAAAGAGTAATGATAGGAGCAGTTAGAAATGGGAATTCAATGTGTAAGGCGTTTTATTATAGTTATGTAATACTATACCTAGGTAATGCAGTCAGGAGATTTCTTTTTAAAAGAAAAGGTCTTAAATCACGTGTCTTTTTCTTCAAATGGTGTTCAATCAGTGAGGAATTTCTTAGCAACTTATTAGGGTCTTTTTCACCTTGCAGAGTCGAGGAAAATCAAAATGATTTTCACACTTATCTGTCTATACTCATGCCATTATACTTTGTTATTCTGACAGCGCGGGAAAATCGAAAAAAATGGGAGGGGAGCCAATGAGAGCTCGAGATTTTGGCGGGTAGTAGGTCGGGCCTACTAGGCAAACAAAAAAATCACTGGATAACCTTTTAACCACCTAGTGGTTTTACCAATCGAGAGAGCCAGCGTGGCCGTGTGGGTTAAACCACGTCTGCTCGGCCATCACTGAATCATGAGTGGAACGAGACGGGGTTCGATTCCTCTGATTTATATGGCTCACTATTGATCACATCATACTCGCTTCGGCGGTACTATGTACAGAGGTATGATGTGTGAAGTGGCTGGAACTCTCTACCGCGGGGCGTAAAAAGGGCCTAAGTGATGGCCTAATTGCAAGGTTCGAACAAGTGGTTCGTCCTACCCGTTCTAGTAGAAAGTACTAGACTACTACTACTACTACTGGTTTTACCAATCTGAGGACCAATAGGGTGGCCAATCTGAGCTGTCAGATTCACAATGTATAATGGCATGAGTATAATGAAGGATCGAGTACATTGAAAGTACAATCCTGTCTGGGTTAGGGTGGATGCGATTTAAGGTGCGTTCAGACTATTCTGACGTGACGTGGGAACACGTCACGTCGCAGATACCGTGGGACCACGTCAGACATGAGGCGGTGTTCACATTGACCTGACGTCAACACATGAAAGAACACACTTCGCACTTGTTGCTTCTCCCGTCGGTTGGTTTTGAGCCTTCAATCATGAATGTTATCCGTGTTTTTGACATGCTGGAAGCAGAAGAAGAAGAAATGGCTGCTCTGTGTACTGCAGCCATTTACTCTTCAAGAGAATGGGTGCATCCTATCAATGTGAATCGAGATGGATTCGGGGAGTTTCAAAATTTAATGCCTCAACTAATAGAAGATAAAGAGCGGTTTAAGTGGTATTACCGGATGACAAAAACGGAATTCTACCATCTCCTAAGCTTGGTTGCTCCGATTATAGAGAACGCTCCACTCAATTCAGGGAAAGCATTTCGGCTGAGATACGACTTGAAGTTTGCTTCAGGAAAGTGCTTACACATCATTTTTTTCAAAATTAAAAAATAATAGTGGTAAAATTACCACTGCGGTAATTTTACCGCAGTAGTTTCCAACTTTTTAGAATTTTTTTTTACAAAGTGCGTTTTGTTATAAATCAGAAAATAGGGTAATCTCAAAAAAATGTAGGTAATCTGATATACATATTCCCTTTTGTTGTTGGAATAGAAAACAAGTAAGTATATATAACTATAAACTATGGATGCAGTGTTTTATTTATTTGTTTTTACAAAGTGCGTCCCCTATTTCATCCCAAGCCTCCTTTCGTGAATGTTGATTTCGATATTCCCGGTTTGTAGGGTAGTACAGTACCGGATTCGCCCGAACGTATTCAATTAACACATCTTAAAAAGAAATCACCATCCAAAAAAATCCATCTTTAAAAAAAAAAATCCCTAAAAACGGTATGTTAAAACAGTAGTAATAAAGGACCTGACTCTTCTGACGCCGTCCCACGTCTGAAGAAATATCTCGAACTTTTGATATCCTTCCCACGCGTTATAACGCGTGTGGCGTCAGATAGCATCATACCACGCGTTCCCACGTCACGTCAGACCAATGTGAACATAAACTCACAAAACCCTGTATTACTTTTTTATATCACACGCATTATGACGTGGGCCCACGCATTACCACGTCACGTCAGAATAGTCTGAACGCACCTTTTAGTTTATCCATGTGATTCTTTTACTCCCTTCTTGGTCATCTCCCTTCATATCTGGCTTCTAGGACTCTCTTGAGGGAGTCGCAAGAAATTTCTTCGTTTAATTGTAAATAAAACTAGAACATACAAAGTTGTTCAGTTTATTATCAAATTTAAATATATATTTTTTGATACTTATTATTATCAATTCAATTAGAAACAATTTAAGAATTCGCAGATACAAATATTAAGCCGTTCAATAATTTTAAGGGAAGAGAAATATACTTTTATCTACTCTCGGCAGCAAAATTAATCTTTACTTATCTGTTTTTAGGCTGAAAAATACTATTTCGCTGATTTGTTATTAAAAAGAGGCAGGAAAGTAATTAAAACAGTCTGGGAATTATTTCCCTGCGTTGGCAGAGAAAGTACAGTGTTTACCAGTTGCGTCATAACATCTGTTTTTGGTTGTGTTAAGTTTTATTTTAATTTGTGTTATTTTAATTTAGTTTTATACTTGTTTTATTACAAAGCAATTTTATATTTTAATGCATTAATATGTTTACCTAAGCTTTCATTTAAATCTTAAAGCTTTTATCTAAATAGCGTGAGTAGATGATATATTGTATGCAACAAGGCAGCAAAGGAAACATTTCTGCCTCGTGTATTCATTGAATTCGTAGCCTTTCCTTGAAAGGTGACGAATACAGAAGTCGACACCAGAGTGATGTAATATTCCGTAGAATTTACGTTAATCCTTGATATTGGAATCTAAAGTCCACCAGCTGGGGCCACGCGTTTTCACTCCAAAAATAGAAAGTATTCCTAAATAACCCTAAAGGCTACAACAGAGCATAATCTGAAAACTATACCGAATGGTATTTGAGTTTACTTGGAAAACAGAACATTTAAGAATGTACATTTTCTTCTCAGTAGTTTACCGTTAACTGTATACAAATAGAAAGTAATTTTATTGGTGCAAGAGTTGAATTTACGGGTGACAAATTAAAGAGAACCCTCTCCTTTTTTTTCGAGCAGACAGAAATTTCAGAAGTTGTAGAAAAATTCATTGTCGTGTGTCAATTCAATTGTTGTGTGTTGTATCTTGTATTATTAATTTTATAGAGGGGATGATTACTTTTGTTTAATTTCTTAAGAGAAAATAGGATATTATCACTAATACTAAATAAAGAAG
Organism: Gerris lacustris; assembly: GCA_951217055.1. Classification (NCBI taxonomy): domain Eukaryota; kingdom Metazoa; phylum Arthropoda; class Insecta; order Hemiptera; family Gerridae; genus Gerris; species Gerris lacustris. The sequence goes on along the minus strand of OX578279.1, from coordinate 18,544,188 downwards.
TATGAGTAACGTTGCCAGCAATAACTTGCTTCAATGTAAACAGATTGGCAATTTTATTGCTTGTGTATTAAGCCTTAAGGAGCGTTTAGACGGATCAATTTCATTGGTCCATGAGATTGAAACATGACTGAATTAATGAAATTGAAACATGACTGAATCAATGAAATTGAAACAACACTGAATCAATGAAATTGAAACATGACATAATTAATGAAATTGAAACATGACTGAATCAATGAAATTGAAACATGACATAATTAATGAAATTGAAACATGACTGAATCAATGAAATTGAAACATGGCTGAATCAATGAAATTGAAACATGGCTGAATCAATGAAATTGAAACATGACTGAATCAATGAAATTGAAACATGACATAATTAATGAAATTGAAACATGACTGAATCAATGAAATTGAAACATGACATAATTAATGAAATTGAAACATGACTGAATCAATGAAATTGAAACATGGCTGAATCAATGAAATTGAAACATGGCTGAATCAATGAAATTGAAACATGACTGAATCAATGAAATTGAAACATGACTGAATCAATGAAATTGAAACATGACTGAATCAATGAAATTGAAACATGACTGAATCAATGAAATTGAAACATGACTGAATCAATGAAATTGAAACATGGCTGAATCAATGAAATTGAAACATGGCTGAATCAATGAAATTGAAACATGACTGAATCAATGAAATTGAAACATGACTGAATCAATGAAATTGAAACATGACTGAATCAATGAAATTGAAACATGACTGAATCAATGAAATTGAAACATGACATAATTAATGAAATTGAAACATGACTGAATCAATGAAATTGAAACATGACATAATTAATGAAATTGAAACATGACTGAATCAATGAAATTGAAACATGGCTGAATCAATGAAATTGAAACATGGCTGAATCAATGAAATTGAAACATGACTGAATCAATGAAATTGAAACATGACATAATTAATGAAATTGAAACATGACTGAATCAATGAAATTGAAACATGACATAATTAATGAAATTGAAACATGACTGAATCAATGAAATTGAAACATGGCTGAATCAATGAAATTGAAACATGGCTGAATCAATGAAATTGAAACATGGCTGAATCAATGAAATTGAAACATGACTGAATCAATGAAATTGAAACATGACTGAATCAATGAAATTGAAACATGACTGAATCAATGAAATTGAAACATGACTGAATCAATGAAATTGAAACATGACTGAATCAATGAAATTGAAACATGACTGAATCAATGAAATTGAAACATGACATAATTAATGAAATTGAAACATGACTGAATCAATGAAATTGAAACATGGCTGAATCAATGAAATTGAAACATGACTGAATCAATGAAATTGAAACATGGCTGAATCAATGAAATTGAAACATGGCTGAATCAATGAAATTGAAACATGACTGAATCAATGAAATTGAAACATGTAAACACTAATTCATTGAAACTGCTCATTGCCATTGCCGATGGGAAAGAAGTTGAACTAGTAGTTTAACTTTTTAAGCAATCTCATTGACTGGCTCTATGGAAACATCAAATTGAACTGTGTAAACAGCTTGCTGTCTTTTTTGATGTAATGGAAGGTTTCAGCTGCATAGGTTATAAGTATGTTTTTATATAGTCTCCCCCCCCCCCCCCCTTCCACTGGCGATTCAATTTGTTTCCTTCGAAGTCTAAACAGTATAGAGGCGTTTAATGAGATTGAAACGTGCCGTTCAATTATCTGAAGCTACGAAATTGAACCGTCTAAACTTTGCCTTAACCTTTAAGAACCACTTGCAATAATTTATTTCGAATTTTTGGAGTAGCATTTTATAAGAGAAATTATAACTTACTTATGGTCTGAAGGAATAAAATCGCTTTTGGTTTGGTTTGAATTATGTCAAGGTCAGGTTTGTTTGTCTGTCTGTTTATAATAGTAAAGCTACCGTGGCATTCACTGAATAAGGTTTCTATTCAGGTATTAGGAACTAGAAAATACCTGTACCGGTACCTGAGTTTCTTTAGAACTCAGCTACTGGTCATAATATCTTTATAACTTACAAGCAAGTTTTATTGTATATTCTTTTCTATATAAATGATAACGTTTAAATAGAAAATGTGATTTTTTTTTCTTCCTTGTTATTTAATGATGGATGACAGATGATTCCGATCTAAAACCTGAATACAAAAAAAAAAATTGTTTGTATGAAGTACAAAATCTTTTTGAGTTTACTGAACCGTTACTTTTTTCATTGGTACCAATATAATAGTGAAGCTTTCCGAACATCTAGGTTGAAATTGAGAACAGAATACAAATTATCCGGGTAAAAGAGAGGAAAAATGAAGCCTAACATCGTGAGAAAAAAGATATCATAAAACCAACATTATCTTTCTTATACAAAAGACGTTCCTTTTGTACAATTGATGTCTTTTTTTATAGCGTTTGACTCTATATTATAAGGTTGAACAATGATGTTTACAATATTCAAAGAGATATACTGTCGCAGGATAATCTTCTAATGTCCCCACTTACATGTAGTTTTGTGTTCCTTTGTCTTATCTGTTATTCTTTTGTTGCTACAAAATTTTCCCGGCATTTATTCACCCACAATTATCTATAGAACTTTTAAGCATTGATAATCATAAATTTCGAAATGATGGTAAAAAAAAAAAAAAAATTTATTGAAAGAGAATGTTAGTTTAATGGGAAATTAGTGGTTAGTAGAACAGTTACATTTAATTGTTAAATATATTTTTGTTCCTCATATTTATCTAAAAGTAAGGTGATGTGTTAGAATTAATGTGATATAATATTAACCAATAAATTAAATCCAAAAAATAATAGTTATTAATTATCTTTAAGATTTATAGATAATAAACATAAATATTAAGTGAACATGATAACTTTGCATGTACATACATACATACATCCCTGGTGCTACAGCTCTCGAAGAGCCTGGACCTGCAACACAGTTTGCTTCCAGAGGTCTCTATCCTGGGCCACAGTCCTCCACCTACTTACTCCCAGGCGTCGGAGGTCGTCCTCAACTTGGTCGTTCCACCGAAGTCTTGGGCGCCCTCTTAACCTTCTTCCTCCTAGATTTCCCTTGAAGACCTTCTTCAAAGGAAATAACTTTGCATGTAGTGTAAATGAAATTTAATAGTTTCGTCAATTTTGTCAATACATATGTGTAAATAAATAATTATAAATTTAGATGGCAGGATAAAGAGAGAACAGCGAGATGAAACCTGATGAAATCTTTATAATGGCGTTTGGCGAGTGATTAATTAATTTAAAAAATGTTACAATAAATATTAGTTGATAATATACCCAAACTAAAGTCGTTAGTTTTAGTTGTGAGTGTCAAATTTGTTTAATTTAGGTCTCGTGTAATAAATTTTAACGCGAGCTTCGATTAAACTTATTCCTTCTTATTTAACACGATTTAACTTATTCCTTCTTATTTAACAAGATTTAACGCATTCCTTCTTATTTAAAAAGATTTAACGCATTCTTTCTTATTTAACAGTGCTTCCTCAGCTTCTTATTTAACACGTATTTTAACACGAACTTCTTTTTTTTAACTAACATGCGAATTACGTTCAGCAATCTAACAGGTTATAACAAGCGGGCTTTTAAGGGTAACCTAGGCAAACGAAAGCTATATAATATACACTTTACAATGAATATTCAAATATGTATCAAAATAAAAAAAATATTTTGAAATGATAGACTTTTTAATGATTGCAATATATAAAGTTTGTGTACTGTATTTCATTCTTTTTTTCTCAAATGTTATAATGCTGTAAGACTACACCTGAGATATAATCTTGTAACGATCTTTTAATTGTATGCAAAATAACATGGGAAAAAAAACTATATTCCCAACTCATTACCGAACAAAAAAAAAAAAACCTAAATTTCGTGGAAATCATTTCATTTCCTTGATTTTTGCTGGAGTTCCGGTAGACAGCCCAGTTATCGAGTTATTTATTGGGTTTTAAGATTTAGATTTTACCACAGTGATAGTGCATTTTAAAAGCCTTGTAGAAATCTTAATTCTGCCAAACTTTCACTTCACAAAGCTTCTATACCTAGAGAGACTTTCAAAGTTCTCTTTCAAACTATTTTTAAAAATGTTTGAGCTTAGCTTTTAAAGTTTTTCTAGCATGGATGGTGAACACTTTCTTTGTTAATGTTTTAAACGCTTTTAGCATTACAATAAGTCTATTTTTGTAGAGCTTGTTGTGTATTAGTACAACGCATATTGTTTTTATTGTTATTATAATTATAATACTGTACATGTGTATGTTTGAAGAAAAGAACAATATGCAATTTGTGAAAATATTTAGTTGTATGTGCGTTCTTCTCTATTTTTTTTTTTGTGTGTCAAGACACCAAAAAGAGCCAATTCAACCATTACCACGTTATCTATTTTTTATCAACATGGTATCCTTTACGTCTCCACGTAAAAACTTCAAGAAGGTAACAATTAACCGATGCAGTTTGCTTCTTATAAACTGATAGATTTTTCTTGTTATCGACTGATTAGGTTTCCTTCTACTTTACCCGTTGCAGTTTGCTTCTTATAAACCGATTAAGTTTACTTCTTATAAACTGATGCACATTGCTTCTTCCAGTCTCCTCGGAGGCGAGGGTTCGAATCCCACCGCTGCCACCATGTATTGTAATTAGACTCGACTCGTTCAGAGGGTGAAAACGGAATGAATATATTTATATTTTACAATTTTGGTAGTATTCATACTACTTGTGGTTCAAATCCCAGCGCTGGAGTGTATTTTTCTCTGTCTGTTTCCCGTAGTTAATAATAATTATAATTTGATTTAAATTAAAACTGAATATATTTATCACACAAGTTAACAAGTAACTTATCACGACATGAAAATACAAGTACAAAATACACAAGTACGTAAAACTAATTACAATACAATAAACCGATGCAGTTTACATTTTTTTTTTAACTAGTGCAGTTTGCTTCATATAAACTGATTAAGTTCGAGTTTTGTTCAGTTTGAAGAAATTAAAAACCAATTCTCGGTGGAAATAACCAATTAAGTTAAGATCCTATAATACATTTATAATGTTGAATGTTTAATCTGAAGTTGTTTGAAGTGAATAAATTATTAATTATTCTGATTCATCGTCGTTTTAAGCGATTTTTAATATTTTTCAAAGAAGCAAAATAACCCAATTATAATTAAACTCTATGAAAATAAAGAGTTGACAATGCACAATATTAGTTGATGTTTTTTAAACTAATCGCTTTTACCCATTACGTTTGCTCTTTATTTTTTGGCAGTAAAATTAACTCGTAAAGAAGTATTATTTAATTGTGTTTACGTTAGCGTGAAATCTCTTGAAATGCAAAGCCGAAAAAAAAAATATATATAATTAGTAGCCAAGTGATGAAAGAGTGGGACTAATGCACGCAGTGTTTCCTGAATAAGCAGAAAAAAAACCTAACGGGCTGAAAACCACTGGAGTCAATGCCCTTGCTGACCCACTAGTCGAGTCCTCAGACGTAGTGGACGTTGTAAAGGCGTATATGTTTTCTTGGACAAAGGACCAGTGTTGGTTATAAGTTGTTAAACCTGATCGTCTGTTTGAATTTCTAAAATGAGATTTACAATATGGGAAGATCTTTTCAGTCTTTAATGTACCGTCATCAGCCGAGCCGAAGAGATTTAAGATAAATACCTTCCAGACATAAAGCCACGCTATTCTTAAAAGAACTTTCTCCCTATAACTCTTTCTCATATGCTTTGAATGAACGGCGGTCACAAATTGAATACCGTGCGGTTCAAAAGTGCATTTTTAGTGAAACCATTAATGTAAAAGTTAGACGCTAAAGTGTTATGAATAGGATACCATATTAAGTCGTCATTATTTGAATTCAACATATGAAATACCGTTTGCTTGTTAAAAATGCCGACAAAATTACGCTACTCTCTCTTCCGAATTTATACATTAAAAAAGTTTTTTGAGTACTTATAATAATTTTTATTTTATTTAATCAATTTTAATTTGCTTTCTAAATAGAGAAAGAGAAATCATGGTAATCCGGATAACATTTTCGATTATTATTTCTATAAAATTTATAAAATATTTATGCTCTAATTTTGGTTTTATATAGGGGAAAGTTGGACAGAACCGCGTCTCAAAATATTTTAAATCCCCCCCCCCCCAAAAAAAAATGTGTGAATGCGCAAACTTGAATTTGTATTTAAAAGATAATTAGTTTTATTAGTGACGTAATAACATTTTATTAATGAGTAAAAATTTAATTTAAAAGTGTAAAAACATTTTCAAAAGTTTCCAAGTACCAGATTTTGCCCAACCAAGTCGGACAAAACCGGGTACGTAGAGTAGTCCAGGAGATAGCGTGCAAAAAGTGTTGGACTAATCTCAATCTAGAATTTTGTGAAAAAGGTAATCTTTTGGTGCTATCTGCTACAGCAAGCAAGTCGCATTTCCCGGCTTCTGTTTATCTATTAATGATAAGGTGGACGCGTGTAACTAATTCCACACGTACACTGACATTGGAAGATAGAACCATTTAACATCCAGGTCCCGGTCTTGTCCACCTAACCTACCTGGCTCCGATAATATAACCGGAAGAATTAAAAAATTCTCCCCGCCGCCAGAAATCGAACTTGGATCTCTGCGTTTACGTCGGAATGCTTTAACCACTGAAACCTGCATTTCTATTTGTCTTTTCCCCTCTCCTTTTTAATAATGGAGATTTGTAAAGATAGCAATAATTATCATTATATTACTACAAACTAGAGGATGGCTAAAGTATTTTATGATATTTAAGGACAAGAAACTAATAAATAACAGGTTAAACAGATAAACTAATATCATAGCTATCATCATTTTGAGGGATATGATAATTGTTTCTAAGGATATGTCTTATGTACAACAGTTTAATTATGACATTATGTCAATATTCTCTTTTGAAAATTACTCTATAATAATTATTTATTCTGTAATTATGCTCTATAACTATTAAATATGTCCATTAGACAACATCTAAAACAAAGATATAAGCCATTTTAAACATCTATAGTGAAGAACATTATTTGGGAAATTTTAAATTTATTAATAATTTAGTGTTACTTCGAGATTATTGAAGTAAGACTGTTTATTGGGTTATTTTATTAACATTCTCTCAGTCCATGGTTATTTTTTTGTTGTAATTGAAACTATTATGTTTCTCCATTTACATATTCAATTCTTAAAAACGTAAACAAATGTTTGCATTAATACTTACCACAGGAAAACAGGCAATTCTTGAGCGCTTCGTTTTTATGTGGGTCGATCAAGGGTAGTAATAAACAATAAGGTGAATATTTCTTAAATTTGGCTATACTTCGCCCCACTCCGGGGCATATTCATGCCTAAAATCATCGAAAAATCTAAGATTACCATAAATGTTTTATTTACATGACTTAAAATACAATAATTGACAGAAAATAAAGGCAAGGTCTCAAATTCTTACCTTAAGAAGATTACGTTAACAACTCTTTAACAAGAAATGAGAAAAAAAGTTATATATTTTTTTTAAATTAAAATTATTTTAAATCTTTTTATTTTTTGTTTTTTCAAAAAACAACAAGTTGATAAGACGGAAGGTTTACTTCTGGTTATCTCTAGTCAAATTTTTTAAATGTTAATTTGTTAATTTTTATTAATTTGTTCTCGTCTTATTTTTAATTTCATAACATTTAGTAAGTGTTGACTGTGATGTATGACGAAACCACTATGTGGTCTATATATAACTTTTTTTCTTACTTCTTGTTAAAGAGTTGTTAACGTAGAGTGGGGCGAAGTATAGCCAAATTTAAGAAATATTCACCTTATTGTTTATTACTACCCTTGATAGTTTACATAAAACGAAGATTAAAAGAAGGGACAAACCTAACAACTATACATATTATTGTTGTAATTTATTGTATAAAATCAATTTTTTTAATGTGGTAAAACATAATTATTAACAGTAGTCTTTCACTCGCTTTGCTAACACACACACTGAAGATTATATAAATGTCGAAACGCGTGTGTTTTATAATATAACATTGAGATGACTATACTGTTGTGTTACTTTTTATTAACCTCTCAAGTCATAATTATAACGTAGTGGTACCACAAAATCTCAGTCAAAACAACTAATCATTTGTCATAATTAACGCTGATTATGACTTTTTAAATACATATCTCAGCTGATTCTAGTCTTTTTTAATCTATACAATAATTAGAGTTCACTAAATTTAAATTATTAATTCGAAATTGAAATTGAGTTATATAATAAGAAAAATTCTACATTGAACCTTTTTTTTTTATCACAATTGACCCATATTCTAAGATAACATATTTGTTAGAGTTAAATTTGTGTGGAAGTCTAATATGTGCCATTTTAATTAAACAATATGTAAATCTTGTTGGACATATATATTTAGAAGATGACAATTGTTCTTATCTCTAGTTTATTTTTTGATATCTTGTTTTAATTGTATTAAAACTGTCACATTACCCATTCTAGGCTATGGAATGAAGATACCGCAAGATAAAAAACAACATTTAAATCACAATAATAATATATTCTAAAACATTCCTCTTTAAAATAACTCCATGTATAAGTGTTTATTAAATTTAATATGATTTTTGTTTCCGAGCTTACCGAAGGTAACTAAAGCTATGTGATCGTTCCGCAACACAAAATTATTTCATGTTTCCGAATTCAAAAATTCCAAGACAGAAATCCCTTTCAGACATTAGGGAACAATTTTTGGTTTCGACTCTGTCTTTTGTTTATCATTTTTGCTTTGAGAACCATCATATCTGAAAAACTACTGTGATTTTAATCAAATTTAGATGGTAGGTTATAATTAGTCCATTGTTGTTCCCATGCATATAGGTTTTAACCTTTTTCCTTCGCGTACCATTGATTTCTCTTTTCTCTTTTACATATGCACACTAACTTTTTTATTGTTAAAATTTATATATTTAAAAGTATCTTCTCATACGATTTTGAAGCCATTTGAATGGTTTGTCGAAAGTAGTGCAAAGATGGTCCCATATTAATTTTAACCGGTTGCGCTGATTTAATGTTACTTAAACATAATTAACATCGAGACTCGTCCAAGTGTAACATTTTTACAGATTATTGTATTATATCTATTTAAAGACCAGCAAATCAAAACAAGCATTTAGATAATTAATATAAGAGGGGGGTTATAAGAGCATGACATTATTAAATTATACGACAGGACGCGAGGAAGTTATGGGCCCTACTAATTGGCAGACTATTTTTTTCTAAACCGGAGGTTAAAACCTCAGAGACATAGACTATTTAGGTGGGTTTGCTCCATTGAGCAAACTAGATAAAGAAATCTTGTCCCAGTCTTCAGACATGTTATTACACGATATTGTAATTATTTACATTTTGAAGCCCAAAATGGTTGTTAAGCTAACATCTTTGTGAGGAGTAATGTAAACTATAGTGAACAGTATATGAAAAATATTACAGCCCAAAGAAATTTCAAGAAATCGATACTCGCTTTTAATTTGGGACCTTAAATAATAGTTATAAGAACTTATGCAGAAGTATGTACTTGCATTCCACTTTTTCCAACATCCAGTATGTTAACAGAACTTTATGCCATCATAAATGTTTCGTGTGGAAATGTACTGACAACTAAATATAAATAAGACGGAGGTATAAAGTTACTCTTTCAATTGCTTGTTACTTGTTACGTCACAAAAATCAGAGTGTGGATTTAAATTAAGTGGAACGATTAGTGTACGGATTTTTTTGTTTTTACATTTAAATTTTAAATGATTTTTATTCTCTTTAAATCCCTTATGTTAGTATATTTTCTATCTGCATTTAGATAATGCATTTAGCTGACTTTTAAAAAAGAGATATTTTATCATTTTAAATAAATAAACTGTTTGAAATCTTATCCTAGTAGTTCTCGTAACATGGCCTTCCTTCTCTAGTTTCGTTACTGTTCGGTCAGCGTGTAATTTAAATTAGTAATAGTATAGTTAGTTAAATTAAAGACCGTGTTTTTGCAGGTAAATACATATTTTCTCATCTAAATACTCAACAGGTTAATCTACTACTTCTACCTTGTTATTTTCTGTTATTACTCAATAACAGTTTTGTAGCATGCAGACAACTAGGCATTTAAAACCTGCATAGAACCTGCATAATAATTCAATTTCAGAACAGGTTATAGAGGAAGTGTTGATGTTAAACACGCGTTTGTATCTTTTGCATTTTAATTTGGAATTTCTCCTTTTTTTTATAGTAATCAATAATATATTTTTAAAACCTCTTCTAAATGTTGATGTTCAATAAACCGACCTGATTTGTCCCGCAACGGATAAGCAGATAGGAAAAATAACATCTGTTAAGTTTGTTTCGAGCCGGTCGAGTCCAGTAATTGTACAGTGCAGGAAGTAAGAAGTTTTCAGACTCTTGTGTACGTCAACATTTAAATGTTCTGGTGGCGGAAGGTTTCCGATGCCGATGTTGAATATCTGGCCGAATATATGCCGAATTGAAATATAAGGAACTTTCTGTGCGTTCGTCGAATCTCTTTATTGAACATTTGGCGACCGTGACAGGACGATGACCACAGAAGTACAGCGTTTGAAGATCAACAAGAGATTGAGAAGGGTTACCAGAACAGCATTTACAAAACTTTGTAATAAGTTAGACGAAGTATTACAATCTAACCCTATAGATGTTTTGGCTGCCGAGGGACGGTTTAACCCATTAGAACGAAAGGCTTTGGAACTGCTTAAATTGGATGCGGCATGCGGCTATTCTAAATTATTTGGTTTCCTTACCTGTTACCTGAAGATAGTAGTTTAGAAGAGGAAATGGAAGCAGCAGACAGGTATCAATCAAATCAGATATCATTTATTACAGGCCACAGTGAAAAGGCTAATTCCACCTGAGGGTGCATTAGATAGAGATTTCCGTTAATAAGTGATAGAGGTACTAATAAAAAATCGATAACATTCCCTAAAATCGAATTAAAGAAAAGTTCTTATGTTGACAACTGTGTAGCGAGCGTAGAAAATGAAACAGAGAAAAGTGATTTTATTGAACAGGCTACACAGTTATGGATATAGGTAAGTTTGACTTACGAGGGTGGGAGTTTACTCATCAAGATGAAACAGGAGTTAGCGAGGAAACTAAAGTTTTAGGTTTAGTCAGGAACAAGAAGGATGATACGCTATGTTTAGGTAAAGAGTGTACAAAAAGAGAAGAAGGAGAACGTGTAACTATAGAAGGAACATTTTGTCGGCAGCTCACCGATTATACGATCCTATATTGGCTTTACCGCACCAACTTCACTACTACCTAAGTTGTTACTACAGAAAACGTGGAATAGAAAAGGAACTTGGGATGACGAAGTGGAGGAAGGTATTATGCTAGAGTACCAGAAATGGTTAAAGAAGTTAAAATGTCTAGCTGATATCAGAATACCTAGGTGGATTGGATATTGACTGTCAAAAGACTTACTTCGGAAAGTGTTAGGGCGATCTAGACTGACGAACGAAGAACTCAGTACCGTACTATGTGACTGTGAGGCAACAGTAAACAGACGACCATTGACAGCACTGACTGCACTTACTCCAGTAATGTTCATGAATGGGATTAGAGAGACAGGTATGCCAGATCTTGACTTGATCGAGCAATCAGCTTAAACAAACGATGGGTCTATAGACAGAAATTAAGAGATTGTCTTCGACGCTGGTTCAGGAATGAGTACCTTGGACAGCTAGCCCTATGGGAAAAAGCCAAAGACACTGGTCAATCACTAAAGATTGGGGAAGTGGTATTGGTAGGAGATGACAACAAAAAGAGATTAGACTGGCCTTTAGCCAGAGTTGAGGAAGTAAGACCTGGTAGGGATAGTAGAGTAAGAGTGGTACAAATAAGAACGGCTACAGGACCACTGACACGACCGGCGCAGAGACTTAATAAACTTAAACTGGACAGACTTGACGATCAAGCACCGGTAAGTACCGAGGCTTGAGGTGGGAGGATGTTGAATATCTGGCATTTAGTTTGACTTGTTAATCAAAATTTATTATGAAATTTAAAGTTGTCATTATCATCTAATCTTTTGTTGTGAATTGAAATATAAGGAACTTTCTGTGCGTTCATCGAATCTCTTTATTGAACAGTTGACTTGGGTCGGTCTATTATTATGCTGTCCGCCATATTGGATTTAGAATGATGTCACTTAGCAAACCATGCATTGTCATCCAAACTAAATGTGTATGCGAAATTTCAATTCAATCGTTTGAGGATAACTGCTTTAAAATTCAGTTGCAAGATTTGAACATTTGAACATACATACAAACATTGCAAGTTAAATAAAAGCTTGTAAAAAGCGACTCGCAAGGAAAACTTTTGTATAGGATGCTTATATTTTTTTCTTCTGTTCTGTAAACTTTCTTTCTTTTGATTCTTGAACCTCTCTCTTACATGCAAGTTATTTAATACGATGTCGTTGTTAGTTTAAGTACCTACCGTATCCTATTTCACATCTGATTTTGATATATTGTTTTGTATGTTCATCTATATTATCTTAGTCTTCATGATGTTAGATTAGTTGTTATTTATCTTATTTTTTATAAACTGTATTAATTTGGGCAAATCTTGTTCTTTGGTTTCTTTCGACGCATATCATTCGATTTCTCTATGTGAATAATAAATAATCTTAAGGCTTAAGGTGAATTATTTTTTTAAGACTCACTGAAAATCATTCAGTGTTGACAGTTTTAAATTAGCTTGTGACAAAATTATAAAGGAAGTCATAACAAAATTCACATATAGTGTAAAGTGGACCTTAAGGAAATCAATATGCTTATGAAGTCTTAATTAAAGTAGGCTGGAGGGTTTATTTGGAATGAAAGTCTTTCGAGTGATACATATTTTTATTTCATCAGACCTTATATCTTTCATCCAGGGAACCTGAGTTTCTTCAGTGATCAGAAATTTTAAAATTATGTCCGCTCAAACAAAATTGTGGTCGTAGCAAATTCGCACACATTTTAGTATTTATATAAATAGACTGCCAATTGGTGTGGCACATAGCTTCCTCGCATCCTATCCACGTACTTTATAATTTTATGATTTTACAAGCCATTATTGTCTAATTTGTATATTTGTTTCCCCATGTTTTAATTTGTCAAAATTGTTTTAATTTTTTACATGAATTAAAGTATCAATTTAGCAAAAGTTAATGAGCGCAGACGGTTCAAATTAATTTAGGGCTATCTGCGGGTTACTTTCGATAAACTATAAAAATGTCATACAAATCAGATAAGTACTTTTGAAGCTATAGGTTAAAATAAATGTATGTTTGTGTGCAGGTGGAAGAGAAACAAATAGGTGCAGAAGGTTGAAACTCATGTGGGACCAACAATGAGCTAATTATGACCTACCACCCAAATTTCAATAAAATAGTTTTTGAGATATGTTGGTTCGCAAAAATTGAACGACAGACTGACAGACAGACAGACAAGGAACCAAAAATGTTCCCTGATGTCTGAAATGAATTTCTGTCTTGGAATTTTTAAAATCGGAGACCTAAAACTTTTTCGCTCTTCAGAACGATCACATAGCTTCCGTTACCTTCGGTAAGCTCGGAAGCAAAATGTTAAATAAATTAAAGACACAGGTTATCTATATAACACTTGTACAATGAAATCATAACTATAAGGACTGCACATAATGTCCTTGTGGGTGTGAAGTGAATAAATGAGCGAACATCATTTTAAAATTTCTTATCACTGAAGAAGCTCAGGTTCTCTGGGCGTAAGCTCTGATTAAATAAAAATATATATCACTCGTAAGACTTTCATTCCAAATAAACCCTCCAGCCTACTTTAATATTCTACAAGTCCAAAAATTAAATCTCTTCTGTCTTAAATGAAGTTAAACGACTTGACACTGGTTGATAATTCTTGAAATTCCATTATTCCTTATCTAAGTCACTGTTATTCCCTAATATTATGTGCTAAATTCTCTTAGCATCTATCAGGTAATCCTTCTATTATCATTTGTGCCGTGCCTCAGAATTATGTATTACCTTTAATAATCTTGAAATTCCATTAACCCTTATTTTTATCTTACTATCCTTTACTTATTTCCCTGTTATTCCCAAATATTTCTGTTAGCATCTATCAGGTAATCTTTCTATTATCATTTGTGCCTCAGAATTATTACCTTTAATCTTTAAGATGCCACTGTACTTAAGATGTAACCTTATCGCTTCTTTCTAATCACGCCTGAGTTAGTGTTAACTGTTTTAGGTTTAGCGGTGGGTTTAAAGTCACAAGCTAAAGTATTTCAAATATACTGCGAAAGGCGACATGTTTTCCTTTACAGCAAGTTCCTGGGATTTGTTGGCAGGTTCCTATGCTAAGAGTCTTCTGGCCAAGACACGATCGTGTAAGTGAGATCAGAAAGCTTTGTTAAGACTCGTCCTGACCTTGGAACACCCGGCCAAGTAAAGAGAGCTAATGCACCTTCACCATTTCATACAATATCATATAACACCTTAAACCCTTTTAAGCCTCATCCTAAATCCTTACCTACTTCATCTAAGTTTAACATTACATCATCCATATGTTAATGAACCAAGCAACATTCTTTTCTATACATATTAGGATTTTTATGTTTGGAATTTGAAGATAATGGTTAATGCAATGTACTGAAATTGATTTTAATAATTAATTATGTATGTAAAACCTACCAAGTTTATTATTTGTTTCGCAACTTTGTAGAATTTGCTCATAAGTAATATGTTTATTAAACTTTATCTTCTAATAACATAACAGATAAAGTTAAATAAACGAATAAAAATTAAAACCCAAGATTTATCTTCTAATAACATAATAGATAAAGTTTAACGAATAAAAACCCAAGAAAGTCATATGAACTTAAAGCAAGATGAGTAATCCAACAAAACCAAATGTTTCATTTGCATCCAAACAGTTTATTACTATTAAATAAAGATCTTCTAATCTGCCTTGGGTTTTCCCGACTGCGTCAATTCTTCAATCTAAGTATGCATATCTTTTTGATTTTTCCAACTTTCGAAGTTGTTTTGCTATTAGCAAATTAAAGATAACCCCAAGGAATAATAACATTGGGCCAATCGCAAGACTTTAAACTTATATTTAAGAAACATCCCTTAACCCAAGAAGAGGATAGTACATAAGTTGAAATTTAAAATGATTCTTTAAACAAGATCAATAAACTCATATTCTCTATAATTTTGCTAGGTTAACATGGCGTATCATATTATTGATTATTAGGTATAAAGATCCATTGGCTCAAGCCAGATGGCAGAAATGCCAAGGACGGCTTGGATTAAATACACATTTAATAAATGTTATTGGTTTTCATTGAGTGTCATTCTGTCTTCTCAAAAAAATAGTTGAGAAGGAAACGAAACATTTTATAAGCTCTGTTCCTTTATGATCTATTGGATGTGAATAGAGGTGGATTATTATTGCCCCTTAATTAGGGGACATGGGACATTAGCCTTTCCTCTTTCCCCCAACTCTTTTGAGTTAAAGGCGTTCTTTTTGAGAATAGTTTTATGACACAGTGAAGGAATAATATGCAATTATACAAATTTTCAAATACAATCCTTAGTCTGAAAAAACCATACATGAAATGCTTTATGATGACTTCCCTTTACTATTTCCCACGTAATTTACACTTCAGTTTAAGAATATTAAATACTTAAGTCTTTTCTTGATATAGATATTATCAACCCTTACCATTTGTCTTAGCATTTACTTTGTTTCTCACTGTTATTCTAAACTTCGTGGAATTTAGATGGGTGCTGATGATTAGGCAGCGGTTGCACTGGAGACGAATTCATCTGATATAAACAATGACAGGGAGACATTATAATGAGTGCATTTACATTTCTTGCAAAACGATTTTTGACACGACCAAAAACAAACAGACAGACACGGAACCAAAAATGTCCCCTGATGTCTAAAACGGATTTCTGTCTTGGAATTTTTGAAATCGGAGACCTAAAACCTAAGCTTGGAAGGAAAATTTATTCTTACGTCAGTTTTGCTTTACTCCAGTGTATAATTATGACAAATTAGTTCTAGGAATAATAACATAATAAAAAGGTATAAGAATAAAGAAAAAAGTCCAGAAAAATTATAAAATAGTGGTAGAGTTCCTAACTTCTGTGTAAAGGAAAAAAGTCAGTAATTTATTTTAATTTGACTATCAGTTAGATTTAAATCTCTGTCATTAATTCTCAGAAGAATGAACATGAGAGTACTTGTTGCTTCCTTACGGAAGAAGTCAAGAAGAATCAAGATCTAAAATCATTTTATAAGTTGCGTAGCGAGTAGTAACGTGAAAACAAAAAATGGTTAATGAGAATATAATGATAGATAAATGGTTGGTCCATAATGAGCTGCTCTGATGGGAAGTCGTAATACTTTATTTAGAAGTAAATAGTACAAGGACAGGTATCAACGCCACTGATATAACAAAATAAACAAACGAGTGATTTTATGTTAGAGATGTGTATAAAGATTTAAGAATAGTTCTTGAAAGAACAGGATTGACATAATTACGGGTTCCTCGCGAAAACGCTTTACTTTATTTAAAAAGTGATTAAATAATCAAAAGAGTTAGTGTGTGAAATCATATTTAATAATAAATTAGTATTTCTAATAAAATTATCTTAACCAAAAGAAATCGTTTTTTAATCGTGTCCGTGAAACAAATAGAAATCAGAAATGTTCAAGATTAAGAAGTTTTAATTCGCATTTATTTTATTATATATTTATATTTATTAATTCTCATTTATACTTTTCTCAGTGGCACTAATTATGTTCCCTAATGGTTTAAATCCGGCTTTGCTTTGTATAATAGGATAGTTTGATTAAATAGAGATTCGTCTTTCGTCTTCAAGTGACAACTATTCATCTTTACAATTAAATTTTCAAATAATTTGACAGCACTGTTAAATTTAAAAAATCACAGGGAAGTACTTGCATCAAAATACTTTTTTGGACGAAATTTTTGCGCAATATTAGCGATAAAAAGCTCAATAGTCATAAAATATCACATACATTTCTAATCTGCTCTTAAATAGCTTTCATTTGATACCCCACTTAAAATTTTTATTAAAAAATAAAAATATGTTCTCACTGCGCATGTGCGCACTCAAAATTTACAATTTATAAAAATTAGATATTCCTTCCCTGTTATTTTCATCGCTCCACCATAAGGTATTAGCATTAATTATTTCATAATTTTAGGCCTAGCCGTTATAGGGTGGTTGGGAAGGGGGGGACTTTTTTTGGGTTGAAATTTTGGCGCTAAAAGTACAATAATCATTAAATGTCATATATTTCCAATATACTCTTCAGTAGCTTTCATTTGATCTCAAAAAATAAAAAAAATAAAAAATTTACCTTTGCACATTTTTGCGAATAATGAATGTATTGGTCAAAAAGTTCTCTTGGTCGGGCTTGAAGAGTTGTTCTTGAAACACCTTGGTTTTCTTGGCTAGGAAGATGTTATTATAGATAAACACGTACCATATCACCTATAATCATATTACTTATTCTTATAACGCACTCTATAGCGCTAAAGATCATGTGTGCCAGGAGAGATCGCTTCCTCTCTCAGGTCGACTATTCTCTATCTTTTTAGGAGTCCTACAATTTACTAATAGTGACATTTCTAGGTGATCCCCTGGGTACCCCACAAGGGCATGTATCTGAATAGAGAAGACATTATTCAGATTGTACACCCTTGCTTAGCCAGAAATGTAATTATCAGTAAATTATAAGAATCTACTGTAAATTGAATGAAACTAATGATAATTATAATAAAAATATTAAAACAGAAAAAAAAATGTTTCACAGGTATGATAGGTGTTGAAATAGCTTTCTACGTATAGGGAAATAATGAGGTGGTAGGCGTTACCATTTTTTTGTCGGCAAGTATGTGAGTCTTTTTATATACTATAATCAAAATTACATTCTGCTTCTCCTTTCTTTATTGCAGCGTGCATATTTCAAGTCTGCATCTCATGCAGCTTCTAGTTCATTACTACTCTCGTCTCTTGTTACATTGCTAATCTATGAGTTATTTAATTTCTTACCTCATATTGTTGCAGGTGCGAGCTGATGTAGGAGACATCTTCTGTTTGGAGTCAAGTAATGGATGAAGGAGGTGACACCATGGTTAGTTCAGATGATGTAGTCGTATCACATGACAGGACTGATTACGCTATACCTGTCGACCTGGAGGAAAGACCTAGTAAACATGACAACAATAGTCTCAATTCGCATTCCAGTGATGTTCCTGAGTATGCAACTATAACTAGTAGACTCCGTCAACATGATCCACCTTCTTACACAAATCATATGGTAAACATATCTTTTATTATATATCAATCTTTACAGTTTTGAATTTCAAGAGGTGTGTCGAAAAGCCATTCAACTTTTAACAGAGATATTTCTGTTTTTAACAACCTTCTGTGAAATCCTCTTGTTGTTAATTGACATCTGCTCCTCGTTACCATTGATAGTCTACCCAGGACATTTTTCGTTCGTCCTAAAGGCCCCTTTTTCTTTACGTAACTACTAATCAATTATAAAAAGTAAGTAAAGTTTAGGTCAAAATCCTTAAAAAGTAGCAAAATAAATTACTTACTACAGCTTTTTTGAGATTTTTTGGACTTAATTGTAGTGAATACGACTCAAACAGAAAATTGATTAGTTTCAACAAAAAAGATACACTTAACTAATGACAAACTAAGTTATTAGCAACCGGATTGTGTTGTGCCCAATACACCTCCACCCCACCTCATGACTTATCGTGGGTTATGTCTGATCAGACAACACGTGTCAATTGAGTTGCTAATGTAGATAAGGTTTGAAGAGTCACCGCTTTTCTTTTTTACTCGTTGTAATCATTGACCGATTTAGTTGAATTTGGCATAAATGTTTTTATTAATGGTTGGCCTAAGTACTTAAAACTTGGGCCGTATTAGAGTATGTAATGTGGGTGCCTAGGCGAATGGTTTGGTAAGGGCCTCCTCCCCATGCTTATGACTAAATATTAGAGGCCAATGGGGGAGGGGGTCCTCCTTAGTGGAAATTTCAAGAAATTAAGACATAAAATATTTTCTTTAATCTCTCGTGGCACTCTGAAACGCGTCAAAACAAAACAGTTTAATTAAAACAAATAATATGTGTGAGGCTCTCACCAGTGGCGTAGCTAGACCATTGGGGGCCTCCCCGCAAGAACTTTTTGGGGGCCCCCCGCCAAAAAAATTGAGCAAAAAGAAAAAAAAAACCTCTTGCGTTCAGGATTGGGGGCCCCCCTCGACGTTGGTAATTCCTGTTATTTCTGGCTCTCACGCATTAGAAGTGAAACTTAAGTTCTAGAATACATTGCTCTCTTTCATTTTTGACGAATTTATTATTTCAGAATTAAGAAATAGATAGGGGAAATTTAATTATAAAAATGATTGCTACGCTAAAGCAACCACATTTATTCCAATAAAAATAAATGTTTGTTTTGATTTGCTGGTCTTTAAATATGTTAAAAGATGTTGGATTGAAATAGGACTGTTTTCTACCTACCCGGCCTATTAATTTAAAATATTATAAAATATATCTCTTCCCTACTCTAAAGCTTCTGCTTGAATCCGGTTGAAATTTTACATGCCTGTTTAATTGTACCTACTTTAGACAATGAGTAAGAAGGTTTATTAAAATCGTTATTCGTTAGAACGGAAGATATCGGTAAAAACGTTGTTTTCTTTATTTTAAACGTTTGGGTCCACTTTAATAAATTTAGCGATCTTTATCACTTCATAACAGTGTCGGTGTTCGTTTTACTAAAAAAAAAAAAAATATTTAAAAAAGTTATTTGTCTCATTAAATAGATGAAGTTAGAATTTTTTCTTGGATTAAATACGCAGTATTATAATAATATACCTAATATATTGAAATAAGCGTCAGCACAGATCAATTTTACTTTTTACAAGACCGTTATTATATTTTCGATATTTACAAAACCAAGTGACATTTTGACATATAACAAAAATAAACAAGTCAAGTAACAGGCTTCCATAATAACATTTTTTCCCGTCTTTTTGAAGCTTACGTTTACGCGACCATTGCGCGTGAACGCTTGAGCGGATAACGTTTTCCAACGAACTCAGCCTGGGCATTGGTAAAATGAACATGTGTACTAAATTTCAACTAACTCGGTGATCTTTTACTCAAGTTATCGTCATCGGTAGATTTCGTGACGATTTTTGCGTGACGGTGATTTTGGTCGTTTTTTTCGGATTCACTCCCGGGCTCCAGAACGTGCCATAAGGAACTTCGTTCCAAAAATGGTCTCTTATAACTCATAATTCTATCTTATATTTCTATTCAAATATCTACAAGGCAATTTAAAAAGATACGTTCATAGCACACTAGAATTTACAAGTCTTATCAACTCTTGTCATATCAATAAATCATAGTTTATAAAACATATTAAATTCTATCAGCGATATTTGCCTATTTTTATCTTCTGCGCATGATTTCTCGTTTCCTTTTTAATTTCGGGTCGAGTTTATTGTTTTAAATTCTCTCAGTTTAGAAGGTTACTTGAGTCAATTGATGTTAAAAAAGAGAACTATGGGAGCGGACAATCGAGAATCAAATCAGTGATTCGTTGCCTGGTCCTTGAGTTGGTATTTCTCAGTCTGTTCGTTTGCTCGTTCAATTTCACTTCACTTGAATTCACATCGTGTTTTGTTTTTTTTACTTATTTCCTAAGTTGATAAAAAAAAAAAAACATTGCTTACGTAGTTGTTTTATTGTTGTGGGTACTTATTTTTGAGTGAATTCTTTTTAGAAATGTTATTTAATATCATTTTTTTCATATCAAAATATCACCTATAATTTCTTTATTGTTGACTTAATAAATCATTAGTAATTCTTGTTTTTTTTTTTGTTTTTTTAATTAAATAAATATAATTTATTGTCTTAATTACATCATAAATTAGTTTCATATAACGCGGTTATTTAAAATTGAATTATAATTTATTAAGGCTCATTTATTTGTATAATTATAATAAAAATTAATATTTATTTTAACTCAATGATTTTGTAATGATTTTAAACCCTTATTAGCATAACAATTATCTAATCAACATTAATTAAATATGCAGATTTAAAAATAAATAAATTAACCATAATTACAAAATATCGACGTAAAAATTAAATAAAGTAAAAATAAATTAGCTAGGTTACCGTGAACACGCGATAAAATATAAGGAAATTAAGTTAATTATCAATTAATTGTATTTAAAATTAGCGTACTTAACGAATTACTCTTGACTTTTTATGCTGTTTTATTGTAAATTAAATCTTCTTTAAATTAATAATAATAATAATAATAATAATAATAATAATAAAAGTAAAAATAAAAATAAATATAAATATAAATAAAAATTCATTAAAGTAAAAATTAATGTAAATAAAATCTACGATACGACTATATTATTATATAATTTTCATTACGATTGGTCATATTATTGAACTATTAAATATAATATGTATAAATAAAAAAAATAAATAATAAATAATATGTATATATAATGTTAATGCTTAAAGAATTAGTCTGATTATTAATCAGTAAAGTAAAAACCACTTCTTTTTATAATACTCTTAAATTAATTTTATTAATTAAGGAATAGAAATTAAGAAAGGAATTTAGAATAGAATTAAGCATTTTGTTACATTTTTAAAGAAACCCTTATTAAATGTTAAATTGAGTATCTATATTATTATTATTTTATTAATCTTAGATTTGAATTTTCTTCTGTAAAGGGAAATAAATATATTAATATTTTTTATATTAAATTTGGTAAAATATTTTCTGTTAACCTTCCACTTATTTAATTCAGTGAATTAGTTCAATGACAATGATAATAATGTTTACTGCGGACCCTCGAGTTTATTTTGTGTCGTTTTATGAAAATGTTTGGTCCCGTGTATCGAGTTATTTTCCTACATTTGAAACCAAACAATGTGTTAATGAGTGGAATTATCACTATGTTAGTGCTATTGGACCATGCACTACAATCAGTATTACTGAGGTACGTATTATTTAATACATGATACATCTTGTCGTCGGCGTAGAGCTATATCAGATATTTACGAGTATAATGTGAAAAATCGCGGTTTTTTAGTATCAGCTATTTACAACGTAACTTAAGGTCGCGCATCTTGAGACAAAATATCTAATGTGTATCTCTTATTGAAGGGCTACAATAGTCTATTTAATTTTAATGAATTTGAGTCATTTTTTTTTTTTTTTTCATCCTTTCTAAGGTTTAAAGAAAAAGTATTGTTTTCACATCAAAAAACACCGAAACTGTTATTTCAACGGAATTATCCGTTTTGGGCGTTTTTATGATAATTTGTTTTGTTTTTTTTTGTCCATGCATAACCCTCTCAGTTTTTAAGCTAGAGAGTTGAAACTGATAAATAAATCTGTCCTTACATGTTGTGCCTCCCAAGAATCATAAACTTTATGACGTCTTTAACCCAATTTGCTGAGACAAAAACATTTTTCCGATTGTGCTGAAATTTATGCCGATTATATCATTTATAAGAAAAACAAACCCACTGACTTTCGTTTTGATATCTGCTGTCATTTTGAAAATATCGACTTGAGAACTTTGAAAAAATAAAGCTAATAATTTCGGAACTTTTTTCGCCTACATCAAATAAAGACTCGATAAAACAGTTAAAACATAATAAACGTAATGCAACAATCCCGATCAAAATAACTTAAATATATAGTTATTTAGTAACTTACATAGTTCAAAAGTTTTAAGCATTTATATTTTTCGAACGGGTTGGTTCATTATTTTGAGATAGGAAAGAGTTTGATTATATTTTGAAATATTATATATTTTATAAGGTGTCTAGTTGGGGATCCGATATTTTTTAAAATTTATCAAAATTAGCAAGTATGACTAAGTTTAATAGTTTCATAATGGCGAATATGCCAAATTCGCTACCATGAAATGCTAAGGCTGTTTGTTAATTCATATTTTTACCTTGATAAAAACTAGCGTATACGCTATTATTCGCTTATTTGTCACAGCTTTTTAATACAGATTCACTCAGATCTTGATGAAAACTGACGTATATACCACATTCACTACTTACGACTTAGTGAAAGTATTTTTTGTAAGCAAACAGTGAAGGTGACATGCTAGGATAGTTAATTACCTCAGCATTTAATCATCTAGCTAGGTAAATAGTAATAGGGCAACTTAGTAAATTTTAAATTGATGATGTTGTTTGCCGCCGATATTTTTTTGGATTTGAAGATCAGCAAGTCTGATCTTGGGTCCTCCATTAAGATCCTTAATTAACTTATTATAATATTATACTTACTGTTGTGAATGTTTATCCTACTTATACATTTCTATCAAAATTAACTGTATATTTTGTCATAGTTGTTTTCTGGGCCTTCTCTTAGTTTATATCCTATCACTTGATGTACCTACTTACCGCTTTCCCAAATCGCACATGTTAATCTTTTTATCGCCCACCACTTGTAAACATTCCTATCCTGAGCGGCCGGTAAAGTACCATTTTACAGTCCTGGGGCCTGTAAAAATGCATGCTTTATCTTTACAGGGCCGCTACCGCTAGTAGTTCGAGAAGCAGCCGCTTCCTGGCTGGGCCGCGGCGTGCAGGAAGCGCTAGTAGATCTCAGCGTCAGCTGTTTAATTAGTAACAGTCAATATTTTTATAACTGCGGTTTGTTTTGGTACTGATGTAACCTAATATGCATTTATTGTTTTGAATATTACGGAAAAATAGTTGCATGTTTAGCAATTAGTTTACATGTGGTGGGCGATAAAATAGTGTACGCACCACGAGCAATAAGCGACATGACAGGCCTCGGGCGTTAAACGCACTCGTGCTTTCAAACTTCGCCCTCGGCCTGTAATAACGCCCTTACTGCTCTAGGTGCGTAAATTTCTATTACACCTTCACCTTAGTACCTATTAGCCCTTATTAATTTTGTCAACCCTTAACAAATGTTAAACACCATGGGAAACCCCTTAAAATGGTGTAATACCTACCCTATATGTCTATAAATTCCACTGATTTTTGTAACTAATCTATACCACTCTTGTTTTATACCTCAAAGAGGGGAATATAGGTATTTTCCCAAACATCGTTAAATAAAAATACATTACTTACTTTTGATTGATCCTCGCTATTCTTAAAAAATGTATTTTATTATTTCACAGTCGACATTCACGTATTATCAAGTATTGATTCATTATTTATATGGATCCTTACCCTTTTACACAGTGAAAGAAAGCAAAGTGTAATGAATGGTTGACGTAAAAAGTTTATTTTATTTATTGTTTTGTAACCAGATACATTTCTGAATAGATCTTCCGACTGTAGATATATATTATTGTATATACGATTGATTAATAAATATTTACCATTAAATAAATAAATATTTTATTATCTTATTATATATGTTTTTTCTTTATAACTTTCATATAATTTCAAATAAATATTTACGTTTTTAAATGATAATAATAATCATTTTCGAGTTTCGCAAAACAATTATACTTATAAAGGAAAAAATTGAAAGAGTGTTGATTCAATTGATTATTAATTTTTCTTTTAAGTAAATATGATTTTATCTTTTACAGCATCGTTTTATTTTAATATCATTTATTATTTATAATATAATTGTTCTAACTGATTAATAGATAATCTTAAAATTTTTCAGAAAATATCCCGATTAGTTAATGCGGTTCCGAGTAGAGGATTAAGTAAAATCTTTTTATCTCTTGTTTGTTTATGCAAAATAATGATAATATTACACTTACACACACATATTACACTTACTTTGATCGTTTTTAGGGTCCGTAGGCAAAACCAAGGACCCTTATATTTTCCTGTGTGTGTCTGTCCGTCCGTCCTCTCGCGTGCTCTTACGGCTACACCTTTCGTCCGATCACTTTGAAATTTGGCATGTATGTGTCTTGTACCTGCCCACATATTTTAAAAATATAGCGACTTAAAAAAAATATCTCTAATGCTTCCGAGCTTACCGAAGATAACGGAAGCTATGTGATGTTCTGAAGAACTATTTTAGGTTTAAGAAAATATTTTATGTCTCAATTTCAAAATCCAAGACAGAAATCCGTTTCAGACATCAGGAAACATTTTTTGGTTCCATGTCTGTCTGTAGCACACACTTGACCTGTTTATTTATTTTTTTTTATCATAAGTGACATAAGCACGTGCATTGGTACACTGTTCTAAAAAAGGAACATTATAACCAAAAGATGCTCCTGAAGGCATATTATTTTCCAATCAAACAAATCATAGTATACTTTCATAAATACAAAATTGCATCAATCAGCAACCACTGCACTATTCCAAGAGATGTTCCAAATTATATTTTTATAACTTCATAACAAACCTAATTAAAATAAAAATAAAACCTTATTTGTTCTCACTACGCAATCTTAAAAAGTTTATTTTTTATTTACTTTTTTCGTCTTGAAATCTACACACAGTGTAATTAGATAATAACTGAATTTATGACTTCTTTTTAGTTTGTTCTGTACATTCTTTTGCTCTGATGTAAATAATAATATATATATATATATATATATATATATATATATATATATATATATATATATATATATATATATATATATATAATGTATATTTATTTTTTTCTCATCCCATATTATGTAAGCAGGAAAAAAATCCATCGAAATAAACCGAATTAGATTATACTTTTATATATTATAATACAGATTCACTTTTATAAATACGTAGATTTGTTTATAATTCGTGTTTAAAATTGATCGCCGGTTTAATACATACCTAATATAGTGTAGGTATTGGTAAAATAACACATAAAGATATACATTAATCCTATGACCTAACATTTATTGTGATGTTGCAAAAAGTAATACTAATGAAGTAAATATAATTCATACAATATTGTGTATAGTTGTGTATACAATATATTGTAAAAATAAAACAACTTAGACCTAAATCTCAGATAGGAACAAGAAAAAATTAAAAAAGGCCAATTGTAAAAAAATTAGAGTAAAAAAACTTAAGGGTTATTATTTTTTTTTTTTTTTCGACACCGTGAGGGGTATCATATGAAAGGGTACGTCGAGCTGATTACAAAAATATATAATTCTTTGGTTATAACTTTGATAGGGCGAGCGTAGGCGAGTTTGAAGCGGGTTTGAAACGTGCCCCCCCCCCCCCCCCCCTCTATCTCGCTTATGTGAAGTGCAAAAAATCTGAAAAAATTCCTGAACATTCTTCGACCAAAAGTAAAGATACCACTTTTTGGAAATTTCGGAAAAATATTATTTTATTTTTTATTGACAAAATAGTTTTTTTTATAATTATGGTCTTTTCGATGTATTTATATGGTTGTAGTCTGGGCAAAAAAATACTTTATTAGAGTGTGTTTTGAGAATATCAGACCCTTAGAATGGTTCAAAGTAAGCTTTTTAGCATTTTAAAAAAACACTGTTTATACACTTTACAGTTAAACACTATATAGTGTGGCCTACGGACCCTCGCTGTGTGCTGACTAGCACACACTTGACCTGTTTATTTTAAATTTTTTTCAATTTAATTGTCTGCCTTACTTGAAATTCTATTGATAGTCCAGTCGACAAGTACACTTTACCTTGCAAAAGATAAAAAAAACCTTTCTTTTTGGGTATGTTATTCGAACCGAAGCACAATTTAAAACCCCACCTTTTCGACCCCTCAGACCTAGTGCTAAAAACCGCTTTAATTTCTGACTTTTATCAGTTTTTGCTCAATAACTCTTCATCCTCAAGTCCTGTAAAAAAAAAGCTCTTACTCTTTTAGTAGAGTAATAATAAATTTGCTATTAATCTATATATAAAATGAAAGTTTTGCCTGTACATTGGTTAGAATTGATTTTTTTTTTTTATTTCATACAATCCGGCCTTAACTTTTTTCATGTGTCTATCGCCACCAGACCGACTTTATTGGTGCAAAACTGGCTGAACGAAATCGAATAATTTATTTTTAGAGGCGAGTGCAAACTTGTTGCGCATGTTTTAGGCTTGGCTTTATCGAAAAATATTGAGTAGAACCAAAGTTACTAACAATTAAAAAAAAATATATGAAGAAAAAAAAAATAGGTTGAGTATATTATATCAAGTGACAAAACCTACTGACTCGCCATGCAAAATGTTTGTTTACTTTTAGATTTTAGACCACTTAATGACTCGCGATTTTTTGCGTTTGGTCAAAAATTAGCCCAAACCGATTGGAAAAATCAGAAAAGTTAATAAATTTTCCCCCCCTTAAAAAATTAAAGATGGCGGATGCAACTTTAAAGTTTTTGGAGGCTTATTGGGCTAAACGGTAAGTCGAAAAGCAGATCGCAACAGCGGTCGGTAAGTTGTTTTAAAAGATCTACAACTTTGATCCTATGACTTTTTGTCGTACTACCTCCATATGTTCTACCTTAAATAGAGCAAAATGATTTTTTTTTTTTAATTTTTGACTTTGAGCTCTTATGGTGTCCGTAATTGTTGACCGATTTAATTTCTGATTGGGGTGCTTAAACCTCACACTATAACTCTTTAAATCGAGTATTTATTATTATTCTTTTTTTTTTTTCCTAGAACTAGAGTTATTAAATATTTATTGGTGAGACTGGTAATTAAATTATTGCACCAATGGTTGATGATTGTTTAATGACTTTTTTCCTTTTTTTTAGTATTGTTATTATTACTAAATTACTTAGTTTCAATTGGCTATTTTTTAATATTTATAAATATTCTCCAAACTACGATTTGGAGAGTATTATTATTGTAATGGAATGAATTATGTATAATATAGCCTTCTATTCCTAGAAGGCTTTGGAAACGAAATTATTTAGCCATTTGATTTAATTGCTAGGCCTACATGATAATAGGGAACATATAGCCACTAATGCCTAGCCCCACTAGGTATTAGTACTTTTGTTCGCTAATATTCAGCCCCGCGCAAAGCGCGGGGGGAAGGCCAGTTTACTATAATACTAATTTTTACATAATAAAGTTTTTTCCAAACCTTATACTTTCCAAAATACAAAGCTTCAAGGTTATGGTAATTTTTCCAATTCTGGATAAAAATTTGGAAATCGGCAAAAGTAACTTTTGTTACCTTGAGCCCTCTACCCCTTCACAAAAAAACATAAGAAGCTTTTTTGTAGAGCAATAAATGTGCTATAATTCTCATATGGAATATTTTTTACCAACCCTTATACTTTCCTAAGTACAGAGCTTTAAGTATATGATAATGTTTCTAATGTTTTGAGAAAAAAATCGCAGGTTTTTGCTCAATCACTTTGTTACCTTGTGCCCCCCTTCCCCTTCACAAAAAACGTAAGACCCTTTTTTGTAGACCATTAAATGTGCTATTATTTTCATTTTGAACAATTTTTCCTAAATGCTGAGCTTCAAGAAGTATACGGTGTAGTTTCCAATTTTTGAGAAAAGAACGTTGGTTGTTTCTCAATAACTTTGTTTCCTTGAATTAAAAATAGAGTATGATTTAATATTTTGCGGTTTTAAATATTTTGGATTTAATACATTGGTAAGCTATATGCATGCATGCATATAGCTTACCAATGGGTGCCTAGCCATTGCGGGATCAAAGGAATTGAGATGGCAGACCAACTGGCCAACCAGGGTGCCTCCCTGCCCCAACCTCAACGACATATCACATTTAGCCAGGCAAAAACCGAAATATGCTATTTCGGTGTCGGGCTCTATTCAACAGACTGTGGTATCAGAAGGGCCCGACTATTTTTGCGTGTTCAGACTAGGTTATAGGATTGGAAGTAAGGAGTGCCGAAGACACGCGTGGGGTGTTCCCAGCCCACGTGAGGGGTCAGCGAGAGGTAAGGAGTGCCGAAGACACGCGTGGGGTGTTCCCAGCCCACGTGAGGGTTCAGCGAGAGGTAAGGAATGCCGTAGACACGCGTGGGGTGTTCCCAGCCCACGTGAGGGTTCAGCAGGAGGTAAGGTTAGGTAGGTAAGAAAAGAGTAAGTTAAGTGTAAGAGGAGAAGGAATAGAATGAATCTTCCCAGCCTGTGCACCGGTATATATAGCCCAGGGGGAGAAGAGGGGGCTGCCACCCTAACCCCCCTGGAGGGAGTGCGGCGCGCGCAAGTCGGGAGCCCCCAAGGTGGGGGATCGAGGCAGACCGTCCCACTACCCCTGGGCTCTCGATGTTCCAGGCGGGAGAGTCATACGCTTGCTACATCCTCAGTTTATTAACATTAAATACAAACAATATAGTTAATACAAAAAAGGACTCGCGGGTCAATTAAGAACAAAGAGGTGGCGGTCGCCACAGACCTCCTCCCAATTGACCCGTGAGGCGTAAGACGAGAGGCTGCAGAAGCGCAGAGACGAAAATCCTTCGAAGAGGCTGTGACAAGACGACGGTCGAAGAAGCTACCGCCGAGATGGTGCTTGAAGATCAAAGAGTGCGTGTACTAAAGCACTCGACAATGGGCGAGAAGCGAACCACGGGTTTGACAAGGCGACCTTTTCGGGTGCGGTATCCAGGTTTGTCCTTTGTGGGGGAAACCGGCTCTGATGTTCCAGAAGGTAATGTAGTAATCCCAGAATGGTCCTTTGAAGAGCAGGCTGGCTGAGAGTCCCCGGAAGTTAGTTGATGATTCGGTGGTGGTGTATCGGGTGAAGGAGCTGCCTGCGAGTCGTTGGATGACTCATGTTGCGCCGGTGCCGTCGTGTCTCCTAGAAGGTACGCCGGTTTCACCCTATCTAGGGTTACACGAGCCGTTCTTCCAGGAAGTTGTATGGTAATGGTTTTCTCGTCGCGTTTTATGACGAGATGGGGCCCAGTGTAGGGAGGTTGTAATGACCTACGCACAATGTCAGCGCGTAGAAATACGTGGCTGCAAGTGGAGAGGTCATTGCTTACATAGGATCTACGAGAAGTATAGGTGCCAGCCATATCTTGTTTCAGCGGAGTCAGCTCTGAGTTTGTTGTTTGAAAGGTTGAAGGTGGAAAATAGTCACCGGGCAAGCGGAGGGGTTGTCCATATAGAGACTCTGCTGTACTGAGGCCATCGTCGAGCCGAATCGCTGCTCGTAGGCCCAGTAGTGCGGTGGGCAGAACACGAGTCCAACGAGGCTCCTCTAGATGTGTCATGAGTGTAGCCTTAAAAGAGCGGTGCCACCGCTCGATGCATCCGTTGCTTTGTGGGTGGTATGCGGTTGTCCGAATCCTGTGGATGCCGAGGAGAGCAGTCAACTGTGTGAAAAGGTCTGATTCGAACTGACGCCCTTGATCTGTGGTGAGGCGGAGCGGAACGCCAAATCGTGCCACCCAGTGGGTGTGGAACGCCTTGGCCACAGTGGAAGCTTCCATGTTGGAAAGAGGCATCGCTTCGGGCCAGCGAGTGGCGCGGTCTATCATGGTTAGACAGTAGAGCTTGCCCTCAGACGGCGGCAGTGGTCCGACTAGATCCAAGTGGACATGCTCCATCTTCTGCGCGGGTTGAAAGGTGCCCAGTGGATTGACGGTGTGGCGATGTACCTTCGCTGTCTGGCAAGCAACGCAGCATTTGGCCCAATTCCCCACATCTTGGTTCATATTTGGCCAAAAGAAGCGTTGAGCAATGAGGCACCTGGTTGCTCGGACTCCCGGGTGACTCAACCCGTGAAGTTTATCGAAGATGACCTTACGGAAGCTGGGCGGAAGGTAAGGGCGTGCATTTCCAGAGTCTATTTCACATAATAAGGAAATATCACTCCCGGGGATCTTGACGTTCTCCAGCTTATGTGTTCTGCGTTGAACCATTTGTTGAGCTTCTGGGTCGTTAAGCTGAGCGTCAGCGAGGGCTTGGTAGTTGTCTGGAATGCAGACTTCTTCGATGCGTGAGAGAGCGTCAGCCACAGTGTTGCTCTCACCAGTCCTGTATTGAATGTCGGTGGAGAACTGTGATATGAAGTTAAGCTGCCTGACAATTGTTTTTGTTAAGCGACGTGGACAAGCCGTTGAGGACATCTGTTTCATAGCGTGAATCAGCGGCTTGTGGTCCGTGAGGATCGTAAAAGCAAGGCCTTCGATAAGAGGTCTGAAATGGCGAACAGCTTCGAAGACCGCCAACAGTTCTCTATCATAGGTACTATAGTTGGCTTGAGTCTTTGATAGGGCACGAGAGAAGAAACCGAGTGGTTCAAACTCGGAGCCGCGCTGCTGCTGGAGAACTGCACCTATGCCCGTATCGCTGGCGTCACAGGCTAGAAAGAGAGGCACTCCACTTGAAGGATGAGCCAGACGCGTAGCGTTGGCCAGGGCTTGTCTCGTAGCATCGAACGATGATAGGGCTTCAGGGGTCCAGTCGATGGGAGTGCGGTCGTTCTTCTTGGTTTTGTGTAAGTACCCGTTGAGGGCCTTCTGCGTGGAGGCGGCGTGTGGAAGACAGCGCCGATAGAAGTTGACCATCCCTAGGAAACGGCGTAGATCCCTGATGGTAGTCGGCTTGGGGTAGTCAAGAATAGCTTGTACCCGGTCTTTTCTTGGCTCAATACCTTCGTATGATACTCGGTAGCCGAGAAAATCTACTGAAGGTTGGCCGAGGACGCACTTGTGGAGATTCAGAGTAAGCCCTTTGCTGTCTAGCTTCTGGAACACTGTTCGCAGGTGAAGTTCATGCGTCTCAGCGTCAGGTGAGGCTATAAGGATGTCGTCGAGGTAGACGAACACAAAGGGTAGATCTCTGAAGATCCTGTCCATAAAGCGTTGAAACGTCTGCGCTGCGTTACGAAGTCCAAATGTCATTCTTACGAACTCGAATAACCCAAACGGCGTAATGATAGCTGTCTTGGGTATATCCTCTTCGGCGACTGGAATATGGTAGTAAGCGCGATTGATGTCCAGGGTTGAAAAAATAGTAGTACCGTCCAAGTGGTTGGTAAAATCCAGCAAGTTTGGGACGCCATACTTGTCTGGAACGGTGCGAGTGTTGAGAAGTCTGTAGTCTCCACAGGGACGCAGAGAGCCATCCTTCTTGTAGACGACATGGAGTGGACTGGCCCAAGGACTGTTAGAGGGGCGGCATATTCCCTCGTCGCACATGCGGTTAAACTCTGCCTTAGCTGCGATGAATTTGTCTGGGGGTAGACGACGGGCGCGACAGGTCACCGGCCGCCCATGCGTCTCGATGTAGTGCTTCACATCAGTAACTACGTTGTCCTTCATCGTCGATGGCTTAGTGAGGTCGGGGAAATCTTTGAGTAGGTGTGAGTACATTCCATCGCCAGGGAAGGTTGAAAAAGCTTCGGCGTGGATCATACATGCACGCCCCGGAACTTTCTCGCCCGAGGAGGATTGGACGAGCCTCCTGTTGTGAAGGTCTACTATCAGATTGTAGGTAGTAAGGAAGTCGGCACCCAGAATAGGTTGAGTGACGTCGGCCACAATGAAGGTCCAGGGCAACCGTTGGCGAAGCCCAAAGTCTAGCTGGCGATACTGTTCGCCATAAGTAGCGATAGAGGTACCATTAGCTGCGTAGAGTCGGTATTGGGCTGGTTGCTGCGATCCTTTCCGTCGGGGTGGTAAAATGGACAAGGATGCCCCGGTGTCTACCAGGAAGTGCTCCCGTGTCTGGCGATCCGTGATGAACAGCCGACGGAACGCTAAGTTGGTAACGGATGCCGTCTCTCCCGTTACCCGGATTCGTTTCCCTGTCCCTGGGTTTCCTTACTCCAGGTGCAAGGTTGGCGGCACGTTGCGGCGTCTCCTGCGAAGGTCCGATGGTACCAGCAAAACTGCGAGCGAGTAGTAGGGCTGCTCCTTCTCCATGGGCTGTCGACTCGGCGGCCCGCCGGGCTGAGACGGGTTCTAGAGCGAGGCCGTCCCCTCTGCGAAAGCAGCCGGTCGAATTCCTTCCGCAAGTTGTTCACCTCTGCGCGTACGATCTCAGCAACTTCAAGGTGCGACAATGGGGTGGCTGTAGCGGCGCTAATCTGCGGCGTGGAGTCTACTTCGAGGATCTTATCGGCCACAGCAGCCAATTTGTCGAGGTCCTCTTGCTCGAGTGCAGCGAGAACGCTCTGGACCCGGGTGGGCAGAGCACGGAGCCAGATGGTGCGGAGGAGTTGTGCAGTCGCGGCAGCACCGGCAAGCGCCTCCATCTGCCGTAGAAGCTGCGAAGGTTTCTGGTCCCCGAGCTGTGTTTCCTCTAGGAGCCGCTGTATGCGTCTCTCCTGGCTCTGGCTGTAGATGACTGTAAGGCGCTGCTTCATCTGTGTGTAAGGCGCCTCACCCGGAGTTCGCACGATGTCCAGCACTTGCACCAGGACCTTGTAGGGAAGGCGGGCGACGACCATCTGGAAGCGACGATCTTGAGCGATGATGCGGCCTACGCTGAACATTGCCTCGGC
Source organism: Gerris lacustris (assembly GCA_951217055.1). Lineage (NCBI taxonomy): Eukaryota > Metazoa > Arthropoda > Insecta > Hemiptera > Gerridae > Gerris > Gerris lacustris. The sequence goes on along the minus strand of OX578279.1, from coordinate 18,510,547 downwards.
CTGGACGAACCACAGTAGCGGGTCCTCCTCCCAGAAGGGTGGGAGGTTGACCATGGCGTTGACAGCCTGGGTGTCAGCGGCGGCGGTTGAAACTGCGGTGGCTGGGCTGACTGAGTCCTGCTGAGAGTCACCAGGTTGAGCGAGGTGGTCCGGCTGGACCTTAGATTCTGTGTCGGTCATGTTAGACTATGTTAGGTTAGATCTCGTCTAGCAAGAGATCACGTCGGGGTCACCACTTGTCGGGCTCTATTCAACAGACTGTGGTATCAGAAGGGCCCGACTATTTTTGCGTGTTCAGACTGGGTTATAGGATTGGAAGTAAGGAGTGCCGAAGACACGCGTGGGGTGTTCCCAGCCCACGTGAGGGTTCAGCAGGAGGTAAGGTTAGGTAGGTGAGAGGTAGGTAAGAAAAGAGTAAGTTAAGTGTAAGAGGAGAAGGAATAGAATGAATCTTCCCAGCCTGTGCACCGGTATATATAGCCCAGGGGGAGAAGAGGGGGCTGCCACCCTAACCCCCCTGGAGGGAGTGCGGCGCGCGCAAGTCGGGAGCCCCCAAGGTGGGGGATCGAGGCAGACCGTCCCACTACCCCTGGGCTCTCGATGTTCCAGGCGGGAGAGCCATACGCTTGCTACATCCTCAGTTTATTAACATTAAATACAAACAATATAGTTAATACAAAAAAGGACTCGCGGGTCAATTAAGAACAAAGAGGTGGCGGTCGCCACATCGGCATAAACACTGCAAAACTTCTGTCCTCGACCAAATGGGGTGGATGATGTATCACATCCACTTACAGCTAAAGCATGAAGAGAAACGATTTGAGGGCCTTGTTTGAATGATTTTGATGAATATAAAACTCAAGGGGCATTACCTTTCCCGCTATTTTGGAAATGAATATTGTTCTGATGGGAAGCTAGTGCTGTCAGCAATACTAGTAGATCTACGTCTTGTCGTTTGATGGCAACACTATCAAAGTCTGTAGCCTTTAATATTGCAGTGTTTACTATCTTTACTAACCTTGAAATTTTGTATTTTGGAAAGTATATAAGATTTGGAAAAAAACGTAATTTTCAAAAATGTAAGCAAATTTTTGCTGTACTAAACGAGTAGGAATGTTTTTTTGCAGGAATTGAGCGTGAAGATGGACAGAGCAAGAATTGAGAAAAGTCAGAAATTAGTGTCGATTTTTGGGCCTTTCGGAGTTAGCACAACGTCTGAGATGTGGGAAACGTATAACAAGTTTGAGCTTATTAACAAGTGCTTCGGTCCTTACAAAAATACAGTTTTTATAACCTTTTGCAAGGTAACCACCCTATCAGTATACTTGCCGACTGGACTATGAATGTTGTTTTATATTTATATTTGTATCTGACATCCTTTTTGTTTTCATTACACACTGTGATAAATTATTTTCTATTCAATTTAACAAAAATACATACTACAATTAAATTAATTAACTGAGTTGATCAATTAAATTAAATGTTTTAATGCCGAGTAAATACGTCAAATCTTTCAATGGATCAAATATGAGCCCGGGTTTGTACCTTAAAGTAAGTGAAAAATAAAACATTTTGTTTCGATTATGTTTCTTATATTTTTTTATTATCCGTTTCAAACTTAGTTTAAAGCGGCTCGCACACTATCATGTAGTTTGTAGGAGTAGTTTGTATTGATCAATCCACATATATACCAATTCTATTGTTAATCTACATATTAATATTGTAATACCGCGCACTAATCAATATTATTGTCAATAATCAACCCACCTTTTACGATTAACGGAACGTTTGGAGACACAACAACATTCCTTTAAAATCTCTAAGTGACAGTTAAAAACATAACAATAAATAATAATTGATAAATAATAATTATAAATAAATAATTATTAATAAATAATTGATAATAATAATAATTGATGTATGACCACACATTGCCAATAATAGGTTTGTTCCAACCTATCTATCAGTACCACAGTACCGCCCTTTGTATCGTCCTGCGGATCTTTAGGACAGGTTTTATACGCATGCGCTAACATTGTACTATAATAAAATCATGTCAGATGGAGCGGGAGCGGAATTAGGCAATTAGGAATATTAATTCGCATCGTATTAAAAACATTCAATATAACCTAACAGTTAGGGAACCTTCCTGTTGACATGAGTGACGATTTACATAACTGCGCATGTCATACAAACCACAACCAGTACTTGGTATTTGTCTGAAGATCTTTTGGACCGAACTGCTCGGGTTCGCAAACGATCCCTTTAAAACACAGGGTTCAGCAACTTTTGAAAACATTACGATTCTCAAGATGAAAATAAAGACGTCTCTTCACTAAAAATAGATAACTTATTGTATACAAAGCCACTTTAAAAAAAAAAAAAAAATATTAAAAAACAAAAATATGTTTCTCTGTCCTGAAGCTCTCGGAATGAAGCCCATCATAATATTATTGATTAAAGGATTTGCTTATATATAAGTAGAAGGAGACACATTAATTCATAAGAGATGTACATAAAACCTCTCACATAAGTTCGATCTTATTGAAAGTTAATTGTTTGTATCTTTATTCTCAGGTATTGGTAATCTAATGTTAATGATATTTTTCGTTGTTATTTCACACTCTTTATTTTTTTAATTAAGGCCCCCAAACACGGTCAAAATGTTTGCGCAAACACTTTGACCGTGTATGGGGCTGTTTGATGTTTGACGTGTATGGCCTAAATTTTCCCGACATCAGGTTTGTGCAAACATTTTGCGCAAAATGTTTGATCGTGTATGGGGGCCTTAAAACTGCTCATTAATATTACTTGACTTTATGAATTTTTTCTTGCATCTATCACAAGCATTCTATATACACGAAACTCTTTTTAAAATTTGACTTTTCTCATCCACTACTGCGGAAGCTTCTCTATATGGGCATTGAACACTGTGATGTTAACTCGAAGCAGCAAAAAGACGACTCCTAGGCTCTCCTAAGACGGTACTAAAATGTTTCAACCTGGATTTCTCAGAGTTTATTTCTTCTGGTAATTGGTTATTCTTTGACTGGGTAATGTACTCATAATTAGGTGATAGTTGCCTTTACTGGCATTTCTGAGTTTCAACTTCCCAGAAGATACCTTCCAGTAGATGGAAGTAAATTTTTAGACTTTCAATAATTTGGACCTCACTAAAAAACCAAGAATACTAAAAGGATTCAATCTTCAGACGCTTTCTGGAACCTATGTACCAAATTTTATCTGAAATGTACACTTACTCTTTCTGTTTAGGGGGATCCATCGTCGAGTCGGAAAAATACAGAAGAAGACACAGAAAAAGAAGACAGTGTTCCTGAAGACGACATAGGTAGATCTAGATCGAGAGAAGAAGAAGACAAAATTGAAGTCCTGGACACTCTACTGGAAGAAGAACCTAAAAGACCAGGAGCCAATGGTTATCCACCTGGTGCTGGTTGGGCCATCGGCATCACTGGAGCTGCTATAGGCCTCGCAAGTAAAAGTGAAAAAGGAGATGACGATATCGACGCAGCCAAGAAAAACGCTAAAATCCTCGAACAATTTGAAGACAAACAAAAAGACGAATGCCTTGTTGACTGCCTTTACTATACAACAACATGCTGTGAATGTATTATACTATAATGTAATTTTTATAATGAAATGGGGATTCAGATTAATTTAATTATACGTATTACTTCCAATGTAAACTTCTCAGAGCATAGAAAATATATTTTTAGAATTAGCTAAGAAATAGCATATCATTTGTTTGTAGTTTATAATAATGCCTAAACATTTGACAATTATTAATCTAATTTTCAACAAATAAGTGAAGTTTGATAAAAATGAAAGTAAACTATTTATATTATGATATTTTTTTTATAATTGTTATTAAATTTTAATGTAAGTACAATAATCTTCTTCTTGATGGCAATAGAATGCATTTTTGACATTAACAATACTTAAAATAGTTGTAAATACCTGTTATACTTTTTTTTAAATGACATTGCGAAGTCAAAGTTGTGAGTTTTAGGTTGTACGAAATATGTTATAGATAGAGGCAGTATCCTTTAACCATCTGGATATGAATCTATGAACTTATTGTCTCTGTTAACTTCCAAGTTCAAAATTATATGCTATAGATGTCTTAATCTATATTGTGCACGTTACAAGTTGTGACTTTTGACACTCAGATTGACCAACCTAAAAGGAAAAAAATAAAACCACTAGGCCAGTGGGACGGGTAGGGCCAGTGATATTTTTGTTTGCCTAGTTGGCCCGACCTTCTAGAATTCAAAATCCTGATTTCTCATTGATTGATTTCTCCCCACCCTAATTTTTCGGATTTTCCCGCGCTGTCAAAAGTCACAACGCGCAAAATGTAATCATTTGTTGAATAAATTGAAAAGGTTAATGCTCTTTTATTTTTGGGTTTAATTTCTTAAGAAGTGACATTTACGTAGTACTAATAACTACAAATATTTGCTGTCCCCTCGGTAGATGATCTCTCTGGCCTAAAATTACATGGTTTTTTTTTATCTTTCCGGACACGGATCTTTAAAAAAAAGAAACAAGGCATTTCTATAACATGAGTTATAATATAGCTATGAACTATTGTCAAGAGTATCAAAATGGCAACACTGCAGAAAGGATAAAATAAGTAATAATTATTATAAAAGATAGATTAGAGGAGTACACATTTTTTATTTACTGACTCCTTTTTTCTTCAAGATTACTCTATTTCCTTTGCTGGAAATATTTAGCAATTTAAATTTTTTTTGTAGATGTTGATTAAAAAAATAGTGTTACAATTAAATATATTTCTAGAATGCTAAAAAAACGAATTAAATATAAAAATAACGACCATTGCATAATAGGAGGGTGCAACACCATGTTTTTTTCTTCACCTCTGGTCTAGATCATGAAAAAAGTTAATTAATTTCAAAAACCCAACAAAACTTGATCATTGAATTATTTTAATTAGCTATGTTAAATTAATTAATTCATTTTGCTATTAAATTATTGTACCTACAAATTGGAACAAATAATGTACTACATGTTTATATTAGACTAAAATGAAAATGTATATTTATTTTAAATTTGATTATTGTTTTTAAAAATAAACTTATCCATTGTACTATAGAGATTCGTGGGTTCAATTTGCTTTCAGAAACATTCCTATTGATTTATAATTTTAAATCAATGAATAATTATAAATTAAATATAGTTTATATAAATATATATTTTTGTATTTATAAAAAAAAAATATTTTTAAGAGTGTATATCCATAGATACGCTAATGACATGTAAGTAATTATTTTTATTAATATATTCTTTTTTTAATTTTTATTAGATATTAATTATAATGTTCTCTACAATTCATTTTTTCCATGTTATTATAGTTTATATATTATTGTTATTTTTTTTTTTTTTTTAAATTTACTATGTATAACTAAATCTTTTTTAAGTTTAATTTTGTAAATTAAGATATTTAAATGTATATTTTTATTTTTATAAAAACCTTTATTTCTATGAGTTTGAATATACCGTATTGCTTCGAATATAGGACGCACTTTTTTCCCGTTTCTGCATCGTGAAAATCAGGATGCGTCTTATATTCGAGTTGCTTCATATAATAGCTAAATTCAAGTGTAACAGACTTAACAGTTAACAGCTTTTATTCTACAAACTTCTCTTTCAAGAGTACCGCTTAGTTCTTTTTTTTACTTTTTATTTCCAAATCTCTGAATTTTTCTGGCATATCAATGTCAGGCCCTCCTATTTAATTAATTTTTAGGAATTTTAACAAGCTAAATTTCTAAAGAGATTTAGGGTGGAAGGGATTCCGTTGTACCTACATATTTATTTCTTCATAGTAGCTTCAAAATCTAACCTTGCTATTTCTCTTCCAGCTTCGTCTGTCTTACATCTAAATAAAGATTCAAATGTGCCGTACATCTAAATAATGATCCAAATGTGCGTTGAATCTAAATAAAGATTCAATATTCCACAACATTGTCCATGGTAGGCCTAAATTTTACGTTTGAACAAGAACAAGATAGTAAAAAAACTGGAGCTTTTAATATGTAAGATGGACAACCCTCTAGATAATTTAAATTTATAGTTGTTCAGTGGCGTAGCTAGGACATTGGGGGCCCCCCGCAAGAACTTTTATAAAAATATAAAGAAAATTATACAAAATAAAATTATAAAGATTTTCCTTCAAAACTGAATGGGGGCCCCTTGAGAATGCTATAGAAGTATAATATTCCATGTGTAAGATTTTATTATCCTCTAAAGGGCCCCCTGGCACCGGGGGCCCCACCGCAATGCGGGCCCATAGCTCCGCTATAGTAGTGGTTTCAGTCTGCTGAATTAATAGCTATGCTAAAAAATGTAAGTTCACTTTATTTATCTACTTCTTATTTTTAGATAATATATCTTCCTTAATTACTGAGCTTCTTGCAATATTTCATACCTATCATTGCAAATTAAAAAAAATAGAAAAATGCTATTATATTTTAATAAAACTGATACATTATTATAACTGATTTTGATTACCTCCTTTATATTTTTTTTAAAGATATAAATTTAAATAAATATCGAATATGAAATGTATACATTTAAATTTGCTCATCTGTTTTTGTAATTTAAATGTGTCTTACTCTCTGATTTTAAATATCTTCATTAATGTTATAAATAAAAATATGAAACATAGTTTTAATCTTATAATTATAAAGATTATAGTCTAATTTTGTGTAAAACATAATATTGTACAATATAAATTTAAATTGTATGTGGAAATTCTTGGATAAATTGGATTAGAAGCTGCTTTGCTCGTCATACCCCTGGGAAAGTGGCCGCTAAGTAGGGGCTTCTCTTTTAATGATGGAGAGCTATGGGCCAACATAGCCCAAGCACCCTGTATCGGGGCCTGCCTTTTGTGGAGGTATTCATGTGTAGGGTATTATATTGAGCTAATGAATTAAAATACAATATTCAACTATTGCGGAATGAATAAATTACCATTTTAATTTGATATGTAAGAAAACAATCCTTCACTAACACTCAAAAACAGTATTCGGTTACATGGGGACCATGTTCTTTATTCTCCTTATACAATTATAATAATCAACTTCTTTGTAAATAGCAACTTCTTAGATTTTCCGGAATTTAAAATAATTTGTTAGCTCAATCGTAATAAATAACCACCGCCTTTCAATTCCGTTTCACTTTGTTAATATTTTTTTCTTAAACCTTAACCCTTTAAGGATTGGTGGTTTGCCTGGAAAACCACCCCCTGTTGCTCCGAATGGCGCACTACTGTTTTTTTCTAATTTCTAAAATTAGAGTTGCAAATCTCATCTGTGGGATCAAGAATGGCCCCAGAAAATTATTTTTGAAATAATTCTAGCCCCCCTCCCATAAAAAAAAAAAAATCAATGTTTTTAGGTGGTTTCTAGGAGATGCCTCCAATCAATTTGGGATTTGTACATCTGATGACCTTGACAAAAATTATATTGCCTGTAAGGTTTGGTGGTTTACATCCTTAAAGTAGGTGGTTAACTGAATGAACCACCAAACCTTAAATTTTCACAACTCAAGCACAAATCTGCAAATAACTCGAGAGCGCTAATCATTTCTTATAAAAACTCAATATTAAATCAAAACTGGTAATATAATAAGTATTTTGACAAAAATTCGCTCTAAGAAATTGCTTCTATGAGCCACAATAAAATAAAAACTGGGGACATGTCATCCAAAACACAGGTGTAGAGATGGTCAGGTAGTAAACCGCGGAAACCACCAATCCACTGTAACATATTTTTTTTATTTTTGCCTGATCCTTAAAGGGTTAACAAGTGAGAGGTTTCAATAATGGCAGACACCCACGTGTTAGCGTCTGGTCAGTTATTGGAACTGCATTTATCTAAAACTTTTTACAATTAGGTTTAAACCTATTAGAACCTTACCTTTTTTTAATAATAAAAGATTTTCAGTGAAACAGTTAAATTGCATTACTTACCATGTACAACAACTATTCAAGGAGAGTTAAATGAAAAAAAATGTGTAAATCAAATGAAAATGGTCAAGTTATTATTATTTTTTTGGATACAAATTCAGGATGGCCTCTTCAATTTGAACTCCTGACGTGCTGCTCAGAAATTGCATTTTTTACCTTGACGCTAAGACGTTGTTGTAAGTCAAAAATCGCTTGGCGCCACAATTTCGCTTGAGTTTATACACTTATAAGAGAATATATCCATTTGTCAAATCAGTTCATTTTAAAGATTTATAAATTTGAAAGTTAATAATTATATAATTAATACATTTTAGAGATGATATCCCTTTGTATAAACAGTATATTTGAGTGAGGCCACCCCAATTTTCTAAGCGCTTTTCCTAGATCACTTGTTAACTGCAGTTTTACCCAAATTGTTATTTTTAGATAGTTTTTAATAAATAAAACTTATTTTTAAATTATTTAACAAGTTTAGCAAACCTAAACAATTTAATAACTTAGAAATTTTAATGTGATTTACACATTTTTTTTTTTTTTTTTTCATTACCTTTAACTTGTCTTTAAATTTTTTTTAAAACTAAATAAAAAAAGTTTAAGGCCCTAAATTTATTTGCAAATAAATAAAAACAAAAAAAAAAATCAAATAAATTTGGTAAATAAATAAGGTTAGTCTCATCTTTTAAGTGAAATCTTCCTTTTTTCAAAACAATTTACATTTATGTCGGGAAAATTGGAAGCATATAGCTTATAACTTCCCCCTGTCATAGAGGGGGTGTGGGTAACGTTCCCCTGCACGCTACCCTGCCATTGAGGGCCAGTGGGTGGGTTGTGCAACATCCTGCCCAACCATGGGTTAAATACAAAAAGATCAAGTAAAAGTTGACATTTAGGACTGTAAAATAAAAAGAGAAAACAAAGCCATATCAAATTTAAAAAATATCTTCGGAAAGAATGATAAAATTATAATATGCAGTGCTCTTTTTGGTTGGCCTCTTCTTCAGTTCCTGTTTGGGTGAACATGTGTATGGGCCTTTTAATATACATATAAGGAGGAATTATATCCATATAGTGCATACACAACATTTATTTAAGCAAAAAAAGTAATTTAATTAGATAGATAAGTTGGTCCATTCTTTTCTTTATTATTCTTAAACTATTATATTACTTTAATAAGATGTGCCTTACCAATAAACTTTAAAATATTTATATGTATTTTTAATCTATCATACTTTGTACAGAATAAAATGCAGCGTTTTATGTCCAAAAAAACATTTTAATGTTGATATTTTTTTGTATTTATTTATCTTATTGTTTATCTTAGTACATATTTTGCTGTGCAATAATATTTGAAATATATTTATAAAACAATGTATAATAGATTTTTTTTTAAATAAATAAATAAGGCTGACTTGAGTGCTTGAATATTACACTGTTGTAATTAAATAAATTGGATTTATTTTTCTCCTTACTTTTATATGTTTTTATGGCGTTCCAATTTTCAGATGGCAGATTCACTATTCACTTTAATAGAGATATTGTTAGAACAATTATTAACATGAACTTAATGGAAATGGATGCTGATGATCAACCATGTCACTAAAATCAAATATTTTTAGTCAATTGTTCTGACGCAGGAAAAATACAAACTATCATGCTTATATTAAAACACAATTGTATTTCCGTCTGCAGAAAAATGAGTTGAATTTTTAAAGTTTATTTGTCTTGACTGAAGATTGTATTTTTATAGCGCTTTTAAGACAATAACTGTAATAAAGATGATATATACTTGCACAAGCTATACTGCATCACCCAAGCAAGTAAGTTTGTCCCTGTGTCAACAGTGGTGGTGCTAGGCCTGTGCAGGTGGGTTTAGAGCCCTGCATTATCAGTTCGCACAAAGCCCCGCCACTGTGTCAATCTGATTCAAGTTCAAACCTAAACTTAACCCATTGTTCACATTTAGATTCACTGTGTTTCTATGCCGTGCTAAGGCTGCTGGCAATTAGATCCCTAGTGGATCCAAACACACCTTTCTGCCACTTTTTTTCTCATGTCTTGGGTAGAACCCTTAACAAGGGTCAGCCTTTGTATCCACAGAGGTAGGATGTTCCTGAATTGGAAAACGCTTTAAATAAGTTAATTACTTCTTGCGTTTGCAGATGTTTTCATCTATTACCCTTCAAGACCATATTTTAGCTTTAGTTAGCATAGCTTACATCAAAATCTTATGTTAAGTAGACCTTTATTTCATTTTTAAGTTTTTAGTAGTATTCATACTACGGAAAGTTTAAATTTTAATTTAAATCAAATTATAATTATTATTCACAACTGGAGATGGTCTATCTCCCGTTGTAGCCCTTTAACCCTTAAATACTAATGGTAATTGGATGGCTGGTATTACTAAACCTTCGTCGATTCGACTAACATATGCAGAAAATACATTTTTTTGGGTTGAAACTACACTTTTAAAAAGAGAAAACTATTAAGAACTCATTATTATATCTTAGTGAGATATACAAACATTTGATGACAAATAACAGTAGGAACACCAGAAGAATCTGAAATTGAGTGAACATTAATGCACCAGGTTCCATGCACCAGGCCCTTTGCTAAGAGCTCCAGGCCCCAGATTATCGGCCATTGGTCTCTGGCCCAAGGCCAATTACCCTAGGCCCGTTGCCCCTTACCCCTAGGCCTATTGCCCCATACCCATTTTCTCAGGCTATAGACTCATTCGACGACCAATTAATTCCCTATGTTTATTACTAAACGTTAGTCGAATCGACGAAGTAGCTTTAATTTGCCAGAAAACGAGTGTATGCACAAAAGGACTACTACCGCTACACTAGCAGGAGTGTTACTAACCAGTGCAAGCACTGCAGAAGGATGGGGTACCCATCACCATCGCTTACGAGCGTAAGCGCGTTTTTTATGTTCAAACTGTGCTCGTCAATTCGACTACCATTAGCATTCCAGGGTTAATAACATGGTTTGTAGAAAACTAAAGATCTAAGTTTTATCAGAACTCTGATATATAATAGAATGACCAAAAAAGTATTTCTTTCTTAATATAATTTAAAAAAATATCTGATGATGAATAATAAAATCATAATATCCAATAAGCTCTTTAGTTGGCCTCCCCTGCAGTTCCTTTTGGTGAACATGTAGCTAAGTTCATCGTAGCCAAGTTCCATTCGATCAAAAAAATAAATGTTATAATTTCTTAATTTATTCAGAATTCAACTCCAAAATAATGCTATGCAAAATGCTACTTTCTGCACTAGACACGTAATGTACTATTTGAATTCCTGAATCGCACTTTACTTATCTTTTATTATCAGTGTCTCAAAGTACACAGAGTGCACCATAGTACACAGAGTGCACCATAGTTCACAGAGTGTACCATAGTACATAGAGTATACTAATTGACAAATTAGTAACTAATTGACACTAACTGACAATTAGTATACTAATCGACAAAAAAAAGTACGGATAAAGGGGAAAAATAAACAAGTTGTTAAAAAAAAGTTTTTTTTTAATAATATGATGCTATGTGCACATGAAACACCAGTATCTTACAAGTTCAGCATCAATTAAATCATTTCATATTTACAATATGTCAGAATAAAAAAAATTATTTGTGTGGTTTTTTTTTATTCCATTTTATATTACATTATTACAATTTTTTTTTTCTTTTTAAAAAAAGTCTAATTAAACATTTTTTTTTTCTTTAATATTTAAATATTTTTAGAAAAATAAAATTAAGAAAAAAACAAAAAAAAATGTTATAACTGTACAAAACAAATATCTACAAAGTAATAAATTGAGGAAGTGGGCGTACAAATGCATTTACCGTTAAGTAAAATTCAGTAAATACGTGACATTTTAAAATAATGTTGATAATTTTATTATTTTATAACAATTATTTTATTTATTATTAAAATATACAATATTTATTAGTGAGGACGTATTTCTATTAATTATAAAAAAAAAAAAATAAATCAGAATCAGATAATAAATTATTAAGAACCTGAATGGCAAGTAAAATGTTTCAAACAAAATAATGCATGGCAACAATAATGAAATAATGGAAAATAAAAACCAATGACTGCACACGGTTAAAATGGGCATCTACAAATGGTTTTCAAGTATCCAATATAATGTTACCTCTAAAATACATTTTTTTCTTCAATATATATTAAAATATAGAAAAATTAAATATTTTTTAAAATTATTATTGGCTTGTACACCCCTCAACCTCAAACATTAAAAAAAAACATTAAATTAAATAGTTCTCTCTTTTTTTAAAATATTTTATTTCTTTCCTAAATATATCCTAAAGAAAACAAAAACACATTTTTAAAAAAAATGCTACCAAAAGTGAACTAAACAATAAAAAAACCTTATAATCTTTTTTTAAATTTTTTCTTTTATTTTTAAATATATATTATGCATATATTATTTTTTTTTTTTTTAATTTTTTGGTTCCTTTTCTTTTTACCAGCTATTACAAAAGAAATTAAAAACTAAAAATAAAAATAAATTAAAAAAAAAAAAAAATAGTCAAATAAATTCACTTGAAATTTTAGTGAAAAAGTTGATCAAACATTAATTATTTTATTTTAAAGTTGTACATTTTTTTTTATAGTCATTAACAAAGAAAGAAAAATAGAATTAATAAATGAAGAATTTAAAAAAAAATAAAAATTATAATAATTTGACAAAATTTTAATCACAAAACAAATAAATAAATTGTTAACACTTCAAAAAAGCTAACCGATTCAAACAACAGATATTTTAAAAAGTAAAGTTCCTCATCTAGGGCAAGATGTAGACTAGAGTAAGATTTAATCCTCTTAAATTGGTTCCTTTCATTAATTGAAATAGTATTTTTTTTTCAATGAATATAGTTGTTTGTAAATATTAGTAGAAATTACTCAAACTTAATAAACCCCATTGAGTAAACTTTGATTAGTTTATTATCAGATTATGATAAAATTAAAATTCTTTTAATCAATCATTTTAAATTTTGAGTTGTATTCTTATATTAGTAAGTTCTATAAAATTTTAGTCACGATACTTAAGTTAGTATTTAAATTTAATTGAAATGTTTCTACGAATATGAAATTTATAATGAACCAATTCTTGGACCAACAATTGCATTTATTGATATAATGCATATTATATCATCGCTCAAACAGAAAAGTTGTGAGAAACAGTTCTTTAGAACTTTTTTAGGAAATGCAAAAGAATTACAAGTTTTTATTTTAAACTTGTAAACTTTTCAGGTACTCCAGGCTTTACTGCGAAAAACCTTTCATCATGAATTTTTCAGTGATCAAGAAAGTATTCATTGTACGACAACCATACTTTCATTAAGATGATTCCAGCTTTGAAACTCTTCGATTTTGTGATGTTAAATGTTTATAGTGAGCTACTGTATTTTGATCATTTGAATTATCAATGTAATTTAAATAAATAATGGGTATAGCAAGGATCAGTCAAAAAATATAAAATAAGAATTATGAATTTATTGACATTTTGGAACAATACATTTCCTTCTTCAAGGTATAAATAAGAATGGTGTGGTTCACCACAATAATTTATACCTAGGAACTTTCCCTCATCAAGGTATAAATAAGAATGGTGTGGTTCACCACACTAATTTATACCAAGGAAATACATTTCCTTTTTCAAGGTATAAAAAAGAATGGTGTGGTTCACACACTTGTTTATAATAAGAAGGAAATATATTAATCAGAAACATCGGTAAATCCTTAATAATTTTTATGTTTTACTTTTTGACTGAACCTGATTCCTTCATTATATTTTTCGAAATTTTAAATAAATAATAATTTATATAATGCTAACTGTTAGGTCATGGATAGAGGTATGGATGTACTTATTTTCATCAGAACAAATTGTTCACCCCTGAATCAGGGGTGTACATTGTTCTTAAAGATACTTCCACCGCACAATCTTAAATGTTGGAACGTACACCCACTGAGACACAATCATCACCAAAAGAGCAAACAAATCAAAACACCAACCCTAGACGTCTATGAACTAGCATAATTTATAAATTAAAATTTTTTAAATAAGATGTCCATGAAAACTTTTTACAAATGTAATATAAATTATATTATCAGAAATTAAAAAAAAATAAAAACAAACCACCTAATATTTCCTATCCTTCATAAAATTTGAAAATCAACCAAATAACATAAGTAATTAACGCCAATTTTTCCTTTTTTTTCTTATAATTAGTTAAATATATATTTATACATTTTTTTTTGCAATATAACTTAGCACTTAAATATTATTATAAGGATATAATATACACCTTTTATTTATTTAATTTTTCTTAAATAATTAGTTTTTTTTGTTTTGATTTTATCTTTATACAGAAGGCATTGTGATAACACTTTTTTTTAACATTATTTTATTTACTTTCACACTTCTTTAATTTTTTTGTTTTTAAATATTTTTATGTTTTTCTTTAAATTTCATTTTAAATAGAAAAAATTGAGCAGCATTTCTATGATTTTTTTTTTTTTTTTAAAGATTATAACAAATTTTTTTTTATTATTAGTACTTTTCACTTAAGGTAGCATTATTATATTATATAAACAAATAATACATTTAACTAAATTAATTTTTTTGTAAACAAAAAAAAAAAATTAAAAATATAATATTTTTTTCTCCCTTCTTTTTGTTGGAGAAATTAAAGGTAAAAAATAAATAATAATAATAAAAAAAAAATTAAAGCATTAGTCCAACTTATAATTTGACATGTCCCACTACTCAAAATAAGGACTTTTATTCTTTGATATTTACTTATTTAATTTTTATATTAACTTAGAGTACGTTACTGTCTGTTTTGTTGAAAGCAGTGATAATATAGATTGGGATCATAGGTCATATAAAAATAATAGGGATACCGAATATATTAAAGTAGTCCAAGATAGACAAGTATTTTAGGACATACATTTGTCTCATGCTCTTATCAATTCATAAAGAAATTCAACACTGATATTTGTTGGTTTTTAAACTTAATTAAGAAGAAAATATAATAAATCCCATAAAAATACTGAAATTCCCTCAATTTGTTAATAGTAAAAATCATAAATTGTTAACAGATACGTCAATGAGATTATAAATGGGCTTTACGCTATAAAGGGATCAGTGTTTTTGCATATTATGTGATAGTAAACGTATCACCTCTTTGGGTTTTTGACCAAAAATGTTAGTTAGAACTAGTTATCTTAGTTGAGGTCAATTTAAAGGGCTTAGAAGAAACTGCCTATTCAGGCATAATAATAATTTGTTTAATCCTAGCAGCTTTTAGCCTTTAAGCCTTGATTAGGAAGAATTAATTCATAAGAAGGCTCTAATATTTTAGGGAAAGGAAATTTCTTCAAATCCTTTATCAATTTCTGTGATTTTATCCCACAAACACTCTAATTTCCTCCCTATTATGTTTTAAACTAAAGTTTTTAGGAAGAAAATCAAAAGCGTCAAAACCAAAATATTTCTTAAAGATAATAATAATTTACAAAAATAAAAAAAATGTATAACTCCTCCGTTAAAAAAAAAAAATTGGTACCAGTACATTAATAAAAATGTATCTAATAACCCCATCTATATTATCAGTAGCTTTTAGTTAAATCTATGGCCGCACTTCAGTTCAAATTATAAATAAAATATTGAGGTTTGAAAAATTTGAGTTTTTTCGGTTAATACAACAAACTTTTTTTTTGATAAAGTTAAATAACTAATATTAATTATTTAACATTGTGTTAGTTAAATTATTTATTTTTTTATTAATGAAAACAAAAGTATACATATTGATGATTGTAGTAAATTATTAATTTTTAGAAGTAATATTATTTTTATTAGTGTAGGACTGACATAAGATGAAATTGAAGGTATATAGACAATTAATTTGTTCTTGTTATGAATATTACATAGTTTTTTTTATTAATGATAATTTTCAAAATTTGAACTTTCTTCAATATATATATTTATTGCATTTTTTTTTTTTTAAATTATCATTTCATTTCATAACTTTGCTACTTCAATAGTTTTCATCTAATTAAAAATTCATACAAAAAATATTCTTTTAATTCATTCTTCTTGTCTAGCCCCACATTTTAATTATTTTGTTGATTAAAACCCTTGGTGACTTAAAAAAAAAATTGTTATGAGCAAAAGCACCTTATTTACAAATAAATGTGTTAAATTATTAAACAAATAAAATAAATAATAAAAAATAATGGTTTTTATTGCAACATTATGAGGTAAGTTTACCTTGATAAAAAAAATTATAATAATAAAAATGCACAGTAATAATAAAATAATATTAATCTATCAGCTAGTACCTTTTTTAAAAAAATAAGAGGAGTGGAAAAACAATTTTATTGCTTTTTTTTACAACATTTTGTTTTGTTATATGCAATGCAATATATACAAAACTTTAAGAATATTAAAAATCAGAACATTTTGATTGTTATAAAAGAATAGTGATACATATAAATAATAGTAGGCGACACACACATACATCATAAATATGTGGTTATATAAAATTTAATTATTATAATTCTTAAATAAGTTATTTTAAAATATATATAATTGGGGTAACCAGCTGATAAGACACAATAAAAATAAAAAATATATATAAAAATAATAAGACACAAAAATAAAGAGATCAAAAACAACGTTTGTGCTAAAAAATATTTTTTAATTTAATTATTTCTGTTCCATATTTTTCTTTGAGTTCATGGCAAAACTAAGGTAAATTGTCCAAAAGAATATATTTTAAATAGAAGTATTTATGTTTCTCAAAAAAAAATACATACATTTTAAGTTTAAATTTTTTGAAAAAATCATGAAAATGTGTGTTTAAATGAAGCAACCTAAATTTATTTTTTTCTTTGGTCTTGTGTATTTATTTAATTAAAATATTAAAAGAAGAAGATTTAGTGTTTGAACAAGAATATAAAGTAATTTAAACGATACAATAGGTATTTTAAAAATTGCTCATTTTAAAGGGTAAATAAATACTTTTTAGTGTATGATTGTGGTATTTTCTGATTCATGTGGAATACATTTTGATATGAAATTATTTCTTGAATTTTTTAAGCCAAGTTAAATAAATATGCAGGCCAAATTATATTCCGCCTAATAATTTAACATCTAAGAAGTAAATTAATAATTCTTAACCAAAACCCATATCGATATTAACCACTGAAATATTAAGGTGTAGAAATTATAACTGATTGAAAACAAGCACTTATAACCACAAATCACTAATATTATTCACAATTTAGACAAGATTGGCTCTAAAATTACCTATTTTAGAAGGCGAAACAGAAAGGCACAACCTTTTTAGAAGGCAAAACTTCAGATGGCATTAGTCAAATAACGATAGTGTTTAAAAAAAATGTTCTTCTGATATTACACATTTTGAACAAATGTTTGCTAACAATTATTTTGATATATGGAAACCTTAAGGCAACATTGCAGAATTATGCATTTGTCAACAGATAAGGATTTGAACTAACTGACAGATGTAAATTGCAGTTTATAATTCTAATATTAATATATTATAGTTCTATTTAAGGGCACAACTCACTCAAAATGGTAGTTTATAAGTCTAAAATATAAATTGTTAATTTTTTTAACCATATAGATTTAAAATTAAAGGTGCTATCCATTTTTTTTTTAATTGTGAATACTTTTTTTCATATTTAGTTTGTTGTCTCATTCCACACAACACAATATTACTTAAGAAAGGGCGCATGTGTTAAGGTAGATTATATAAAAATATTTTAAAGGAAAAAATAGTAAATCAATAGATTTTGTAACAAAATAATTATGTAGATTTCATGTAAGCTATTAAAAAATTTAATTATTTGATTAAGTTCATTAATTTTTTCCGCAACTCTTAGATTTTTTCTTTTAACTGGCTTATTCAAAATCTTATACGGATATTTTTTTCAATTTATCATTTACAATTGATAAAGTATGACTTTTACATCTATCCTGATGTCTTTAAACATAAAATTCATAGTGTGGGAATTATAAGTAGTATCAAAAAGTGCAAGCCCTCTTATCAATTAAATTTATAGAATAATTTTTTAATTTATATGTAGGTGAAAAATCAATTTAGCGTAGCTTACACCAAAAATGTTTAATTGAAAAGTGGTCATTTTAGGTGTGGAAGCATTTTACTGAGTCTTGATCTCTATTCAATGTTATTTAAATAATTTTCTACAATTTAGTCTGCAGAACACTAAGTGGTCTCAAGAAAGTTCAGTATAGCGTTATTAATGATAAAAAATTATTGGTTGTTTTGAGTGAGATTTTGTGGTACCACTTCATAATTATGACTGGAGAAGTGGAGATGTTGGTAGAAAGTAACACAACAATATTGTCACCACAATTTTATAATATAAAATTATGGTTTATTATAATTTGATAAAATAAAATTAGGGTATATTACAATTTTATATTATAAAATTGTGGTGACAATTTTGTTATATTACTTTCCACCAACCTCTCTAGTCATAGTTATTAATGATATTAGTATAATGATAAAGTTCTTGGTCTTTCGATGGTGACCACACATCTCAGTGGTTGGTACCCTCCATTTAGAAGTAAGTAGCCCAAGTTGATAGTTTCATAAAAGCAACATATGGAAGAATCCTCCAGAGAATGAGGAAAAATATGGGAACGTACAATGATGCAGGAAGACCTAAAAACTTCATTATGACATCAACTGAAAATGCTTATACTTTAAGATAGTGTTTTATAACTCTTTTTAATCTGATTTGACATAATTATTGAATTTTTAAATGTATGATAAGATATTCTGTGATATTAAATGTTAATTTGATGTCCCACCTTGAGTAACTCAGTTTTTTATCCTTCGTCTTTTTTTTTTTTTTTTTTTTTAAAAAAAGTGTAGTATCATATCTTTAACTGAATGATCGAGATTAATAAAATAAATATTTTCCATGGCGACAAAATAAAATTACGCCAACAGATGAACCCTATATACCAAATGTAGAAGTTAAATAATAAATTAAGCCACTAAAAATACTGCAGTGAAGTAACTAATCTTTGAATATTATATCTATTCATGTAAATACATAACCAAAACTCTTTAAGTGAATGTAAACAATTCATGGTAACACTCACTGTCGTACATCAAAATTACACCTTATTTCCACAATCCTGGTGCTAACCACCCACAGCAATAAAGCAACGAACAAAATTTGTAATATCCACATCTTGAAATTGCTTCTATACACTCCCCTTATGCATAATCAGTCTAGAATAATGTACATCCTCCGTGAACTTACATATTTCCCCTTCAATAATAAAATAAATTGATTTAATTCCAAATGTTACAGCTTATGTAAAAGCCATATTATAGAGTTTCTTATTGGAATTTGAACTGAATGTTTCACTAAATAGCAGATTGATTAAGAAAAAGTGGGAGGAAATTTAAAATTATTTCCTAACGTAAAATTAATAGTAGATAACAGAGGTAACCTATAAGAAAATCAACTTAAGAATTTGAATTGGGCTGATTTTTTGTTTTTTGTTGAAGTAAAATTCTGTAAGTAGACGCTGTTATTAACTGATGACAATAATTATAATTATATTGAATAATTATAATTTAAAAATGCTTGATTTCCATACTAAGCAATATAAAAAAACCCCAGAGATTCTAATAAATAAAGATTTTTCTAAAGGAGATTTAGAAAAACAGATTTGGTAAATACCTTGCAAAATATTTTTGTGTTTGGATCAAAATATTAGGCTTAACCTAATCTCAAATAGAGGTTCTTCAGAAAAATAAAATCTTCCTGAGGATTTGGAATTTTACATTGATAAAAACTTGCAGTCTCTTAAGTTGTGTTTTATCAATAGAGATATGGGAAAAAGTTAACCCAAATAGATAATCCCACAATATCAAATTTCTAACAGTGACATTTTAGTTAAAATTTTAATAATTCAAATTCAAGGAGAATAAAAAAAAAAATAATTTAATAATGCTAAGTGTAAAATATTCAGAAGAATTAGAGCAGGGAATGATTAAAAATGTAAAAAGGTAAAATTGACCAAAGATAAAATAAATTAGGAGCTGTGTGATTCCTTGAAATTCAAATGTATTGTTGCCCTTTTTTAATTTTATTCCTAAGCAAGTGAAAAGATTGTGATTTGATCATCAGAAAAAATTGTCTAAAAAAACATAACTTACGTATTTAGTGTAAAAAAATTATTATGAAGCAAAAGAGAAAAAAATAATAAAGCATTTTAAATTTACACAATAAAAAAAAAAAAAAAAATAAAATAAAAAAAATGAAGGGACGAAGAAATAAAATAAATATATATATATTTAAAAAAAAAAAATAAAATAATGGAGACTTATATTTACGATTGAAAAAAGGAAAAAATAAAAAAATGGTAAAATATCATTTTACTTTCTTATAAAAATTAAAAATGTAGATTTTTATTTTTTTTACATCCTGGATTTATTTTCTTTTTCTTTTACAATTATATTTTTAAAAAACATTTGTCTGAAAATATTACTATTAGGTAAAAAAGTGAAAAAAATGTATTTATAATTATAAAAATAATAGTGATGCACATTGTTTAAATTACATAACAATAAAATGATTTCAAAAACAAATAAATAGATACATTAACAAAAAAAAGATATAGTATATAAATTTTATAAATTGTATTAAAATTCTTACAATTCATTTTATAAGTAAGAAAAAAGAATATCTTTGTTCAACATTTATCAGGGATAAAGTTTAATTTTTTTGAATAAAATATTTTTCTGTTCTTCAATTATTTTATACAAATAAAACATATTTTTATTAAAATAATCAGAGGTTTTCACTGAAGGATTTAGATAAGAAATGCTAATCAAGATTTGTCATATAACTCAATGTTCAAATAACTCAAATAGTAAACTTAATCAGTTTATCAATCTTTGAAAATAAACTGATAAAGTTAACTCAATAATAAATAAGAGGAGCAAGTTCTGCAATAAAACCAAAGACTGGTTAGCAATCCAAAAGAGTTACTTACAAAAACTGTTTTTATTATAATAACTGTTTTTATTAAAAATAACTAATTTAATATTATTTTTGATAAATAACTTTAAGAACGTAATGACTGATTCCGTTGGTGACTGAAAATGTATAATAATAATAATAAAAAAAAAAATCACAAAATTTATTATAATTATGATTTACAATGTTAAGTTATTTGAACTGAATAAGTCTTAATGTGTATTCAAATTTATATATCCTATGATTAAGCTTTAGTTTAAAACAGTGTACACACATACGTTAATCTCATGATCTTTTGTAGAAGATCATGTCTAAAATTGGTACAACCCGATACCTCATGAACATGAGATTACTTTTTATAGAAAAAAAAAAAATATATATATATATATATATTTGCTAATTATTCACATCATGAGCATATGTGCAGTCATGTGACAAGTCTTAGGTGAACGGTGAACAAAGAAATAAAATTAAAATGATTGGCCAAATAATTTGTGTGGTTTTTAGTTTAAAATTACAATCAATTTAGGATATTATTTGAAGTAAAAACTGCGTGGGGCAAGATTTAACAAGAGGCTCACCCCGAAAACTTGGAGTGCCTCTGGCGGACCGCAGGCTACATCCTGAATTCCGGTGATGTGCTATGATGAGGAGTTCGACAGTAAGTAAGTAAGTAACAAGAGTCTCTTGACCTACTAGATGGCTAGATGGATGTGTGACACAGGGTCAAGACCAGTGGAACCCACTTTTATAAATTAGTTACCCATTTATCACACAACACAGGGTGAAAACCCAAAAAGAATATGGGTTACACGAGGGCAAAAGAATATGGTTTACACAAGGGGTTGATATGGGACTTCTTTAATGGGAAGCTATACACTAACTGAGAATCCAGTACTATATAGCTCAATTTTTAGAATTGCATAAATGTCTTTATAAATAAATATTTCAAAATATGTATATGAATAAATAAAAAATAAATTAAAACAATAATAAAATGACAGATATTTAAACATATAACAAGAGGATGAAAATAAATAAGAACATAATATGATAAAATTAAAACAATTAATCCCTTAGATCATTGAACAAAGATGAAGTTTGTACATAACCAAAAAATAAATAAAATGTAAGTAATAAAAAAAAATTGATCATCCACTTAAAGAAAATTACAACAAAATATTTTTCATTCATTCAAATTTATTACACTTGTACGAGAAATTTGACAAAATTAAAGTATTAAATACATATAATATTGTTTTTTTAAATTAATTAAAGTGCCTAATTCCAGAAATAATTTGAAAATGTGCATGGATTAATTAAAAATTTGAACAAAAAATAAAATAAAATTACATTGTTCTATTCTTAAATATTTGTTATAAAGGATCAAATTTAAACCAGAGAAATATTAAGTACCAATTTGGTAAAAAAGTAACAGATTCAGTTTATTTAAAGCATTAATAATGTTAAGTTTTTTCTTTTTTTTTTTTTAAAAAAAAAACAGAATTTAAATAACCAAATCAATGATAAATTCGTAAATGCACTAAGTTTTTTATTCATTAAAATTTGAACATATTAAAAAAATCATAACCTAAAATAACCATGAAATTATAAAAAAAAAAAAAATAATAAACTAATATTTGTGATTTATGTTTAAATTTTCAAATTAAAAACAAAAAAATAGTAATAATTTTCTGCAGAAATAGATTGCGAGCAAAATTTAAATCCAATAATAATCACAATTTTGCACTTTTTATCTGCTACATTTTTGACAAATTTTAAATTACCGATTACTCTGCATTTGGTATTTAAGCCATAGGAAACTGTTAAAGAAGATAACATGGCAGGGTGGCCATGCAACTTCTCCGTTTACATGAAATTATTACCATGTAAACTCAGTTTACATGAAACTATTGTCATATATGACTGATGGATGTACATTTTTCTATTGCCTCAGACAATTAATAACGTTATACCAACAAAATCTTTACAACGAGTTAAGGCAAGAGCTTAATGCTAAAATTGTTAATACAACAGTCAAATATCTTAAAGCAGAAATTTATTTAATTAAAATTAAATAACATGTTACATATAGTATATGGCACCGTAATTTAATTTAGCAGACAAAATCCAAAATATAGCAAATTAATAATTCTTCTGCACAGAGATGTAAAACAAATTGAAACATAATATTTACTTTAAATAAAGTAATTTGTCGTAAAATAAAGCTTACTTTATATTCACGAAAGAACAAAAAAAAAAAAAAAAAAAAACTTTGAGTACAAAATATGAGCTAAATAAATATAAATAAACTTATCAGTTCACCTATAATAACTGAATAAGATAGACTGCGTTTTATTTTTTTAGAACGTTGAAGTTAACAATTAACTAATTTTTATTTTTAGCCTGTAAAAGAAAGTTTTCACCAAAATTTGGTCTAACCAACCAATGTTATTTTATTCATGAACTAACATAAACTAACAAAACACTAATTTAATTTCCTTGAATAGATTAATAACATTAAAAATTACGGTTCAATTTTGGAACAAATATTTATATAAAAATAAAACGGTAAGTAAGAAGTTGTATTTCAATAATGTTTTATTTTTATCAACTCTGTGCCACTGATTTTGTATTTATTTGACATAATAATAACTAAAATAAGTAATTTAACTAACAACATATTTAAATAAAACAATATATATTATTAAAAATAAAATATTCATTTCAATTTTAATTAAAACTAAAAAAAAATTTGTTACTTTAATTAAGAGAAATTAAAAATAAAACATTTATTTTATTTAAATGGATGCTTTTTTTTTTTTTTAAAAAAAAAGGAACACTATACTTGTAAATATATATATAAATATATTGGTCATGGTTTCAAGTAATACAAATATTTTTTTTATTTCTTAATATTTTATTTTTCACTTTTTTATACAAATTTACTTAAAGGTTATTTTTTATAAAAAAAAAAAAAAAAAAATTGTGAATTTTTTAAATGAAATTTTTGCATCAAGAGGATATAAAATTTTAGTTCAAAAGAATTGTATACTTTGATTTTATAGTAAATAATAAATGGTGTAAAAATAATTAAAAGATATGGTGATGACCGTTCATCATGGTCAATCGAATGAAAGTTGTCACCTAGCTCAAGGGTTTTCTGTAAGTTGTAAAATTAATTTATTGAACTTTTTATGGATTTTCAAAAGTCGGTAGAAATTTACAAATTTATCCATAGTTATATTGTTAATTATGGTACAGCTTTTTAGAATCTTTTATTCAAGACTAAATAATCCAAGACAGATGCAATATTTTCTCCGTAAACAATCCTGTAACAGTGGAAATCTTAAATTTTAAAAATTAAGTGTAGATAATTTTATATTTTATAAAACGAATTAGCCAGAAAAATGATCATTTATGCATTATAACTCAGACTAATTAAACTACAACTTCTTAAATTTCAATTCTTTTGATACTAAAATTTCTTAAGAATATTTAAATTTGAATGAGCTTACACGTTGATATTTTATAACTTAATAACGGAAAATATTGATATATAAAAAAATGTATTATAATTAAAATATAACCAAACAAGTAAATTAATAAAAAAAAAAAAAAATAATAAAAAAAATTAAAACATTATTCGAAGTACCAGGATGGCGAAAATGATAGAATAAAATCATCTATAGTTACATTAAAAAAAAATAAAAATAAAAAAAACAAACCTAGCTTTCAGCGATATATAATTTTTTTTTCACTAAAATCAATAAGAAAAAGTAAAATTAATTTATCGTAATTATAAATATCCAATAACAAATATATTACATTTTACAAAATAAATAAATAAAATTTGAGATACTCTGAAATCTTTTAATATATATATATATATATATATATATATATATATATATATATATATATATATATATATATATATATATATATTATAATATATATATGTATATATATTATTGTTATTACTTTTATTATTATTATTATTATTATTTTAATTTTTTATATAAAATTATTTACATGAGTTATATACAAGAATAATACTACAATATATCCAACAATACAGGTAGGGTTAGGCCGAGCGACTTATAAATATAAAAAATTTATGGTACGACTATAGCTTTTTGAAATACATTATATTACTTAATAAATATTAAAAGAAATACACAAAGATAAAAAGGTATGGCAACTCGACTTGCATTTAATTATACTAATTTCATTTTTAATTGTAAACAGTTAAAATATTTGGGTTTGGATAAAAGCAAGTTTAATATTAACAACTTTTAAAATTCATTTTTAATTAAAAATAACTGTTAAAAACTGTATTTTTTTATTTCATTGGGCATTAAATTATAAAAAAATGAATTAAAACAAAAATTCTCTGATATTTTATAAATAAAAATTTTTGATAAAAAGAAACGTTTTGTTTGTTTTTTTATGGAACTGATGCTCGGCCCCGATAAATCGGTCATTAATTTTTAATAATTCTCATAACTTTACTAACCTTAGCAAATTAATAAATTAAAATTTATAAAACAAAGAAAACCGAAATTGTTCACTCGTTAATGAGCACTTTTTTTATACACATTCGGAAAAAACCGAATTTAAATATGGAAGTTAAAAACTCTTTTCTTAAAATAAGTCATTATATATAAAAAAGAAAAAAAAGTAGAAATTAATTTTACAACACCTAAAACTTACGAGGGACAATCATATGTACAAAAATATTCATTCGGTAATAATACAATAATTGACTTTTGTACACTATGTGTTTCCCTTTGCTTTCATTCATTATCCACTAAGGGGTAAAAACTAAAAAACAAAATTTCCTATTAAGTAATTACACTGTGCAAATGTACATTTTTTTTTTTCTTCCATTCTGAGACATCTCTTTTTTAAATTAAGACAATTGTACCTTTGTTTATACTATAAATACATTTAACAAGATTTAAAAACACTTAGAAATGGTTTAGTATCACTTGAAGAAGGTGAGGTGGGGGAGGGTATGTACACAGGACAGGGGAAGGTATTTATCACCTGACAGGGGAGGTTGCCGAGGCGTTTGATGGTGGCGGGGGTGGAGGTGAGGAGGGCTCCTTCATAACGTAGGTTCCCTCTGTACACCTGGCTAGGGTCAGCCTGATGGGTATGGGTTTGTTGGGTTTCTCAGGGGGATCATGGTTCCTAATAGGTGAGCAAGCTTCTTCCTCTTCTTCTTCCTCCTCCTTCTCCTTCTCTTTCTTTTCTCCTATCGGCCTCCCCCCTAATCTGATAACCAGTCTGGGCAGTTTGGCTTCGTTGGCCGATATTATCTCCACCTGAGCTTCCCTTTTCTTTCTTTTCTCTTTCCTAGGAGGTGGCTTTTCAGCAGAGTCAAATTGGGCCATGACTTCCTCCCTAAATTTCATACTCTGCATTTTCATCACTTCCAGGGAGGAAGGTGGTACAGAGGATATCCTTTTCTTAGGAGGCCTGATCCTCAGGGTCGGAGGTTCTCCCACACTCACTTCATTACCCCCTATTTTAATTTTTAATTTTGGAGCAGGAGGTGTTGTCAATCTCTGTCGACCTCTACCTTTCTTCCTTGTGGGAACCTCCTCGACCGATATGCCCGGAAGACTCCTTCTCCTGTCGGAGGAGGGTTCCTCAACAATATCCTCAACAGGACTATGACCGGATTTTCTCCTTTTCTTTTCCATACTCGCTGCCATGTCTACAACAGCTTTGTAATCGTCTCTCGTAGGTATGGAAGTCATGGAAGCAACTGCCTTGGGTATCGTTATGACATTTCTACTGGGCGCAGGATCTTGAGGAACAGGTGGGTAATCTTTATTCATATCTTGAGCACAGTACTGCCGTAGCAGCTCCTTCTTTCTCATCCTGCGAAGGTTAGATCCGGTGGAAGGATCAGGAGGAGCCGGGAGAGAGCCGACAGGAGCGGGTACAGAAGATTGAGGGGCTGCAGCACTGTAATTGGCATCTAGGAATGGACCCTTGATTTTAACTTTAAGTTGATTTCGAGAGTCCTGTTGAACAGGTGCAGGAGGAGGAGGAGAGGGTGGAGGTCTAGGCTCATCTTCAAAATCATCAAAGTGGTGAGCAGGAGGAGGTTCAAATGAACTGTAGGTTCTCATATCAACAGGTCCTGGCATTAAGGGCTGCACTACTGGTCTTGGTGGAAGTATTTCTCCTGGAGATCCTTCTACCCTCCGGTCAGAAGATTTTCTCCTCTCTCTCATTGACCTAAGATCACCCAAACTCTCTCCTTCTTCCTCTTGATCAAAGTCAAAGTCATACACAGTACCAATAAGTTTGGAGTGGATAGTATTATCCTGATGGGAAACCCTACCTCGGCCCCTACCTCCACGGCTTCCTCTTCCTCCACCCCGGGTTGCATTACGAGATCCAGGTGGTCTGCCTCGCTTACCACCTCCTCTACCGCGACCAGAACCTTCAGATTGTCTAGGTGATATACCAGGGGACTTAGCAGGAGATTTAGTTGAAATCCTTGTGGAAGTCCTTGTGGGTTGCTGTTTCATGGGAGATTTTTTAGTAATTGGAGATATGTCAGGTCTTTCAGGTAACACAGGTGTAGGAGGGATGCCAGTTTGTCTTGGCTCCTGCTGCGTTATGCATGGTTCCGGTGGAAAAGGCAGAGGTGTAAGTGGAGGTTGGTCTGGTGTAACCATGGCTGCAGTAAGTGCCATATTATGTTGTGAAGAAGTAAATGCAGCTGTACAGGCTGGAGGAGGCATATGGAGAGCATCTTCTGGTGGCTCTGGTACCATGGCAGAAAAAGATGGAGCAAAACCATGAGGAAAAGAAGGTGCAGGAAATGGCTGCGAATAAGGAGGCAACATGGACGGATAAGGCTGGCCTGAAGGATCAGGCCAGTTCTCCTGAGCAGCCAGAGCACATGATGGGTATGAAAGAGGTGGCCCAGTATTGAAGGGAATAAGTTCAGGTACAGAAGCCTGAGCCTGTTGAGTAGGTGGTGGAGGAGGTGGCGGTGGAGGTTCAGGTTCATGATCTGTAGATGAGGCTGAAGATGTTTCAGAGTGTCTAGATGGCATCAGCTCACTTTCAGCCCACTTATTAATGTAAGGAGATTGCACATGGTAAGAACTTGGGGGGACCCACCGTTCCTCAGTTTGTCCACCCCGCTCAGATGCACCTGGTTGAGCCCACCTGGGTTCTTCAGGACGATCTGGGGCCCATCTGTCCTGAGGTCTTCTTTCACTCTCTGGAGCCACCCATCTTTCTCCTGCTATGCCCATCCATCGATTGTCTTGCTGTTCACCAGGACGGTTAGTCGGCTCTATCCACCTCTCTTGCTGAGTATTTTCAAGTGGGGGTGGTTGTTCGGGCTGCACCCAATGCTCCTGTTGAGCAGGAGGCTCTTCGCTAGGAGGAACCCATCTCTCATCGGCTTGATTTGCTCCACTCCTGTCTAATTTATCTCTTCCAGGTACTTTCTCTAGTAGAGGATATTGTTGGAAATTGAATTGGGCATCTTGATATGGAGGAGGTTGTGGATCTTCTTGAATAGGCGGTTGAGAATTCATTACAGCCTCAAGAACTTTGTGCTCTTCAGTTATAACAGAACTGTCGTGTTTTATTTCATCTGGAACAGAGGGTGCTATAAGTTCAGGTTCCTTTAAATCAGGAACTGGAAGCTCAGGCTCTTGAGGTGTTGGTGGCACTGAAGCTTCTTCTTGTTGACTTTTCTTAGCATACTCAAGGCGAAGTTTTTCCACCAAGTTCGATGTTTCTCTAGCATCATCTTCTTTTGAATCACTCTTAAAAAGAAAATCTTGAGGAAAAGTGAATGAGAGAGGAGCAGGGTCTGCATGAACTCCCTCCAACAACTCTGCCTCAAATTCAAACAGTTCCACAGCTGAATCCTTAGATGGAGGCTGAGGTGAAAATATAGAGCGACCATGATAAGGCACTGAAAGAGAAGTTGTTCTACCACCAATTTTCTTTGGTTCACCTAGAGATTCTTGATCACAAACATGGAAATCTCGAGATATACCTGAATCCGCCTTCTCTAAGTTAGGAATTGAAGCAACTGTAGATTTAACATGGTCAGAGAGGTCATGCATGGGTGAAAGGATAGGCAAGCTAATATTTGGATCTGACTTAAGAGAGTTTTTCAATTTATCCTCTTCTAGTTCGATACAGTCAACTTCTGGTAATTCATTATCATCGTCAGGTACAGGAGTAGGAAGTTCAACTTTCAATTCTTCTTTAGGTTGAGGTAATAGTTCAAACTCTGGTTCAGGAGAAAACAGACTCCTTAGTGATTTCTTCTCAGTTGGTATTGGAGAGAGTTTTACAGGGGATAATGTGAGAGGGGAAGACCTTGAAGGAGATGTTTTAATAGGAGAAGAATTGACTGGTGTTAATTTTACAGGTGAAAACTTCACAGAAGAAACTTTAGCAGGTGTACTTTCAGAAGATTCTTCTCTTTTGTGCCTATGCTGATTTTTATTACTCTTAACCTCGTTTTTGTGAGAATGTTCTGAATTTTTTGGGGATTTGGAGCTAACTTTGCGAGATGAGGACTCTTTGGATGGCGTTTCATTTTTATCCGAATCTTTTTCAGATTCTTTTCTTTCTCTTTCCCTAACCATTTTGTCTCTTTTTTCAAAGATCCTATCAATTGAGTTTTTAGATGAGTTTTTACTAAGACTCTCTCGAGACACCTTTTCTCGTCTTTCTGCAATCTCTCTTTTTAGAATGCTGTTAAGAGAATCACTTTGAGAGTCAAAGCCTTTCTTTGACAAAAAGGAATCTATTTTCTTATCAGCTTTCTTGCTCTCAAATGAAGAATGTTGAGTCCGGCTCCTCTCTTCATGAGAACTCTTGGAGGTATGTCTGTTCGCATCTGTCGATGAGGTAACTTTATCATCTGATTTTCTCTTTCTTCCCAAGTCCTTTTTGTCGCTTGCTGAACTTGACCCTGTTGTAACCGCAGCTTTGGCTTCACTTGTTCTTGACCCGTGATGTTCCGGAGACCTGGCCTTCGCCTCTCTGTTTCCTTCCGATGATCTTTTATGCTTAGTTTTTTCTTCGGTTCGTATTGGTGATTTTTCTCTTTCAGAAGGCGGCAACTGAAATTCGAGTCCAGGCCGCCCATCGGAAGTTTTAAGCTTCTTATCGGGCGTCTTCCTCGATTTCCTGATTGCCGTCTCCTTAGAGTCATTACTCTTATGGTGGCTTAATGATGTAATCTTAACTTCTGTTTTCTTAACATTTACCGGGGCAAAGACAGACTTCTTGACAAGTGGGGGTTTCTTTAGTATATTATCTTCAGATTCTGAACTGCTGCTAGAGGATGAACTACTACTTCTCTCCGAAACTTTGACTTTTTCTGACCTGGAACTAGCGATACCAGCTCTTACAGTATTTGAAGGATGTTTCTTTTCTACAGGTTTATTTGATGATTTTTTATCAGGCTCAGCAATTACCTCAGGTTTCTTCTCCTGGTGGTTTTTGAGTTTAAGCTTGCTTTCCTCCTCGCTCTCAGAACTGGATGAAGAAGACGAGGAGGTAGAAGAAGACTCAGAACTGGAGCTGCTAGAAGAACTGGTGCAGGATGAGGATGAAGACGAACCAGATGATACAGAGGATTTAGAGATTTTTCGGGTTTTAGACTCGGAAGGTTTAACAGTCTTCTGTACTTTATCATCATCCTGCTCCTCCTTACTTACAGGAGTATCTTCTTTTTTCAGTTTAATGTCACCTTTACTTCCATCTGTAGGAGGCTCTGGCTGACCAGGCTTTTGCAAGCCACTTTTAATGTGCTCTGCAGCCTTTTTAGCAGCTTCTCTCTGTGGTACATAAGCCAAAACATCTTGTCCGTCTGAAGGAGGATCAAAATCATACACATCATCTTTTATCTCCTCTTTCTTGGGTCTCTCCCTCTCTTCCCTTGAAGATGGCCTAATATCTCTGGAAGACAATGCCAGTCTAGGTTTGGGCTTGGTCCTGTTCTTATTATCATCAAGAGATGAGACTTTTTCATGCTCAACAGTTTGCTCCTTTGGTTTATTATGAGTACTACGAATACTTTCAGTAGCTTTCTTAGCTGCCTGTCTCTGAGGCACAATAAGATCTGATGAGGCAACGGAATCTTTGTTTTTCTTAGATGGTCTGTCCCTGTCACGCTCTCTATTTCTGCTATAGTCATCGGAATCATGCTTGTTTTCTCGCACTGCCGATGAAATTGATTTCTTCTTTTGAACAGAAGGTCTCTCTGATTTTGAAGTAGCTGGTGAATCTGAGTCAGAGTATATGTTTGAAACGGGCCCACTCTTAGCACCAGATCGAGGGAGCAATATGAGATCATCGGAATCGTCAGTAGGTGAGTTTCCAATCATTTCCCTTTCCATCTGCTTAAGGGATTTGCTCCTTGACTTCCAAGGATCTTTTTCATCATCTGTCGATGTATCTGTATGAGGTTTTCTAGTTTTCTTCTTATTAAGCCTTTTATTGACAGTTCTCTGCCTCTCGTCTCCACTGGAAGCAGACAATCCACCACTGCTGCTTAATGCACGCCTTCTATCCAAACCTCCGTTGACATATACCTTCTTGTATGGGTTATCTCTTTTCCTCATTCCATTCAGCTCTCCAACCTTGCCCTTCTCATCTGTGACACCGGCTATCCTTGCCAGTACGGTTTCAAAATCGGTACTTAGATCCGGAGCACTGGGATGTGAATAGAGCCTGTCGTATATACTAGGACCGTGATTCGCCTCCTTGATGGCAGTGATTTCAGCCGAGCTTAAAATAGTATTATTGTCTCCCAAAATGGCAACCTGCTTATGAAAAGTCTGCTCTCTCATCCTGAAGAATGTCCGTGCCAGTTTTTCTCTCCTTCCCACCATGTAGCAAAGATTCCGAACCTATAACAAACACATCAAACACTCGTCATGCAAATGCATGTTCATTTCTATTCAAAGTCAAGAAGTTTCTAATAGTTAAATAAATATCAGTTAACTTTTATCATTGAATAAAAAAAATATAAAAGAAAAAATCTAACCAATTGCAACAAAAAAATGCTTACCCTCTCCAAGTCTTGACGTAGCTGCACAAACATCATTCTCTTCTCTTGGTCAGCCTGCTCCTGCTGCCTAGTAAGCAAATCAACGTCTTCAGTTCTGGGTGCTATCAGAGGTTTGTTATCCCTAGAGCGTCTTTTCAGCACCCAGTAGTTGTAGACATAAATGAGTCCTTCCTCATCTAATTCATGATGATGTGAAAGGTCTGTCCAGCTAACATGTTTCTCAAATTCACCTTCTATCTCTTGCAGCCTAAAAAATGCCAAAGCAATATTAATACTTACTCAACTATCATTTCAAATCAAAGCTTTTGTAATTAACTCATTACAACAACCATTAACCTACCACAAACCAATAGATTCAGTACAATTGTAGAAACTTCTAAAAAGGAAGTGAGTCTACAATGATTGGAAATATTCACTAAAAGGTGCTTGCATTTTTGTATATAAGCGCTATATTCACAATTTTGCAAAGCCATCAGTTTTTTTTCAGTTAAACCTACTTTTATATTTAATTTGAATTATACTTTAACTTACTTCCACCCTAATCTAAGACCACCATTACAGGTTGAAATGAAAATGCTTAAAAATTTGAGGCATCTCCATGAAAAATTATATTTTATTAATTTTATAATTTTTATTTTTTAATGTGAATCGACTTAAAAGAATAAGCTGATACTTACTTTTCAGCTCTAATTTGATTCTTCTCCTCAGATGACATGTCCTTTCGTTTTCTACGTTTGGCATCATCATCAGTGTTGATGATACCAGGCTTCTTCGTGTCATCCTTCCTCGTACTGACAGAATGCTTCTCACAGTAGGACCTGAGTTTTACACCGTCTTCTGCATTCTCATCCTCGATGATAGCTTTCATTTCAAGTCCGTGTTTGAAAGCACAGGTTACATGGTAAGCAGTCTTGCACGTTTTAACTGAACACTGGATACATGCCCCCACTCGCTCTCGGCACAGCACACAGATCAGAGCCCATCGACTTTGCTATAATCAAATATGAATAAGTGTTAAAACACATGTGTGTGTTAGGGGATTCCCCAGACAAAACTATGTTACAAAAGAGATTAAAATAAAAATAAAAATATTTATATTCAATTCCTTATAAATTGAAGGGTGCTTAAGGGACATTCAATATTAACCTTCATAAAATTATTTTGAAGAAGTTTTTATTTGACCACCAACCATATAATAAAATGGAACATTAATAGACTTTCATTAAAAAATTAAAGCTTATTCTAATTTCATTTATTAGAATTTTTTCACATAATTTATGGTCCTTCAGATTTAATATTACTTACTGGAATGCTGGGAATCTTAGTAATTGGCTCCATGTTTTCAACACAGCCTATTGAGACCTCAGGTATCCACAAAGCACAAGAGACATGGGCCCACTTTTGGCCTGATCGTGTCGACTTCATCGCACCACCACGATTAGGGCAGAGAACACACTCGGGCCGTTGACCCAGAGCACATGTGCGGCAAAGCCAAGAACCACTTGGAATAGTTGTAATTCCATAGCAGGCTTGATGTACACAGATGTTACAGTTGTCACAAAACACCATTTCATTTCCTTCCTCACAGTCCGGCTGCAATAATAACGTTAGTATATATTAAAAAAGACATTCATTTTATAAGTCATTAATTAGTTAACACTAATACTTGATAAATTTCACAGAAGGAAAAAAATAAAGGTATAAGTGATTCATGCAAAGTTATTGATTACTTGAGTTTCAGAGGATCACTGAGCTTATGTAGTATCTCTGAACTTCAAGCATGTAGCATGTTCAACTCAAATAATTAGAAAATTACTAATGAGCATTTACAACTGCATCATATAGAGAGTAAGAATATTTTAAGGGTAACAAAAAAGGTCCTTCTTTAGATTGTTACTCCCCTTTGTTGTTTTAGAATGAAAATTACTTAGACTAAATAACTATTAAGAAAAAGGGATGTTCAGTCCAATGTACTTTGGGACATCCCACTTCTGTTTTGATAAGGGGAATAACAGTCTAAAGAAGAACATTCCGTACACCTTCTTTAGATTGTTACTCCCCTCTGTTTTTTTTATAAGGGGAGTAACAATCTAAAGAAGTGCCAAAAAAAATATAAATAATAATTAAAAGACACAACTTACAGATCTACACACGTCACAGATGACATTTTCGTCAAATTCAATTCCAAGCCTCTCCTCATTTTTTACAATAGTTTGCACTTTGTCCCAGCACCGTATTTCCAGTTCTTCTACGACCCTTTCAAAAAGTTCTTCTCTTATAGGCATGTAACCTAATAACAGAATACATATGAGTAGAGTGAGATCCATCGAATTAAATAAATATTTACATGTATTGTAATTTCAAATAATGTTATACGTCAAATGATAATAAACAAGACATACCCATGAGAGCTCTCTCTCCATTCACAATCCTTAGCCAAGCAATATCACAGTTATCAAGGTCGTATGAACACGTTTTATCAGCCTTAGCAGGAATTGTAGAGAGCAAGTGTTCCTCCGGTTTGAAATTCTCATCTTTCGTTATCCTAACATACTTATTCTTGGGTCTAAACACAAACATAAAAAAAATAAATAAATAAATAAATGATAAATAATGTAGGTAAAAATTAGCATGGGATGTTAATTGTCCTAAAACCATGTTTCCCTATATTAGACGGACAACCACATTTGTTTAGAATAATAAATGCACAGGTACATAACCCATTCAATGCGGGTGGATCCACTGTGGATCCATGCCGTGCTAACACGCCTGGCGGGTGGATCCCCACAGTGGCTCCAAGCCCCTTCCTTTCAACCCTCTGTAGCTCTATTCTCCGTGCCTCTAGTAGAACCATCTTGCAAGGCTCCGTCAGGCCCGCTGACGTTTGTATCCACAGGGGATCATTATTTTTTTTTTTTTAAATTAACTTTTAAAGATTCTATTTAGTTACTAAGGTAGGTTCATGAATTAGACTACGCATTCAATGGGTTAAACACACATTAGATAAATAAACACAAAAAAGAATATAGTATATTACAGTGAGCAAAAAAATGAATGTCTAGCATCAAGCTAGAATTTTGTGCATAAGTTAATCTTTTTGTGCCCTTTAAGAATATGTGACTTAGCTGGCTATAAGTTGTTAAAAAAATTAGACATGTGGAGAACGGCCATGTCCCATCCATTTTAGCGGACAATGTGCTTTTCATGATCCTGATTACATTAGTTAGTAGACCAAAAATCAAGTTAATGCTCATTTGTCACAAGATAGGTTAGTTATTCACATATTTCTCCACATCAAAGTGATCATCTTGTAGGTGACAAACTAACATCAAATTGACTTCTGGAATACCACCAAATAATTTTGTATAAATACTAATTTCCTAATTTTATGAGTCACATTGTCTGTCAAAATGACGAGGACATGGCCACTCTCCATCGTTTTGTTTTTTAAGAGCTTATGGCCGGCAAAGCTATTTAATTTTTGTCCTGCAGATGAACTTGGCCAACCACATATTCTTAAAGTGCACCAAAATATTACCTACACACACTACTCTAGCTTGATGTTAGTCAGTCACTTTTTAGCACGCAATCCCCTGGACTATTAGAGAAACTGCAACACTAATTGTTCATAATGAATTCCTAAGTTGTATATTAGCTTGAGGAATTTACAGCTAATGGAAGATAAGAACAACAAAAATTTCTTCTTTAAATTGAGTACACTCTTTAGTTATTAAATAACCGATTATTTGTAATAGAGGCATTTAAAATAAAACTCAACGTCCTTAACACGTTCACGGCGTGCGACTAATTGTGTGGCTCTGGCTCAGGGCGGTGCCTGTGAGGTATATATATAGGTAAGAACGGAAAAAGCTAGGCGAGAGCGAAAAAGTGGGGTAGAACCGTAGAAATGTGCTCTAGAGGGCTAACGGGTTAAAAGAATCTGAACTGTGAGGCTAAGAATTAGAATTAAGGTAAAAGTGTAGAGAGAGAACGTTCCAGGAACGTTTTCAGCCCCATTGACCCGACAAGCACCACGTTCCGGGAACGTGTTATATCATTATATCATTGTGTTAGATGCCACAGTGCCTAACTCAAAATTATACACTCCGAAGTCAAAATGCGAGAAAGGATAATGTTGGTTGTCACATTTGAGGTAGGCAATGAGGCCTTTATGTGGACGGGTGTATGCTCACCAAGTGTCTTTAGCTTAAAACTAAGGTGGTAGACTAATGCATGACACAATAATAAATTTAACAGTACCAACAACTTCATTACAGTCTTCTCCAACCTAGAATTAGTGCGTTGACTCTGGGGGAAAAAATAAAGCCACTAGGTCTGTGGGAAGGGGTGGTGCAGCTAAAGGCGGAAACACACTACCATCACGTCACGTGATAATAGTGTAGCTACAATGTATACAAACCTTCCTAAATGAGCACCACACACTTTTTTCACGTAATATCACGTCACCTGACGAGATGGTAGTGTGTTTCCACCTTAACATGTTGCTAAACAAAAGAAGGTTATTTTACTAATTCTTACAAATCACGATCTTTTCAACTAATGTTGTCCATAGATTTTCACAT
This sequence comes from Gerris lacustris, assembly GCA_951217055.1. Lineage (NCBI taxonomy): Eukaryota > Metazoa > Arthropoda > Insecta > Hemiptera > Gerridae > Gerris > Gerris lacustris. Next base: position 18,473,764 of record OX578279.1, on the reverse strand, counting down.
CTTATTTACCAATAAATTATAATATTCAATGTAAGAGTTCTTTTTTCTCCTTAAAATAATTTTTTTTAATATAATGTGAGTAATGAAATATAACCGAAGTAAACAGAAAACAGAAGGGGAATGTAGAGTAGAGCAGTGGAGGTTACAAAGCCTTATTATACGGTTATCCAGAGGGCCTCTTCCCTCCACTAGAGACATTTATCTTTGCCTAGTTGGCCTTTTGTCCGGGAAAATCTCAAGCTCTCATTGGCTCCTCACCCCATTTGCTAGTTTTTCCCGTGCTATCAACGCAATAATTCTAGTTTGGCGAAGACTGTAGTAGTAAAAATTTTTTTTGTTAGACAGTGTCGCATCTAACAGGACAAATGGGAGATAAATTGAGGTTAGGAAGTAGGTAACATTTGACCCCCCTCATCCTTTAGCAAATATTTAGATAAAAGTAATTAAAAAAATTAAGCAACATAGGTAGGAGATAGCTTACAGTTTGAAGTCATTATGCTGCCGATAGACAGGAAGGTGAGGGGTAAGGGTTGTAACACGAGGTGAAGGCAAAGAATCTGGATTCACTGGCACCTGAACACCTCTTTCCCACTCCTGTTTCCAGGTGTCAGATATGAGCCAGTATTTCTCACTATTTAGAGGCTCGTTATCTGGCAGCTTCATAGCCGAGATCAGATCCTTTCGGAACAACTACAATCAAATAATAAAACAATAAGTTTTACGAAAGGTAAATAAAAAATAAAAAATGTATAACATCAAAATAAAAGAACCTACATCGTACATTAATAATTGAATTAGTTTTTAATAATTTTTAAATAATTTGCTACAGAATAACTTTAGAAATTGCGAGCATCAAGATGAAACTCAACCAATTTTTTGGTTTAAATCCTTTTTGCCTTTTGATGTTTACGGAGCAAAGTACATCTCTCAAAACATGGCCATAAAATGGGAAAACAGACCTAAGGTTTAGAAATTTGGAAAATTCGTTCTCTGCTGAAGATCTCGACCAGGTATAGGTTGGCATTTCTTTTTTCTCCTAGGTAAATGGAAGCTATTCCAAGGATTTCCATAATTGAAAAGATATAAACAAATTATTTCCTCTACAGAAATTACTTTATTTTGATTTTTTTATAACGAAATAATTTATTTTATAACATTATTTTTTCTATTTTAAGAGAACCCAAAAATTGACTGGATTATAATTTTTTTTTTTTAAATTATTATTTTGCTTACTTTCAAATGAGTAAAAAAATCATCTTGTATTGTATATTTAAATGTTGTGGATGAGAAATTTAATTTTCTGTTCCTCAAATTGTACATTCCCATTCAAGGGTTGTGCTAAAATATAACAGCTGAGCAGAATGGGATAAATCCAAGTTTTATTGAATATGATTGTGCTTTAAGTGATATCCCAGATGATTATTGTTGACAACATATCAAAATTAAAAGAGAAGCATTTGTTGTTTAACATTTTTGACACTTGGAAAACTCTTTTTACTATTACATCATAAAACTTTAAAGGGCAAAAAAGTTGGTGTAATGCAATGTATAAAATAAATAAATCTAAGGAAATGTTTTAAAAGAATAAGGTTCAAACAAAAAAACCAAGATCTTTCAATCAATTTGAAATTAAGTATATCAGAATAAACAAAAATAAATTAATTGCTTTAGCCCTTGACCTTTGAATAAATAATTAGATAACCGGTATGAACCTTCTGCAGGATAAAATCAATACTACCAACTTCAAAATTTAATACTCTCAAAACAAAAAGTTACACATATAAAAAAAACTAAACAGAGCTCCATATTAATATACTATTACTTTAAAAGGACACACACTGATTAAGTTTTATTTCAAACTTGATATTTCTTAAAAAATACTAACTTTAAAAATAAAATTAATAAATCAATTTAATTAACAATATAAAGTAACAGTCCTGGATTCTTTTTTTTAAAATAGTAGTTACTAGTACTAAAAACTGAGAGAAGAATATTAATTTTTAATCTAATTTAGAGTGAATTATTAGTCCTTAAGGCTCTACCGCTCTTTGAGGTTAGAAAAATCATTAAATTGAAAATTTTATTGGTTCTAAGCAAGATATCAAAAATCTAATCACAGGCTTTCCTAATTTTAATTCTGCACAATTTGAGCCCTATTTCAATATCCTATGATAAATAGTACAGGCGCCATTTCAATACAACGATAAAATTCGTATTAAAATGGCGCCTGTTCTATTTATCATAGGAAGTTGAAATGGGGCTCAAATTGTGCAGAATTAAAATTAGGAATGAAGACTGTGATTAGATTTTTGATATCTTGCTTAGAACCAGTATAATTTTAATTTTACTGTTTTTCCTAACCTCAAAGGGCGGTAGAGCCTTAAAGTTTGTAGTAATTCAGAGAATATTAAATTGATTCTGGCTATGATTTGGGTAAATAGATTTTTAAAGAATGAGATAAAATGGAATTGTAGGGATATAATAATATGCTTAAATTTTAAACCATAGAAAAGTTATGAGTTAGCGATGGAGTTATGAGTAGCTATGGATGAGGCGATTTGTTCAATAGTGATGAGCTTAGAAGGGCTATGAACAAAATAAATGGTTATAAATGAGCTGTTATACAAGGAGTACACTTGCTATTTTAAGTTTTTATGACCTATTGCTAGCTAAAAAAAATTAATAGAAAAGAGAAATGGGGACATCAACCTAGCTTGCATCCTTTTCTGAAGTACAAAACTGCAGTTTTTTTACTTCCATCTTGAATATTGATAATAAAGATAATTAATGAAATATGGAAAAACCTAATCCAGTAAAGATTCCATACAAATAATATGTGATTATATAACAAAATAAAATTTAAATAACGGATATAGTAAAATCCTGGTAGACTCATATCTAAGATTGGGTAAATCTTAAAACCACTAAAGAGACAATTACTACGTTCACATATCGTTATGAAAGCGTTTTGGATTCCATTTCGTTTTTAAAACGATAGATGTTCACACAACAAAAATACAGGTAATCAGAATATTTTTTTCGATACATCATAACGGTGACGTCACAAGTAAAACTTTCTTTAATGTTATCTAATATGCCCGTGAATTTTACATTTCTTATTTACATGTTATTAAAACTTTTCACAGATTCTTTATAGTATTAATATTTTATTTTGTTATTTTTTATTTTTTAAAGAAAAGAAACGAAAGCTCATGACAACGAACAACTGGCAAAGTGGAAAAGAGTAAAATAACCTGATATCTCGATTCCCTCCATGACCTGTTTATACGAGCATTATGAATATGATCCCCCGGTTCTGATCACGTATTTTTGGTTGAATGGATTTGATCCGATACCATCACAGCGTTTTGAACAAGCGGATCGTTTTTAAAATCATGTTTCAAAACTATGTGTGAACGTAGTAATTATGTGATCAATAATTGGTTTACAACAGTTAGCTTACAGCTACAGTTAAGTCTACAGCAGCTAGCATTCTGAAGATGGCTAACAACACCTTAATCTACCCTTGGTATACATCAATAAACCTGGTTGTTTACCTCAGCAGGTGCCTCTGCGGAGGTCCTATTATATATGGTGGATATCTTGAGGTCAGCATTGGGGCGAGGGGTCCAGCCCTGACTCTCCTCCTCTTCTTCCCCCCCACCCCCCACACTCCCCACCATCTTACGCCTCTTCGCCTTAGCAACTGAAAAACACACAACAATGTTCATTTTTAATGGAAAAATAAAATTACAAATTACCCATCCAAGAAGTTATTTCCGAATCCTAAGCTGAACTACCTAGACAAAAGGGGAGTAATTGAGCTTAATACTCAAACATTTTAACTTTCAGGTTGTGTAATAGGTAGCCTTTATATCTTTCGAGTCTGAATTTTAGTATTTTCATTAGCTGAGCTCTACATTTGTGCAACATTTGCTAAAAAAACACATTAGAGGGAAAAAACCTAAAATAGAATTATGTAGAAATGAGCGAGCCTCCACATTTTTAGTCAACAGAGGTAACCTCAACCTCCAACTTTAGTCTTCGCCTTCCAATATAAAAAGTCAAAAGATAATCCGACATTACAAAATGTCTACTACTAACCCTGTCCAATTCAATGCACCAATAAAAACACCGTTGCAAATGTATTTTTATACATTAGTTTATAAAATGACGAATTTATTGTCCCAGGCGCCTTCCTATAAATTCGTCTTCTCAAAGAAGTCTGTAATTTATTAAAAATTAGGACTTTTTCACCTAATTAGTCTTAAAATGTCTTTGAGAAAGAACAATCCCATAATTCTAAGATAAATTTTGTATACTCATAGTTAAAAGGTTTATTTATGATTTTGAATTAAATAACAACTTTTAAAATAAAATCTAGCAAGAGGCTGTTTCATGGGGAAATAATGGGAATACATATTCCTAAAAATTACTTGGAAAGAAATGGCTCACCTTGGGAGTTGCAGCCATTTTTTTTTTAAAGTTAGCTTAGTTAAGCTTAGATAGCTTCCGTTATCTTTCAACTGATTACTTCTAAGCTGCATTTGAAAAGTTGTTGATTTATTTATTTTTGGATTTCCACAAAGCTTTAATTTTTTACCATATGATTTTTCAGTGGTGATAATAATAAAAAAATATCTAGTTCTAGGGAAAGAACTAGATCTTCAAAGGGAAAAGTGATACAATAATATGGAACAAGCGTAACTAATCGGTGGCTAGCAGATTTGATAACAGACCTCATATAGAAGTTTTACCGTGGTTGGAAGGTGAAATATTAGATGTAGTTTTATTCCTGTTGACGGAGGCAAGAAGAGACAGGATAAAAATATATTCCAATAGATCAGCATTATTGGAGACTCCTTTAAAATAGTACCTCACAATTATCGTATTTTCTCATTTCTTCACAAATACATTACTTTCTATATCTTCTACTTCTTCTTAGATACAAATTTTATTTGCATACAATAAAAGTCAGAAAAATGTGACATACGTAAGAAAGAATTCCAGATGGTTGGCGTCTCCGTAAGATTAAATCTTACATTAAATCCTTTCTTATGTCTTTATTTTTATTTCCTCTATTCTTTCTCAGCTATGGATTATAGCTGGATGATAAAGTTAAAGACATAAGACATCAGTAACAACCTAACGAAAAATTATGAGTACAGCTTAATCCCACCAATTCACTTAGAAGTGTATGATAATTAATTTAGGTAGGCAAGTAAACAGTAAAATAATTTCAATATAGCATTCCCTTGATATTAAATACAATTTTTTTTTCAAACATATTAAATGCAAAAAATATAATTATATACTACTGACCTGGTCCATCGTCAAACCTAGCTGTTCTTTTGCCCCTCAGTGACATTATGCTCTAAACACCTTAGTTTTGTAACCCTTTATGCAGCTTTGGAGCCTGGAAAAACAAAAAAAGAAAAAATGTTAGAAAAAATATATATAGAACAAAAATAGTCTGCCAATTAGAGTGGCACATAGCTTCCTCGCATTAAATCTCGCCCTGTATTGATGTTACGCTTACAACACATTAGGTCTAATTTATTTATTGTTTTTCCCCCTTTCTTTAAAATCATGAATGAAAGTATCATTTCAGCAATAATTAAGTGCAATTAATATAAGACCATATATGGGCTACTTGTAGCCTCAAGGAAAAAGGGAGGGACTGGAGGAGGGGGCCCTCCCCAGGCAACTTATGGTAATTTTAAGGCAAAATATGAATTTTTTGTATCAAATTTTCTCTTTTGACATCACTTATCAAAAAATTTAAGTAAAAACTAAAATTTAGAAAAAGTAATAAAACGTTAGTCATTACACTCATTTTTAAAAATTAATAATAAATAAAAATTCTTTCATCTTTATTAGTACTTAGTTTAGTAATACCTCACAATAAATAAACATTATTTACTTAGCTAGGAATCGTCTCCAACTCATTGGTATTTGATTTTACCAAGAAAAATTTCTCATTTTCCGAAAGACGGGACATTTTCAGAAACACCCCTTCAAAACAATAAAATACCTGGACTGTACTGTTCAAAACGGGACATATGGCCACCCTAATCAGGTGATTAGTTTATAAGATATGTTGGTTAGCCAAAAATTGAATGGCAGACAGAACAACTGAAACAGGATGAAAAATGATTCCTAATGTCTGAAACGGATTTCTGTCTTGGAATTTTTGAAATCGGAGTTCTTTGGTAAGCTTGAAAGCAATAAAGAATTTAACTTGCTAAATGGGTTCGGAAATTCTTAATTGGCCAAGACGATCAGGTAAATATAAATTTATATACATTATAGGTAATAACTGCTCATGCATAAAAACTTATTTCCAACACATCTGTAAGAAGTAGATTTTCCAAATTCAAGAATACAATATTATCTAAGCTGAGTAGGTATGTTGCTTATTTCATACAATTATTACCGCTTTTATAAATACTTAAATTAATTTGGGAACAGACTTAACACGCCTTGGATTGTGCAAGGACATGTTGACTAAAAATTTATCCGTTTATTACAGTAGAACCTCGATAAGAAGTGTCTCAAGGGGATTAGGGAAACAGTCTTGTTATTGAGGTGCTCTTTTTGTTGAGGGTTGTGTTATCAAGGTTATTTTGGCTATCAGTTGTGTTATCGAGGTTCGAGGGCGGGGTTTTTAAGTCTAGACTTGTTCAAGGTCAAGCCATTCCTGAATAGAGTCGCGTTATAGAGGTGGACTTCCCAAAACGACTTGTTATAGAGCTTCTGATTTACGTTGTGAATTGGAAAAAATCCGTGTAATAGAGGTTGTTTGGATAATAATAGTCGTGTTATAGAGGTTAATTTAACATTATGTCTTATGGCAATCTCAAGGGGATTTGAAAATTGCACTTGTTATTGAGGTTGTCATGTTATTGAGGGTCGTGTAAGCGAGGTTCTACTATATAACCAAAAACAAATAATCAAAATAGCTAAAGTTGAGACCCATGTCACACGAGCAGCATGAGGATTTAGTAAGTTAGCGGAATCGGTCAGATAAAGACGGACTGCAAAAATGCCTGACGTATGGACGGACAGTGAGAAAATAGCTCCGTTCTCCCCTCATGTCAGATCGTCTATGGGTAACTTGAATCACACGAGAGCTTCTGCGTAATTTTTTTATTATGAATCTAAACATATTTCTTTCTGTGGATATGATGATATGGGCTGCGCAAGAGTGTCCTGAATTTATAGGACAAATTATAGGTAAATTCTATAATAACAATTATATAAGCACCTCAAGGAGAAGAATAATGATGAAAAAACCATTGTAGTAAATACATGCATTCCCTTTAATATAAAACTTAGTTGTCATTTTAAAATAAAATTTACCTTTCTTGTCCCACATATTCGGAATATTAGATTATTATCTATCAAGTTTTTTTAACCAAACTTGAAACCCAGAAAAAGAATGATAGCCAGAAACCGAAACAAGATAGCAGGGCGGTGCTTTGTTGATGCTCTATGATCCAGAAATTAATTCAAGTAATTATGATTATTAGACTTCTTTCCAAATCTAAGATATCATCTCTTAAATTCCCTTCTTAAAATGAAGATAAATAAATACAGAAAGATATGTACTAAATTAGTGTATTTACAGATTAAACAACCATTAGACTGCAAACATATACTTTTGATGAGTATCAAAATAAATTGTATTTTGGCTCTCCGGAAAAATGGAAAAAATGCTGTTTGGCAAGTTTGTCAGAGCGGGCTTGATATTGTGTACCCAAATTGATCACATAATTTGATTATTAGATAAATAAAAAATAAAGAATAATTTAATTAAAAATAAGAATAATTGTAAACTAAATACATAAAAATAATATTTATAATAAGCAAAACTCTATTTTGTCTCAAACACATTATAAAATTATAATTTAAATCAAATTATAATTATTATTAACTACGGGAAACAGACAGTGAAAAATACACTCCTGTGCCAGGAGTGTATTTTTCACTGTCTGTTTCCCGTAGTTAATAATAATTATAATTTGATTTAAATTAAAATTTAACTTTCCGTAGTATGAAAACTACCAAAAACTTAAAAAATTGAATTATAAAATTAGTAATAAGAAGAAATTTGAATGGAATTTTTTCTTTCCACCCATTCAATAAAAACAAAAACCTTGAGGAATATATTAAGAAGTCCAACATAATGTTAATAGGAACATTTTTAATCCCCTCTAAAGTAATAAATATATAAGCTCATCTTCAAAAATTAAGTTCAGTTATTACATCAAATAAACCTATGCCCATTATTAGAGTTTAAGCAAAATGTTGAATTTACTTCTATCAGTGCTCTTTCAACCAGAAAACTTAATTATTATAACAATCCTTAGATTATAATTATCGATACATCAGATGTTATATAAAATATTGTATCGAAAATGACGATTTTTTTATACTGTGAATAAATCTATTTAAACCCCTTTAGACAATACCTCACTGTGCTAAAACCAAGCAAAAGTTCGGCACCGGTGCCGAAAAACTGTGCTGGTGCCGATGCCGAACTTTTGCTTGGTTTTGGTAAACTGTACTGTGCCGGTGCCGAACTTTGGCTTGGTAATAGATTTATTCAAACTATGCCGAGCTCAGGCCCGGCACATTATAGTGTCAATCAGTCTTTCATTTTATCTTAAGAATATATGAGTTTGACCAATGCTTAGATATAATGTTTTACACTAAGTGTCCCTTCTGTCTCTCAAAATACAAAATTTTAAATACATATTTCTTTTTTTTTAAAAATTCAAGGATCAATAGGCCTAGGAATTTACTTAAAACTCAGTCATTTTTACAGCCACATTCAAAAAACGTTTTATAATGCATCTTTATGTTTAAAATATCCCACACCTATTCATAAGAAATAACCAGGATAACCACCTTTTTAGATTATAGATATAAAAAAACCCTTAACTCCACACCTCTAAAGGACACAAGCAGGTAGCAAGAGACCCTTTTTTATACATCCCTTCAAGCTATAAATTGATCAATTAATAACCTGGAAAGGAGGTAAAAGGATGGGGGGGGGGGGGGGGAATACTGAATTGAGTTAGTGTATAAAGCAACCATCTAAAAGAAATTAATCTATACGTTGAACATTTTATGCAAGCAGGGTAGGATAAAAGATTCTTAAAAAGTGTTACTCATTTTTATATTATAAAAATTACCTAAACTACTGACTCTTACATACATACAACACTATATATTTTTAACAGAATTTACATGTAGGATATAAAAAAGTAAAGTAAAAGAGATTGTAGGCACAAGCTTAAAGAAGGTGGTAGGGAGGTAGTGAAAGGTTACCCCATTGGTACTTACATTGAAAATCAAAAGTTTATCATCACAAGATAAACTAAGTTACATATGTATATAAATGATATTTGATAAATAATAATTTATTGATTTTTTATAAAACTGAACAATAAACTGAGTAGTTTGATCCTTTTCATTGTAATAAATGAATTATAACTAGTATGGCATTGATGTGCTTTAGGGGCTAGCAAGTATATTTTATTCAGGGAGTCAGTGGCGAAAAAGGCTTATAATCAAGTAAACAAGGTGTCTATTAATATTCTAATTGTTAAAATATAAATGGAGGCTGTAATTATTTGTATGTTTCCGTACAAATAATTAAGTAATGAGTAAATTCAATATTATATAACTTATATTAAAACAAAAAAGATACATTTCTACAGAAAACTTAAAAATTGTATATTCAGAATCCATGTAATAAGTAATATACTGTCATCAATAGGTAATAGTACATTACGCGTCTAGTGCGGAAAGTAGCATTTTGCACCCGAGTGATAGAGAGGATAGTAAAACCACACAAGCAAAGCAAAATGCAGTTTTCGCACGAGTTGCGTCCTGTAATATATCTACGATTGTTGGATTTTAATAATAAATACGGAGAAAAATATTTAATAAACTTTCTGTATATAAGTTCGAATTTCTCTTTTAATAAAGATGACATTAATTCATTAGTTGTATTTTGTGCTGAATTAATTATTTCGGGAGGCGTATTATTCTCCTCATTTTCATCATAATGACATAAATCAATCATTTTTTTCACTAAAAACTCTATATTAACAGTTACTTTAATTAAACAAACAGCAAATTAGTTTTGTTAAATGTAAGCAAACTCACTAATCGTGCATTAAGGTGAAGAATTCTTCTTTTTTACCGCACTAGGGCGGAAAAAAAGAGGAATTATGAAACGAGCATGCGCAATGAATACAAGTACGTAAAGAATCGATTGTTGATCTTTCTACGCAAAATTGATGTTGATCTTTCTGCACATCTAAACATTTTGTATCAGTCGTAGATAAAATGGTTTTACAATGTGTATACCACAATTCTACCTAATAATAGAAAAATAATTATTTCACTAAAATAATTATTTGACTCTAGCCTGCACCTTAGGGTTAATTCAAAGCAGCAACTCACACACTTAAGTGTTCAGTTTGTTGTGGCTTCAGCAGGTTAACAAGATGCTTAAATTCTTTAGAACTTCACACCCTTTAAAAAGTGGGATACTTAGATCATTATTTTGTAACAATCAAGTTAGGATATCCTCTTAAAGGCAAATACTGGATTTGATACGATCTGATTGAATAAATGGTTATACACTGAGTGTGTAAGTTCTGCTTAAACTCAATAAAACGATTCCTGCTAGAACATTTAAGGTGAGTTCTGGGTTTGGTAACACCTTATGACACACAACATTAAGGTGCATTTTACTCTGAAGCTGATATTATAAAGTTAAATTTCTGATATTAATTTAAATTGAACCTTAAGACAAATGTTAGACTTGATAGAAGTCCAAAAAAATATGAATTTATTTTCCAACATTAATACGAGTTTTAAGTTTGGTCTTGGAATATCTTGTGGATTTGGTCTTATCAAGTATACCAATGTAAGAACTTAACGATTAACGGTAGTTGAGGTTTTATCTATTTGTTTATCGATTATAAAAGTTATTATATAATCATGAAAAGAAATATCAAAAGTTAATACAGTAGAACCTCGATAAGAAGTGTCTCAAGGGGATCAGGGAAACAGTCTTGTTATCGAGGTGCTCTTTTTGTTGAGGTTGTGTTATCAAGGTTATTTTGGCTATCAGTCGTGTTATCGGGGTTCAAGTGAGGGGTTTTCAAGTCTAGACTTGTACAAGATTGACCCATTCCTGTATAGAGACGTGTTGTAGAGGTTGACTTCTCAAAACGACTTGTTATAGAGGTTCTGAGTTACGTTGTGAATTAGAAATAATCCGTGTTATTGAAGTTGTTTGGATGATAATAGTCGTGTTATAGAGGTTAATTTAACATTGTGTGTTATGACAATCTCAAGGGGATTCGAAAATAGCACTTCTAATTGAGGTTGTCGTGTTATTGAGGGTCGTGTAAGCGAGGTTCTACTGTAAATAATAATTATATAAATTTATTATTTTATATAATATTACAACAAAATAATTCAATAAATACTTAGATATATTAACTAGTATATTTTTATTATCAGATGAAGTAGGGATATTATCAGAAGTAAGGAAGTTGATTCATTATATTACATTATGATACTGAATGCTAGGGTTAAAGTAAAAGTAATGAAAGGTACAGAGCACTGTGAATCTCCATTATAAATATTTAATTAATTAATGTTGAGGTAAACTGGAAGTTTAAGTTTGTTTGAAACTTTTGCATGCTTAAAAAGTAATGCAAGAAACTAGATCAATAAAGATATTCACTGTAATGTTTGCCAACCAATCGTGCTGAAAGTTTCAATATGGTGTAATAGAGACAAGAATTCCCTAATATTAAATACTCCATTTCTCAACTCTAACTCTGCTGTTTTACAATAAATAATTAAGTACAATCAACAATAATTCACATTAATAGTCGATTAATCCATTTAAATTTTTGCAGACTATTATAATCTATAAGATTAATAAAATTTGCATGGAAGTGACATGCAATGGTAAACTTGGACTATATTAATTCAGATAGCTTTACCACAGTATAAATTAAACATATTTAGTCCCAGTCTCATCTTAACAATATATTCCTTTGTAATATTCAAGCCACATTATTTATAAACATATATAAAATATGATAAGGCTGCAGAATTATTAATAGACAAGTAAACATAGGTCTTTATTTTTTCAATAATCTCAATTTAGGACAATAAGGTAAAAAAAAAAAGAAGAGATTTAGACTTTTTAAAACATATTATGATTTCTCAAACAAAGAACAACATTATTTTATTTAGTATCTTAAAGATAAATTTTAACAACACCAACACAATGTCAATGTGATAAAATCAATACAAGCAATAAGGTTCATACCTTAAAACAACTGGCAGCAGGTACCCTGCCTAGCCACATCATTTGTCCTTTTTTTACAATCCTTGTAACATCACACGACTAAAAAAACAAACTGAATCCGGCTCTTGAATATTGTCATTTACGTAAAATAGCAAAATTTAATAAATCCACCTAGATAAACACTTAAAGAAGGATGTGTTATTTGCTTACATACCTAATAAATGAAACTTAAAGATTAAAAATGTTAATTTTATTGTCCTACGACAATTACAAATGTTTGATAAAGAATGATCTTGTCCAGTTAGTTCGTCAATTAATTGTTTTATGAACAGTAAAGTGGTAAGCAGTGATTAATGTGTAAGCTTTTGAGTGTTACGTTGAGGTCCTTAATACTAGCCCTATATACAAATATAGATTATAGATTGAGCATATATATTTATAGGTTCTCTCCTCTCAAGTTCTATATAATCAATATTGATCTCGATGTAGGTAAAAATCACCATCAGACATCTATAATTTGGTATATATAGGAAGTATCTGAGACTTCATAGGCTGGAAAAACCCTAATTAATTTCCAGGATCTTTTCTAAGAAAGGTATTTCATAGATCATCCATAACCCAAGACAAATTAAAATCAATTTCTAAATCCAACGCTACATTATAATAGAATATTTCTATACTGGAAATATAGAGGCCGGTGGTTCAAATCCCCGCGCTGGAGTCTATTTTTCTCTGTCTGTTTCCCGTAGTTAATAATAATTATAATTTGATTTAAATTAAAATTTAATCGTTCCGTAGTATGAATACTACCAAAATCGTAAAATATGAATTTCTAATTGATTGTACGAGGTACAGGTACTAATTGGGTACTTTATAATTATAAGCGTTATTTCTCAGTCTAGTTCTTTGTCATTAATGTTGACTTCTCAGACTTGTGGAAAAATTGAAAGCTTTAAATTCGGGTCAAGGTATCATTAACTTCAGAGAAATTCATTCTCCTGCGTAGCTTAGTTGGTTAGAGCGCTATACTGGAAATATAGAGGCCGGTGGTTCAAATCCCCGCGCTGGAATATATTTTTCTCTGTCTGTTTCCCGTAGTTAATAATAATTATAATTTGATTTAAATTAAAATTTAATCGTTCCGTAGTATGAATACTACCAAAATCGTAAAATATGAATAGAATATCATGTAAAAAAGTATATATGTTACGAACTTTACTTATTAAAAAATTGAGTATTTTCTCTGACTATAATATGATACTAGTGACACACATTTTCATCTAGCACATATTATAAATAAAACCACTTTCAATATATTATATTATATAACAAATAACAATTATATAGATAACAAATAAATCATTCAGATGTTACAATCTATATTTACAATAACATGAATTATTTTTAATAATAATAATATTAAGGGTTATAAACACATAAATAAAACATAGGTAAGACAAAACAAACTGCAAAAATCTAAACTTAAGTGCAAAACAAAGGTGGTACTGAAAGCATCCATCACATTTCAGTACACTCTTTTACTTCAGTTAAAAATTAAAAACAGCCGTGAGTGCAAATCTTGCACAGGTGCAGGCTAAACAGTCAAACTTATATATATTTGTTATTTCACCCAATACTGATCCGGCCTGCATTTTGGGGAAATACTTTTTTTCTATTTAATTCAGTGGTTCTCAACTAAGATGAAATCTCCTTTAACCGAGCATTAGGGGAAGATTGTTATTGCTTAAAAAATAAAATTGACGGAAAAAGTGTTATTTTATCTTGAACAGTTATGGAATTATGCAGAACCTACATTTATAGTAGAGGAAGAGTGATAACTGGTAGAAATAGATCCGATTGAGCAACGACCCAATTAATTCCACAGCCTAAAATTTAAATCATCCTTATTTGGTTTTACTGAAGTACCACAAATTAAGAAAACAAAATTGTGGTTGATGCTACCAGAGCAACTAAGGATTAAACTTAACAATTATGAGCCTAACAATTACCTTTTTAAGTGTTCTGGGGTAAATTTCTAGAGGAAACTATACTCTCCTTGGCCTTTACCCAGAATCGTGAGGTAAAAGAGCACTAACACTATTCACTAAAGAGTACTTCTCCTCAGTAGAAGTGACATCCATTTGTCATGTATACCTAGTCGACCCCCCATACCACAATATTCTTAACAATATACTTGTAAAAGAGCTTTGTGTTTCACAATTGATAAAATAAATAATATAAATGTGCATTGTTACAAATTAGGATTAGTACCAGAATCACTTTAATGGGGATTAGAGGAATAGAGCTTTAATCCTTATAGGAAGGTTAAGAGTAAGTAAGATTGGTCAAGTCATAGGATTAGAGAGAGCATCGGAATAGGATATTGTTGGTCCTGAACATTGTCCAAAAATAATACAATGTAATATATAAAGAAGACCGGGAACCACTGATCAATACAGTTTCTTTATTTAATCTATCTTTATTTAATATCATCAAGATATGCATAGATAAAATTATTTATTTATAACACTAATAATATTTTTTAAGAAATCACATTGAGAAAAATAAATTATAAGTGCAAAAAAAAAAAAAAAACTATTACTCAGTATGTCACAGTAATTTTGAATAAAATACCTATAAAGAAAAAGGAAAAAATAGAACCTCTAAAATAACATTAAAAATAAAATAAAATAAATAGAAAAATAACTAAATACGTAGAAAGCTCAAAAACTGTTAATAAGCACGACACGACACCCTATAAAGAAAAAAAAAAAAAAGACAAGAATATTTTTCTATCAACAAAAATCACAAAGTGAGGACAAAACTAACATAGAACAGAACTCAACACAACAGAAATAAAGAAAACAATTTTACACCAGAAAGTCTTACAATATCACTAGGCTACTCAAGAAATAAAGAAAGATGATGTCCTTTAGTATCTTAATAGTTCTTTTGACATTAGGACAGCATCTCTCCTGTGGAAATTAAAGAATGATGTAAAATTGTCAAAAGACAAAGCTATATTATCGCTTTTACACTAAAACAGGTGGATTTTAGATAACACAATTTTCTGTCTAAAAACCACCAAACTGTAAACATATATTTTATTTTTTTTTTCAGAAATTTTTATAACCCTATAAAATTTTCTTATTTAATTGTTGATAATATGTTACCATTATTTCTTTTTTTATTTATATTTATTAAAATCTTATTTAACTACTAAAAAAGATAATCGTCATTAAAAAAGGTTATATTTTAATACAATTATAATGCACATATGTTCTTTAGTTAGACAAATATATTTATTGCCAAACATTTTTTTCAAAATTCTTCTTCCAGAATTAAATAAATGAATTTAGGCAAACATTGCTCGAAATTTTATAGTTTTCATACGAGAATAGTTAGAAATTTCAACCACCACTAAGGTTCCCGCAAACTGAAATAAGTAAATAATAATGATAAAGTAAATAATATAAATAATGCGTGCATTTAAAGAAAACACCATTACACTAAAACTTTTTAAATTGTACACGGAGAAAAATTTTAGGTTTATAATAAATCTTGACAGCGCCAATCTTATTAGGCTTTAACTAATATGTTTAGAGAGAATGCAAACCAGGTGTCGGCAACTCACCTGCCAGCACCACTGGTGGATTTATATTGCACTGGACTAATGGTATAGAGATTGTAAAGTACATAAGGGCCAATATATGTAAAATATGCACCCTCAGTGATTTTCAAATCTTGTAATGTGCCCTTATAGACAAAAAGTTTGACAATCCCTAAAGTAAACCATTAGTTTTAAAAGCAGTGGACCTTATATATATTAATTACATCTAGATTAGGGTTAATTATCTTTATGAACATATTTTCTAGAAAGGACACTAAAAAGATAGTTTTTATTTACATATGACTTAAGCAATAAAAATCAATATGTTGCAAGTGTTCTCTCTGAATTATGAGATGGACCTAGCAGGTAGTCTAATACTAGAATTACTTTGGTGCACTTTTTTTCCTTCTTTCAATAAATAAAGTACAACTTACTATAAAGACATATAAGTACAAAATACTTTTATTTTTAGACACACTTCAGTATGCAAAAAGAGCAGAACCTATTATAGGCCCAAGATATTAAAAAATTGTTAGGTACAAAACTACATATTTCTCCTAAACAGAATTAATTAAAGCCATAAGATCGGTTTTTGTCATGATCTTTGTAAAAGACTAATCTTTTCTGATAACATCATAAGATATTTATTTATTTACTTTCTAACTCTTACTTATACTGAATATTAAAATATAAAAGTTAATTAGAGAAAACAAATCTATAATAATAGATAAAAACAAACAATTAAAATGTGAGATCTTCTACGATGAATATATATGAGTTCGGGTAAGCTCAAACATTAGTATATTGTTGCCTAGTCTTCTCAAAACATTTTTACAACTGAATCTGTACATTAATTCAGTATTCAGTATTGACAACAGGCCACCCACTAGAGTATTGTGTGGATAATGGTAGTTGTGTAGGTAGTAGTAGTAAAAGTAAGGTCCTAGTACTAGTAATAGACGGATAGGACGAACCATTGGTTCGAACCTAGCTATTAGGCCATCTTTTAGGCCTATTTTACTATGCCCGTGGTAGAGAGTTCCAGCCACTTCACACATCATACCTCTGTACATTGTACCGATCATTATTGAAGCCATATAAATCAGAGCTTCATGGCGAGGAATCGATCATCAATTTAACGTTAACAATTAAGTGGTCAAGAGAACCTCATCTACGATAGAGAGATATAATACATCCTATAGAACAATTTGTATAAATGAAGCTTTTAAAACATAATATTGTTACGTAGAATAATTGGTTAAATTGAACCATGATCTAATTTCATTCAGTATAAATAAGAGAGAGAAAGCAAAAGTTGCTAATATTTTATTTGGTTCATTTATGTTAAATAAAAACAACACTGAAAGGAAGTATTTACAGAGGAAAGACTGAAAATCAGAAATAAATCTAGCATTATGGCAAAAAAAATAAGCAAAAAGAAAAAAAAATCTATAAAGGTGTAAATTATAATAAATATATATATTTTTTAAATAGGTTAAAATAATAAAATAAAATTATGGTAGTCTCTACACATTAAAAAGAAAAATATTTATTGTAAATAGTAAAGGATGTTTTGTTCCCTTAATAAAAATTATAAATAATTGTAAAAAAAAAATAAATAAAAATTAAATTTTGAAATTTACCGCATTTCTATAACAAATCGCTTGAACACAATAGTAAAACATATTGGGTTTAGTTCAAGCAAATTTATCGGGAACGGATTGCGAATCAGAATCGTACTCTCGAATCCCACCTTCCGAAGTTCGGGCAAAGGAGTCCGGATTTTTTCCGAATTTTTTGGCACGTTCGAATCAAACTAGCCGGCAGCTGCAAATTCAACCAACACAAAACAAAAACAAACAATAATGTATTAGCCGTTGTTAAAGATAAAACTCCTTTGTATTGTTAAACAATAAATATTATTAAGAAATTATCGTACATTTATTTTCTTAATAAGTAAAATGATTTTTACAAGAACACTTAAAATGCAGTCATTTCCTTCCAATCAACTATTCTATTGAATAAACCTTTAAACCAAAATGTTTTTTTCCAATAGCTCAAAACACCTCTGGAAATGCCATAAAGTTAGTTTAAATAGCTGATATAAAGTCATACAGAAAACACATCTTAAGTTAATTTGGACCCCTCAGAGGATATAATCAGCATGGTAGAATTCCCAACCAAAGATAGCAAACTAGCAAATAAATTTTTTAAAAAAACTAGCTTAGACTAAATTTTTATCACTGCGTAAAAACTAAGTTTTGTAAGTCTCATATAGATTGAAAAGTTCCGGAGTAGCTGCTAATGAGGAAACCACCGTGTTTTAACTGCTCAAGTATTATTTCATATATATAAACTACTTGAAATTATAACTATGACAATAAATACGTAAATCAAGAATTTTATTTTAGTTCAGTAATACAAATTGTTTATTTTAACAGCATAATATTATCAATTTAAAATCAACTTAGAGGTAAGTAAACAACAGATATTCCGTAAGATAAAATAAAGTGCCATCTCAGAATATTCCAAAGAAGGCACAAAAGAATTTAAGAAATTAGTGCAATAACGTATCCCCCCTCCCCCAAGCATCTTAAGAAGGCTTAAGGCATGGGAGAATCTCTAAAGAAAGGATCTCCCTAGAGGGATTTACTCTGGTGAGAAGAACATCAGCACTTCAGCCTTGAAATCACTCATTCCAGGTCTTTTTTTCTGGAATGCGGGGAACATCCTAAAATGTTTCTTACCGTCGAATTAGCTGATCAAGTTATCCCAATTAGGTCTAGTTCCTACACGAAAAAATATAAAAAAAAACACTTGATTCAACCTTAACTTTCCTTAAATGCAATAGACTTATTTATTCGACTAAACTGAATATCCAGGTGAAGAGTTGATCCTTAAATTACCGAAACATGCAAACATACCATGTTTAACATTCTTTGATGATTCAAAATAACCTCCCTTACCTAACGATAAAATTTTAGCTTCTATGTATAGAAAAATTCAGTTGCATTTTATAATTTTTTAAAATATCATCAGTCCCTTTAGACCTAGTTGTATTACTAGCCAAAGCAAGAACCAGCATGATAAAGTATGTATCAAATTCAAGCATATCTTGATGAATGGCTATGTAACCACTAGAACAGCATTTTTATATCTCCATATTCATGTGATTTGCATTTCCCTTCCATGGTTTTGGTGTGATAGAAATTTAAACATTTGATCATCATTAATGCCAATTGATATCCATCCTGAAGAAACGACCTTTCTATCCAGAAAAAGGCTAGGGTTGAATATTTACTAAAATAAATTAAAAACCTAAAATATCTCCAAAAGTTTCTAACATATAAAACTTAGGTGCATTCATAAAACACAACAAAGCCAAAATCAATGGTACAAACTGATCCAACCAATAACTCAATTGTCTAGAGAGTACCATTGAGAGGAAATACCAAAAGCTATTGCAGTAATGGTGCAATACAATCTGTTTCACAGACAGGTCAGTTCATTGATTATGAACAACTTAAGTCCAAAATTTATTGACTTTACATGAGCATAGGATCCTATTGCATTGAATGAACCTGGTGATATTTTTAAATTTGTCTATCTCTAAATTAATTCGTATCCTCCAACATTGTGGCTCTCTTACTGCTCTTATAATTCTAATATTTATTCTTCTTTTTATGATTCTGAGGCTGTTTGTGTCTTTTCACAGTAATGGCTACGTTTACCTGACAAATTCTGTTTTGCAGTTTTCATGGACATAGAAATGTCAAGAGAGTTGAAGTGTATGCAAAAGATGTCCTAGGAGACTAGTTTCTATTACTTATAGAAGTTTCTGGAGACTTATTTCTATAAGTTAAAGACTTTTGCAGGAAATCCTGGTGTTGTAAAGACTAGTCTATGCTATCAAACGCCTGCTTCTAGTTGATGTATACTAGACAGAGGTCTTTATTGTACCCATACAACCTTTTTTTTTTAATTTCTAGAAAGAAAACCTAGTCTGATCTGCTTACACTCTTAACTCTCCTAAATCCACCCTAATAGTCTCCAAGGACATCTTTTGCATAAACGACAACTCTTCTTTGAATAACCACCCAGATAAATAAAAAAAAATTAATCAATACAAGGATTGTGGTGTAAATTTAAGCCAAGAAGGTTTCTTCAATAAGCAAAATACAAATACCCCGCTAGATAAGTGGAGTGGTTTAATACCTAAATTGGCCAAAAAGGTAATATTGCTAGAGAAATAAAGGAAAATAGTAATATCAGTAGAGACTAAATATTAACAATGCTGAAATGCTGGCTATAATTTTAAATTTATAAGAAATGCAGCACTAACTTTACAATAAGGTATAGTAGTAGTAGTAGTCTAGTACTTTCTACTAGGACGGGTAGGACGAACCACTTGTTCGAACCTTGCAATTAGGCCATCACTTAGGCCCTTTTTACCCCCCGCGGTAGAGAGTTCCAGCCACTTCACACATCATACCTCTGTACATAGTACCGCCAAAGCGAGTATGATGTGATCAATAGTGAGCCATATAAATCAGAGTGTCACGGCGAGGAATCGAACCCCGTCTCGTTCCACTCGAGATTCAGTGATGGCCGAGCAGACGTGGTTTAACTCACACGGCTACGCTAGCTCCCTCCAATAACAATAAGGCATAAGTCCCAACAATAAGGTAGTAGTAACAAGTAACAATAAGGTATAAGTCCCTTGTTATTAATTTTATCTCTTCAATTAAGGAAAGTAGTACTGTAGATCAAGTATGTTGGTCGTCAAAGTAAATAGTTATGTAAAATGAATGCACCTATTACGTTTGCCACAGCATACAACATTATCTAGTCCTATTTAAAATTATGTTTATCGTTATAAACATAATTTTAAACTTTCTGTATTAACTGCTTACTAAGAGTTAAAATGGAAAATTCAATCTACCGAAAAATTTCAAATTATTGACAGATATTTTCCAGGTTGCATAAAACAATGTAAAATTAATCTATTGTAGAAGTAAGTAAACATTTCAAACTCACTACATATTGAAGGGTTTGCTCTTGTAGAATTCACTGTTGGCGCCAAATAAGGATACCTGAAAATAAGCAAAATGAAATCTTGCATTAGATACAAATTAAGAAAGTACAAAAATAAATAAATAAAAAGTTAGGCAACCACCAACAACAATACCATTAATAAATATAATTTGATCAATTTTGCTCTTAATTTAAGATTTTCAGGTAAAAAGAATAAATAATACCTTGACACAAATATACAAAACAAGTATCTTACAGTAATAAAAAAATCCTAAAAAATGAAGAAAAATGAATGTTAGCTTGCTCAACAAAGTTAGATAGATCCCTTTGAATTATAGACGTTAGACAATCAAAATAATCTCATCGATATTTCGTTTCAATAAAATTTTAACTATATATGTTAACGTATAATTTTTTTTTATACACATTAACAGGCATTTATAAATATAAAATGGCATTTATACATATAAAAAATCAAATAACAGCATATAATGCTTATTTGCAGAGATAAGGTAATTACTTTATAAAGGTTTTTTGGCTAAATAACGTTTGGACAAAGCACAGAATTTCCCGAATACAAAGATATCGAATTAAAAAGTTAGTAATGCATGACCAAAAGAACGTATATTTTGATTGGGTTTGTTGGCCTAGAGAGTTTAAATATAGACAAGTAACTTTATACAGGCTAAAAGACATTTGAACTATGTAATAATGTTGTGGATACATAGAGAGCTAAGTGCTGCTTTATCAAACACAAAATGTTACGACAAACAAACAATACTAAATAAATGAAAAACTAATAACATTGATTTGAGTTTAAATACTAATGAACATTTTGATAAACAATCCTCTAGTAATTACAAATGGCAAAGATCTGCTTTCAGATAATACAGACAAACAAAAATGCACTTTTATGCTTACTAAGAAAAGTTCTGTCTCCTTGATATAAGACTAAAAACAAAGACAATATCTATCATGAAGATCAAACTGACTTACTAAGAAAAGTTCTGTCTCCTAGTTAAAAGACTAAACACAAAATCTATTAACATGAAATCAAATAGACTTATTAAGAAAAGTTCTGTCTCCCTGATATAAACTAAAAACAAAGACAATATCTAACATGAAGATCAAACAGACTTACTAAGAAAAGTTCTATCTCCTTGATATAAGACTAAAAACAAAGACAATATCTAACATGAATATCAAATAGACTTACTAAGAAAAGTTCTGTCTCCTTGATATAAGACTAAACACAAAGACAATATCTATTAATATGAAGTCAAATTGATATTCCAATTGATTAAGAATATTTAGACGAAATAAAAGTTGATGAAAACACTACACTACAATACTGATACTACTTGGTAAAAGGGATTAAAAAAAATAGAATATAAACAATTAACGTAATCAAAAGATTTGTGTTAACATTTCTACTAGCTCTAGGACCTAGGAGAACTTTTCTACAAGCTTTTTTATCCATAAAATCACTAACTTGTAACATTTTTTAAATGTTTCCTCGTCTAAAAGTCCTTAAGATACAATAACATTAGCCAGCTTCTTCTACAGATGAAGCAATAAGCAAGTAGCCCATAAATTTAGTACAAAGAAAACTTAGAAACAGGAATATGTCATTCCAGAATGTAAATGTAAACTTTGATAGTATAATGAATGATCGCTATGCTATTCACTATTCATTTAAAAGTGAGCTTACACTAAACATCACAGAATACAGAAATTAACTATCACGACAAGATCCTCGACTGTATTTTCTCCAATGTGTGATAGCAACTCACACATCAAAGATGTGTAGTTCAAAAAAGCAAACAACGTATTCACTCAAACCTTTAATACCAAAACCCAAACCGTAATGCTAAAAACCTTTTTCAGTTTTTAATTTCACTTAATCTTTAATTATTGTTTTCGTTTTTTACTATTTAATGTTACCTTGTACTCTTACTAGTTTAAGTTGACTACTTTGTTAGTAGATTATCTGAAGAAGGCTGCATAATAAAATCCCAATTTGGTCAAATTGTTTAAAATACAATCATTTTATGAGGAGAGGTTGTTCAGTTTTTAACCTTTGCCTCTGCCATGATGTATCACAACAAACCAAATTGTTTAAATTACAATCATTTTGTGAGGAGAGGTTGTTCGGTTTTTAAACTACACCTCTGTCATGATGTATCACAACAAACCAAATTGTTTAAAATACAATCATTTTGTGAGGAGAGGTTGTTTGGTTTTTTAACTACACCTCTGTCATGATGTATCACAACAAACCAAATTGTTTAAAATACAATCATTTTGTGAGGAGAGGTTGTTTGGTTTTTTAACTACACCTCTGTCATGATGTATCACAACAAACCAAATTGTTTAAAATACAATCATTTTGTGAGGAGAGGTTGTTTGGTTTTTTAACTACACCTCTGTCATGATGTATCACAACAAACCAAATTGTTTAAAATACAATCATTTTGTGAGGAGAGGTTGTTCGGTGTTTTAACTACACCTCTGTCATGATGTATCACAACAAACCAAATTGTTTAAAATACAATCATTTTGTGAGGAGAGGTTGTTTGGTTTTTAACCTTCACCTCTGTCATGATGTATCACAACAAACCAAATTGTTTAAATTACAATCATTTTGTGAGGAGAGGTTGTTCGGTTTTTAAACTACACCTCTGTCATGATGTATCACAACAAACCAAATTGTTTAAAATACAATCATTTTGTGAGGAGAGGTTGTTCGGTTTTTTAACTACACCTCTGTCATGATGTATCACAACAAACCAAATTGTTTAAAATACAATCATTTTGTGAGGAGAGGTTGTTCGGTTTTTTAACTACACCTCTGTCATGATGTATCACAACAAACCAAATTGTTTAAAATACAATCATTTTGTGAGGAGAGGTTGTTTGGTTTTTAACCTTCACCTCTGTCATGATGTATCACAACAAACCAAATTGTTTAAATTACAATCATTTTGTGAGGAGAGGTTGTTCGGTTTTTAAACTACACCTCTGTCATGATGTATCACAACAAACCAAATTGTTTAAAATACAATCATTTTGTGAGGAGAGGTTGTTCGGTTTTTTAACTACACCTCTGTCATGATGTATCACAACAAACCAAATTGTTTAAAATACAATCATTTTGTGAGGAGAGGTTGTTTGGTTTTTAACCTTCACCTCTGTCATGATGTATCACAACAAACCAAATTGTTCAAAATAGAATCATTTTGTGAGGAGAGGTTGTTTGGTTTTTAAACTTCACCTCTGTCATGATGTATCACAACAAACCAAATTGTTTAAAATACAATCATTTTGTGAGGAGAGGTTGTTTGGTTTTTAACCTTCACCTCTGTCATGATGTATCACAACAAACCAAATTGTTTAAATTACAATCATTTTGTGAGGAGAGGTTGTTCGGTTTTTAAACTACACCTCTGTCATTATGTATCACAACAAACCAAATTGTTTAAAATACAATCATTTTGTGAGGAGAGGTTGTTCGGTTTTTTAACTACACCTCTGTCATGATGTATCACAACAAACCAAATTGTTTAAAATACAATCATTTTGTGAGGAGAGGTTGTTTGGTTTTTAACCTTCACCTCTGTCATGATGTATCACAACAAACCAAATTGTTTAAATTACAATCATTTTGTGAGGAGAGGTTGTTCGGTTTTTAAACTACACCTCTGTCATGATGTATCACAACAAACCAAATTGTTTAAAATACAATCATTTTGTGAGGAGAGGTTGTTCGGTTTTTTAACTACACCTCTGTCATGATGTATCACAACAAACCAAATTGTTTAAAATACAATCATTTTGTGAGGAGAGGTTGTTTGGTTTTTAACCTTCACCTCTGTCATGATGTATCACAACAAACCAAATTGTTCAAAATAGAATCATTTTGTGAGGAGAGGTTGTTTGGTTTTTAAACTTCACCTCTGTCATGATGTATCACAACAAACCAAATTGTTTAAAATAATAACAAAACTATTATCATGAAAAATCAACGCTACTTCAAAAATAAAAAGTAATCCATATAAATCAAAATTGTAAAATCCTACAACAAATATATGACTCTTCTGCTTTATAACTTTTATCATAAAAACAATAGGAGGTTTATACAGGAAAACCCTAATAAATATCTAAATCTAAACTCTTTCAACAAAAAAATACTGCCTTATTCAGTAATCAAGAAGAACAAAAGAGTCCAATTAATGTTATAACTACATTAGCAATATATCACTATTAATTACAAACAAAAATGAAATATTATACCAAAAGTATAATAAATTTGATAAGAAAAAGACAACAAAGCTGAATAACCTTACATCATCACTTAAGAATGGAAATTAAAATCTTTTTTACACTAATTTATTGATAAGAAGTGAAATAAGTACTTATATACTACTTTATTAAGAATTGTAACCAATTTTAAATTTGTTAACAAACAGAAAGAGCTTAAGTAACTCCAACTTTTAATGTTCTCAATCGACAACAATAACAATTGCAAAGGAACAAATGCAATTTCTACAAATATAACCAAAAACTTGTGGATTTACAGCCGACAGAGTATAATGTAATAGCATTTAACTATTATAAATTTGATAACAAACAGAAAGAGCTTTAGTAACTCCAACTTTTAATGTTCTTAGACAATAACAATAACGATTGCAAAGGAACAAATGCAATTTCTACAAATATAACCAAACATTTGTGGATTTCAAGCCGACAGAGTACAAGTCTAATAGCGTTTACCTATTATAGCTCTAACAACTTAACTATTATACTGCTTGTAACATGTTTAGAATGGATATTGAAAATTTTCATATTTATTCAGCAACAAGATAAAACAAATGATGAATTACAGACATAAACAACAAATTTGGACCTGTTTTCACATAACAATCACCTGCACTATGCGTTTTACATACTGTATTGGATGCATTAAACTATCTTTCATAATTACTGCATCACAGTCATTAATATTCAATTTAAACACGAAAAAAGTTATTTCCAAGATTATATTTAACTAATAACAATGATATAAACTAACAAATAGGTAGAACAGGCACTTTAGGAGGGTATCTAACCAAAAATAAACATTATTAATAACCAAAAACCAAGTGAATAAATAACATTTACTGATATAATTCACTATTTGCATGATACTAGGCACTAATTAGCCACCAAATCTCTATTCAAGTCACTATATTTAAGAAAATGGAAATTACGGATTATTATTGGTTTTTGAAAGTTTCACTTTACAAATATTAATTCACCTAATGTATAATACTAATGTTTATATTAAGAAAGTAGGTAATAACATTTTACTTATGGACTTTTAAGTCGATATTTTGTGATAATTTGGCTCACTTTTATCGTTAATAAGTAAAAAGTTCGGTAGAACAAGATAAAAATATCAGATAGGCAGAGTAAGGTTATCTATCATTACAGTTTCAAAATTAGCGTCAAATATCGCAATAATTAAGTTTTCTTTCTGTTCAATACATTAAATTAAAACGGATTTTGATATTAAATCATAAATAATGCAGTTTTGAACGGAATTAAATTAAAAACAGTCCCATAGTAAACTTTTGACCTTAAAATAATAATTGATAAAATACGATAAAATACATAAAGTTAATACTTTCTTAATGTTGTTAGATGTTATTTTATCGATGTAGAGCAGTTTATGACACTTTTAAAGTCCGAATATACGGTTTAAATGTATAAAATAGGTTCGTCTGGGTATATCACGTAGGCCATTAGCGATGTAAACATTGGAGACTTCTACTAACCAAAAGGTTTTCCCAGACATTCTCGTAGGCGAATCTCATAAATAAGAATGCGTCTTAACAAATACAGTATTAAAATAAGGCTAAACATGACTTATTTAAAAAACGAAAACATTGATTATACCAGTAATTAAAGCCTATCCCACAAACTACATTTTAGCCCCATTAACATTGACAACACAGATGGCAGCACCCGCGGTACACAAGACTACGATGCGAAGGAAAATATCAGACCTTAAAACTTCAATAAACAAGCTAATTGTAGCACTTTTATCATACATTTAAGAGTAAATATGATGGAACTAATTTAAAAAATGCATTTGCAGTCGATATATTGAAACCTACGTAATTCTTCCAGGTCCTGTCAGCAGACTAACCAACATGTCCTCAATCGTCGTCTTGCAGAGATCGAGACGAGTTACTCAGATATTTCTTCGCTATGTACACTTAAAAACAATCGCTTTAATTACAATAGTACACTATACAACCACTAGTTCACTCGAAACTCGGATATTATTACAGAAAAAAGGCGATATACAGTCTCTTGGCGCCATCATACCCCGAAAAAATAACTGTAGAGTTTAGGTCACGTGACCATACTACTAGATCTCGGCTTTCACGAGAAATTTTGGGATCCAGATTCCAACAAGTTAGCCACAACATTACGGTTAAATTTACCCAGTTATTATTTATATTTTGTTTTTAAGGCTATAAAATAGCCCGGTAGTTATATTTCTTGTATAATTTCGACTAACTATATTTCTTTCTTATTAAATAGTCAACTAAAATATAATTTTTAAGAAAGAAAATATAATTATCAAAACACCGTTATCGTTCTGTTGGTAGTACCGTTTCGGTTGTTGACCATTTGTCAAAACAGTAACAAAAATATTGACTGGAATATTTTTAAAATTCCGACAAAATATGAATATATCTTGATTTTAATGAGAGTTTTCCTGTTTTTCATTTGCTGCATCAATTGAGGATTGAAAATGAGCCAGGTAACACAACTTTTCATGTTTTTTTCTCTAAGGAAAATTATCGTGTTTTTAGTTTTGTTGAATTACGTCATACTATTCTCATGCCTGTCACTTAACATGCCGACTATTTTTTCCGTTGATATTTTACCACTATTTTGATTACATAAGTTTTTTTAACCGCTAATATTTTCTGTTTTTTATTATTTACCTTTTTTGTGGCTTTTCCATTGTCTCTGTTAATTATAATAATGTTAAATAGTAATTAAAAATGTATATTTTATACGTTTAGTTACTTATTTAAAAGTTTATACCTACACATTTAATTATCAGTCAAAAATTCACATTTGATACCGACAAAAGTAAGATATTATGTTTTGGTACTAACGAATAATAAGTATAATTTGAAAAACCACAAATGGGTCATATTATTCTTATTAAATAAGAATAATATGACTGGTGAAATGTGATAATATTGTTTCCATAAAGAGGATGATTTGGTGGGAAATTAATTTGGGTAATTTGTCCAGATTCCAAGCAGAGAGGAAAAAACACGAATTTCTAGTAAAATAAAGCATTTAGGGCTTTGTTATCGTATTCTAAAGCTTAGCCAGCATTTCTGTTGAAGTAATTAATTTCTCTTGGATTTTGTTCTTGTGCTTATAGACTTAATTGATTTAAATTACTTTCAGTAAAATAATTTCACAATTGTTGTTAAACGAGTTTTATTTTTTAACTTGGTTTAATTTGATTCAGATCTGATTTAGTACATGACCCTTTAACTATGTTGTTTGAAATGGAATTATCTTTAATATTTTATTTCTTTGCGTCTATTCTGTTAAATTGAATCTTCTTACCGTTTAGAAACTTTAAAGTAAATATAGATTTCTTGCTAAAATTTAGTCTGTGGTCCAAGATGCCTTACATTCAATCCAGAGCCGTCCTTAGAGATTGAGGCACCTGGGTCAAAGACCAGGTTTGTGGAGGGTTGGCCCCCTCACTGTCAAATCATCCTACTGTCTGCACCAAATTAGAGTTAGTGCGTTAACATTGCGGGAAATCAAGGGACACACAGATAGGCCAACCTCTCTGAGGGGAAAAAATAAAGCCACTAGGTCTGTGGTTACGGGGCTTCTCCCCTCCACTAGAGACATTTATCGTTGCCTAGTTGGCCCGACCTTTTGTACGGGAAAATCTCAAGCTCTCATTGGCTACCCATCCCATTTGCTAGTTTTTCCCGCGCTATCAACTCTCTAACTTTGGTGCAGACTATAGTAGTGTAAATATATAAATTTCAGGCCCACCCTCCTCACTGTCAAATTCACCTAGTAGTGTAAATATTGAAATTTAAATGCCTGGCGGCATCCCCATGAAACAGCTTGACACTCCCGGTAGAGAAGGCTGGCTTCGACCTAGAGAGTTATGAAATGTATTCCAATTTGATCATGGAAATTAAATTTGCATTTTTATCTCTACGAGACGAGATGAAATCTTGGGACAAGTAAATAAAACTAGTCAAACTCTGCAGAACCGTAAATTGTAAATAATTTATGTGTAGAACAAGAACAGAAGTAGATTTTGAACAAGAACATGGCTTGACATAGTAAAGCAAAATCTAAAATTATCTCTGAAAAAATGGACACTTCTTTTAACTTTAGATCAGATATATTTATGGATAAAACCAATATTATTATGTTGATCAAACATTTTCAATTTTATTTTACTTTTTATGTTAACATTGTACTGTTAAATTGTGACTTGCTGTATAATATGGTTCAAATGTAGTTTCAGGCTAAAGAAGTTGTCGAGCAGACTTGCAGAACTGCCGAGGAATTTATTAAACATTATTATGAAAGTATAGACAAAAGAAGACATGTAAGTAATTTTAATAGTTATAATATTTATTTTATCTAAATAGTAGTATTTTCCTAAGCCATAATATGCTATTCATGGAGAATAATGAATAGCATATAATGCCTAGACTAGTCTGGCATTCCCAGAGTAAACATTGTTTTTGTAACTGACTCCTATTTTTGGGATTTTAGACAAAATTTACTCAACGTTTTAGCTTAAAATTTTGCTAATCTATTATCAATGTTACACCATTGACAATAATTTGATTGATTTAAAAATGTTAGACTTCTTTTACTCTGACCACATGGCTTGTGTTGTGAGTTAAAATTTTAATTTTTACCAAGATGTTTCACTATCAAGGCAACAATTTTGTTTAGGTAAGAAATTAATAAGATCTAAGTAGAACTACATCCAAAGCCATTACAAGACTTTTCCGTAAAAGCGCCGGCAAATGAAGTAGGAATGTGTTTCCATTTTCTCCTTCATAGAAAGTGCTCGGAGATAGGTAAACCACTCTGGTTTTCAAGGGAATGCCATGGGTTAAACTCCATCCACGTTTAAAGCTATTTTTTCAGGAACTTGATTTTTCGTGGGAAAACAGCTTATATTGTTAGATCTGTACTTAAATGGACTACATTTATTTAAAATATCGGCAATAGCGTACCCCTTCTCACTCCAACGTATTTTTTGACAAAGGGATATCAACTCTCCTATGAACAAACCATACATATATAATTATTATATACACATATTATTATATACGAATGGAAGGGATGAATTAATATATCGAAGCCAACTGTACGACTTCGAAAGACATCGATTACACGGAAGGGGTACACTATTGCCGAGTTTAGCCCATTTTTTAATCAAAAAATTGTCAGAACTGTTTTCGAGAATTTTTTTTTTTTACGTTTCTTCAGAGTTTTTTTTGGGTAAGAGCCCCCAAATTTGGAGCTAAAATTCATTTCTCGATTTCGCCTCTGGGTATGATTTTTCTAAACATGTATGCCAAATTTTGTCAAAATCTGCCTAATAATTCTGGTTCCTTGCATCTGCACAGACAAATGACAGACAGATATTTTTTAATAACTTCTTTTTTGGACTCAGGGGACCTCAAATCATGTGAATCCGTCAAATTTAATAAACAAATTTTCACGCCAACCACAATACTTTCTCTTTATATTAGAAAGTAAAAAAAATATATCTTAGAAATGGCTTGAAAACTATAAAGGCATTAATCTGATTACCTGTCTTATGAAACTATTTATACTATTTACTTTAATTTTCTTAAACCAACTAATCGAATGGTATAGGCTATGTGGTATCTTACCAGAAGAACAATCAGGCATTAGACATGGAGGAGGGTGCTTAGCTAATATATTTATTCTCAGTGCCACAGTTAAATTTAACATTATGCTTCACGAAATAATAGTTTACAACCTGTTTGTGAACTCGAAAACCCAAAATTACTATGACAGATATAGATACTAACTATTATAGGAGTAAGTCCAAAACTTATTAGTATTATCTGTTAGCTGTAAACACAAAATTACTTAGGGGTTATCTACAATTTAAAAGGTCAAATTTCTCATAGATTCAAGTTTATGAGGAAAAATAAAACTAATATTAATTAAAGTTTCTTTTTTAAGAGACAAATGATGGTCTAGATCTCAAATAATATAATTTTTAATTTATGAGTATTACATATTTATTTATATCTACATCAGTTCGAAGTAACCATTAAATATACAGCAATCAAACTTAAAGACTAAGTCGTTGCTATAATTTTTGCCGGATCTTGCAGATTGTTGTTTGCTGTACAAAACTAATAAAAACAAATCATTGAGTCACTAAAAGAGTGTTATATTTTTTTAAAAAATATAACACTATTTTATACTCTTTAGTCTTCTTCACATTAAAGATTGTAATTTATTCTAACCTCACTTAGCTGTCTAGAAAATAAAATATTATTTTTGAATTTTACAGCCAAAATTTCTCCACATAAATCAGGAAATTAATTGATTATTGGCTAAAACTAACGACTGATTTTTAAAATGTTATCTGGAACATGTTTCTCTGCCAATTGGGCTAGTCTTCCCCATAGGCCCAGTCATATACAGATACGGCTAAGTTACATCTAGAGGTAGTCTTAGCTTCAAGGTGACAGCAGGAGGAACCGAGCTTTCTGTACCCTATACAAAATATTTGTCGTATGAAATTAAATGATTTAAATGAGAATAACCTCACTTATCATGTCACTGGTCGTTTTGTTTACCATTTTGTTATAATTTCACCTCCAAAATTTATCTGAAATTTAGCGATTTATTGGCTAATACTAAAAAATTTGTAAAACAAATGACTATTAAAATAAGGATTATGAAACTAACGATGGTTATTGTATTGTCATTAGAAATGCATTATCTATCTGTTTTAGCTTTCTTCTAAGTAGTCGGGAAGTGGGTCAAATCTGAGTTGAAAGATTTAACCGTGAAAAAGTTATGAAGTTAAGTAAAAGTGTGTAAAAAGTAATTGTTTGTTAAACAAAGATAGATAAGGGAGATTGTTGAGTTCTTAAAAGATAATTTCATTTTTATAATGCGCTATACAAGGAAAGGGAAGTGCGGGTGGCCAGAAAGGGATAATTTCTCATTGTGTTCAATGCTCTTTGTATACGCTTCCAATTTACATATATAATTTCCCTAACAAAAGACAAGACTTCAAAATTTTCCATTTTTTACTTTTTCATGTAAAGAGAAAGATTGGAAGTTTTAAGTATTGTAATGACATGAAAATTCGAAATAAATCTAGTTTCCAAGATATTAATGAAAATACATCTGATTTTATTGAAATTCAAAAACAAAATGTTTCTTGAATCTGGGACAGAGATTATATGAGAAAGTTAGTCTGAGTTGTTCAGGTCATGGGATCAAATACCCGTGACCACACAGAATTTTTCATAAAAAAAAAAAAAAATACTAATCCAAAAAAAAGTTTTATGATAAATCCTACACATTTAGGTTGTGTCAGTCATTTGGGTCGAGAAATTATTTATTAAAACACACTTTGAAAATGTTCATAACAATCACAGATATTGAGGTTTTCCAAGCAACGGTGTTAATCAGTGATTGTGTTTAAGTGGGTGAGCCTAAAATTTGCTAGAATGTTTTTTTATTGGTACAGAGTTTATGTGCCAAGTTTAACCACGATTGGATGACGGATATTGACTACAGCCACTGAAAAACAAACAAAATTGAAATTATTATAAAGGATTTAAAAAATCTATACGTTTCGGAATTTTAATCGGATTAATGAGATTTTTTTATTTCCTCTTGTCTTAAATAATTGTTTAATTTTTAATTCTGAAATCTACGAAATTGGAATTCACTAAGAAATTAATTATTATTATTTTATAAGGGGACTGGAGAACATGATGGGCATGTCATAATACCAGATATTGTTTTTGACCGTTAGTGTAAGGTCTGAGATAATGTATTCATTCCATAATAAATTCATACTACCTTTTAATTCATAATCTCAATGAAATGTAACCTAGACCTCCACTAGGGGCTGCCCGGACACTGAGGGTATGGGCGCATAGCACCCCAGTGTCGCTAGGTCCTAATTAATAATAAAAACTAATTATACCATCGTTACCTAAACCTTCTTCATGAGGAAATGTTGTTGGTAATTGCACTAGTACTTAATAATTTTTAATAGCTGTTCCACAAGTTAGACAACAGCCCTTTTGCATAGTGATTTTAATTCTTTTAAAAATTGGAAAAAAAGTCAATCTGATCAACTATTTCACGTCTCAACTTAATAAGGATAAAAATACCACTTTGTCGTTATTAACAACAAATACATATTACGCTTGAAAATACTGCATTTTGCGGCATACTGAGTTCGCCAAAGAGAAGTTTTAGGAAATAAAACTATTTTGATAAACACTAACGCAATAATCTCCGCTATTGAACGAAAACCAACCTGATAAAGTTAAGTATTGTTAAGGGGTATCATTCCTAAGATTCCATATCATAAAAACTACCTTAAAGGTAACTGATTTACTCAGTATTGAAGACACTATTAACATTTAGGGTGGCACATTATCTCTAGACTGACTACAATTTACTTTTATTCATAGGATTAAAACTTTATACAGTAGAACCTTGATAAGAAGTGTCTCAAGGGGATTAGAGAAAGTCTTGTTATCAAGGTGCTCTTTTTGTTGAGGGTCGTGGTATCAAGGTTATTTTGGCTATCAGTCGTGTTATCGAGGATCGAGGGCAGGGTTTTCAAGTCTAGACTTGTTCAAGGTCGACCCATTCCTGTATAGAGTCGCGTTATGGAGGTTGACTTCTCAAAACAACTTGTTATAGAGGTTCTGAGTTACGTTGTGAATTGGAAAAAATCCGTGTTATTGAAGTTGTTTGGATAATAATAGTCGTGTTATAGAGGTTAATTTAACATTATGTGTTATGGCAATCTCAAGGGGATTTGCACTCGTAATTGAGGTTGTCGTGTTATTGAGGGTCATGTAAGCGAGGTTCTACTGCATTTGTTTTTCTATTGGTATTATTATTATACATGGCAAGTGGGTGGCATCAGAGAATGCCCCCACAGTTTGGCTTTGCGTATCACTAGTGCTGAATGTAGATTTATTTGCTTCTCCTCTGTAGGAATTGAACCCTGATTGTTTGTGTTTTGTCTTTGCTTCAAAAGGAGGATCTTGATGCCGTAAATGTAGATTTTTCCATTCAAAAACTTTAATACGTTCCATAAATGCCTTTCAAGAATTATTTATTTTAGTTTTAAAAGCTTCTTTTTTTTACAGCTACTTCAGAAGATGTACATGGATACTGGAGTGCTTGTCTGGAATGGTAATGGTACATCCGGTAGAGATGCCATCGGAAAGTTTATTTTAGATCTTCCTGTCAGTGAACATAAAGTTACATCTCTTGATGCTCAACAAATTTTAGGTAGTATTTTATCTTTATCAGTAGGTTTTCCTAGTAAAATTCATTTTTAGGCTTCAAATTAAATAAACCTATTATAAGAGTGCAAAAATTTAGTTGTTGAAGACTGCTTATCAAACCCTAGTTTAACATTTCTCAAGATATTTTTGTTTTAAGAAGGCCTTTCAAGAGGTCTCCTATCTATTAAAGCAGAAATGGATGAATAGTTAGCTACAGTTTTAATTAGATATTTCAATATTTACTTTATTTAAGAAACATTTTTACCCAACATTGTTACTCAAAATTATTTGTTTATACTTGATGTTTTGTTTTCAGACACGGTTACACCGAACAAGTTAGCCTATTTAATCAGTGTACTTGGTGATGTGAAATACCAAGGTAAATTGCCAAGAAATTTCTATCAAACTTTTATGATTACCAACCATGAGGATAAATGGAAAATAGTTAGCGATAACTTCAGATTCCAAGTACCCGTACCGTCATGACACTTATCTATCTACAACAACATTAATGATATTGAGCTTACTTGATTTAAGCTTCTTAATATTTTCAATTAAAGCATTGTAATTTTAATATCTACTGTAAACAATGGAAGTTTCAGATTACTGATAAGTTTAAATATTTTTTGCTGTAATATATTTTGTACAATAAAGCATTTTCTTAGAATTTTAATTTACCTTATTTTTTTTTTTTTTTTTTTGGAAAACTATTAACCTTACCTCTCTTCACAAATGTTTTTTACTTTCTCTTTTACAGAGTTTAAAGAGAGGAAGATAAGGCTAACATTTATTTTGAATCCAAAAAGTTTTTTTTTTATCAAATCCTTGACAGTTGTCCAGGCAAGTGAAGCCAGAATTATTGAACCTATTGTTAATGGCAATCCATACCTAGAAATTCACTTTCAG
This sequence comes from Gerris lacustris, assembly GCA_951217055.1. Taxonomy (NCBI): domain Eukaryota; kingdom Metazoa; phylum Arthropoda; class Insecta; order Hemiptera; family Gerridae; genus Gerris; species Gerris lacustris. Next base: position 18,438,246 of record OX578279.1, on the reverse strand, counting down.
GGTTTTGTAGGTCATCCTAGAAACCCTTATGCCGAGGGTGATGTGTCTGTCTATCCATTGAACTTTGGTTCAAGGTAGAGAGTTGATAACACTGGAGCAACTTTTTGACCCACACCCAGGAAAAATAAAGAGAAGATAAAAAAAAAATATGCGCATGTGCGATTCATGGGAATATGGTAAGCTCCATTTTTACTTTCTCGTATAAAGAGAAAGTATTGTAATGGCGCAAAAATTCGATTTTGATGGATTTACACATTTTGAGGTCCCCTGAGTCCAAAAAAGTGGTTTTTAAAAAATGTCTGTCTGTTGTCTGTGCATACGCCTGGGGCCTAAACTACTGGGCCGATTTTGACAAAATTTGGCATACATGTTCAGAAAAATCATACCCCGAGGCGAAATCGAGAAATGAATTTTAGCTCTAAATTTGGGGGCGCTACCCCCCAAAAACTCTGTAAAAACATGAAAAAAAAATTATTTCTCGAAAACGGTTCCGACGATTTTGATTAAAAAATTCTAAAATGTAGTCCATTTGAATACGAATCCAACGATATAAGCCGTTTTCCCGGGAAAAATCTAAAAATACACTCCCGCCGGGAGTGTATTTTTCAGTCTGTTTCCTGTAGTAAATAATAATTATAATTTGATTTAAATTAAAATTTAAACTTTCTGTAGTATGAAAACTACCAAAAACTGAAAAATTGAATTGATAAATTTTGATGAAATGTTGAATAATATTTAAATATACATTTGAAAACTAATAAATGGAAAATACTGGGCTAAGTAATTATAAACTCATACGAGTTTATAATTACTTAGCCCAGTATTTTCCATAAAGTTTGTCTGAGTTGTCTCGGACCGATTTTTTTTTAAATTTTTGGGTATCTCCCTCTGAGTGGGGTATCTCATGAAAGCTACTAAAGTATAGATAAAAATACAAATACAACATTACATGATTATAGTGTTTTTTACCGGCGCTGTGGCGTATTTACATAGCTCTAACATTTTCCAAACAAAAAGTGTCCCCCTCCTCAACCACCCTCTAAAGGCTAGTCTTATATTTTGTAAACAATTCATGCTAATACCTTATGATAGACCAATGAAACTTCCCACTTTTTATGAATTACACATTTTGCGTACCTACATGTGTGTGCAATGCACATTTTTTTTTTCAATTTTGAGTGGGGCATCAAATGAAAGCTACTGAGGAGTACATGTACTGTGTGTGTAAGCTATTGAACAAATATATATATATATGTAACTTTTTAGTTTTTTTTTTAAAGTCAAAACTTCTTCCAAAATTTTTCCTGGGATAACTACTTACATGGTTAAATATTTAAATAGACTACATTTTAGATTTTTTTAAAATCAAAATTAAAAACAGTACACATCACACCTTAGGGTATGATTTTTCTGAAAGCCAAATTTCTTTGAAATCGGTCCTGTAGTTTAGGCTCCATATATCCGAACAGACAATAGACAGACACTTTTTAAAACTACTTTTTTTGGCTCAACAGAATCAAATTTTTCCTCCATCACAATACTTGTTCTCTATATTACACTATGTATATGAGGAAGGAAAATTTGTATTTTTTTTAATATAGTCCTTTTATTGAAAATGATACAATATTAACTGCATACCAAGTGAAAATAAATTTTCTGAAATAATGATTAACAAAGATGTAGAATAAGAACTACCACAACAAAAAGAGTTAATGGAATAGGAAGCTCTGAAGCTCTAGAATGGGGACTATCATGAATATAAATATGCTTAAAATAAAGCTATTCTGTTGCACCCGAATGACCATTTTTTTTGCTATTCTTCATTAATTTTCTAGTTCATCTCTTACCTTATTTTCTCTTACATGCAATATGTAAAGAGAGTTGAGTACCACTGCTGTAATTCTTCCACTGCTTCTAATATTACATCCCCTGAAAACACTTTTAGTAGTGGAAGAAACAATTTGGACTTCAAATACTTTAAGATGTCGCACAGAACACCAATAAAGTTATGACAAATCAAGCCAACTCTAAGCTCAAAGAAAATATAGTAGGTGTTAACGATCTGGTTTAAAAGGTAAAATAATCCAATATTTTGTCTTTTTAAATACATATAATTCGTAAATCCATTTTTTTTTTTTTTTTTTTATTCATATTTTTTTTATACAAAAAACATTTACAAAAAGCATTGCAACAATGACAATATCTTGCATAAGAAATAAAAATAATAATACAGCATATAAAGTTATGCTTGTTGTTTTTCGTAATTACTTATCAGTCTATTCTTTTTTTATTCATTAGAATCACAAAGCTAATATATTTTTAAACTTAATATATTCATCCACTATATTTTAATCGAATCTTATTATAAAATAAGATAAAAAAAATCGTAGTAGAATAATAAACAACTAATTATATACCTTATTACAACATATAAAATATATTTATTTAATTTGATAATAATAAATTCAAATAATACAATAAGTTAAAAAAAAGGAGAAAAAACTTTAATACATGAGTAAAAAAAAAGAAAGTAAGTTTAATTAACTTAAATTTGATATTTAAAAACTATTTTATGATCAGTGTGTCAATAAATAATTATTCTAGTCAATATCAAAACGGATTAATTTAAGAATGCAGATTCTTCTGAGAGTAAATTAATTACTAAAAGAGCAAAATTGATCTGATTATTACAATAGCTCATTACTTCTAAGCTTACCAAAGGTAACGGAAGCTATGAGATCGTTCCGAAGAACAAAAATATTTTAGGTCTCTTATATCCAAAATTCCAAGACAGAAATCCGTTTTAGGGAACATTTTTGGTTCCATGTCGGTCTGTCGGTCAATTTTTTCAAACCAACATATCTTAAAACTACTCATCTGATTTTATTGAAATTTGGATAGTAGGTCATGATTAGCTCATTGTTGGTCCCATTTAAGTTTCAACCTTTTGCGCCAATTTGTTTCTCTTTCGCATGTGCACAAACATGTTTTTATTTACACCTATATTATCAAAAGCAACTATAGGATTTTTTTATTAAATTTGGATGGTTTGTCGAAAGTAGCTAGCAGATGGTCCCAGATTAATTTCAACCTGTCTGTGCTCCCTAAATTTTGCTAAATTGATACTTTAATTAACGTAAAATATCAAAACAATTTTGACTATTTTAAAAAACTGGAGACAAATAAATTTGACAATAATAGGTTTTAATAGTATAAAATCATTAAAGTATAAAAAATTGAATGCGAGGAATGTGTGCCACACTAATCGGCAGAGTATTTTTTAATTCAGATCATTTTACTGATTTCAATTTTGACCACTTCAGTTAGGCCCGGTGCCCACTTGAGGAAAAAGTAATCGTGACGCTGCGTCATTTCTAATCTGCGTCTTATCGGATAGGCCTGAGCCCTATCCTGCATCTTATCGGATAAGCCTGAGCCTATCACCAAGGTGACAGTCTCTCATTTGCCACCAACCGATATGGATCGTAATCACGCCCAATTATTTAAGAAAAAAGTTGTTTTGTCATACTTAGTGTTTAAGTACGTAAATCAGAAAAGTTAAATTATAAAAAGGAAGTACTGGATTCATCCGTACAACAGCGAGAGGTACTTTAAGGGAGCCTTTTACGTTTGCTTAATGGATCTCAGGGAAGATGATGACAAGTTATTTAAATATTTTAGAATAACTTTTTTCACTGAAGTCTTGAAAAATATTTTCGCAAATGCTTTCCCAAGTGGAGTGTTTTTTGATCCGATCCTTATACTCCTCATGACCAACATCCCAAATTACCGGGTGCCCTTTTACCTCGTCGATTAAAAGTTCTATATCTACATTTTCATCACACATCGTGAGGATATATTATGTGTAGAGAATTGAAAAATAATAAAAAAAAAGGTGATAGGCGATAGGACGCAGCGTCACGTGTGCACTGCCCAATAGACAAATGAGTACTACACTACCTATCGGGGTGTTCAGATATGACGCGTGTCCCACAGGGACCTGCGGCAAGCTCGATAATTATCCGATAGGACGCAGATAACCAGATAGGTATCCGCGTCACGTGTGAATCATTTGTTTCAATGTATTTCTTCTTATCGGATTGAAAGTGACGCGGCGTCACGATTACTTTTGCAGCAAGTATGCACCGGGCCTTAGGCATCATTTGTTTATGAATTAAAGTATTCAAATCCATTCTGTATTAAGTTTTTGACAATAAACTGATCAAGTTTTGCTATTTGAGTAAGTTTTACAAAATATCAATAGAAATAATTAATTATCTATTTCAAAAGACTACAAGCTTCTTATTTTAATTAAGAATTTATCAAGTCCACATTGTGCAACCTTTAACTACAAATCCAATCTGTACATCCTTTTCAAAACTTAAGTTGTTTTTGTTTTTTTCTTTATTGGACACACAAATTAAAACAATTGGTTAAATAATCTTTCTTCACAGATAAATACATAAATATAAAAAGTCTTTATAATCAAAATCAGTGAATAAAAAAAGAAAGAAAGAAAGAAATAATAAAAAGGGAAAATAAATTACAGCTTTAATTTTAAATAAATATAAATATTAAAAATAAATTGGTTCCTCACGTATTGGAAAAAAATAAATAAAATAAAAATAAAAAACTATACACATCTTCATTTTTATCTGTAACAATATATATATATATTTTTATGAGATGAGTTAAAGGAATACTGATTTTATAGTAAAAACATAAAAATACTTTCTTTTTTTTTCAATATTTATGATAAATTAAAATTTAAACTTTCCGTCGTATGAATACTACCAGAAACTTAAAAATTGATATTTATGATAAGTAAAAATATATGAAAAAAAGAAGAAATTATTTGATGAAACATCATATTGGAAGTTATATACTTTGAACTGCCATTGGTAGTTCTCATTACATAATATATAAAATTAATTGTCACATACATTTTTTTTTTATTACCTTATAAACCTGGTCCAAATATCGCAGAATAAGAAAAATTAACACTAAGCAAACAAATGATCAAACTGTATAAAGTTTACATATTTTTCATGTTAACTAATAAAAGTTTACAAGAACAAACATAAAGAATTTGTTGCAAGAAAGATTTGTTTAAACTTATTTGGAAAAGAAATCCTTGATGATTAATCCGTAATCGTCTGTCAATCTCAGATTATTTTTATTATTGAGAAATAAATTGTTATTTATTTTAAAGTAAACGATATTATTGGTTAATGCAAATTATTGATTGCAGCATTTTTTATATATTCTTATTTGTGATATCTGGACACATCTTTAAATAAAATAATAATAATACAACAATAAAAATAAATGTTTTAATAAACATTATAAAAAAATTAAATCATACTGAAAAACTCAAAGAGAATAATCTTTTTCAATAAATTTTAGTTTATAAAAAAAAAAAAAAATAAGAAAAATAGTACAGACCATGACGATTGATCACACATAAGAGTGGACAAAACCAATAACAACAGTAACTTTAGTTACTATTAATTATAACCTATTCAAAATTAATTAATTATTATTAATTATTTTAAAGTATGAACAATTTATATTGTTTGATTTTTTTTTTATCCCAGCTACCTCTTCTAACCATTAACTTAAAACAGCAGCAAAAATTTAAAAAAAGGCCCTACACACGACCACCCGACTGTTGGGGCCAAAGGGGTTAGGCTTTTCGCCGGACTAAAACTGCCGGACCCAACCGTCGGGAGCTCCCCACCCTCGATTCCTGACGGTTCGTGTGTAGCGCTGTTTGCCGACTCCTCAACCCAACACGATCAACCCAAACTCCTCCCAAAGAGAGGAGTTTGGTCGTGTGTAGAGATAACGTCAAGGATTGTCGGGGAGTTTGGTCGTTTTGGGTGGTTGTGTGTAGGTTCTTTAAAGGAAGAGAGACATAAATAAAATCAATATACCTCTCCGCTCTAACAACTGAGACCTTGATTTTATGATTAATTTGCCGTTACCAGATTGAATTTTATCTGACTATTTCCCTTCATCTTTAATGATAAGATTAATGATTTCAACCTCTACCACTAAGCAAGGATAGCTATTGATTTCACGTTACTTATTTTACATCATCATACTTGCAAATCCACTGAAAACCTAAATAATTCCAAGTTATTTTATTTTAAGCGCCTAAAATAACAGAATCATAATATATCTCTTATGTTTTGAACCCACTTTTATTCACCCAGATTTGAATTATTTCTGATCAAATTTGATTTTTAAAAATCGAATGATAATTCTGATGATTTTCTCCACTAACTGTCACTACCTAATTATTGTCAAATTAATCCAGTCTTGCCTTTCTCAATATTTAAACATTTTATTCCGTAAATCATTACTTTTTATCAAAATTTGTTCAGTTATATAATCGATTTATCTGAAGATGATTTTTTTATTTAATTTTACAGTGATCTTAACTGGTCTGCACTAATTTTTTGTTAATATAGTTTCATAAATATAACTAATTTACACTTTGAGTTTCATTGATTATAAAATAAGTTTCACAAAATATCTTTGTGAATGAAAAAAACAACTGACTAATAATACATCAAGTGAATAATTAAAGACAGTTATATTGACATTACAAATAGTTGTAATTATTAATAATGTGCTTTCAATCATTATATATAATAATAATTATTACAATATTATTCCATTATCAATTTTATTTAATGCTAACAGCCTAAATTTTAGGCCATTTGTATACGTATTTAATAAAATGACATTTAGGCCAAACGCATACATAACAACAAAATATTTTTTTAGTAGGGTATGTACTTGTGGACTATGAGTATATATAAATCACAATTGCATATAAAATTGCTTATAAGGGATTATTGTTACATTTAAGACTATACGAAAGTTACAACTTAAAAAATATTTTGTGTAGAGTATGCGTTAGGCATTACAAGTACATATGGGGACATTAAAAATGATTTTTATGAGCATACTTACACAAATAGATATTCATTTTTTTGCATTTTAACTACAATAATAATATATACTTTGTTTCTAAAAAAAAGTTCAATTATTTAAACTTAGATATTTTTGGGCATAAGAATAAGGTGGGGGATTAAACAATTTATTATCGAGGTGGGTTAGAAAAAACTGGTAAAAATAGATTTCAATTTAAGATTTGGAAGAAAAAAAGGAACCAAATTTTGTTGTTTAAAATAAGCATTATGATAAGTAAACAAAAAAAAATTAAATAAATAAAGTTACATATTATGTTCATTCTTCAACTACTTACAGAGGCTACTCCACATGAAATTTAGCAAGGCTAAAGAAATAATTTTTGGAAGAAGAAAATGTATTTAGAAATACAGTAGAACCTCAATAACACGACAACCTCAATTACAAGTGCAATTTTCAAATCCCCTTGAGATTGGCATAACAAATAATGTTAAATTAACCTCTATAACCCGACTACTATTATCCAAACAACCTCAATAACACCGATTATTTCCAATTCACAACGAGAACCTCTACAACAAGTCGTTTTGAGAAGTCAACCTCTATAACGCGACTCTATACAGGAATGGGTCGACTTTGAACAAGTCTAGACTTGAAAACCCCGCCCTTAACCCTGATAAAACGACTGATAGCCAAAATAACCTTAATAACACAACCCTCAACAAAAAGAGCACCTCGATAACTACACTGTTTCCCTAATCCCCTTGAGACACTTCTTATCGAGCTTCTACTGTATCTAAATTAGGTAGAACTGAATCGGGGTGTTCATATGAAGAGGTCAGTAATAATTAAATTGCAATTTAATTAAGTTTTCTCTTAATTTGTATTTAGTCTTAAATATGAGCACCTCAACCATATAATTTCCAATCCTCCCGTCCTCCTCCTCTCATCAAAGAATGAATGAACCCCCAAAATATAAAAAAAAAATTGGAAATCCCTCAACTTTGGAGGCTTATAACTCCACTTGGAGGGGATCGGATGAAAAAAAAGTTTATAGTAGGGTACCACCCCCAAAGTGTCCTCTACAAGATAAGTAATTTCTTATTATGTTTGGTCTTCATGTAAAAAAGTACTCATGATAACAGGGTACATTATCAAAAACATCTTTTTTGGTAATAGCGCTGAAGAGGTCGTATAAAAAAACCGTATCTGCATCACTTCAAGCCCTGCAAGATAGACAAGTTAGTTTCTTTAAAGAACTAACTTCTTAAAGTGTTACGTTAAGTCAGAAATATCCCCTGTCCGAAAAAATCCTATAGTGTTATCAGATAGAGTACATATTTCATATGAACACAATAAAGACAATCTGTGTAGAGTTAGTGTTTGAATTGAACTTTATCAGAGGCAAAAAAGATTCATTAAGTAGAGTAAAAATATGAGAGTGTGTCCCTTAATATGATGTTTCATATTCATACTTAATTCATCTATATATTATTCCTGTCTTATGATAAATCTATGGCCCATTGTTATTTACGACCAAAAAAAAAAATGATTATCCTCTAAAAGTATGGAAGTAAAGAATCTGACATGTTGGAGAGTTATATCTTTTAATTCCTCTCATTCCTCAATACAATTCGGCTAATGCAAATTTTTGGTTGAAAGAGGATACTTCCTAGGATTGGAAAGTAAGTATGATTTTGACATCTTAAGCAATAAATTTATTTTTTTCTCCAATTAACATGCAATTTTTAGCGAAGCTGTAAAACATTGGATTAAAATGTTTTAGCTCAAGTAAGTAAATTTCCTGTGGAATAACCTCTTTTTTTTTTTTTTTTTTAAAAAAAGAAAATTTTCAATGAATAATTTGAAACAAAAAATGTACAAAAAGGGTACTTAAAGTAAATCCATTTTTCAAAAATGAAATAGCTTCATTTGTTATCTTCCATTTTTTTTTTTTTTATCATGGATTGTTCAATTACCAAGATATAAACATTAAAACAATACTAATTCAAGAATATACTCGTATGTTGTATTTAATAAAACATGTGCTAAGTTTATATTAATATTAATATAATGGGCACCTGTATTTAATACAATTATCATCTATAATATTGGTAATGTTATCTAATTAAATAAATTTATTAACTTTAAATTAAAATTCTACGTAGTGTTGTTAATATTTTTAAAATTAGATAACTCTTTTCTTTTTTAAAAAAATATAATAAATAAAAATCACTTTAAACAAATATGTATTATTTTCTTATCCAGTATTATTTGTGTAAACAATAAACAAAATACAGCTTCTTCGGTCCAACAATAAATTGTATGACAGATTCTACTTCATACCAAACCCTTTGAGGCGTGCCTTTTAAAAAAAGTTTCATTAGATTACGAGTATAATAAATGGATATAGATATAGGTAATGGATATAGCTCTAGATATAGGTAAATGGACATAGATATACCCTGGGATATAGATATAGGACATGGCTAAGGCATAGGAGGACGATAATCCCATAGCTTGCTTATCTAAATAATTTTTATTTCGTGAAAAAACACAAAGTCGAGAAACCTACCAACTAATACTTTTTAACACTTAAAAAAGACGACTTAATAGCAAAACCCTAGTTAATCAAATTTTTATGACATCAGTAATTAATCAATCCATGATACCATTAAAAAAAAACATTATTAATCCACTTCAACCATCAATGAACCCCTAAACATAATATTATAAAATAATATATATATATATATATATATATAATAATATTATATATATATAAATTTAACATAATATCATAAAATGAACTGAAAATAACAAAAAGAAAAAAAAAAATATATATTATATTTTCTTTCACAATCTTAAAATAATTAACGAAGAAATAGGGGAAATATTTGGCAGTTTACAGGTAGACATGGTTCCCAATTAAAGGATATCAGCCTTTTTAATTTATTTTTAAATATATATTTATTTATATTTTTGTGTGTGTGTTTAAGTTATAAAACATAAAAAGGGGAAACAGTCGTATTTCTAAATCTACAAATTTCACCGAATTATCTACTCTATATAAAGGTAAAAATGCAAATTACCTAAAAAAATATATGCAATTTTAAGAGATTCCATTTTTTTTTTTAATTTAAACAGGCATTTTTTTTATTAAAAGCAAATAATTTGAAAACGGAGAATATTAAATAAGATATAACTAGGACATTTTTTAAAAACAAAAATAAAAAAAGAGCTTGCTACAAATGCTGGACACTTTTCTTTAATGTAAGGTTGTGCAAAATTACATAATTAATGTTACTAACTTATAATAAAGAACAAGAGGAAAAATAAATTTATAATCTAAACAAAAAATTTAAACATTTGTACAAAAGCTAATAAACTTTAATAGCTTTTTCAGGAAAAGTGGTCATCAAATTATAATGTCTTTTGTTTGGATTTAGTTATTGCTTTCAGTTCATTCAATATTTTAAACTTTTTCAGAAAATGTTGATTATAGTTTGACGGTATTTAAGAATTGCTCTCACATCCAGTCTCTAAATAATTCATTAAATTTATTCAATATTTCATAAAATTTTTAAAATCCCCAAAAGATAGGATCCTCAAATGTAGGGAAGAACTCTTAAGCATTTTAAAGTAAAGGTTAAGAGATTATTTTAGGTTCTTTTTGTTCAAGAAATGCTAGAGCATCTAGTATATTTCTTGTATATATTTTTCCATTGCAGAACGTTAGTTACATATTATCATAAATATGTATTAATAAGAAATTTTACAGTTCAATCACACTTAAATTAGTATTAGTATAGTTTCAAAGTAATGGTGTGAGTCGTTTGTTCTTTTAATTCCGATCTAGAGGAAAATAAATGTATTTCTACATTCTATGATATTTATAGCAATTTTTGCTTTTTAGGTTCCGGAGATAAAACATATTATAACAATACACATATTAAGATGGCATAAAGTATCCATTCTGAACTGTCATAGCATGGCCAATTAGTCTTTAAACCTAGGTATCCTACTTCGAGTTACAAATACGTAAAATTCTAAATATTTCAGTAATTACAAAAAAAAGAAAGAATTTTGTGACAGTCAGAATTCTCATGGGGATTTCTCAATTTTAAGTTTCAATTCCTATACTGTTTTTTATGATGATCTAATGAGAAAATCCAAACATCCCGTGCTTATTTCATACATATTTTATAATGCTTAAGAAAAAACACTTTTCTTTACCTTGAATTTATGCATCTTAAGACACAAGAGCTCAAAACGAAATGAAACTGAAATAATATCAAATCATAAAGAAGTAAATTCTTTTATTGTTACTTTTTTTCGTAATCCAAAATAAAAAGTAAATAATTTTAAACATCCTTCTTTTATTATAACAAAATTGTTTCAAAAATAAATCATGATTCACAAAGCGAGAGATTTTGAAGACATTGAAGCAAAGCGATTTAAATTAAAAAAATATATGTTTATATTAAAAAGAAAACTGCATTACTTGCTAAGAGAGAAGAGAGGATATATCAAGATGAGAAGTGAGTAGAAGGAAGTTAAGGAGGAGTGCTAGGACAGCGAGCTAGAAGGGTTGTTCAGGACGAGGATGTGGAGGCGGAGGTGATAGGACAGGGGCAGGTGGGTCCAGTGGTTCAAAGGGTGGGTGTAAATGTTCTGGCAGAGGTACCACCTCCTGGTGTACAACAGGTTCTATTATCGGTTGAGGCTGTGGGTCCAAAGGAGCTGGTTGCGGAACTACACCACCTTCTAGTTCCAAAACTGGATCAGCTGTCGCTTCAGCAAGATTTGTTACTGACTTGCTTTTAACGCACTGCAATAGAAGTAAAATAACGTGTTATATTTTTTTCTGAATTATTCAATATTCATACACAATATGAAATACAATCACTTAGACATTTACATTACCAGGGCAGCAAGCTAGCTATCCTAATTACAGCCAAGACTCAATAATTAGAATCACAAAATGTCAAAATTATTCAAAGCCATATGAATATGTGTAAACACGTTATGCTTAGTGGCAATCTTTATTTTAGCTAAGAAATTTGTACAATTAGGTTCTAGATATTCCAATGGTGACCACACCATTTTTGACACGTATTTTGATGTTTCGGCTCTTATAATGGAGGCATAGGATTACCACGGCTCCTGAACATTCTCTCTAGTCCACATTGTCCCTCGCTCAGAACAACATGTACAACCCTGAAGATCCCTCCAGCATAGGAGGCGAGACGTCGGAATACACATCAAACATGACGCAGTCACCACCGAAAGACCTAGAACTTAAGGATGACATCAACCACGGAAGCCTACGCTATATGATAAATGTGTGTAAGTTTGTAAAATATAGCAGTTGAGGGTAGATATGGTGACCTTTTTCACCCATCACTATAATAGAAGTAAAAAACCTCTGGTAAGCTACTTGTAGATTGTAAGTAGCTAAAAATCTGCAAGCCCACAAAAACAAACTTTAGGCCAAAAATTATAATTATTATTTAAGAAATGTTTGAGGACTACAATCCACTGTCAAGCAAGCAGTTTTTCTGATATTGAATATTGACATAGTATAGTTTATTCTACTATTAAAATACATACAAAACAAAACAATATTAAATAATATCATAAAAGTATCAGACAGACATGTGATTTTCAAAATTCCTAAATAAACACATTTAATATAAGTTGTAATATGAATTGATATTTTAGGGACTAAGGCCTGGCGCATATTGAACCCAGGCCACGTTCAACCCACGCCCCTCCACGAGATCCCCACGTCCACACATGGGCTAGGCACCGCATATTGAAATCCATTCCACGCCCAACCATGGTATCTCCTACATTTCTTCTTCTCGATCTCGATTCAGAATCTGAGGAGGAGGAACTAGCTATTATTCATTTATTAATTAAAACAAAAAAGAAGGTAGACAAAATAAATATTTACGTAAGAGAGGTACCTATGGAGAATTAAAGTTGTGACAGAAAATTCCTGAAAAGTTGTTAAGAAAAACTTTCCGGTTGAACAGGGACTAGTTCACAGAAATTCATTAAATGTTTGTCCTTCCATATAGGCTCCCATGATTCAAAGTAAAAATAAAATAAATAAAGGTTTTTTGTATAAAAACCTAACAGGTGGTTGTAGGTTGTTAAAAAACTAGATTTAATATTATTAAAAATATAGATATAATATATGCGGAAGGTAACTAAATAGAAGCTATATGTATTATTTCATCTTATTATGTTTAACAAATTCTTTGCTTATGCAATTTTAGCAATGATTAATTAATTTGGATAATGGTTTGAGAAAAAGAAGTGTTTAATTTAGTATTAATAATATATTTTTTATTTTTCTGTTGACTTCTTTTATTTATTATAACGAAAGTAAAATTTTCGTAGATTGGATTATTTATTTTTATTACTTGGTTAGTTTTGTTTTTATTTAATTGTTTGATTAATTATATAATCATGTTAAATTAATTGTATTATTTACCGAACTTAACTCAATGAATAATATTTATAGAAATAAAGTATTTTATAATAAAAATAAATTTATTTATTTCATCTTTAAGCTTGATTCACATGTAATCTTGATGGCTGGTATTTTATAATACTGGATTCTGTAGTGCAAGGCAAATTAGTTCCTTGATATCCATGGCAAAAGTCTGACCCACGACCCACCAAATCTGTGGGACTAGCACAAACCTGTCCACGCATGGGTGACGACTGAGTGGGCTAGCCGTGGATTGTGTTCAATATGCGGCAATGTTAGGGACCTATAGTTTACAAAACCCTCCACGAGTGGGTTGGGTCTGGGCTGTGCGTGGCATGGGTTCAATATGCGCCGGGCCTAAGTATGTTGTTTCAACCAATGCCTTTCTAAAAAGATATAATATTAGGTGGAAAATTAAGTAAATGTTGGTCTAACCTGAAAATCAACATGTCTAGATTTAGCTTCTTCTTTCTCCCAAGACATGTGAATGAAGGGACGTTGTACATAGTTATAAATTACTTCAGCTCTTCCTCCAGGCCGTTTTTTAATCTTTTCCTTGTGAGTGGGATAGCCTTCGATTCCAAGCCTGATCTTCTTTAAACCTCGATCTTTAAGAACCTGCTTTGCCACATCTCGATTCTCTATGTATTTGAAAAACCTGTACATTGCCGTACTTGTAACAGCTGAAACAAGAAAATGTCCAATGAAAATCAAAACAATATATAAACATCAGTCCGAGACAACTAAGACAAATTTTCTCATATATGAGTTCATAATTACTTAGCCCATTTATTAGTTCTAGTAAGTACATTTAATTATTTATCAAAACTAATTATATATCATAATTTATGATAAAAATAACTTCTTCTCGGCAGGGAAATGAATTTGCCCTCTCTGTCTGCGTTTAAAGCTATTTTCTCAGAAACTAGAAAAGGGGTTACATCGTTAGATTCATATTTAAATGGACTACATTTTAAAATTTTTAATCAAAATTGTCGGAACCGTTTTCGAGAAATAATTTTTTCATTTCTCAATTTCACCTCGGGATATGATTTTTCTGAACGTGTATGCCAAATTTCCTCGTAGTTTAGGCTCCACACGACTGCAAAGACGACAGAAAGGGATTTAAAAAAAAAACAAAAAAAACAAAACAGTATGTTGGGCTCTGGGGACCTCAAAACGTGTAAATCTATCGAACTCAAAATCAAATTTTCGTGCCATCACAATTCTTTTTCTTTATAAGAGATGGTTTACACAAAGTAAATATGGTCTATGGTTTAGTGAGCTGAAGTTGTTTTTAACAAGTCAAATTATAGATAGGGAGATCTAGTCAAACCTATAATATGAATATTGGGATGGATAAACAAATAGACACAATGGATCTTTACAACTAAAGAATGATAAATGATTAAAGAAGATTGGTTTTTAGAATGATGGTAAATGATTTATTGTAAAAAAAAAAAAAAATTATGAGAGTGGAAATTAAATTATTTAAAAAATTTAAGAAAACAGTAATGAATGGTTTGAGAAGTGTTTTTCCAAATCACCTCATTAGCAGAAATGGAGATATTTCATGGCCCCCTCGCTCCTCCAAACTTTTCTATTGAAACATTTTTCTCTAAGGGTTATTTAAAAACAATTTTTTTTCAAAACAACCTTCAAGGACCATAGCTGATGGAATGCATACATCAGGAAATCAGCTTTATGCTTCTGAAAATGATCCAAAATGTGATGGATATGGATAACTTTAACTTTAGACTACAACTATGTGTTTAACAAAATGGAGGCAATCTTTGAGATCTATTTTTTTTTTTTTTTAATTATTTTTACAACAAATGTTTAAAAAAACATATCCATTAGCCTGTTTGTATTTAAACTATTTTATGAATTCAGTGCCCAGTGGCATGAAGTATTCCTACCTCACTAGACATTGATACTCCTAGTTCACTGTTATACGGATACTTACTCTGTGAGTATTCTTCTCCCATCTGAGGTGGATAGTCCTCATCCCAATCTACAGAGTCATCATCTAGAAGTACTACGACGTGGCATTCTCTATCCCCTCTCTCAGCCGATGCTACCATCAGTGGAAGTATCAATTCCTCAAGAAATACTTCGAATTGACATCTAGCACCTTCGTTTGACAACTCATGCAGCAAACCCCCTGTTATTAAAACCAGAAAATTAAATGTAAGAAAAGTAAAAATGAAAAGGACAATATTGAAATACCTACACAGGATTTGGAAATAATTTTAGAATAAAATACTCAAACACTCTGGCTAGGGACTGGGAACCAGTTTCTTGAAATTTAAAAACCAACTAACTAACTATTATAGCGAGCAGACCCTTCATACCACATATTATTTTTTCTTCAAGATTCAAACTTAAATCCCCCCATATTTATCAATATTAATGTCAAGAGATTGTATTTTGAAATAAATAAATTGGTATTGGAAATTGAAAGGATTTTATGTCAATGATAATTACCAGATAATGGTAAATCTGACCTGGTAAAATGAGAACAAATATTTGTAATGTATACAGCAAAAAATTAATTTATTGCAAAACTAGTAATAATTGTAATAGCTAATTATTATTATCAACACTTAAATTTTAATATAACGGAATATATAACAGAAAGATTACTTACTTAAATTTTGGCATTTGACAGTGGTTGCATCAAATGGAATCAAAAGATAATCGCAGGCTTCTCTTAATTCTTGCACTGATACAGTAGGTGGACATTTAATCACCTAAAAATCATTTATTAATAATAATAAAAAATCACCAACAATAAATTATTCAACATCAATTGCAAATTTATTTAAGCAATACAATTTTTTAACATTGCTTCAAACTCGATCAGCATGTAATAATAATTACGGCAAATAAAAAAAAAACCCTTACCAAACCCTTGTAGTAGTCAAGAAGACATCGAAATACAGTTGCACTGATACCTTCAGCTACTGTGTATTCACCACGTTCATTAGCTTGCCCAACTTCCAGACCAGAACTAAACATTCTAGAACAAACAAATTATAAGTTAAAATAAGTACAATGAAAATAGGTGAAACTGCAGTGGTAAATAAGACTATTTCTATCATAACATTTGTTATGTTACATAATTATTCAAACATAAGCATTTATATAAAATTAAATTATAAATAATAACTTACTTATGATATACCCTTATAATTATATGAAGATAAGTAATTAATGGCTGTAGAGGTGTAAAAAAATTGTTTACCACTGCTACAGTCACATTGTTTTTATTTTTAATTATCTAACTGTAAGTAAATCCATTGTTCTAATGCTTGATCTGACTTAATTTTATAATTTAAAAAATTTAAATTGTAATGACTCCCAATTTTGGCACTCTCTAATGGAGACACAATTTTAAATTTGTGTTGGCAACTACAGGCTGGATTTCAATGGAAAAAAAAAAAGTTTGTAACGACTGAAGATGACTTTATAATAAAGTTAAAATGTCTCATAATGTTTTTGTGATAGACGCATTTTTTTTTTTACACCTCTACAGCCATCTAATTACTTATCTTCATAAGCATTCATTAACATTCTGCTACTCACTCCATAATTTGTATCATAAGTACTGCAAGAGGTAAAAAGTTAACTCAATTTTAATTAAGTATACTTGGTCCAAGTAGTGAAACTAATACAATATAAAGTAAGATGTTAAGATAGATTGTGTGAAATTATTTTCCCTCTAGAGCTTTTCAGTTACATTGTACTTATTAAGTTTTAAAACAGTGGTGATATATCCTTCTATTAAACAAAACCCAGCACAACCTCCCATCTTCATCATTTTTTGACAGCTCGTTCTCATAATTTGTCAGGTGGGCGCCAATTTTGTTTTCATCAAAGTCTACTTTAAAAAAAGTTGCAACCCATTCAAATCAACTTGGATGTCCAACTTGACTTGGATACCCTGTTTACACGTTCCAAGTAGAGTCAAAGCTGACTTAGTCCAAGTATACTTAGATTGTGTAAACGGGGCTAAAAATCAAATTCTAAAAAACTTTAAAAAAAATTTGCTATAGTTTGTTTCTAGGTTCTAAAGACATCCTTTATTCATAGAACAATAACACAAACAGTTGATGTTCTTTTATTAATGTTAGTTAATTAGTGAAGTTTTAGTTTAGGCCTTCCACTCCAGCAGTGTTCTTGGCCAGCCCAGGAGGTTAATTAATGGATATACTGAATTGATACAGCTGTCGATTAAATAATTTAGATTTCTTTGTCCAGTAAGTAGTTGTGTTGAGTAGTAGTTGTTGTTGAGTAGTAGTGTTGGATGAGTGTGCCTTTGACGTAAACGATTGTATTTAGTACATGTCTTCAGAATATGAGGGTACCACCACCAATCACAAATAGGTTGTGGTTCCTGATTCATAAAATGACAATTTGAAAGGCCGGTGTGTCCAATTGTTAGTATTGCCACTATAACTTCTAGTCTTCGTGATGGAAGAGTGCATTTATTAATGGATCTCTCTCTTAATTGTTATCTTGTGATCTTTAAACTCTAATGATCTTATCATTTTCACTAAGATTTACTTTATCAATTTCCAACTCATCTGTGTAGCTTTCTTCCTCTCATTCTACATTGTCTATTTATTAAAGCCCATGTAATTAAACTTAAAGATCCCATGATTGTTAGGTCATATTTCCCACAGAGTAAGTAAATAAATTTTAATAATCAGGTAATAACACCGCAAGTAATGATAATATGAAATAAAAGCAATAGTGAGGTGCAACATCCTGTAATGGGTTTAGACATGTTAAAGGACTAATACAACTAAATATTTAATGGATGTCAAGGGGTGTGTGTGTGACTCCATCAGCTGTTACGTAGCTACCCATTCATATATTTGATACTGGGTGTTGGTTTCGGGAATTGAACCCGTAACCTCCAGAATCTAAAGCCAAGATAATATCATTAAGGGATAGCTTTCAATAAAATTTGTTAAACCTGGATTAAATGGAATAATGAAGCCTGATTTCCAGAAAAAAGAGACCAATAATCTAAATAACTTCCGACTAGCATCCCTGATTAATTTCCTCCAGGAACTAAGTTGGGGTAACATAATACTTGCATGAGCACCAAAGTATTAAATAACTTATCAAAAAGAAGTTCAGCTAGTAGAGAATAAAAACATTGGACAAACAAACTTAAGAATGTAGCATTTTTTGCAGATTTCTTCTTCAAATTATAATCTCATTTTTATACTGTACTATACACATCACAGTATTTTTTTTTTCTTTTTTCTTTTTGGTTTTAGTCCCGATCAACTGCCAGGGTTATTACAGGACGAGGGTTATCCGGCCACTTTACTCTACTGAGATGATCAGTGTGAAACATGTCTCACCTCTCTGGGATTCGAACTCAGAGCCGGGGTTGATACCTTGGTTTCAGAGTCGAGTGTGCTAACCACTCGGCTACGCCGGTATTGTTTTAAATTGTTATAATATGCAATTGACAGCTAAGGTCAGTGGTGCACCCAGGATATTTTTCTTGGGGGGGGGGGGGGGGGGGGGGATTTAAATGGATATTTAAAGTCCATTTATAAAAAAAATTAAACTTTCCTAATGTGTTTTATGAGCAGTAAGTATTAAAAAACACTCATACATCATTTTCCTTACGAGTATAAGTAAATAGTATTTTCATTAGTCTGTATATTTCCTTGGGGGCTCTCGCTTTGGGTTATACACATAGGCTAAGGTGAAGTTCTAGTTTGGGGATTCTAAATTTAAAATTCATTTTGTAGATCCTGTGTCTAGTATATATATAACGTTAAATAGTTCTTTCATTTTCAACAAAATTGTAAAATTTTGGAAATGATGTGATATCCCTGTTTGATTATAGACAAAAAATTTTTAATTATAAGAAATAACTAATGAAAATGTACAAATTCTAAACCACTTTAATTAAAAATATACCCTTTTTAAATATCCATACAATAAGAAGAAATAAAAACAAACCTTCCTAGCATGGTGTTGGGATGAGCAGTGAAAAGAGCCGGGTCCACAATGAACCTAGTATTGTCAACAATTAGTGTGAGCTTCTCCTCAGAAGTGTTTGTCGAAGTGGAAGAGTTGGCAGCAGTTGGAGCCATCATTTGATTCTTAGCTGGGCCCACCAAAGAATGGTGACAGAACCGTGACCTAACACACAAGAATAAAAACAATTAAATAGAAAAATGTCCAAAAAAACACCTAAAGGAATAATTTAAGTAAGAGATTAAGGATGGTGTACAAAATAAAATAGCGAAAAATGAAATTTTAGAGCTCCCACGTTAATTAAATTCAAGATAATGTAATTATGACAAAAATAATAAATCTTTGTACTAACGTGGAATAAGTTCTCTCGCTTCTCGATACAGCCCCGCGATGCCTAATATAACTAATGAGAACAAAATCAATCTTCTGTACAAATTGAACAAAAATCATTTATAAATACACTGTGTCCCTGGATGGATTGAATAAGAGTAACATTTTTTTTTTATAATTAGCTTTACAAGAAAAAACTTATTTTTTTATAAGAAAGTTTTTCTGTAATAAATCCACAAAATATTAAGATTCAATTATTATTTTGTTAAAACAATAAGAGAAACCATTTTTAAATACAGTTTGGGATAATACATCTGTATAGCCGATTATTGTCAAAAAAAAGTCTTGGGCAAATGTGCATCAAGCGGCCACCAATGGACCTCTGCTCCGAGGGAGCAAAAATCTAATATTTAATTTGTTTAAATAATAAAAATATAATTCTAAATAAAAACAACACGTAAACAAACATTAATACTTTATAAATCTATAGTACTAAAATATGAATTTACAAATTTTCTCTTAAATTGCTATATCCTACTATAATTGCAGTAGGAACTGACTAATAGAGGTTTTGGATTGTCCATTATAATGAATGTCGGATTTGTAACAAATAATTATTTTAAATAATAGTGCATAAGAGTGTTCATCAATGTAAGTACAGTAGTTAGCAATAAAAAGTGTCTATTAAATATTAAATGAAAGATAGTCTCAAAACACTGAACAAAACAGAACTAGTCTTGGGTCAGGCGGCAATTTGTGGAATTTCATAGAATGATTCCGTCAGGAGTTTCAGACAGCAATTTGTTGAATTCAGACAATATCACTTGTCTAGCTTAAATACAGATAAAAATTACTTTTTTTATATCAAATTATAATTATTATTAACTACGGGAAACAGACAGAGAAAAATAACTCCAGCACGGAGTCTATTTTTCTCTGTCTGTTTCCCGTAGTTAATAATAATTATAATTTGATTTAAATTAAAATTTAATCGTTCCGTAGTATGAATACTACCAAAATCGTAAAATTACTTTTTTTTATTAAAAGTGTGGCTACCATGGTTACTGAAATTTATTTTTTATTTCTGTGAGTTGAATATTAAGTCAGTGGTGTTTTGTAATCAAATGTGTTGTATATTTAATTGTGGTTGTGGAAAAGTTTGCCTTACTTATAATTTATTATTTTAGAATTAAATTGCTATTTGATACTCACCCACAAGAGCATTATGATTTGTTAGCAATGTCTGTTATCATAGGGTCCCTTATATTGAGGTTCTGTATTTATATAATAAATCCAGACAATAAAATTAGAAGTGCTATCCAATTTTGCTTGTTTCCTACAATGGTCACCATTGTAGTATTAGGAAATAGTATTCTGACCGAATCAATCCTGCAGAAATTCATTATAAAGCTGGAATGAAAGATATGGGACCAAAACATTCTCCACCAGGGCCCTCCACCTCTGCCATAATTGGTTTTGGGGCCATGCTTTACTTTCTTACCCAGAAATGTTACCTTATATATTTTGTAATCGTATATACAAAAATGTGATATTCCTTTGTCCCAAAGTACATTGGACTAAATATCCCTTTATCTGAATAGTTATTAACTTTGTTACCCATCCTACTTTTCAATATTTTATAAATATCAATATAGGTGGGTAACAGAGTAAAAGAGGTGTATCGGGGCATCTCTTTTACTTTGTTATCCACCACTTTCTTTTCTGTAATGGTGGGTAACAAAGTAAAAGAGTACCAGTTTTGGATCTTTTGTAATAAATTTGCCCAAAAAAATAACAATTGTTTCTTTAATTTTTAATTCAACATTGGGATATTTAAGAAAAAAATTGTAACCTATTAAAATAAATATATATTAAATAACCATTGTTAAAAACAACAACAAAAAAACATCTATCTTTTTACAAAGAATACCATTTTCTAGTAAAGTAAATTTAAAAAAATAAAAACATCCTCCAGTTAAGTCCATCCAAGATCACAATGTCTTTGCAAAATCAAATCATGCATAAATCATCATTTATATTCTCTATTGAATATTAATCTTGCCAATAAATATTTTTTATTATAAAAAAAACTTAATTATCTTGATTCAAACAAAACCTCATGATTATTATTTTTAAGTTTGACAAAATCAAACTGATTGAATTTTAGTTGAATTCAGTATGAATTAATTGATGCATGGCTTGATGCATTTTAGCACAGTAAATGTTTTTTTTATTAAATAAATAATTGCAAATATAAATTACAATGAAAAGGTATTGGGAGTATAAGTAACTAACAGAAAACTAGAATATTTAAAAATAAAATTAAACTGTAAAATTGATACATAAAAATAAAAAATATAATCAATCAAAACCAAAATATCATTAAAAAATAACATAAATTAATTCCAAAGTGATTAGATGCAAAAGGAGGATGAGAAATTATAGTCCAGGAAATAGCGTGCAAAAAATTGTCGACCAACATCAAGCTAGAATTTTGTGTATAAGTAAATCTTTTGGTGCCTTTTAAGAGTATGTGGTCGACTAAGTTTGTTTGCGGGACATAGCTTAGGAATAGGCATTTGAAAAAAACCAAACAGGTGAAGAGCAGCCATGTCCCACCCTTTATAGTGGACAATGTGATTTTTGTGATCCTGACTACAAAATTAGTTTTTAGACCAATAATAAAGATGATGGTAGTTTGTCACTTAGTAGGTGACCTCTTTGATTTGGAGTAATATTTGACTAACTAACCTATTAAGTGACAAAAAACGATCAACTTGATTATTAGTCTACTAACTAAGTTTGTACTCAGGATCACGAAAATCACATTGTCCACCAAAAAGGATGGGATATGGCTGCTCTCCACTGGTTTGTTTCTTTCAAATGCCTATTGCCAAGCTATGTCCCGCAGTCGAACTTAACCGACCACATATTCTTAAAAGGCACTAAAAGATTTAATTATACAAAAAATTCTAGCTTGATGTTAGTCAGAAAATTTTTTGCACGCTATCTTCTGGACTATTAAGTTATAGCATTGAAAAATGTTCAATACAATTCTTGACATAAGTAATTTCTGACTTCTAGTCAGCTTATAGGATAACCCTTGCTTGTAAAGGAAATGTTGCAAAAGAGACTTTATTTCCTTATAAGCCAACAACTCAAGAATTGAAACTGGCAAGGAAAGAAATTAATTTATTAAAATAATACATTAAAAGCTGTGACTTATTGAAGTAATCAAATTAAGTCAATTTAAGCAGGTAATCAATACATGCGACAAAAAACGGTCATAATGAGTATAGTCTGTCATATACCCATGATTGCTATTATTATTGTTCATTGTAACAGATTGAGGTACAACACTACAGTAATAAAATCCAAAGGAAATACCAAAGGAATAAACAATAAACCACAAATACGTCTATTCTAAAATTAATTATGTACAGGATGAGGATATGAAGGATAACATATTTTTATATGGACATTTGGCTTTGAAATATAAATTTTTAGGGTTTGTTTGGTCGAGTTTGCTCTTCCTGGGCATTTAAAATTAAGGAGGATATTATGATTCAATTTAGATGATCTATCTAAGGTTGGTCACTGTTATCACTCCTCTCTTAAAAATAATAATGTTTAGAGTTTTTTAAGAATCAGAAAATGTGGTTACTGTATAATAAAAGTGTAAAAAACTCACTCTAATCACATTCCTAATCTACCTAAAGAGAGCTTTAAAATTATATTTTTTTATTATTGCTTCCGAGCTTACCGAAGGTAACGGAAGCATTGTGTTCACTTTTGAGAACAAAAAAGTTTTATGCCTCCGATTTTAAAAATTCCAAGACAGAAATCCGTTTCAGACATGAGGGAACATTTTTGGTTTCGTGTCTGTCGGTCTGTGTGTCCGCGAATTGTGAAACGTGCGACGATAACTTGAGTAAATGTTACCTGATTTTGATGAAATTTGGTAGACATGTTTATTTTACCAATGCTCAGGTCGAGTTCGTTGGACAACGTAATCCGTTCAAGCGTTCACTCGCAACGCTCGCGTAAACGTCAAATTTAAAATTGGAATTTTCGGTCGGGAAAAAAATCAAACCTTATCTATTCAATGAGACGAACATTTTTTTCAAATAACAATTTTTAGTATAACCTACAGCGACACCCCTATAAAGTGTTAAAGATTGCTAAAAAATGTTAATTGTTCTTCCACAATAAACAATATAACAATAAAGTAATAAAACTTTAATGTTAATATAACAATAAAGTACATGATAGGATGCGAGGAAGCTATGTGCCACACTAATTGGCAGTGTATTTTTATATATTTTTATTTAAAAAAAATATATAAAAAAATCAAATATTAAAATGTAAATGTTATATTGTAAGTTAACATAGTTAAACAATAAAAATAATCTACTTTTAGCCTGAAGATGCCTCGAGAGGAGGCAAAATATTGCATAAGGAGGCATATTAAGGAGGAGTAAACATGTACTAAATTATTACCTAAGACAGATAATCTAAATATTAAATTAAAATACAAAAAGGGTATTCTACAACTATAAAGAATGCAATATGTTTTAGATCTTGAGGAGCTTGTTATTAGTAATAAGTTATAATACAGAAACTTAATAAGCAAAATTGATCAGCTTATAGCAAATAAAAACTCACAACAGCTAATGTTTAATACTGATCTATTTCACTCTTTGAGATTTCCTCAAAATAAGTGTTCCACAAAATTTTAATTAATATGCACAAGATGAGGGTAATAATAAATTGGGAAGGGTAAACATTGTTTCGTATAAAAATGTGAATAGGTAATATTCATTTAGTAATTTCTAACGAAGATTAATTAAGACCAGTGATCAATTGATATAAAATCCGTTTATAACATTTTTCTATTGTGATTTTGTTTTAAGCTATAAATATTCAGGAGAATAGGTGAAATAATATCAATTAGGTGGATATAATATCAATAATAAAATATAAAATAAACCCTTTCTGCAAATTATTTGTTGAAGAGGCATTTGTTTTCATATTAATATCAATAATTTCCACTATCTGGTCTTTATTAACTAAACTATAATTTCTTGACAATGTATGGTTAAAAATTTTCAATCAATTGCGTACTTTTGGTTTAGGACAAATGAAAATATATTACTTTAACAAAATGATCAGCAGAAGACGACTTCAGCAAATTTTACTGTACAACAATATTTTTGAAATTAATTTAAAAAATAAATAAAAGATCATGCAAATTAAAAATTAAGTGTACAAACATAATAGTCGGAGAAATTAAATTGCAGGGATGAAAAAAAAAATCAAAATATTTGCAGCACAAATGTAGAAACAAGAAGTAAACAACATTAAGACAACAGGTCGGAGAGACTAGTTGGTTGTGGAGGGGAGAATTGGAGGGGGAACTTCAAACGACAGCATTCTCTGGAAAACTCCTCCAATTTCTTCTGCGACACTAGTCTTAACTCTATCTTTAGTGTATTGTTGTTATATTGTGGATAGATAGAATGAGGAGCGGAAGAGAGGAGGGGAGATGGTGGAAACACTGATAGATCTTTAAAAATAGACAATATTCACCCACTCTGTCACTGAATTTATTTCTAACTCTCTGCACACTCTATCATGAAAGTGTATAAGCTAAAAATAATACAGGTTTTTTTTTTTTTCTTCTCTCTTCTTGCACAACTATTGTATTGGATTCCAAATGACCCTAAGATGCGATTGTAAATGACTTTGACAAAAAAAAGAAA
The DNA here is from genome assembly GCA_951217055.1 of Gerris lacustris. Classification (NCBI taxonomy): domain Eukaryota; kingdom Metazoa; phylum Arthropoda; class Insecta; order Hemiptera; family Gerridae; genus Gerris; species Gerris lacustris. Next base: position 18,412,695 of record OX578279.1, on the reverse strand, counting down.
AGAAATCGGATTATTGTTAGTTGATTTATCTCGATACAAAATTTATTTGATTCTTTCAACAGCAATATTTAATTATTTAAATCAATACAGACACAAGATATTAATGCAATAAGAAAACTATCCAATAACAGAACTTATTCAAATGTACAAAGTATCCATAAATCAAATTGCTTGTCTGTCTGTTTGAAAGGGTACCAAATTGCTTTACTAATCATGTTTAAATTAGTTTTGGCTAGATTTAACATGAAATAAAGCTTTTACAAAATATAATTGTATTTACGTGCTAAGAAGTTAAAACAAAGGAAAAGAAATGAGTTTGTAAAGGGTAAATTTAAAATACAAATTGTTTATTTACTTAGGGGGGGGGGGGGGGGGGAGGAGGAGGAAAGAGTGAGACATTTAGACAACTGAATAAATAATACAGTAATTAATTTCAATAATATTATTATTAAAGAAAAAGGGGAAAACAGATAAAAAGTACCTTGCCACAGGGAATTGAACGCAGATCATTTTAAACTCCAATGTTCTAACCATTGAGCTCCAGCAGAGGGATGATTTCCATACGTTCCAATAAAATGTCCAGTATACTTATAATATTTACTGTATTTCCCAAATGATCCCAATTATCAGTTAAAGTATCTCTCTAATATTAAGTGACAATAGAACGAAGGTGTAATTGTGGTGTGTTCATGAGTCTTTAAATTAATAAAATTTTAATTAAATTCAATCTAGTGCCTAGAGATTCATTCTTAAGACAACAGGGTGAATTTTTAACTGCCTTCCTCTCTTCTTCAATTAGAAAAATGATGGACGGTCCATCAGTTTTAACTTTCTTATACTCAATTTCTTCACATTCTTACATCCAGACTATTCATGTTAGTGCACTTACACTTATAGTCCAGGAGATGGCGTGCAAAAAAGTGGTCTGACTAACATCAAGCTAAAATTTTGTGTACAAGTAAATCTTTTGGTGCCTTTTAAGGATATGTGGTCGGCTAAGTTCGTCTGCGGGACATCTTGGCAATAGGCATTTGAAAAAAAACAAACCACTGGAGAGCGGCCATATCCCATCATTTTGGTGGACAAAGTGATTTTCATGATCCTGAGTAGGAACTTAGTTAGTAGACCAATAATCAAGTTAATGGTTTTTTGTCACTTAATAGGTTAGTTAGTCAAATATTACTCCAAATCAAAGAGGTCACCTAACAAGTGACAAACTATCATCAACTTGATAATTGGTCAAAAAACTAAGTTTGTACTCAGGATCATGAAAATCACATTGTCCACCAAAAAGGACGGGGCTTGGCCGATCTCCACCGGTTTGTTTTTTTCAAATGCCTATTGCCAAGCTATGTCCCGCAGATGAACTTAGCCGACCAGAAATTCTTAAAGGCACTAAAAGATTTACTTATACATAAAATTCTAGCTTGATGTTAGTCAGAGACATTTTTGCACGCTGCCTCCTGGACTATTAATGAATTTAACATGGATAATGATACTTAATCAAACAATAATAATAATAATCCACTGCTTAACAGCCTTCGGAAGGCTTTGGCCAAACAAATTTTCAGTAGACAAAGAAATCACAAATTTCTAGTAAAGGAGAAGTGGTGTTCTCTAGATAAAGTGTGTTATAATAGAGTACTGAAGAGAAACAATTTGATTATTTGTGTGTTTTCAAGAAAAAGTTCATTCTTTATAAAAGCTCCTGCTTGTTCTTATTGGGTTGGCTCGATGGCTCTGATAAGTGAGTATGGATTGGCCTAACAATAAAGATAAGCAGCATCAGACGTGGTCACCATTTGGATAGGCGACCACAGATCTGAGTGTAATTCCCAGACCGGGCCTTCAAGCTCGGATTTCACCCAGCATCGCCACATAAATAGGTAGCTGCCTATGTGCAGTGTCCACTAACTGGTTGTGAATGCCAATTATACGGTTTATGGACCTGATGTAGTGACATAGTAACCCCATCCATTATATAAATAATATCAATTTCGGACATGAAGTGAAACTAAACTCACACTAATTCTTTTTATAAATGTACTTTTTTTCTTCTGCAATAGCCACTGATGATGGCCTTCTGAAGGCTGAAATCTGCTTTGTTATTAAAGTAATTTAAATTTATGTGGAGACAGTTCGTATTATTCCTTTTTAAGATGACCTCCATTGATGCTCCCATATTTATATTATATACAGTCTTCGCACAACTAGAATCGACGCGTTGACAGCGCGGGAAATTGAGTGACACACAGATTGGCCAACCTCTCTGGGGGAAAAAATAAAGCCACTACGAAGCCTTCTTATACTGTTATCCAGAGGGCCTCTCCCCTCCACTAGAGACATTTATCTTTGCCTAGTTGGCCCGACCTTTTGTCCGGGAAAATCTCAAGCTCTCATTGGCTCGTCCCCCCTTTTGCTAGTTTTTCCCGCGCTGTCAACGCGTCGACTCTAGTTGTGCGAAGACTGTAGGCAAATATCTTGTGAGGGCCCCTTTGGGTCTAAAAAATCCCCCCCCATGTCAATCCTAAATATGAGTGTTTGCCTTAACCATATCACCTTCTTTTGAGTGTTTTTTCTTACTTTAAATCTATTTACATAAATACAAGTTCATATTTTACCATTTTGGTAGTATTCATACTACAGAAAGATTAAATTTTAATTTAAATCAAATTATAATTATTATTAACTACGGGAAACAGACAGAGAAAAATACACTCCAGCGCCGGGATTTGAACCACGGGCCTCTATATTTCCAGTATAGCGCTCTACCAACTAAGCTACGCAGGAGAATGAATTTCTCTGACGTTAATGATACCTTGTCCCGAATTTAAGCTTTCAATTTTCCACATAAGTCAAGTACACTCCAAGACATAATACAAGTAGACTCCTGTCATTAAACATATATATGGACTACTGTAAATATACATACATAGTTTTAATGGTTGTTGTTCAAACGCTTTGCATAATAAACAATGATTTTTTTCGTAGGAAATAATAAAATTTCAATTTTTGTTTGGACGGAGCCGGGCCCCTGGGCATTTGCTCTCCTTGCCCAAAAAAAAAAGCAAGCAACAATATCAAATGTTACAATTATAACAAATGAATTGACAGAAATACAGTAAAAAAAAAAAAAAAAATGATAATAATAGACGAGCTGCAGTGTTGCCACTAATTTAATTATTTATGATTATTTTAAGACCTACAATTTTTTTGTAATATTTTTATTTCTTTTTTATCTTTTTACTCCATTCTATTTTATAAATATAATCTATAATAAGTATTTATAAACCTTTTTTTATAAATTCGTAATATTTTTAAGGTAAAATGTTCAAATAATTTAGGTTAAAGATATTATAAAAGAAAAGGTTGTTTGTTTATTTATTTGTAGCGGGGAATGTGGGCGTGGCTTAGCCTGGAAAAATCCTCAGCAAAATACGATTTTGCCGCCTAGGCAGCAAAATTGTATGTTGCTGCGTATTGTAAAGTTTTCTTGAAACCTCAGAGAAATTAAACTTTCATGCCTAAAAACAGTTCAATAATGGGTAATTTTGCTGCTGCTAGTAGGAAAATAAAATTTAATATTTTAGATTTTTTTGCAATTCTAAATCACATTTGTATTTTTTAATTTTCAAAAATAATGGTAGATTTAGTCATGGTCAACACCCTGCACAAAAAATCAATAAAATAATAACATTTTTAATGGAACAAGAACAAGTAGTTTTTAAAAAGAATGTCCTTTTTCTCAAAAACCAACAAACTTTCATACAACTAAACAAATTTTTCATCTTCAGTACTCTATCGTAGGTCATACTATATAATAAGAGTACTCTGATCTCTGATGGTGTACATTTTTTTATGGGTTTACCATGCTGAATCCAAAAAAGAATTTTCTTTTAAAGAAGCATTAAGTCAAAGGACATTATCACTGATATATAGTGATTTGAATTATTTGTAAGAGACATTTAGACATTCAAGAACTTTTTTTTTCATGATCTTTTATTTCAGAATTATACCTTCTTTCCATTATTTATAAAAAGGTTAAAATTGATAAGGGGGGGGGGGGGAATAAGGTAATTAGGACAAGGGTACAAATAAATAGCAATAATAAATGATATATTACATGAAATTTTTTGCAAAACTTACCTATTCCTCGGAAGATTTCCAAGAAGAGACTGTTTACCAGAATTTGAAGGTTGCAAATTCTTCTGTACAAGGCAAGGTTTCGGCTTGGACGACGCACTATAACTGCAACAATACAAATTCAGTTATAGCAAAATACAGAACAAAAAAATAAAATTTTATAAATACCAAAAAACTGTTCAGTCGTTTACAATATAATTTTTCTATACAGTAAAAAAATTAGATTACATTGTTTATTAATTATAATCATTCAACTACAAACTTCGGCACTTCTTTAGATTGTCACTCCCCTAATAAAGAAAACAGAGGGGAGTAACAATCTAAAGAAGGTGTACAGAATGTTCTTCTTTAGTCTGTAATGATGATGCAGTAAATGTAATTCAAGGTTAAGGATACATCACTTAATAGAATGCGAGGAGTATAGGCAAGAAAGAAGAGAAGGTGGAATGGAGAACGGAATGGAAGAATTCAAAAGTAAAGCTGGAAAGAAAAAGATAAAAGAGTTTCTTGAAAGAGTGAACATATACAATAAAATTTAAAGACAATTTTAGTATACCCGCCAATGGCCCTGGCAGTCGACGCGGAGGAAAAAAAAAAAAAAACTCATTTTTATAGTGGTTTATATCATTATCGTAAAAATACATAAAATTCTATATACCCTATTTTGCCATCTTGTTACAGTATATATGAGCATCTATTTAAAATCTCTTTATTCCTTATATTAGTGTCCAGCGTAAAATCTCTTGATGATAACTATCCGTTTATGTAATTACTCTAACTAAGCATTATCTTATTAAATCCTTTCCTGCTGCTTCGTAAGATAACAGCCTTGGCATTATCTAGTAGCATTAACTTAGTATTGATTTTAAGTTTATTTTTAACCTTCTTTAAAAGTAAGTTCATTAACTAAATTATTTTTATAAATATATAAAGCTTATTACACCATTAATTTTGTGGCAATTAAATTAAACTCCTAAAAATAAGAAACCATCCATTACCTTTATGTAATTACTCTAACTAAGCATTATCTTATTAAATCCTTTCCTGCTGCTTCGTAAGATAACAGCCTTGGCATTATCTAGTAGCATTAACTTAGTATTGATTTTAAGTTTATTTTTAACCTTCTTTAAAAGTAAGTTCATTAACTAAATTATTTTTATAAATATATAAAGCTTATTACACCATTAATTTTGTGGCAATTAAATTAAACTCCAAAAAAAAGAAACCATCCATTACCTTGGTTTTAGAGCTAGAATCTTGTTAAGTAAAAACCATTCAGTTCCTAATATTGTTGACTAGTTAAAAATAATAAGCACCTCCAACTTTCACATTAAATTAATATGAATAAACCATATTAATACTATTATCCTACATTTTTTTTTTTTTTTTTTTTTTTTTTTTTTTTTTTTTTTTTTATAAAAAAAGTATGTAAATTTTCTATGACTGAGATAAAAACAGGCCTTAAATGTTGGGTGTCGCTTGCTTCTTTTGGGAGCGCCGAAGATAACAAATCTTAAATCAAAAGTTTTTGGATTCTCTTAATATTAATTGTAATATCAAAGGCTTTATATGAATTTATGACAAGAAGACTATAAACTATTACAAATTACTGATAATAACTTAACAATGTATTAGTGTATAATTATATTATATATATATATATATATATATATATATATATATATATATATATATATATATATATATATATATATATATATATTTAGAAAATGTTTAATTACATTTAAACAGAATCTGAGGGTGAGGTCAGAGTCTCATATTAATTTCAACCTTCCGCACACAATGCTTCCTCTCACGTCAACCTAATTTGCAAGTAACATATTTAAATATACCTCCTTTACTCTTAAGGGGTCACAAAGGGGTAAAACAGTTATGAAGATTATTTAATTTAATTGGCTCTTGTCCCAGGTCTGGTGACCCTCAAGGGATGAAGTATAGCTAACCATATTAAATAATCTATACCACTTGTTTTTACCTCTATCATAATAACACACAATGCATTGATAGCGGACCAGGACAAGGTGCTGGTTGAGTCAATGGGGCGAGTTATGTTGTGCAAACATGCTCTCCCAACTAAACATCTTAACCATCAATCCAAGAGCGTATCTGTATGGTTCAATTTGATTAAGTATGCAATTTTTTTTTTTTTAAAAAACTGTAAAAGTTTTGTTTACTATTTATTAATGAATCCACATATGGAAAAATATACACAATTATATGGAAAAATTTGCAGGTATTACTGTAAGCTAAAACTTAATACATGGTAAGTTTTAATAAAATGGTACTAAATTTACTGTATATATTATCTAATAACTTAGCAATGATTCTGAGTCTAATCATAATCATGTATGAAAATGCCAGACAGTTAAAACAGTTGGTCCGGATGTAAGATACATATCTAGTTTTTAATGATATTTCAGGGGAGAAAAACGGTACTTCTTTAGATTGTTACTCCCCTTATAAAAAAAACAGAGGGGAGTAACAATCTAAAAAAGGTGTAAGGAATGTTTTTCTTTAGACTGTTACTCCCTCTTATAAAAACAGAAGTGTAATATTCTTTTGTTCCTAAGTTAATAGTTATTTATCTTACTAGTTATTTAGTCAGTCATTTATATTCTAAAAAAAAAAAAAACCTAGGGAAGTAACAATCGAAAGAAGTACCGAAAAACCCTTGTCTTATATACAGAACAATAAGGTATATTATATACCTATAATACACAACATTTATTTATACTTTTTAAACTAAAAAGTGTCATTTGCTGAACTTATGTTATTACAAACTATTCAAAAAACTATGTGTACAAGAGAGCAAATTGGAAAAAGACACAATAATACTTAAAAAATACTTGCTAATTTAATTATTTAATTTAAATTCAAACGTTTTTCCAAGTCTAAATAAGCTTTCCTTTTAAAATTTAGAATAAATTATCAGGTTAAAAGTCAGTCTAAATTGTATTTAGATTTGTTGGAGATGATTGACCCTTCGCTAAAAAGTTTATGTGACCAATTTCACCGTATTCTTGTATCAACATATTGTTTAAAATCTTTAATGACAAATTACAACAACAAATCAAATTAAACTATGTCAACATGGCTTAGATGAGGACATTACATATCGATAAATTGTGCACATATATGTTAAGTGACAAGTGACAGTATCACATTACTAACACTCTATGCTCTTATCACACCAGCATTTTCTAGTTAAGAAAAAAATTACTGCTTATACTTATTTTGGTGCCTACCTGAACCACCCAGTGAGCAATTCTGTATTTTAATTTATTTTTTTTGTTTAAATTATAATAGTTCAGATTATCATTCAACCCTTCATCCATAAATTATCACAACACATTTGTAATCTAGAGCAGGGGTGCCCAACCTTTTTTAATCAAGGGCCACATTGTCAATATTCAAAGGGAAGGCGGGCCGGGGGCCGGTGGTGTACCGGGGGGGGGGGTGTCCTCCCCCAGAAAATTTTATAATTTTTACCCTCATAAAACACGATTTTATGCTTCCTAGAAGGTAAATTTTCCGTTTTGGTTTTAGCTGAAACACCATGTTAATAAAGTTTTTTTCTGTTACCAGCCTAGTTTTACTTCGCAGAAAATAAAACACTCAAATATATATTAAAATGATTGTAATTAACCACACAAGTATAAAAGTACAACAATAACAGTATGAATTACAAAAAATTTAGTCTTTCATTTTACAAAGTTATTAATCAAAATATCAAGTTTGTATGCATCTTAGCTTCAGTGAAATGGTTGAAACTGCATTGCACTTGTACTTAAAATGTCTTTCCACTTAGCCTCAAACTTGGTTGTATCAATCATTAATAACAATTTTAAGTGTTCATCTGTGAGGGAAGACCGGAATTTTGATTTAATGTAATTCAAATTCATTTTTGAAAATGTTTGTTTGCAAACATAGGTCGAACCAAACACTAAGAACATGGTACGAGCAAACATTTTTAAGTTTATGAAATCTTCGCATTGGGCAAGGCGCTGTAGAATGGCAACAGATCTCCGTTTTCCCCATTCTCCAATGTTGCTGGGCAAAATCAGCTGGGCTGTTCGGCATTAGGAAATTAATATATTTTAGATTCTCTGAATGTTTGTAAATTCTTCGTTTTTATGGCAGTGTTCGTTTTTATGGCCGTGTCCGGCCCGCGGGCCGTAGGTTGGGCACCCCTGATCTAGAGTATCAATATACAGTAAACAATTTTAATTTACAAAAATGATAAATAAAAAATAGTATTACCAGATGTTATGTGTGTACTCTTCCTCATAATGATACATTTTGCAGTCAAATCCTTTTTAAATGTTTAACACACTAAACTAACTTTTAAAACTAAAATTTGATGGTTAAATTAAAAAAAATATATATATAATCAAAAACTTTTTAAAGTACCCAGTAAAAAGGATGTAAACTTACTAAGAACATTCAATTTTTCACCAGGTCTTTTTATAAAGTTAAAAAAATAAAATAAAATAAAATTATTCTGATAAAAACACTACTCTCCCGGATAAATAGATAAAAAGTTGTGCAAAATTATGAAAATAAAAAATAATCTTTTTTTTAAAATAATATTAATAACACCACTTGTAAATAAATTAATACCACTTATAAATCATTCAAAAACTTTTTTAAAATAAGAATTTATGGAATTTAATTCTATTTATAAATAAATTGGCAATGAAAAAAAATGACAAGGGAATGCCTATGTACTTAAATGAAAACAAAATACAGAAAAAGAGGGAAAATATTATCACTAAAAAACCATTGTCTAAATAAAGATTAAAGAGAATTGTAAATCAATTTTTTACAGCTAAATTCCATTTACAAAATAATTTAAATGAATATTTTATTTTAAATATAATAACTAGTAATCAAATCAAACCATAAATAATAATAGAAGATTTATAAATAAAAAGTACCTTTAAGAAGAAAAATCATTTTAAGAATACAATCTTCATCTATCATTCACAAAAATTTAAACTTTGTACTCCATTCACTTTTGTCTAAAACAAATCCAAAATCATGAATGGAGGAAGGTAAAAGTGACTCAGTAGTTTACCTTTTAATCAATAAAAAACAGTGTTGCCCAAAAGTAACAAAATTAAATTGAACTACTTAAAAATTTCTGTATTTCCCTAAAAAATCTAAACTACTACATTAATAAAAATGTTATGTTAATTTATTATTGGAATAACTAATTTCTGTGGTTTTATTATTATTTTTGTTTTCTTAATTTATTTTACAACAGGTTTTTTTTTTTTTTTTTTTTTTTTTTTTTTTTGTTAGATCAAATGGTCAGTTAAGCAAAAATGAAATTGTTAAAATTTATATTGGTCATAAAAACTAATACATAAATGTGCAATAAATAGAAATAGTAGTGCTTATGTTACATTTTTGAAACCAGACAGTTGATTTACACGAAATGAAATCATCATATGTAAACATAAGAAATACATTAATTAAATTACATAGTATAGAATAGGACTAAAGTTAGAACGGAGAAGGGTAAACATATAAAGATGTTTAAGATTTCTATCCTAATCTATTGAACGAGACGGTAAACATGTTATGAGTATTTTTTTACTTTACTCACAGATTATCACTTGACTAAATTAGTCACAATGTTGACTCATTAGACTTCAAAAGTCTTACAACCTTATACAAACTAATAAAGTATGATTTTTGTTTATTCACAGAACCAGTCTGTCATATTAATATCAGTGTTCATATTACTAATTTAAGCTTTGCAAATCCTAAATGATTGTTATTCATAGGATACCTGTTGCTTTTAGCACCTATCTTCAATAAAAAATGTTTCAATCACCTGAACTATTTAAAAAAAAAAATTGTGTGAGGCTCTCACGCATTAGAAGTGAAACTTAAGTTCTAGAATTCATTGTGCTCTCTTTCAATTTTTGACGAATTTATTATTTCAGGATTAAGAAATGGTTATGGGAAATTTAATTGAAAAAAAATATATATTGCTACGCTAAGGCAACCACATTTATACCAATAAAAATAAATGTTTGTTTTGATTTGCTGGTCTTTAAATAAATATAATACAATTAATCTGTAAAAATGTTACACTTGGACGAGTCTCGAATCGCAAACTTCGTTACACGATTTCACTATATGAAAAAATTCACTCTATCGCCGCCAAAGAAGTTTCACTTCAAAAAACAGAAATCTTGACCGTCTTATTATTAGACGTTAAAATAGAGATTTTATGTAATGTAGTAGAACCCCAGGAATCTGGACTCATATATATTGCATGGTTGCTGCCCAGGCCTGGGGTCCAAAACAGGTATGTTTTGCCCTGGCCTGAGGTTTTTTCTACATAACACACTAAATTTATCATAACTTTTTACACCGCTATCTTTTCCCCCTGCCTTTAATTAAGCTTATTGATAATATATTTTTACATAACGACAATATATAAACCTAATTTTATAGTATTACCTTTATAAAAATGGAATTTGTTTAAAATTATAGTTGCTACATCAGTATATATATAATAATTACCATCAAAATAATAGATAGGTAGATAGATAGGTAATAGATGGATAGGTGAATGAGGTAATTGTAAGTATTATTTAATCCACAGTAATGCAGAAGGAATGTCTAAATAGTGTTAAGAATTAATATTTGTTTGTAAGCGCTTACATACGTACGTGAACTGAGTCCAAAATGTATATTACGTTTCTCTCTTGAGTCTCTTACTCTTTTTATTCATTAAATATAAAATGTATGTAACTTTTTAAAAAAAATATCAATTAACACAAACAGAGGATAACAGAGACCAAGCAAAGTTATTTCCGTAAAATCAATAAAGCGAGGAAAGTGCAAAAGGTTTGGTGTTCGAACAAGAACTGAGCTTGTAAAATATGTCTCACATTTTACCCCCTGACCTAAAGGTACAAAAATTACTAGGAAATAGGAAAAAAGGGTGGGGAAAGCCAGTAGAGTATATAAAGAGATAACATTATAATAAAGTTAATACTGTACTAATGTCTGGAAAATTTATAATAAAGGAAAAACCCCTAAGCCAAGGGCCAACTGAACAAGAGTAAACTCATGCCAGGGTCTAACAACTCCAGATGACGACATCTCTTCTATCCTTTCTTATCTGTCTTAAACCATCGCTCTATTCAATGGTGTTGCGCCAAAAGGGCCAATCTGAAAAAATCCACAAAGGCCAATCTGCAACTAATATCACATTTGTTTTTTTATTTATAATTAATAAAATAAATTTGGTTATTTTGACTTATTAATTAGGTATCCAAGTATAATTTAAATGAATAAAAATATAAATAAGGCATTCAAATATCATTTTTTCATTATAGCTTTTCAAGTTTTAGAATTCAAATATAAAATGCAGATTGGCCCTTTTGGCGCAACACCATCGAATTATATTGGGGCTCTTCATAGAACATTCTTAATACCCCATAGAGCTAAGAGATAGCTCTAGATATACTTAAATAAATTTACACTGACAGGCTCGTGCCTCCAATAAAAAAAAACCTGAAAACGTAAATTTACGCCCATAGGCCTTTTGCAAAGAAAATTGAAAATGTAAATTTATTAACATTTACAAAATTGTTCCTGGTATAGTTTACAGGTACCATGTTCTCGTAGGATAAATGGTAATTATGTTAAGATCACTATAGTTAATATTTAAAAAATATACATCAGTCTCAATCCTATAAGTTATTTTAGACCAATTGAAGTAAGATCTAAAACTTTATTTTTATAAATGATAGGTTGTTTTGACTAAGATTTTGTGGTACCACTTCATAATTATGACTTGAGAGGTTTATAGAAAGTAACACAACAATATTGTCACCACAATTTTACTACGTTTTTATTAGCTTGCTTTCTTGTTTGTTTGTTTGTCCGGTACAAATCTGGCAATCGATTTCTAACTAACTTCCCGAATAGCTAGACATTTGAAACTTTTAGCATAGCTCAGAACATGATGACAATGCATTATTTTAATACTTTCAGCCATATTTCAGCAGAATTTAATTGGTTTTCAGCAAATTTTGCTGTATGGTAAGTTAGTTCTTAAAAAATCCGCAAGTTATTTTTTTTGTTTTGCCATGTCCCATATTTACAATCTTCATTGTACGGGTTTCATTGTGATGGGTTTCAAATTTGTGATTTTTATAAATAAGAGATAAACATTGAATGACAGCAAAACAGGAAATATATCGATTATATTATTTCAAATATATCGATGGTACGGTTTAGATTTGGTGTTGGGAGATCCGTTGTACAAAGATTTGTCCTTTTATAGGTTTAAGATCAGCTCTCTAGATAGTTGTCATTTATGTGAAGTAAATAAATTCGGAACTATTTTTTTTCACAAACATTATATATTATATAACAATAACAATTATATTATCAACATTACATACGATTCAATAGAAAATTTAAAAACGTAGAATATAAAAAGTTCTTTTTATCTTGAAATTATTTAGTATTTAAGTTTGATTTAAGAAAAAGTCTAAATTTCATTAAGAAGAAACAATAGTAATCATTATCCCATTAACCATACAGTAAAAATTCAATCATTAAAAAAATGACTAACCCAAATTTTTCAACTTCCTGTCAATAAAATTACAAGAGTATTAATATATAACAAGGTTTAAAATTACCCACTTGTCATGTTCCTCAATGATTGTAGCCAAAACAACAAAATGTCTCAGGGGGCTTTTAAAGTCAACCCCCTCTTAGTCTATTATCTAAAAATACCACAACTCTACTCTCTTCATTAAGAAGTTTTTATTATAACTTTAAACATAGCTTGACATTTAAAAATCACTGAAAAAAAATGTTTAAACTAATTTTGATATATTATTGCTTGACAAAATTAATCAGGAAATAACATGAATATTTTAACACACAAAATATATCCCTGTTAACTAATTCATTCAAACTAAAATATTCTCAGTGTCTCAAAATGAACTAAGCTAAGGAGAAAACCTTTAAAAAAAATTGATTCCAGACAACTTAGACAAACTTTCTTATATATGAATTCATAATATGTGTTTGAATTTTCTATCATAAATCATACGTACGAAACCCGTCAAAATGAAGATCGTAAATATGGGACATGTCAAAACAAATAAAATAACTTGAGGATTTTTTCCGAACTAACTTTCCATACAGCAAAATTTGCTGAAAACGAATTAAATTCTGCTGAAATATGGCTAAAAGTATTAAAATAATGCATTATCATCGTGTTCTGAGCTATTCTAAAAGTTTCAAATGTCTAGCTACTCGGGAAGTTAGTTAAAAGTCGATTGCAAGATTTGTACTGGACAAACAAACAAACAAGAAACCAAGCTAATAAAAACATAATAAAAATAACTTCTCCTTGGCAAGAAAATTGAACACGGCCTCTCTTTGTCCTCGTTTAAAGCTATTTTCTCAGGAATTCAAGAACCACATTTTTCCCAGGAAAACGACTAATATGGTTATATTTGTATTTAAAAGGACTACATTTTAGAATATTTTAATCAATATTGTTTATTCAAAGTTTTTGGGGTCCCGACCCCAAAAATTTGGAGCTATAACTCATTTAGCCTCGGGGTATGATTTTTCTTAACATGTATGCCAAATTTTGTCAAAATCGGCCCAGTAGTTTAGACTCCAGGCGTCTGCATAAACAGACGACAGACAGATATTTTTTTACTGCACAGACAGATGACAGAGACATTCTATTTTACCTGTTACCCTGGTAGAGCGCATTTGTATGGTTCTATAAGTACATTCCCCTCTAGCTTTTTATTATTTAAAGTTTATTTGTTGACACTGCTTTGTGCCAAGCAATTATTCCATTGCGAATGTAAAACTCAACTAACCCCCCTCTCATAATTTTCTACTAAAAATATTTAATGCCTCTCATTTTTATTATACTTTATTATAATAATATTTTAGACTATATCACTCTCTTCAAAAAGTATATATTGCTTCAGGCTTACAAAAGAATAGTAGTGATCATTCTGAAGAATTAATTTTAATATTGTCTCCAAATTCAAAAATGGTCTCAACCATAATGTATTTAACATCAGGGAACATTTTCTGGTATCATAATATATCCTGAATTTAGCACCCTTTGGGATCCAAAAATAAACTCATTGAACCAGCAATCCAAAGGACCATGGTTCAAATCCCGTGTGAAGTGGCTTCATTAGATTTTCACTTAATTAGTGTTTAATGGTTTTGCTATTTGTAACAGATTACTTTTTAGTAATTAAATTTTAATATTGACCTTTTTCAAAAGTTTCTTAAATTTTGTTTTTAAAAATTAAACCAAAAAGGTTTGAAAATGTTGGGAGGAAGAACAAAATATAGCCTTTTTTTGGAAAATTCTAAATGTAGCTTTTTTTTCACATCTAAACCCCTATTGTCACAAAATAGAAAACTTATATATTTAATTAAAGGGTACAACTAAGCTGATTTTTTTTTTTTATTTAGTACGACCAGTATGAGTAAGTTCCATCTGTCAATAGTTGTTAGTAATAATTAGATAAACACAGAACTATGTTAGCCATTAGTTTTCCCTAAAGGTTTAAGTTCCTTATTACCTGCTAACATTTAAATGGAATTATATCTACACTCCAATCTTTATTTTTACTATGACTGTTATTCACATGCTTCTCTAATATAATTAACTTAAAATGTATTATTTCTTAGAAGTTACTCACAGGGTTTTGATAACTAAATGTTTAAAACAAAAATCTATTTAGATAGCCTTAATAAAATATTAGTTCTTCTTTTACATGTACCACATAAACAAACCATATAAGCAATACAATGTCAATCATGTCATGTTTGAATGTTTACAGAAATTGTATTGAGCTTAATGGGGTATTTCAATATGTTTAATGATATCTTTATCTACTTTGATAAGAGGTGGGAAAAAAAGACCTTGTATTCCCCCCACCACTACCTTACCTGTACAAATGACATTGACCAAATAGATTTAGGTGATCTAATTGTACACGTTTAACAAACTATAAAAACATTTCGGGGCCTTCAAATATGTTTACCAATAAAAAATAAATTGTCATAAACAATAACATTAGTTTGTTTAAGTTTTTAAATTAATTTGATAATAAGGGAATCTTTTTATGAATACATAAATCAATCCATCTTTTGTTTCATCAATGTCGCTGGTTATTCGGTTGGATTCAGTGAGTTTTAAAGCAACGGATCAAGATGAAATAGATGATGAGTGTATCATATATGAACGGACACCTGAGTCAATACCGGAGGAGTGTGAGTATTTCAACTGTACACTATCTGAATTATATACATACAATATATATATATGATGGTGAAATTTCTATTCAATATTCTGTACAAATGTTGAAAATTAAAAATGTTATGCACTTAATTTATGGCAAACAAAAGCTAGCAGAAAAACAATATATAGGTTATTTGTTTCAGACCTATTGCAGGCATTATACTTAATTAATACTCATTAGCAACTGATGCTAATGAGTCACAACATTAATCACTAACTAAAAATTATACTTGTTATGTTTTGAAATATTAAAATTTATCAAATCTCAGACGATAATATCTGAAAGTCACAATTTTCTATCTTTCTTGTTAAAAGTTTCTTTAATTATTCACTCCCTGGAAGGAGTGATCCACTTTAACTATGTTTAAAGTTTCAAAAGTTTCTCTTTACCTTCTGCATAATTGTTATTGTAAAAGTATAAAAAAAACTCCTATTATGAAAGGAGTGAACTAATAACTATTTTATAGTAAATTGCACTATCTCACCTTCTAAATGCATCAACCTGTTTGAATTAGAAAACCACCTTTAATCGCAAATACAGTTATTTCTTATATATTGATAAAAAAAAATATGAAGACAAACGTATTCCTATGTGTTAAAGCACAATTAAGACTGCAATAGAAACCTAAAACAAATAAGATAATCAGTTGTTCCTATCCATTACTCATTCGAAGGAGTAATCCACTTAACTAACAAATTTAATACGTGTGAGTGACCACTTAATAAACTATTTTTAAAGTATTCCATACCTTCTACACAATTGTTATTGAAAATCTAATTTATTGTTATTAATAAACATTAGCTATTGTGATTAATGAACCGATCAATTTTGCTCTTTGTTTTTCATTTACTACAAAACAAATTCTGCTCCAGACTACAAATCAACGACAATTTTTATTTCTAACATCTTGTTTACAACACAGTATTGCGGTCATACCTTTTATAATTTATAATATGAACGCTTTTATATTTCCTTTTCAGCAAACAGCTAGATTTGCTGATAGGTTTTATAATAAATATTGAAATTTCATTTATTATTTATTAAGTTTTTGGTAGTATTATTCATACTACAGAAAGTTTAAATTTTAATTTAAATCAAATTACAATCATTATTAACAACAGGAGATAGACAGAGAAAAATAGACTCCAGCGCCGGGACTCGAACCACGGGCCTCTATATTTCCAGTATAGTGCTCTTGCCAACTAAGCTACACTGAAGAATAATTTCCTCTGTCAATAACGATACCTAGTCCCGAATTAAGCTTTCAATTTTCCACAAGTCTAGGAGTCGACATTTACGGCAATAGAACTAGACTGAGAATTATCGCTTGTAATTATAAAGTACCCAATTGGTACCTGTACCTTGTTGATTGTACAAGGTACAGGTACTAATTGGGTATACTATACTGGAATATAGACACTATACTGGAAATATAGAGGCCGTGGTTCGAGTCCTGGGGCTGGAGTCTATTTTTCTCTGTCTATCTCCCGTTGTTAATAATAATTATAATTTGATATAAATATAAATAATTGAGTAATAAATTGTGTAAATTTAAGTATTTGCAATAAGTCAAAATAAAAATAAGCCTTTAACTTCCTCAATAGTAGTCAATGTAAAGAAAACTAACTACAATTGTAAGTATTGTGGGAGTGCGAAAATTAAAGGATGAGATTTTTTAAAGGTTATAAGGCACCCTGAGTCTAAAAAATGTGATTCACTATATTAGTTTGTAGTCTTTGGTCTGCGCAGATGTGTCGAGCATAAACAATTTAAAAAAATCATACCCTGATGCGAAATTGAAAAAAATAATTTTATTTCTAAATTTCGGAGCACTACTCCCAAAATACTCTAAAATAAGTCTCCAAAATGGTTCTAGTAATTATTATTAATTCCAAAGAACCAAAACAGATAAATGTCTCTTGTGGAAGCCCTATTCCCCGCCGCTAGGATCGAAAAATATATCAGTTGAAGGCAACTCATTCCTTCAAATCCATTGCAAAAAATTGAAAAAATGAGTAGGAATTTTAAACCTTTACCTTACAGGTATAAGAATATTGAAAGGAACACATGGAATTCTTAAAAGAGTTGTCTTTTTACTAGTTTATTGCTCCAAATTATATTTTAACTTCTAATCGGTTAAAAATTATCTTTTTTTAACATTTTAAAGATTATCTCTTATGTAATAGAGTAAAATATTTAAATATTTTATTATAGCGCTGAAAATAATAAATTAGATGTACCTGTTTGGTTTGTTATAATAATCTTGATCTTTGGAAATTCAAAAACAAAAAAATTGGATCTCGAGTAACTGTGCGTCTGATGTACAATTTGATGTTGTCACTTTGTTTAAGAGTATTTAATATAATACTCAAATAGTGTTTACATTTTAAGTTTATACTCAGGTGTAAATTACCTTCCACTGATTTATTTTTCGATACTAGTGGCCTCTACAAGAGATCTTTGTCTGATTTGGTTCTTTGGAATGCTTTCCACCTTCTCGTATTTAAAACATTCATACTTTTGACGAAATACATAACAAACCATCCTCTACTTCTTTTACTACCGCAATTAGAAGGTAAATCAGAGTAAAATCAAAGTGGGTCATCTGCGCAGATTTATTATTGATATAATCCGTGATTATTGTTTTTCCACCTTCTTAGTTGATGACGAGTGAAATTATTCAGCGTTAACTTTCGCCTAGTGAAATTAATCAAGTTTTCAGCAAAATCAAGTTAAAGTTACTCATTTAATTCTTTAGGAAGAGAACTGACTCTGACAAGCGATTATAAGAGCAATTTCAACCATTCCTGAACTTAAAATGTATTAATTTAATCTATCAACAACGAATGGTATCAAGTAAAAGGGCAACAACGGGTTTCATAAAAAAGCTCAACCCTAGTTGAGATATATGCCATCTCAAGTACAATGGGAACAATTTAAAACAAGTATAACTCAATTGTGATATTTCTAAACATATTTCAGAGGAATGAAAAAGGACGGCCTACGCCTACCCAAAACCCTGAGTTTGATGTGTTGACAACCATACAGCTAAACAAAAAACTAAAAGGAATTAGTACCTTAGTCTGTTCTTATAAACACGTCTGCGTCTTTCCTCAGCATCGTGATAATCCTCCGTATCGCTACTGCTGTCTCTATCGTACGAGTGCCGCTCTTTCGAGGAGGTCATCCTGAAATTGTTATAAAACAGCAAATTAACCACTGCAGAGAGACAGTTCATACGAACGGGCTCAGACGTACTAATAACACCACTCCAGACTAAGCAAATTACTAAACTAAATAATTTAATAGGCGATAAATCATTCGCAAAGAGACGACGAAATTACATAACGAAAGTAAACAGTGTAGAATTACGATTTTACCCTGGAGACGGCCAGATAATGATTTAACACTGAGAACAGTGTACAGGCGACTTCTCAACCATACAAATACATCGAAAATCACACGGATCTTTTAAAAAAAAAGATTAAATCAAATAAAATTAAGAACACAAAAAATTAAACAAATGCACCAAACAAAGAGCGATATAAATGATTAAATCAACAGCTGATTTGGGTACAGTGTTGCGCAATAGGGGAACAAAGTTGAATTCCATAAACTGCGTAATATTACAAACAAAATACCCTACTTTTTGCACAACCTGTATTATAATTACGTTGTGTTGACAATCAGCTGATTAAATTAGAAAGTTTATGATAACGATGATTGTTGAACGTAGATGGTATTGTTTAACTTTTTATTGTCGTCAATGTTCTTCTATTTGATTTATCTTCGATTTTATTGCCAGAGGGAATTATTGATGAATCGTAATGGCTGATGGTCACCTCTCAACCTCCGCCGCAAACAAGGCAGTCACTGGTAATTCTTAAAAACATGACTCCTTGCTTGATGATTCATATTATGTTTGTTTACGCAATGCACTGTTCATAGCCAATATTGCACGTCTGTTTGTATATGTGCCTTGTTTTTGCTATTTTGAAGTTATGTAGAATGAAAATTGAATCCTATGTCCTTTTCAGTGTCTAACGATAGTGAAGATCCGTATCCGAGTTTATCAGACTACCATGATTACGAACCCAATTTAGAATTCGACGATACGGAGCTTCAACATGCTACAGTCAATCCAGGTATTTTCTTATATTAAGTATTATTATTATTCATTTTCAAAGCTCTTAATCAAAGTATAAATGTATAACATATATCACATGGCATGGTCAACTGTTGCAGAAACGGCTGAAAAGATTGATGCGCTGGCAAGCCAGTTCGATTACCTAGAATCACCCGTTTCTGATGGAACGATAGAAGAGAACTTTGAAGAAGAATTGGTAAATGCTCCTACTGCCACCTGCTACGATAGTCTTACTTTTCCATTCGACGACGACGAGGAAGATTTTAGTGATATCGCTAAGTATGGAATAGTAGAAGTTATGGGCGATGATGTCGCAGGCCGTAGAGTTATCGTTGTTTCAGCTTGCAAATTACCATCTAATAAGGAAATAGATCACGCTAAGCTTCTAAGGTAATATGCCACTGCTTTGATTCCTACTTGTACGAATCCAGGATTTACACTTAAAACCCTTTTGAATTAACATTAAATACAGAATTATTAGTTCTGTTTCTCAGACTTTTGTAGAACTAGAGATATGAAGAATCCCTCAAAAAAATGGTAAATTTCTTATCAAATTTTTATGACAAGATTGCATTTAAAAAAGTAAAATTATATATTTATTTCTCAATTTAAGAGATTTTTGATATTAATTCAACTAAATACTAAAGTTATACTCTCTAAATTGCTTATTTACAATGAGGTAAGTAATGAGAGTAAATGTCCTCTATACTTTTTATTCCATCTATTATGTATAAAAAGAAACGCATTTATTTATAGTTGTACATAAACCCTGAAAGCTACTAAACCCCTCTTTTACCTTTTGATTGAATAATGTAGGAAGCCCTATTGGTCTTATAGATTACATTATCTGGAGACAACAGATTATCTAGCTACCAAGCTCTTCTACTTGTAATCCTCTCATAACAAATTAGTAACGCTTGATTTAGATTTGTGGGGCTCACCAGTGCACAATCTATTTATTAGAATACCTATATGGCTAATCCTCATTTGATGAGGCAAATGATTATCAATCGATATTGAGCTAGTAAGATTATATGGTTTCATATATTGGTACTAAAATTTAAGCAATTTTAATGTTATTGTTAATACACCTTATTTTAAAATTTAATCAAAATTAGTAGAATTGTAGTGTTATTATACCTATTTTATTTAATTTTGATCCTTAAATTTTTGATTAAATATAAATCGTTGTTGCTTGTAGGTACCTGATGTATACGTTGGATAAGTTTGTAGAACAAGATTACAGTTTAGTATATTTTCACTTTGGCTTATCAAGTAAGAACAAACCTACTCTTAATTGGCTGTGGCAGGCCTACAAAGCCTTTGACAGGAAGTACAAAAAAAATCTTAAGGCTCTCTATTTGGTACATCCTACTTCATTTATAAGGATTGTCTGGCAGATTTTTAAGGCTGTAATAAGGTAAATATAGTTTTGGCATTTAATTTATGTATTTATTCTTTTAAATGAGTAACAGGCTTAAAAATAAGCTTTTTATAAAAAATAAAAAAATCACTTATATGTTTACCTACCATAGTATGACCATATACTGTAGAACCTCGCTTACATGACCCTCAATAACACGACAACCTCAATTAGAAGTACAATTTTAAAATCCCCTTGAGATTGCCATAATGTTAAATTAACCTCTATAACACGACTATTATTATCCAAAACAACCTCTATAACAAGGATTTTTTTTCCAATTCACAACGTAACTCAGAACCTCTATAACAAGTCATTTTGAGAAGTCAACCTATAGAGGTTGACTTGACTCTATACAGGAATAGGTCGACCTTGAACAAGTCTAGACTTGAAAACCCCGCCCTCGAACCTTAGTAACGCGACTGATAGCCAAAATAACCTTGATAACACGACCCTCAACAAAAAAGAGCACCTCGATAACAAGGCTGTTTCCCTAATCCCCTTGAGACAATTCTTATCGAGGTTCTACTGTATTTACATGTCTTGAGATTAAACTATTTCTATGCTTATTTCCTGTTCCATTTTTTCATCAGGAAAGATCATGAAATAAGAGTATATTATGCTAAATATATTCTTGGCATTTAAAGTTGAAGATGTTGCTTCTGTGAAAAGATTAGACAAGCTTGTTATCACTTTACTATTTTCATACAGGATTTTTTAAAATAGCAATAATAATAATAATAATAGTAACAAAAAGGGAAACAAATGTTGATGCTATTGAAATTGGAGCTTATTAGTAAGAATGTTTTTTTTTTTATGCCTTGGGCTTTTTGCTTCCTAGCTTACTGGAGGTAACAGAAGCTATGTGATCGTTCTAAAGAACAAACATTGTTTTGTCTCCAAATTCGAAAAATTCTAGGACAGAAATCCGTTTCAGAAATGAGGGAACATTTTTGGTCTTGTTTCTTTCTGACTGTCTGTCCAACATTTTTGTGAACCAACATATCTTAAGAACTAATTATACGATTTTAATAAGATTTGGGTGGTAGGTCATAATTAGTCCATTGTTGGTCCCATAAGAGTTTCAACCTTCGCCCCCATTTATTTCTCTTCCTCATGCATACAAAGGTTTTTTATATACACCTATATTTTTAAAAGTATTGTAACTAATATTTATGAAATTTGGGTGGTTTGTTGAATGTCTCCCACAAATAGTCCCATCATAATTTCAATCTACTAAGCTCATGAAATTTTGAGGAAGCTATACACCATACTAGTTGGCAGGCTAATTTATTATCTTTCGATTCTTTCAAATTATATGAAGCTATATTCTCTTAACCACTTATTAAAGTTGGAATGCTGTCTTTAACCTTACCCATATGTTTGGATATAATTATGATTAGAGAGGTTAATTGAAAGTAACACAACAATATTGTCCCCGCAATTTTATATTAATAGTTAACATATGTGTTTCGACAATTTAAATTGTCATCAGTTTTAACATAGCAAGAGTAAAAATCTCTACTGACCAATCATTTATTTGGATATAACTAAACAATTGTCTAGATGTCAATTAATTAGCTGTTTGGTCTAAGCTGTTATATGAGTTAAGTGTGTTTTCATGAGTTTATTGCCACGGTGGTAGTAAAATATATGGGTCAGTCACCGAACATTGTTTTATGATGGTAATCAGTGTTTTAATGATTTAAGAAGCAAAAATCAAATAAACAAGAAAATCCAAATAGTCTACTGTGAAACTAGCTGGTAGTAAGCTAGTAGGTGTTGCCAATTGACTGCTACAAGCCTCTTGTTTAACACAAGATTAGTAACAAGCTCATAGTGTAGCCCTGTCCTCAATTAATGGTAGCACTAGCCAGGTAAGCAAGTATGTGGGTAGCCAAGCTGTTTTTTTTTCAAGGTAACTCTACTAGTGGTCCATGAACTATTCCTTTAGAAGAAACTCCTTTACAGTGAATTTTTTTAATTGAGGGAGGTGCTGTTTTAAACCACTCAGCAAACTAAATTTCTGTGTCCACCTATCTTCTTCAACCACCTTACTGTTTTAGTAATCCTCTGACCATGTGAGATGTTTCACATTGAAATCCTAATGACACTCAATGTAAAATGAACCTTTGTCATTTAAAGTGTTAAGAAGATTACTCAAAATTAAAAGTATGAGTTGAATTAAAAAGCCTCTATAATTTGAAGTTCTTCATATCACAGCCTCTATAACTCAAATCGCTATTTCCCCCATTCTTGGAGGATCTTAGAGCTTAACACTTCCGGAAGGTGGCTGCTAATCAGCAAATTTACTGCTTGGGGTGCTATGCACCCTTCTCCGTCAGAGTCACAGGACAGCCCTATAGATGAAGATAGGGAAGGGTTGCCGTCCATATAAGCAGGCAACTGATGTGAGCTTCTGGTGATGGTTAAGATAGCCGAGTGCACCTGAACGCTAAGAGCTGAGTGTCAGTCAGTCTCACGTTTCACTGCACTGTTTTCTTTGCTTTGGTGCTTCATCTTGTGTATTTTATTAACTTGTAAACAATTATTTTAGTATTACCGCTTACTTAGATGTAGTAGAACTGCATTCAAATAGCATTAAAATTGATCATTTGCACCCTATTTTTCTAAAATTTTAAACAGGTAGGGCTTCCTTTCTTTCATTATCTATTTGCACATAACTGTAGCACTCTCAAGTTCCCCCTTTCCTCAGGGGGCGGGGGATCTGAGATATTTCTAACCTTGTTTAGTATATCTTTCTCTCTAGGGTGCTTTGTTTACAAACAATTTTAATAATGTAAAAAAATGTAAGTTGGTTATTTCTTCACAAGATTTTATAAAACTTCCTCATATTGTCAGAGTATGGGGGAGATTCATAATTCTCAAAGAGCAAAATTTATCAGTTTGTTTTCAAAATAACCAATTTGTATTGAATATTACATATGTTTGACAATAAACTTATAAATTTTGTTTTTGAGTTTTATTTACCATAAATTAAAATTGATTGACTATGTTATCTGTTCACTGATTATGACTATTCAAAACGTTCATTAAAAACATTTGCTGTTTATAATATAGGTAATGAAGGAGTGAGAGTTGATTATGTTAATCTTTTAAACATGTGTTTATGTAATACATAAGAAATTACCAGTTGTGGAGAGGGATACCTGTTAATCATAATCAATATCTTTAAGTTCAGTTGGTACAAAAAAAGATAACAGATATTAAAAGATATGGTATCACTTCAGGAAAGTCTAAACTGATAAAATTTATTTCCACCTTTTTATTTAGATACAAAGAATACTTTACTAATATTCATTTATTTCTTTAATATTTTAATTGTATGGTTAAATTATCTTTTGTTTTAATATTTATTTAACATAATTAGATACATCCATATCCTTTATTTTTGGGTAAGTTGGGTTTAACTAATTGTATTTAGTGATCATTATATTTTAATTGCCTCTGTAATTTTTTAAAAATGTAAGATTAATTGGAACTTGCTTTATTAATATTAATACAAAATTATATCTAAACTATGTATAAAATAGTGTTGTGGTTACTAAATGTCTCTTGAGTTTATAATTCGAAGTTAACTGCTCATTTAAATTAATTGAAGCGAGCGTAGTGAGCTTCCTACATTCAACGAAATATGCTCCGTGTCTGTCTGTCTGTCTGTCAGTAACGTTCACGCGTGTGACGATAACTTGAGTAAAAGTTGACCGATTTAGTTGAAATTTGGTATACATGTTCCTCTTACTAATACTCAGGCTAAGTTCGTTGGACAGCGTGATCCGTCCATAAGTTCGCGCGCAACGCTCGCGTAAACGAGATGTACAAAAATTAAATTGGAATTTCAGGACGGGAAAAGATTCTATCATCATCTATTCGATGAGACGAACATTTTTTACAAATAACATTTTTTACTAAAACCAACAGCGACACCGCTATGACTTAATAAAGATCGCTAAAACTATTAAAGCGGACCTAAACGTTTATAATAGAGAAAACAACCTTTTTACCGATATCATACGTTCTAACGAAACGATTTTAATAAAACTTAATTTACACCATCTAATGCACAATTGAAACAGGTATGCAAAATTTCAACTTGATACAAGCAAAATTCTTTGCGTAGTGACGAGATACATTTATAATAATTGTTTAAAAGCTACCGCGGGTGGTGAAGATTGTTATAGTCGTATAGTATATAGGTTTGTTTAGGAAGTAAAGCTTTGTACCGAGTACCCCTACTCTTCCCCACACTACCCTCTTCCACTTATCTTCAACTATGACATTCATCATGATTAATAAATTTCAATATTCAGTATTTCATTGCAATACGCTCGCTTCAATGATAGAGCCACGTGATGCCTAGTTTGTAAGGTAGTATTGATATTTACTGCAGGATAAACAGGAAAACAGGTTCAGATTTATTTTTTTCACTTTACAATATCTATTTTAAAAATTGCATCATAAAGGTAAGGAAGGATCTTAAAACTACAGTGGTACTTCAATGACACTAAAGTCAAGGGAGTCTGATTTTACTTTGAGTTATGTGCTTTTTGCTTAGGGTTAAATTATTAGCAAGGGCTTTTATGGTTATGATCATTCTTTACTGCATGTTTATTGCATTTTTACACGTTGAATTTTTATTGGAGACCTAAAGAAAAGAAAAACAGTCATGATTGTGAAGCGTAGAGGTTTATTATGTATTTACAAGTAAATTAATTAAGAACATACACCTAAATTCTTAAACTATACATATAATTAGTAAAATTAATGTAATATGATAATAGTGGTTATTCTATTAAGTAATATAGAAATGTTTGTAGATTATGCAGAAAATAAGTCAATTTTGATTTTTGCTTGAGTTGCTCTCCTCTATGATTGTCCGTAACACTATCAATGAGTGCCTGTGCATTGAAAGTAGTGTTGTCTTCTACCCGTTCACAAGTTTCCAAAAAAGATCTCACGCTTTCAAGAGTTTTTTTCCTCTCCTTAAAACTGCAAGTGTTTTACTTCATTTGATAGTTCTTTGGCATTTTTGTGAAGCCCATCAGTATTACATGAGGTATATGCAGAGATAATAAATCTTAGTGGAAAGATAGTCAATGTCAAGAGTGGGATGGAACCTTCGCAACTCATAAAGGGAAGTAGTGCTGAGATCCTTTAAGAGTGGGGAAAAAGCGATTTGAGTTTTAGAGGCTGTGATATGAAGAACTTTGAGTTAGGAGGCTTTGATATGAAGAACTTAGAGTTATAGAAACTGTGATTTGAAGATATGATCTCCCACTGATTTAATTTCGAGTTATCTACTTATCACTTTGAACCAGGAAGGTTCATTTTACATGGAATGTAGGATTTCAATGGGGAACATCCTTCATTGTCAGCTGATTTAATATTGTTTTTTGTGAAATGGTACTTTTAAAACCTTGTCATAGCTATGGACAATTAAATTTTTTTTTCTAGGAAATAAATGGAATATTTTGTTCAGATGGTTAATGCCAATGAGGCTATGAACATGAATAGTCAGCCTACTTGTATAGAATTATTTTAATTAATAATTTTATAAAACAAAATAAAAAAAACACATAATTTATCGGATATTATCTTCCACACTTAAAAATTTGACTTATGTCCTGTAAACTTCCACATTATTTCTTGAAAATTTGCTTTATTTCAATCTTTTATCTCTAGTATTAAGCACATGGTAACAATTTAAAATGTGGTCATCCGCACTGCGCCACCCTACATATCAGCATGGGCATGTCACAACTGAACATGTCACAAACTGGGCAGTTTATTGTAACTTGGTCTCTGGAATATATTATTCTTCATGACCAAATCACTGCAAATCAGATATTTAAATTTCCAAATCAGATGTTGAATTAATTTTTTAATTTATTTTACTTGAATCATTCCTTTTTATATAAAATGACGATTTTAACTAATTTTTGATCATTGCCTCAGATAAGTTAGAGTGGCATTGCATTTGTTATCTTCCAAGCATACAAATAAGGAAAGCATTTGAAAAACTTTATTTACTTTTCACTCCTTCATTCCCCCCCCCCCTCGATTGATTACTGTTACATGTGACAGGTTTTGTCTGTTTAAACGCAAGTAATAGTGGTAGGACTACTCAATGGTTATTTATTTCAAATTTAAACTGTCAGATGAACATAAGTACCAGCATCACTGCTTGTTTCACATGTTAATTGTATCAGTTAGTTCATCTGGAAGTAAAGTTGCTTGCTTTTTTATTTATGTTTAATTATGTCAACCAGCGGAACTGAATTTCTTATGTAATAATTGGTCCAATATATCTCCACTTGTCATATACACATATAAAAAATATACACTCATAAAATTGAAGTTCGTTTTGTAATTTTCTTCTCTTTGTATAATCTGTATAGTATGAAATAGTATAAAAAAAAGGTTTTTTTACCCTATGAATACTAAATACAAAGAAAATATTTATATTTGCATGTGAAGAAATATTTATATTTATATTGCATTGCTCTAATTAATGTAGATCTCTATTCGAAAATGATACTAAGATAATATCCAGCTTATAACCTGCTTATTAACGACTTCGGAATTTGGTTTTTGAGTTATTTTCTTGTTTGAAATGGTTATAAATATTATCAGAGACTCTCTATAAGCCAGTCTTCCACCATTTTTATTGTCAAAAGTTGATTAAAGATATTCAATAATGTAAATTCTTCTCTATATTTTCCGTATCTTTGTCCAATTACTATCTTGTCCAGTATTAGTATTATTCCTACATTAAATTTTCTAAAGTGTTTTACGATATTTAAATTCTTTGAAACTGTCTTAATGTCTGCCTCAATAAGTTCAGATTACACCTTTCTTTTTAAATTTTTTTTTTTATAATAGCTATTTTATTTATGTTTCAGTGTAAAATTTGGCAAGAAAGTCATGTATGTGAACTACTTACACGAGCTTAAGACGCAATTGAATTTAGATCACATCACCATTCCTGAACCTGTCATTGAGTAAGTTCTTTTAATTGTTTTTTTAGACAAATTATGTTTATGAAAATCTCCTTAGCTGTTGAGGTCCTTTGGAGTTAAAGGTTGACCAAGAAGTGATGCCAATCTGAGGAGTACGATGGTGTTGTTGTTTTTGTGTCATGTGTTGTTTTTAAGTCATATGTTGTTTTTAATATAATAGACCACTGTGTGTAAATCATGTAAGGAAGGTTTGCTGAGTTCAGGTTATAAAACCTAATTCTTGCTCTCCTTCTG
The DNA here is from genome assembly GCA_951217055.1 of Gerris lacustris. Lineage (NCBI taxonomy): Eukaryota > Metazoa > Arthropoda > Insecta > Hemiptera > Gerridae > Gerris > Gerris lacustris. The sequence goes on along the minus strand of OX578279.1, from coordinate 18,384,354 downwards.
AATGTAAACAAACTTCCAAGTTCCGAGTATGTACATCTAATCATTCATATAAAACGGTGTCATTTAAAGACTGATAAAAAGTGTCTTAAAACTTTACATTGGATATTTTGATAGGACATCTCATTGTTCTTTTGTTTTTAATATCTTGCGGCGATACAAGCATCATAGAGATACCTATTTCAATAACATCTACACGCTCTTTTGTCGCCTCTAGAGTTTTTTTTAACTCCTTCTTTTTTTGATTTTTTGCCTGACATTATTAATATCCTGGGATTGTAGTTCTTCCCATAAGACTTGAAGGCACTAATTTATTTTAGCACCCCCCTCCCCCCTTTGGTTCTAAACAATAGCCTGACCAACAAATGTCTCTAAGGTTTGTATGTTTGTCTCCCCAAGACATTCAGACTCCTGGGGCAGTTTTATTACGCTAATTTTAGATTGAATGTTATCACGTGTAAGACTAAATCTTATACAGAAAACTGTAGGACAGTGAGTTCTTCAGTTTTCTTAGAGTATAATATTCCTTTGTCTTAATAGATTAATTAGACTAAGGGATATTATCACATTCACAAGTGTGGACATTCCTTTGTGCCAAGGTACATTGGATTAAATATTCCTTTGTCTTAATAGTAATTTAGACTAAGAAATATATACTTCTCTGTATATGTTCCTTTGTCTGAATAACTACTAAAAAAAATGGATATAGGGGGGTGCTTAAGAAAAATAGTGCTGACATGAATATACAGAAGTGTTTAATTGTTTAACAAATGTTTTATTAGTAGATAAAAGCCTTTAACTTCTAGATATACATTTATTTTTGACAACTTCTACATTTTATTTTTATTTTGATTGTTAAGGAGAGCTGTCATTTATTAAATATCAAATATTAGGTTTGTTCCAATCAAGCATTGTACCGCCCGCGGGATTTTCACGGGCATGCGCTGATAAAAGCTGTTCCAACCCGACTTGTGACAGAGTTTCGTACCGTCCTCAAAACTGTTCCTACCTGGGCAGGGATCATTTGCGAACCATTTACTGTAAGGTCCAAACAATCCTCTGACAATACCAAGTACTGGTTTTTGTGACATGCGCAGTTATGTCAATCGTCACACATGTCAACAGGAAGGTTCCCCAACTATTAGGTTTCCTTGAATGTTATTAATAGGGTGCGAATCATAGTCCTAAACCCATTCCAACCTAACATGATTTTATTACAGTACAATGTTAGCGCATGCATTTAAAATCTGACCTAAACGATTCCTGAACGATCCGCGGGACGGTATTAAAAGAGGTGTTGGAACAAACCTGTTAGTAACAGACTGTTCTGAATTTAGCAATACTCGGGTCTCTGATTTTAAATGAAGCTTAGTTTACAGTTTTTCCCTAGTGCCATCACTTCTTGGTCGACCTTTAGTGTCTCTACTTAAGGCCATTCTCTGAAACTTAATAACGTTGGGTATATCCCAGTTTTCTTTTCAGGATATCAGGCTTACTAATGAAACCATCTGAAAAACTTAATTTGTAGCTGATATGTTCTTCAATATTTTTGTACTTTTCTTAAAGTTTTAAATCCCTTTTTCTACTACCTAATATGAACATCATTTTGAGATTTAAAAAAAGAACAAAGATTTTTACTTGATTCATTTTTACAAAACTGTATTTAATTAATCTATATAAAAATATTGTACTAATCTTCTTTACTGTATTGTTTATTCAAGTATTATTATTATTAATTATGTGATTTTGATAAAAATTATTAAGTGGTCAATCTTTACTTTTTAATTCTATTGATACTAGGGGTTTAAAGATGCATTATTTTTATCATGCAGTAAATACATCTCTCATCATAAAAATTTCATTATGCACATCTTGAAAAATATATTTCTTTTACAAACCATATTACTTGAAACTGCATACATAACTCATTTAAGAACTTGAAAGAGAAATAATAACTCCTTTATTTTGCATTAGATAAACAAAACGTTTTGTTCAATATCCTTACACTTAAAGAAAAAGTATTTTTATAGAAAGTAAACTTTATTATGGTCAAACTCAAACTAATTTTTACATCTATGTTTATTACAATTCAAAGACACTAATATTAATATAATTCTTATTTTTGTAGGCATGATGAAAGACTAATAGCTAAGCTGAAGTCAGGAGGTTGGAAAAGAAACAAGGAGGTTGTTATCGAAGAGAAACCTCCTCCTCCTATTGCCACTCAACAGTTTGGTGTCTCACTTCAGTTCATTAAGGATAACCATAACGGAGAGATAATACCTCCCATTGTGAAGCAATGTATTGACTACCTCACCACACCTGATGGTAGTTCTATCATTATTTTTATTTCTTCACTTAATCTTAAAATAGCAGTAATTAATTAATATTTGTTCTCCCCCCCCCCCCCCCCTAATTTTTTACTTTCTCATATTAAGAGAAAGTATTGTTAAGGTGCAAAAATTCGATTTTTGATGGATTTACACGTTTTGAGGTCCCCTGAGTCCAAAAAAGTGGTTTTTAAAAAATGTCTGTTTGTCGTCTGTCTATGCAGATGCCTTGAGCCTAAACTACTGGTCGATTTTGACGAAATTTGGCATTCATGTTTTGAAAAATCATACCCCGAGGCAAAATCATGAAATTAATTTTAGCCTCAAATTTGGGGGCGCTACCCCAGGAGCCTAAACTACTGGACCGATTTGTACGAAATTTGGCATACATGTTCAGAAAAATCATACCCCGAGGCAAAATCATGAAATGAATTTTAGCCTCAAGTTTGGGGGCGCTACCTCCCAAAAACTCTGAAAAAATTACGGTTCCGACGATTTTGATTAAAAAATTCTTAAATGTAGTCCATTAAAATGCAAATCTAACGATATAAGCCGTTTTCCCGGGAAAAATCTATTTCCTGAGAAAATAGCTTTAAATGCTGACAGAGAGAGGCTGGGTTCGATTCCCCGTCGAGGAGAAGTTATTTTTATGATAAATTTCGATGAAATGTTCAATAATAATTAAATATACATGTGAAAACTGATAAATGGAAAAAATGGGCTATTTAGTTATGAACTTATGTACCTATGAGAATGTTGTCTGAGACCGATTTTTTTTTTTATTCTGGGGGCTTTTACACTTGAAGATGCAGACCACTTAGGTGGGTCAATTAAGCGTGGGTTGGAAGACCAAACTCTTCACATTTGTTGGAAGTTTTGTTCAGTAAACCTTGTCACATCTCAATTTTAAATCAAACCAAGAGTATCGACCATGGTTTTCTAGGCCAAAACCTGGTAGCGCTAACTTTTACGAGCAGCTTCCCAATTGATTAAGCAATGGTGGGTGGACATTGAGCCAATCCCAGGAATTGAACCCAGAGCTGTGTGGTTAGAGGTGGTGGTGGTCTCCCATCCAACAACTGACCACGCCCGATGCCCCTTAACCTGATTGAATGGGAGCTAACCGATCTCCTACACTAGCTATTTGAGATTTGTCCAAGCTTTGTGGGAGTTAGAAAATGGGCTCAGGAGATTGTTTATTAACTCTTCCGCTCTCTATTTATTCAAATTAGTCATGTTCTCAACTATAGTCTTCCAAGGTCATTATAGGATATGATAGACACACCTCTTCAGTACTTCCGGTTTTCTATAGTGGGTTTCATGTCTCCACGTTTAGAAATGTAGCTATACCGTTTGTGGATTCATCAGCAGGAGCCGCATACAATCTGTTAATTTGCAATCTATATGTATAAGTATTCTAAAACGTTGATTATTAAAATATGATTTCAGCTTTGGAAACGGAGGGGCTGTTCAGGCGCAGTGTAAATGCGGCCCTTATTAAAACTCTTCAGGCTCGTATCAACCAAGGTCAGCCTATTGAATTTAACAACGATCCACACATCGCAGCTGTTCTTCTTAAAACATTCCTTAGAGAATTAGATGAACCCCTCATGACTTTTGACCTATATGATGAAATCATCCAGTTCCAGAGTAGGTCCTTTGTTTTTGTTTACCTTTCTGCTAATTGAAGCAATTGTAGCTTCTTACATTCCACAAAATATCAGCCCCTGTTTGTCTGTCTGTCAATAACTTTCATACATGTGATGATGTAAAATTTTACTGAGTAGTTGTAAATTTTTATACATGTTCCTTTTATCAATGCTCAGCTTAAGTTCGTTGTACAGCCTAGCCTGTCCAAAAGCACGGACAAAAGATTCTATATTTATCTATTTATTTAGACAGATTTTTTTTTAGTAAAATCATCAGTGTAACTGCAATGAAGTGATAAAGATTGCTAAATCCATTAAATTGGATCTGAATGGTTTTTTAAAAAGAGAAAAGAACGTTTTTAACAATAATTTCTAACATATAAATTGTATTTATTTATTTATTTTGTTTTTTTGATACAAGCAGAAGTTTTTGTATAGTGAAGTGATGCATTTATAATAATCGTTGAAAAGAAGCTGTAGTGTGTGTGTTAGGGGTATTATTGTAGGGTATAAAGGCGCCCTGTAGCCCCACTCCCTCTATTCTAACCTTCCTCTTATGATTGACTATTTGATTAATATACAATATTTATTGCACTAAGCTCGTGTCAATGATAGAGCTATGCAATGCCTAGTATTAGATTATACTCATGCCATTATACTATGTAATTCTGACTGTGTGGGAAAATCGGAAAAATAGGGAGGGGAGCCAATGAGAGTTCCAGATTTGGTAGGTAGTAGGTCGGCCCAAATAAACCAACAAAAATATCACTTGAGTACCTTAAGATAACCGCTAAATGGTTTCATTTTTTTCCCTCACATAGATTGGCCAATCTGAGCTGTCAGATTTACAAAGTATAATGGCATGAGTATGAGTATAGTATAATAGTATTAGATGAAATAGTATTATTATAGATTACAATGTACATAAGAAGTCTCTCTAGAAGGAAGAATATTCTTCTATATTTGCTATATCAGCTGAATAAAACCAAAACTTTTTGTCTGCATTAAAATGATTGTCAAATGAAAAAATTATATCCCCTGAATTCTCTCTTTTTTGAGAAATCACCTCTCCTTGTTATTTTGTTTTTACAGTGTGATACCTATTGATTATATATATTATTGCAATTTTTTTAGGTTTATCTAAAGATGAGAGGCCTCGTCATGTTAAAATTTTGATACTAGAGAAGTTACCAGAAGATAACTACAGGATACTTAAATACCTTGTACAGTTTTTGGCTAAGGTTGGTTTAATCATTCTATAATTTTTTTTTATTTATGAATATTACCTTAACACTTTTTTAATAGAAACAGGTTTGAAAATTATTCTTTGTGCTGGAAGGAAACTACTTAAAATTTGTACATAAGTTCTATAATATGTTTTATATGTTTTAATTTGTAAATAGTAATCTGAAAGAAGAATCAGAAGTATGTCCCCCCCCCCCCCCCCCCCCCCCCCCCTGAGATGCAGGAAGCCTAAAAATTCATGAAGACTGCAACCACATAAGCCTGTGGACTCCGATAATAATAATATAATTTACTCTTCCATTATTTACAATTTGATTAATCCTTGCAGGTTATGGATCGCTGTGATTTAAACAAAATGAATTCTTCGAACCTTGCCGTTGTGTTCGGGCCTAATCTCATCTGGTCACCATCAGGTCAGCTCTGTTTAACATCAATTACACCGATCAACATGTTTACCGATTTCGTACTTCTAAACCAAGATCAGATCTTTATTATTTAGCTTCTTCCATCATTCAAACAATTATAATTAAATAATTTTATTACCACCCCATCATTATCCCACTCCCTCTCCCTTATATATAGAAATTTAACGATTCAAGTCAATTATTTTTAAACGTTTTTCCCATCTTCCCCTTTTTATTTTATTTTTGTTATTGTTTTGTTTATTTCATACATCGCTCTATCATACCTTTAATTTATAATGTAATATTGTAACATAATATATAATGTATATCTTAATTTCTAGGTGTAGTTTTTTTAAATGTTTACATTGAAAAAAAATTATTATTTTTTATTTTTTTTTTTACTGTCCTGCACAAATAGAATTAGTACATATGCTGTATTTATTTCCCAATCAGTGTTCAGCCCCCTCCCATAAAATTTATTATTTTAATTTTGTATATGTGGTCTGCCTTTTTAGATTTGAAATATTAGCTAACTTTTTTATTTTATTTTTTTTTTATGGATTCAATTTGAATTATTTTCTTGATTTTTACAAAACATTTCTCTATGCAATGCTGTAAAAGAAGTAAATAGTGAAAAGGATTGGTTATTAAAAGTTACCCTCGTTTAAGCAATTGTCGTTCTCTATGTTTCCTTGTTAAGAATGCATTTAAAAAAAAAAAATTAATTATTTCCAGCCTTACTCACTAGAAAGCCCTAATCAGTATAATCACACCAATTACAGGCACCTCTGTACCAGAATGTTTATCATTGTTTATAAAATATAGATATATTTGGGTGTTTACAGCACAAATATAAGGCCTATTACATAAAAAAATGTAGTAATGTCTCGTTTACCTTGTGTAAAACGGCATAGTTGTAAATAATATTGTATGTGAATAACATGTTGTTAATAGACCTCACAGCACTTATACTTTTTTATGTATTTTAGATTAGAATATTCTAGTGTCAAGATTATTATTATAATCCATTTTTCTTTTTTATTAACCAATTTTTAGTGTCTTCCAAATAAACATTCAAGAGGAAATTTAGCTGTTCTTTTAAAAATTGTAGCTATCTTTGTCAGCATTTAAGTCCTGCGGTCTGTATAGTTCTTGATGGTTTTCTTCTAAAAAGTTGCTGGAATCTTACTTTAATATTTGTACAAAAAAAAAAAAAAATTATAATAAAATAAAAAATTATAAGGTCAAGAAGCTTGAAGCTGAAGCACTTATACTCCCCTGAAACAAATGCCCACTACCTTAGTTTAAAGTTCATAAAACGAAACTATATTGGATTATTAATAATGATAGCCATGCTACAATGTCCTTTGCTGCCAAATAGAGTAAAGTAAATGTATAAAATCATTTTATTTTTTTTTTTATACATTTTTGTCTTTTTGATCCACATTGCAAAAATTAAATTTGCTACATTTCTAATGAAAATTCACTATTTTTATTCAATCAATCCTTTTCATTCTTAATTAGTAAGCATTGCATTATTTAATAATCCACTATTAATTATAAAATTCTACAATTCGAATAAATTAAAAAAAACGAATATATTATATATTTTTTATTTATTTCATTTGCCATTTAAAACTTAGTAAATTAATTATCGTAGAAAAATCGGACATCGAAAAAAAAGAATTATAAAAATATTGCAACTTTTGGTTCTTTATAAAGTCCTTTCCTCCAATCCCCTTTTGCCTTTTTTCGCTAATATTATTGTGTAATTGTGCAAAAACAATTGGGTGATATCTTATTGCTGATATAATTTTTCTTGTGAAGGCTTATGACTGTTAATGATCTCACCTATTTTTATGATTAGAAGTGGTCTCGTGTTTTTTTTTTTTTTTTTTTTCATTTAGGTATAACAGGGTGAAAAAAACTGAAACAAAGTAAAAACTATAACATTTTATCATGTTTGTTATATAATAATAGGCTGCATTAAGTTTTAATTTGTATTTATATTTACGATTTTCTTTTTAGAGAAGTTTGCACCTTAGTGAATAATAGTCCTATAAATATTTGTACCAATTTTTTTTTAAAGCCTTTTATTGAATTGATTGGGCTCTTATCAGCAGGCTTCCTAAATTATAACCATCGCTTGGTAATACTGGTTTTTAGAATCTTTGAGATCAAGCAAAAAAAATCATTTACACATTTTTCAAGAACACTCAAAGATTATTTCTAAAAATTACAAATAATTAACTGAGTACCTAAAAATTACGTGAAAAGAATATATATTTTTTTCCTCACCTGAAAAAATTCTAAAATATTGTTTTTATAACTTTACCATTGAAGCTTCACTATTCACTGTGTCTCTAAAGTTTGTGCCAAATGTTTGTTAGTGTATTGACAGCGTGAGAAAGTAATAAGTAAAATAATGGAGGTGGGGAGCCAATGAGAGTTCAGGATTTTAATATCATAAGTTCTCATTGGTTCCCCACTCTACTGTGTCTAAAGTTTGTGCTAAAGGTTTGTTAGTATTTTGAGAATGGGAAAGTAAAATAATGGGGGTGGGGAGCCAATGCGAGTTTAGGATTTTAGAATCCTAAGTCTCTCTCTCACTGGTTCCCCACCCTACTGTGTCTAAAGTTTGTGCCAAAGGGTGAGTATTTTGATAGCATGGGAAAGTACAATAATGGGGTTGGGGAGCCAATGAGAGTTCAGGATTTTAAAATCCAAAGCTCTCATTGGTTCCCTATCCTATTTGTTTTATTTTCCTGCGCTTTCCACACACTAATAAAAATTTGGCACAAACTGTAAGTGTTAATATTGCATAAGGTCTATTGCATTAAAATTAATTAATTGCAACTATTTTTTTTCACCTGATTTTGTATTTTCTAAGCTAGTTTTAAAAATACTAAATGCAACAGTTGCTCAAAAAGACAACCAACCATTGTTTGCTACTTTTGTCTATTAATTTCTTTGCAAACCTAGTAGAAGAGAAACAAAGTCATTTTAAAATTGAATTATCTATTAGTGGTTTACTTACTTTTAACACTTAGTTATTGGTGGCTTTAGTTAAAGTACCACAGTTCATGAACTGTGTTTATTATCAGTGATTAATAGTTTGGATTGATTTTTTTAAGTGAAAAATATCAAAATAGGGAACTTGTTTAGCTGAAAGGTTGTAGAGCCCTGGCTTGGAATCAAAATCCAAAACATTCCTGATCCTCACTTATGTCATTCATTATAACCTTTGTTAATTGTCAAATAGGATGTAAAGGACACTAAAATTAAAAAGTACCACTTACAGAATTGGTGTAGCCACTAGTTGTATGCACTTGTAGCCAACTAGTTGATGCACTCACACTCACCTGGATTCTGGTTTGAGTCCCTGGTGATCTCATTAATTAGATGTGTAAAGTGGTCAATCTCTCTGCTCTGAAATAACCTATTGATGTATTGAATGAACAGCGCTCTGAAACAACCTATTGATATATTGAATGAACAGCGCTATGAAACAACATATTTATATATTGAATGAAACAGTGCAAAGAAAAAATAAATAAAATTATTTATGTGATAATAATCTAGTTTTTTTTTTTTATCAGTAAAAATACAATGATATTGAAACTATAAATGTAAATTAACATTTTTTTAAAGTACTGTGATCCCCGATATGTTCCAGCTATTAGTTACTTTATTTCTTCAACTTCAGAAGTTGGCGGTGCACATATTTATTTATTTTTACTACATTCAACTTAATTATTTTACTTGAACAAACTTTAATAAGCAATCAACAATCTTGAATGTTTCTTTGAACCCCAATTCATTAATTTTATTATTAAAGAATAAGGGAATAAGCCAGATATAAATGCAGCCTGTTATTTGATATTTAACACTTACTAGCTAACAAGCCCACTTCATACCATTACTGATAGTGTTGTACTGATAGCATACTGATTAGTAAGGACTGCTAGTTCTGTGCTCTTGGTACCTCTTGTTAACTCTGCATTGAACACACATCCCTGGGTTTATATGCAACAAACATTTCATATTCACTTCCACAAATATGTTCAATGACGTTTAGCATAGTTGAATGTCACACATTATCCCTTGATTTCCATTGATAAGTCCACCCTTGTGATAAAGGTGTTTTTTTTTTTTTCTAAATAAGACCACTTCATTTTATGAATCCATTAAGATTCAATACAATTTGAAATTGCTTAAAAAAAAAACAGTCACAACCCTTTATATAAGTTATATAGGAATGATAACATTTTGGTGAACATTTGCACTTTTTACGGAACATTATAGCCCGCGATGTATATCTGTGTTTATTCTTTATAATATATTTTGCTTAAGTATTTTAGAAGTTACGATACAAACAATTATTTTTCTCTAATATTATTTTAAATTTAGTAATTTAGGACTTTTTATTATTTCAAGGCAATCGATAAAAAGATACTGTTATAAGGGGGCCAAAATAACAGAAAAGAGAAATAAAGAAAAATTAATTAAAAATAAAATAAAAAGTTTACACAATGAACTTTGGTGCTCTAATTTTACCCCAAGTATATAATTAATATATATTTAAATAATGTAGATTATAATTTAGGTTTTTTTTCCAATTGCTTTATATTTTTTTTATTTTTATTATTAATTTTTAATTTATTAATTTTACTTCTTTTATAATCATATAGAGAAAATCAAAAAAATAATCATAAAAAAGTAATAAATATTATGAGGCAAAAAAATATACCTTCACTTTTTATAATATAATAATAATAACCCTTTTCAAAGATTTCTTGTATATTAATAATACATAATTAAAAAAAATATTGTGTCAGTTTATTGTTGTATTTGGTTTCTCAGGGGTTTTATTTTACCATATTTTATTTATTTAAGAAGCTTTAATTTGTATTTTTTTATTTTTTTTTGGAAGGGAAGGAAGAAGATAAAACTGACCTGAATGATATTTTGGAAGAACGTTTTTAATTCAAAATAAAATTTAATTTTTCTTATTTATATTGATGTAAGTAAAATTAAATTGCTAAGAAAATATTCTTAAATTTTAAAATAACTTAAATAAGATAGATAAATGATTAATTTGAAATGGTTTTGACCACTTTTACATTGAAAATATTAAAGAAGATCATAAAGAAATTATTAGAGACCGCCAGTTATATATAACTAAAAACATTAGTTAGTGAGACACAAATCTTGTGGTTTTTCAGTGAAATGTGAAATTGGGATGAATTTTAAATTTCCATTCCACTAGAAGCATTTATTGTCACAGGGACATTGAGTATCGCTATAGTAACTTAAAGAAACAACTTGCTAAACTATTGTTTCGGAAGATGAACTAAAAAACAGTCCGTCTTCCGAAGAGACACTACCCGTATTAAATTCAAATGTCCGAACTTGAATTACACCATTAGTCCAAAATTTGAAAGCCTATGCATCAAGATGAGTGTTTTTGGTTGTTTATGTTATTTTCTACTTTCAGATTTTTATTCAATATAAGAACTTGTTTCAAATCTTTCTTAATGTCGGAACTTCAGATTCAGTTTTATTTTCTTTTTAAATATTACTTAACTTCCCATAAGCTAACAAGGCACATTAAAAACTTACAATGCACAATTTCTTTTTAGTACTAATTCTTATTAGTTTTTATTATTATTATTATTATTTTTTTTTTTTTTCAGTTATAACTATTAACAATTTTTTTTTTTTAGATAAATTTTGAATTGATATATAATATATTATGAAAAAATCTTTTAGGAATTAGGTTTTTTAGCTATAATTTTTTACTAAAATAATATATATATATATATATAAATATAATGTATGTATTATTAAACTAACAAAATATAATAAAAGTGATAAAAGAAAATTAATAAATAAAATTAATTTTTCTGCTAAAAAAGATTAAATAATTGTTAATTATATAATGGGTTTTATTAATATTGGAAAACAAATTTGAAACTTTTAAAGATTATGGGTGTAATTTTGAAATTGATGGTTTTTAAACAAATATTAGTTTGAATAACCTGCGGACCTTTCCTTATCCCCCCACCCTTCCCTCCCGGTGAATATTTCCAAAATGTACAATTGTCAAACATTAATAGATAGTGTATTAGAATGAAATTAGTGTGGTATGGTTTAATAAAAACAACATATTTTAGCCAATTAGTTTCGTATTAAAAAATTTCTTTGCATCATCAGGGTATATACTATAGGTTATAGACTACTACGCTAAAATTACAGTCTTTACATTGTGAAGTTTGAATGTGTATGATTGTGGGTGAATCTTTACATAGTTGGTATGATGTGTGTAATGGACATAATACCCATTTCAAACTTCACTATGTAAAGATTGTAATTTTAGTGTAGCAGTCTGTAACGTGTTGTATATGTAGTACATACTCTGATGAAGTCAATTTTACGAAACTAATTGGTTAACCTCACTAATTTCATTATTTTAACGCTTGCAAATTCATATCTTATTAACAGCTAGCCTTATTTATATAGTAGAGTAGCAGCCTACACACTGCCAGTATTTTTGGTTAGCTACATGTAATGGGGCAGGCCTTAGAGTCTGACCCTGGGAGGTCAACCCTTTGTAGTTATTCCCCCTGAAGGGTAATGTTGAAAGATTATAGAATAAGACTAAACTTTATTATTACAGTCGGCTCTAGATGAACTTTGAAGAACTTTTTATAGTGCTGGGTAAATCGACGGCCAAAATCTCAACCTCTCATTTGCCCCCCCCCCCCCCCTCCCCCCCCCCAGTTTTTAATTTCCCCATCAAAATTCATCTTGACAGACTATAACTATTTTGTTGTAATTCGAGCAGGTTGCAGGCTTAAACCCATGGATTGTGAGGGATTAAGCCTGTTAGAACTCACATACTAACTCGCAGTATTTACAGGTCCTTTTTACAACATTTTAAAACTATTAGTTATCCAGCAAGTAGAGGTGCGCATAATCGAGTACTCGTAATCGGCTTTCATAATCAATAATTGAAACTAGTAGATTATTTAGTTTTTTTAAACAATTTTTAACGAAGCTTACTTACTAAAGTTTGTATTGTAAAATCTGAATTACACTTAAAAAAAATAGGGGGGGGGGGGGTAGATTTTAGAGAGTGGGGTTCTATTTAGGATTAAAGATAAGAGTGAGAGGCAATAAGGATCTAGAGGTCGGGTCGGGAGCGGTATCAAGAAACAGTATTTCCTTGATAATTCGGTATTTGGTAGGAAGTGTATATTTATTATGCCGGCAGTACTGAGTATCGCCAGTAGCTCATAATATAAGAAGCCCTTTGTCACGCCGTACCCCCACCGCTTTTGTTCCACATACATTTTTTAATGATAATCGGTAATCGAGATACTCGATTATTTTGATTATCGATTTCGAGTAATCGAGTATGAAAAAACTCGATTATGCCCATCTCTACCAGCTAGTGTTTGAGCTGATAATTTGCAGTTGTATTAAATTTCTAATTTATACTGAATTAAATCTAGAGAATAATATTGATCAGTTTTTATAAAAAATATATATATATTGACCAATTCCGCCTCCTCTTAATTAGTCACTTCTCATCAGCTCATTATTGGCCTATTAGAGTGGTTACCATTAGCATGACAAGTAACCGATAGTTTTATTCTTTCGTTTTTATAAAGCTCAAATAAGTTTCACAACATATTGACAAATAAACTGATAAATTTAAATTCAAATTTATCATCCACCTTAAAATATCTAAAACTCGTCCTTATCTTTTAAAGTTTCAAACTGGTTAAATAACTCGTAAAAATTAATAAGCCTATTTAAATAAAAATATTTTTTACCCTTTTTTTCAGCGTCACTTTCAAAAGTATATAACGTGACTGATATCTACTTGTAAATATTTCTGTATGTAGAATAAAATATTTGTTCACCTTTACCTGAAAAAAAGTAGATGTGTTTCTCTTTAATTTGTCTTAAATTAAGATTTAGTTTTTGTTTAGGTTATTTTAATGTTTTTAATTTGTTTGCATATTTATTTGATTACCTTCTCTTATACTAAAGGTGTAGAGAGAGTGTTTATTCGTTTGTTTGTTTTCTTTGATGTCTTATTTTTTTTTTTTTTTTTTTTTTTTTTTTTTTAAACATATCAATATTTATGTAGATTGTGTTTTAACTTCCCTTATTTTGTTTTAACAGAAATAGATTATTGTCAGTAGAAGAAATTGTAATGGTACTACGAAAATTGAAGATTGTTTTCATTTTATCAAGGGTGATAATTTTTCAGAAACTAGGCGATAAAAAACCACTAAAACATTTTTATAATTGCCATAAAATTAACCTACTCGAATAGCGTATTGATTGTCAATACCATCTGTTCGCTATGTTTACAAACTGCGACTAAATTATTTGTTACTACTTAATACTCTCCCGGCTGAAATTTATTTATATTTAAAAAAATATATAAATATATGTACCATTCAAATTTCTAATTAAATATTTAAATAATATGTTTTAGGTTATTTGCTTACAATAATTATTAAAAAATTTAGTTTAGATTTATTATTAAAAAATAATAATAATAATTCCAACATAAAAATTGTGTTTTTTAAAAAAGAGAAAATCTAGCTTTTTATGTCATTAATTACATTTTTTTTTTTTTATTTTTTTTTTTTATTTTTAATTATAATATTGTTTTGGTGATGATTGTAAATATTTATAAAAAAAAGAAGAAAAAAAAAGAAATGAATGAAAATATTATATATATATTAAATTTTGAGAAAGTAATTTGAAATTTTTGGAGAAAATAATTATGTTTTAATCTGTATTTTAACATAAACCAAAGACCTAACTATTATAATTAAAAAATAATGATATAAAGTATATATCTAGTACTTGATTGTTACCTATGTTATAGTAATAAACAAATAAAATTAAATAAAAAACGGTGAAACTTAAATAATTAAGATTTTTAAATTAAAGAAGAAAAAAATCAATTTATTGTTAATTAACATTATATTATATATAAAATGTAAAAAAAAAATCTTTTAAAAATACCCTCAAATAATGTTGAGGTGCTGGAAAAATAATAAAATTTTAAACATATGTTAAATCATAAAGGTAGATTTATAATTCTATTTTGCACTTTTTAATCAATTCATACTGTTTTTTCAAATAACTTTTGAGCTTTATTGAGTTGATTGTGTACTTTTATCCAAGATATACAAATTTTGAAATTGCATAAAGATCTGAAGTGTGAGTTATTTATAACTGCAATTAGAAATACCTTTCTGCTAATTATGATCATCCTCAGTTCTGTCAGCATTTATATAACCTCAAAATGATTTGTTATTGCTAAGCTAAGGCAATCACATTTATTCCAACAAAATTAAATGTTTGTTTTGATTTTTTGGTCTTCAAATAGATATAATAACTTATCTAAATAGATATCTAAATCCAATCGAGTAGTGTTCCGCACCTCGAAATGATTTGTTATTGAGCTAAGGTAATCACTTTTATTCCATTAAAATTAAATGTTTGTTTTGATTTGTTGGTCTTCAAATAGATATAATAACTTATCTAAATAGATATCTAAATCATTTTACTTTTTTTCTCAATATAAAATTATGCCCGTTGTCACGGGTCTAAGGGCTCTTTAGAATATAAAAAGAGAAGAAGAAAGATGAGTTGATTTGATTTGAATTGATAATGTTTTCTTCCCTTTCTATCTTTCTCCAGAATTTCAGAACTGATGATGACTATTTCAGCTGGAAGGCCATATTTTTTTTTAAAGAATTATGTGTAGTTATTTCGTCTTCTTTCTAAGTTTACATTTTTTTTTTGTTTCATTCAACAAATAAGTAATAGTTATTTATGAACCTAGGGAATAATGTAAGATATTATTTCCCGCGTGACTAAGTTGATTCCTTCAGCTTGCTTCAGGAATCAAGGCAACTATATCCCGAGGCGTAGGCGAGGGAGATAATTATTACAAGGGAATAATGCATTATTCTTGAGGTGCATACAGAATTTTATCTCCAGAAAAAGCGCTATATATAAGATTTATTCAACAAAGAAAACATTTGTATTTCTTTATTAAACAAATTTAATACAGAAATAAAATAATATAAATTATTTAAATGATTTTAAATAAATTAATGATCATTTTTAAAGTAATAAAAAAATGGTTTAACAAAAAGTAAACAAAACATCATAGAATGACTCTCAATACAGCTGGGAGTTTAAAACCTGATTTCAACAAATTCACTACATTTGCCATTCATTCTCTACTCTTTACCAAATAATTATATTGGCAAACTTGGATTATAATCCCGTTTTACATTATTTCCCCGTTTTTAAGAAGGGTCATGAAAAGACCAACATTATAGTCTATAAACTAGCCCTGAAAAATTAGTTTTCGTTCCTACTGGAGATAAAATTAAATTACTTTTAGATTAATTTGAAAAATAGAAACCAAATGAAAATAACTGGAAGTAAAAAGACTCTTTTTATGTTTCTTGTTCAATAGGACTTTTGATATAGTCTATATTCTACCTTAAAATGTCAGTTTAATGTTTTAAGAGTGTATCTGTGTTTAACTCCTAGATCCTCTCATGATGTGTTTATAAGGACTTAGCCCAGCTAGCGTAGCCGTGTGAGTTAAACCACGTCTGCTCGGCCATCACTGAATCTCGAGTGGAACGAAACGGGGTTCGATTCCTCGCCGTGACACTCTGATTTATATGGCTCACTATTGATCACATCATACTCGCTTCGGCGGTACAAATGTACATATGTATGATGTGTGAAGTGGCTGGAACTCTCTACCGCGGGGCGTAAAAAGGGCCTGAATGATGGCCTAATTGCAAGGTTCGAACAAGTGGTTCGTCCTACCCGTCCTAGTAGAAAGTACTAGACTACTACTACTACTAGCCCAGGTTTCTTCAATGGATCATCCTGCCTTTGAGTATAGAACCCAAAATTTTGTATACTCCCTAGGAGTAGAAATATATATATTTATATATTATCTTTATACTTTTATAAACTTGGGCTGTTCCCATCTAGTTAGCAAATCAACTTTTTACTCAAACTAAAATTAAAGCTCACATAAAAGTTATTTGAAACAAAAACTACTAAACATTTTTTTAAAAACAAAACAAAAAACTGTACGACAAGCATTCCATTTAATTAAAAAAATACTATTGCAATACCACTTTTTTTTATCGAATCGATTTTGTAAAATCCTTTTTTATAAATAGAATAGTAATTGTGATCTAATGTTATTTGTAGTTCTATTTGGTGTTTAAGTCATTTTTATTTAATGTAATTTTTGTTTTGTTTGTTTTTAAATGAATTGTTATCTTTTCCGTACTATTTTTATTTTATTTTTTTCACTTAATACTCAACCTGGAAACTTTAGCGGAAGTTATCGATAGGATTATTATATTTTGAATTTTATTCTTATTTTTTATTTCTTTTAGGTAAACGCTTCAATATTGTAGTTTTCTTATGATTAAGGAGGTTATATCATAATTTTTAATTCTTATTTTTTTTTTTATTTAACCATGTTTAGTTATGAATTATTAATTTTAATTTTTAAGGGCAATCAAAGGTCTTTGTTTCTAAGTCATTGATCTAATGACGCTCTCTTATTTTTAGTTATATTTGTACAAATAAAAAAGATAAACGAACTCAAATAAATTGAAGAAATTATCTTTTATCATTTTAATAGGGATTTTGTAATTATCTAAAAAAAAAGAAAACAATTATTTTATAATGCATTTTAATTAATTTTAATTGAGGAATCAGCATTCTTGTCCCAACTAACATCACAAAAATATTTAATTTAATTCCCTATTTTCTCTATTTTTATTCTTTGGACTCATTGCATCAATTACTGATTGAAAATTAAATTGAAAAAAAAAAACGTTTGAACTCAAACCCAGAAGTACCGCTAGTTGTGCTGCAGTGAGATATCAAATATGTAATTATTGTACTATGATTGTAATAAACAACTATCTAGAATTTAAGTTAACGTTAAAGAACAAAATTAAGAGACAACTTTTATTGTTCAAAGAGATAACTTTAAAAATATACTGCTTATAGAGTTTTAAGTAATTAAGGAAATGCTATATCTTGTTATAGTATTACTAGGTATACACCTTGATGATGAAAATAAATAGGCTTGAATTTAATTTTATGTACATATACCATATAGCCCCAGTTCAATGTTTAACTTCGGTAAGGGGCCCCGGAGTATTTACCCAGTGTCACCATTTATATGGGTAGCTACTAGGTGAAGTAGTGTTCATCCGAAAGCCAATACAGTCCAATCTGGAGGTACGATATACCAACCTCATCTATTGTATAGTCATAAAATCCCTTTTACAAGCTTAAGCTCTCCAAAGGTTATAATTATTGCATTTATCTACGATTGATACGAAATATAAACATTATATCTCTGTTTAGTTGTATGAAAAGTGATTCTTTTCGTAGCTGTATTCATTGCGCATGCGCGTTTCATAATCGTGCGATAAGGTTAGGAATTCCTCTTTTTTTCCGCCCTAGAGCGGATTGTTTAATTAAAGTAACGGTTTATATCGAGTTTTTAGTAAAAAAAAAACAATAAGTGATTATGACGAAAATTAGGAGAATTAATGTCATCTTTATCAAAAGAGACATACAAACTTACATACAGGAAGTTTATTACATTTTCTTTCTGTATTTATTATTAAAATCCTCAATCGTAGATAAAGTACGGTACACAATTCGTGAGAAAACTGCATTTTGCTTTGCTTGTGTGGTTTTACTACCCTTGCTGTCGCTCGGGTGCAAACTCCACACTCGACTACGAAATGCTACTTTCTGCACTAGACGCGTAATGTACTGTTACCATAAAACTTGTTCACAATAACACTTGTTGCAACTACTTAAAATTGTATTCTTTTAGCAGGTGATATAATAATATTAATGGTATTGACAGAGGTTTCGAGATATTTACACTAGTAGGGATCAGTGATGCTGAATGGCAACACAATATTCTAGAACCACTATCTAAATATAGACATACCTGTTTCAATTCGTAGAAAAGTAAGACATGTTTGAATAATGATCACATTGGGAAGCTGTAAATTGGCTGGATACCTCTTTTGTTATGTTACGTTGATCAAGTAAGTAAATTAAAGTAGGAAAAATTATAATTAGTAAATTAAAAAAAAAAATTAAACTTACCTATTATTTTGTCTACTTTATCACAAATATGATTCATGCCTATTAATATCCGCTTAACTGTTATAAATGACATTATCAATTCTAAATAATGTCCTAGAACTTTTAAAATAAGAACTAAATCTTACAACCTTACAAATTATTATGCCACAAACTAGGAGTTGTTATTGGTTCTCCTTACAATGTAGCACCTGTCAATTAGTTTTACGACAGAGATCTCTGTTTTAATAGCTAAAATTCTCTTTATGTGGAAAGCTAAAAAGAAACTATAAATTATACTGATTCCTCAATTTTTATTATTGTTATTTTAATGAAGTTTATTTGATTTATTGTAATATAATCTAGAGATTACTTTATTCCAGCCTCCTTTTTATAATTTTATTACTTTTTATAATGTATTTCTAAGTTTAATAATTGAATAATATTTTAAAGGTTGCCTCTATAAAATCCATATTTTCATTCTAAATGTTTCTAAAAAGGGGTGAAGGGTAATATTAATATGTTTAACTAGTCTATTAAAAAAATAATTTAGATTTTTATTATTATTGATTTTAAACTAATTCAAACTGGTAAATTTAGTGTTGTACCTTAGAATATATCGTAAACTACAGAAAATAAGTTAAAATTAAACCACAATAAGAATTAATGATTAAAAAGGAAAGTATTTAATTTGTGTTCTTTGTTTTCTAAATCTTAAAGTAAGCTCAATTTTGACCACAAAACAACAATGTATTTAAGAAAAGTATTCACAGTAAAACTAACTATCTTTGAGTCGAGGGCAGTACAGGATCATAAGTATGATTCTACTTTTTGGTGCTCTGATTGACATAGCTCACTAATACTCGCCATACTCGCTTTGGAGGGACATTATACTAGCTGGAACTATCTACCACGGGGTAAAATGGGACCAAATAAGGGCCTAATTACTAGGTTTGAACTAGTGGTTTGCTCTCCCTGTCTAATAATTATATTAATTATACTTTAGCTTGTTTTAATAGCAGTGTTGCTGTTTTAGTGAAATTTTCTTTCTTTCTTTGTTGTTTATAGAATTATTTCTAGTATCAAAACAATAATTTTCTACAGTAGACTCTACCTTTTTTTACACTTTAATAGATATTTACTTTTGAAGGTATTAAATGTGGTTAAATTTAAGTTATAAATGAAAGAAAAAAATAATTCCTGGAAAAGTTTTCTTCAATAATTATTTAGACTGGAAATATGGATTTTGGACAAGTAGCTTTAATTAAATATAATATTTGAGAGCACAATTAATGTTCCCTTTTATTGTAGAAAGAAAAAAAAATGTATTTTTTTTTGTAATATGTGATCACAAACTAACAACATCCAAATCCAACCTTATAAAATTACCATAATCAGTGTCATACCATAATGGAAAAAACACATATAATACTGAATAGCCCACCTTATCAAAAATAGATAATAATTATATTACCATTTTTTTTTTTTCACCGAAATATTTACACAATGAATTTTAACAAGTATCTAAGAAATGTTATTATAACTTCTATACTGAAACTGAATAAATATAAATGCACTTTAATAATTAATAATTGTATAGTAATAAAAAAAATTAAAATTGAATTGTAATATTAATAAATATTATACCTTATTTTCTAATTTTTTTAGTACTTTATTTTTCTTTTAACATTTTATACTTTATAGATGGTTTCTATTAATTAAAAAAAAAAGTTTTTTTTAATATTAAGGGTGTATTGGACTCTTGGATTTTTTTTCTGTTGCAATCAATAATTGTTCTGAAATTTTATTTTCTGTAAATATAAATTGAGATAACAATAACATCAAATAAATAAATCTAGATTTTTTCAGAGTAGACAAGGTCTGGAGTTGGATAATTCTTGATGTTTTTAATCTCAAGAAATTATTTATGATTCCAGTTATTTACAAAAGCTACTTCTCAGATTTTCATAATTGGCAGAGAGCTCAATTGAAGAAGATTATGATAGACCTATGGATTTTCCAATTTCAGAAGTATTATTAAGAAATCTAGTTTTATTAGACTCTTCTATGCAAATCTTTTTTTCAAGGATTTCAGTTCTAATAGTTTGTTAACTTTGTCTTGAGTTCACCATTCCCATTTTTGTTAATCTACCAATATTGTATCTATTATCAAACAAGTAAGGCACGCTTCACGTAAGTACGTGGGGCGATAATCGCCGGTTTCTGTACATTAAAGTTAAAATTATTATGTGTAATATAATTACACTAATTTTAATAGTAATATTCTTTTTCTACTCTTCAAGACCTTTAAATTGATGTATAACATGTTATGGTAACTAAAACAATGTTTTGTCACCAGCCATATTGGCCGCCATCTTGAAAAATTTTAATAATTGCATATTCTTTTTCTACATTTCAAGACCTTTAAATTGATGTATAACATGTCATAGTTACTAAGAACTTTTTTTAGTCGCCCACCATATTGGCCGCCATCTTGAAAATATTACGTGAGAAAATTTTAATAGTTGCATATTGTTTTTCTTCATTTCAAGACCTTTAAATTGATTTATAACATGTCATGGTGACTAAAAACTTTTTTTAGTTGCCCACCATATTGGCCGCCATCTTGAAAATATTAAGTGTGAAAAATCCAAAATGTGTCCAGCTGTCTAAAATGCCGAGATGCACCTGTGTGCCAAATTTCATTTTCCTAGCTATAGTAGTTTATGAATTGAAACAAGCAACGGACAGACAGACAGAGCCGTTATATAAGGTTTTTTTTTACTTTGTACAGAAACCTAAAACCTTCTTTGGTTTTATCAACCTGCACTTGGTAAGTTAAATGCAACACGGCCAAAATTTACGATTTTAAAGTCAAAATGTGAGATAGGATATGTTAACTGTCACATTTGAGGTAAGCTAAGAGGGCTTTTATGTGACTGATTGGTTCGCCAAGTGTCATTAGCTTAAAGCTAAGGTGATAGCCCCAAAACCTCCATTAGTAAACATTTTGAATTGTTAAATGCAACACTGCCTATGTTGCATATAACACAGAACAGGAAAGAGAAGTGAAATGATTATTAAAAAAGTTTATATTTTGGCCATTATCGGGGATTAGATCATATATAACACTAAAACCTAATATGTGCTGAAAGTTAGTTGCCTTGGCTATAGAATGGTCATAGATTCATGATGTGCCCAGGTACAAAGCTTTAGTAAGGTGCATTTTTTAATTCATTCATCGATTCTGTCAAAACCATGTACTCATATTATCACTAAAACGTAACAATGATGGTCACAATATGAATGAATGAAAAATATTACTACAAAAAATAATGTTTATGTACGATTGATACAAAATATAAACATTCTATCTGTGATTAGATGCGTAGAAAGTGATTCTTTACGTACTTGTATTCATTGCGCATGCGCTTCTCATAGTTCTGAAGAATTCCTCTTCTTTACCACCCTAGGGCGGTAAAGAAGAGGAATTCTTTAGCTTTACGCACGATTAGCGAGTTTGTTTACATTAAAAAAAACTAATTTGCTGTTCTAGTAACTGTTTATATCTAGTTTTTAGTGAAAAACAATGAGTGAATCAAGTGACTTGTACGAAGATGTGGAGAATAATACTCCTCCAGAAATAATTAATTCGGCCAAAAATACAACTCAAGAATTAATGCCATCTTTATCAAGAGAGAGATACGAACTTACATACAGCAAGTTTATTTGTTTATGTATTTATTATTTAAATCTAACAATCGTAGATAAAGTACAGTACGCAACTCGTGCGA
Source organism: Gerris lacustris (assembly GCA_951217055.1). NCBI lineage: Eukaryota > Metazoa > Arthropoda > Insecta > Hemiptera > Gerridae > Gerris > Gerris lacustris. The sequence continues at coordinate 18,361,732 of OX578279.1, read as the reverse complement.
AAATGGCATTTTGCATTGCTTGTGTGGTTTTACTACCCTCGCTGTCGCTCGGGTGCAAACTCCACACTTGCATGCAAAATGCTACTTTCTGTACTCGACGCGTAATGTACTATTACTTTGATTCCACATTATATCTTTTCTCCTTTTCACTACCTACATAGAAAATTATTATATTATATTGAGTTCAACTTTATTTTGCTTCCAGTAGTGGAAGCTTCTTCAGAAGAGTTTAGAATTGTTATATTGACTCAGGAGTAAAGTTAAACAACTTGGTAATAGATGTCCTGAAGGTTATTGAGACTTCAACAAACCATCACCTTAAATTGTTGATAAATCAAGAACAACTTTAAGGTTTAATATGTAATTATTTGATCATTATCATTAACTATTTATAATTTGTTGGCTCTACTATCCTATGTATGTATTTGATCTTATCCAATTCTTTAACCCAAATTCTTTAATTCTCTTAGTTTCTTCTATGAAAGTGGTTTGCAGGTAGATGGAGATTAGCCAGATTAACAATATCTTCCCCTTTATGATGTTTAAAATTAGCTGATTTATTATTATTTTCTTTAAACAGAGCTAATTTTTAACATCATAAAGGGGAAGATATTGTTAACCCATTCAATGCGTAATCCAATTCATGAACCTACCTTAGTTACCGTATATATCTAAACGATTTTAAAAGTTAATTTAAAAATAAATAAAAAATAATAAAAAAAAAGTTTGGATCCACTATTGATACAAACGTGAGCGGGCCTGACGGAGCCTTGCAAGATGGTTCTACTCGAGGCATGGATAATAGAGCTACAGATGGCTGAAAGGGAGGGCTTGGATCCACTGTGGATCCACCCGCCAGGCGCGTTAGCACAGCATGGATCCACCCGGATTGAATGGGTTAATCGATTCAACTAAAGAATTTTAAAAGTACTTACTTCAAAACTTACTATATAACTTTGAAATTGTACAATATGTGATTCAAATTAAATATTTTTGAGCGGTTGAACATATTGATACAGAAATTTTAATTTAAATATTTCTTTTTAGCCAATCAGACCTCTTCCAGAAAAAAATTCTACAATTAGTGGCAAATGAATGAATTTTATATGGAACACCATGTTAAAATTTTACTGATAACAGACTTCCATTCTCATATTATAGAAAATCTGGCACTTCTTTAGATTGTTACTCCCCTTATAAATAAAACAGAGGGGAGTAACACTCTAAAGAAGGTGTACGGAATGTTCTTCTTTAGACTATTACTCCCCTTATAAAAAGTGTAATATTCCTTTGTCCCAAAGTACATTGGACTAAACATCCCTTTGTCTTAATAGTTATTTATTCAAAGTCATTTACATTCTAAAAAATCATAGGGCAGTAACAATCTAAAGAAGTACCGAAAATCTTTTACTATTGTCACTTTTGATAAATCATTATCGGAAACAGTCATACGTTTGCTAAAAAGTATAGAATGCTGTAATTATAATTTTAAATGGTAAGGGATTTTGAATAGTATTTTGGCATAATTTCTCTAGTTCCAAGGGTTCAATGTTTTGTTCATTTTATTAAATCAAAAGTAGTATCAGTTTATATCTATTAATTTTTGAAAAATAAACTTTATACCTTAAATAAAAAAAATGTATAAATAAAAAATATATAATTACAGTTGAGTCTCTCTAATCAGACACATATGGAGCCATGCCATGTCAGATTACTCGATGTTTAATAATGAATAATTATTATATTATTAAAACAGAAACGGACACAATAGAACTAGCATTTATTATGCGAGATATAAGTGTAGTCGTACAACAAACTTACTACGACTGATGGATTGATTTTGTTTATCCTAGTACCTCTGTGTTTTCCAGTTTCCCCCTCTTTTAGTGGCAATAGGAGAGGGATTACTGGACATGCCGGATTGGCGGAGTGTCAGACTATAGAGACTCAACTGCATTTTTAAAATTTAAATTAAAAAGAAGAAAAAAATATAATGAAGAATTTAAAAATTAAAATCCACATCGTAAAAAAATAATTATGATTATAAAATAAATTATTGTTAAATAAAAATAATAATAAGGGTGGTTATAGCCCTGGGTAATAATTTTGAAAATTTATATGATAAACATTTTGTCATAAAAAAAGAAGTTATAAATAAATGGTTAATTCTGCTTGTTTGTTTTTTATTTATGCGAACTTTCAGTTAGTACGTGGATACAGTTGCAAGCAGGATATTCAGCGATGTTCTAGTTCTAGATAATGTGAGGACCGACATTTCATTTCTCAATTGAAAGCATCTTAAGAGATTTTGGGAACTTCAGTGGTTTTGTGGGAATTTCAAGAGAGATTGTGGGAATTTCTACGAGTTCGTACGAAGAGGGCGGGAGCAAACTAACCAGACTTATACCCCACTATGCGTTTGATTACTTCTGACGCATTCGTACGACCAAAATTTTGTACGAATTCGGATCCAATGTAACCTCGGCCTAGGAAGAGTTTGAACGGACTTGTAACGGATTAATAGGAGGACCCGTGGTTCAAGTCGCGGTGCGGGGGTCTATTTTTCCCTGTATGTCTCCCGTAGTTATTGATAATTATAATTTGATTTAAAGAAAAATTTAATCCTTCCGTAGTATGAATACTACCAAAAACTTAAAAATTTGAATTTCTAATAGATTGTTCTAGGTGCAGGTACTAATTGAGTACTTTATAATTATAAGCATTAATTTTCGAGCTAGTTCTATTGGCGTGAATATTTGGCTTGCTAGATTCGTAGAAAAGATTGAAAGCTTGGATTCGGTGAATTGTATGGGTAACGACAGAGAAAAATCATTCTTCCATATAGCTCAGTTGGTAAGAGCACCTGTAACGGATTAATAGGAGGACCTGTGGTTCAAATCCCGGTGCGGGGGTCTATTTTTCTCTGTATGTCTCCCTTAGTTATTGATAATTATATTATAGTTTGATTTAAAGTAATATTTTTTTAATTTAAACTTTGTTTTTGTCAATTAAATTAAAAGAAAAGCCATTTATAATTGTAGAGTATTCTATTATAATTTTAATTAAATGTTTTAATAAAACGAAATGCAGCATTGAGTTTATTGAACATATTACTTTATCTACTTGCGGCAGCAAAATAAGGCATTATTGAACTGATTTCGGGCAGAGAAATGTGATTTTAACATGAGGAAAAATTTTGATGCCTAGGCAGTAAAATTTTTACTTTTATAATGTTGGCAATGACAGTTTATACTATTATCTCTATCTTATAACATTATATATTATAGTTTAATGAGTAATATTTAATAAATAAACGTTTTTATAATAAAATAATTGGTTTATATTTGTTTAATTTTGTTAAATAAGTTCAATGATTAGTAGATCTTTAATTAAAAAAACAGTGGAGTCACTGGCTATACTGCAGCGTCATGTAAACATTGAACATCCATATTATTATTGAAGTCATACTAGATTAGACTAGCTACTTTTCTTGATTTATCCTAGTTATTTTTTTTTCTTTTAAGCGATAAAAGATATCTTTAATACTTTTAGTAATTTGTTAGTAAAAATATAAATAAATATTTTATATTGCGTGCATTATTCATTCAGAAGTTTTGTGTGTTATAAACATGTGTTTTGTATTTTGTTGTTATAGATTCAGTTTGCTTTTCACTTTCACTTATTGTTATTATTCCCAAGTTTCTTATTTGAACATTAATTTTAGTTGATACATATGTTATTATCTTTATTAATATGACACAGTTATTAACTATGTTGTATTAATAAAGATAACATTTTAGCAGTTTCATTTTTCTGCCGCAAGTAGATAAAATATTGTATGCAACAAGGCAGCAAAGGAAACATTTCTGCCTCGTTTATTCATTGCCTGCCTCGGCTTTGCCTTGGCAGGTAAGTAGGTAAATTACCTGCCGAGGCGAAGCCGCGGCAGTTAGTTATCATAACCTGTCCTCGCCTTCGGCTCGGAGGCTAATTTAATCACTCGTCAGTAAAATTCCATTTTGCTGCCTATTTGCATAAATAACTATTATCTACTCACGGCAGCAAAATTAAACATTACTTAACTGTTTTTTGTCATAAAAATATTAAAAGATTTGTCATAAAAATATTAAAAACAGGCAGGAAAGTATATAGTTAAAACAGTCAGGAAAATACTTTCTCTGCCTAGGCAGGAAAAGTGAAAGTACAGTGTTTACCAGTGCTCGTCATAACCTCTATTTTTGTTTGTGTTTAGTTATATTTTAATTTAGTTTAATACTTGTTTTATTATAAAGCAGTGTTATATTATTAATGTATTAATAATACAATTATTATTTAAAAGTTTAAAAATTATAAGCTGAAAAAGGATTTTTATTGTAGGTCTTTGAATAATTAATCTCGAGTAAGAAGTGGCAACACTGGAGCACGATTTGTTTTGGTTTGAGTTTATTGACGATTCATCTCAAACTCTTCCTAGGCCGAGGTTACATTGGATTCGAATTCGTTCGAAATTTTGGTCGTATGAATGCGTCAGAAGTAATCAAACGCATAGTGGGGTATGATTCTGGTTAGTTTGCTCCCGCCCTCTTCGTACGAGTTCGTACAAACTCGTACGAATAAGTCAGATGCGTTCAAAAGATTTGTTTTTTCATCAGAAGTCGTACAAACTCTACTCTACCTCCGTCCCTTCGAATCCCTTTCAACCTTTTGATTATTATTTTTTATTTTTTTTTTTTCTGTGAGTGTAGTGGTAGACAAGCGTTTGTCTAAAAGTTTTTTATGCGTTAATGAAATATAATTGTTATAATTAATAATTGATTAGTTATTAATATAATCAATCGCTGTATTAAAATCAATTGTTTTTAAGAAAGTGTAAAGTGATTTTGAACTATGGATAGTGAAAATCTTATAACCCAAGTGGAGGAAAGAAGATTATCGTGGGATAAAAAATGTAAACAATATCACAATCGAGAAATGAATAAAAAGTTGTGGAAGGAAGTAGCGGAAAGAATGAACTCATCAGGTAAATCATATTTATTTATATATTATTTATTGCAAATTGCAAGTACATCTATTTAATATAAAATCATTCATCTTTCATAATTCTGTATTTAAAATAGCTTATTAGTACAGTATTCAATAGTTTAAACATTATTGTGAACCCGGTTAAAATAATTTATTTTAAACTTATTTCGGATTTCATTAGCTTCATTCGTACTTCTATTGAAACATCGTCTAGGAATGTTTAGAGATGTTTTTTGATTTTGGGATGCTTCAAAAGTATCTGGAATACCTTCCAAATTAATAATTATATTGTGAAGCAAGCAAATGCACTTATAAATTTCCATTTCCGTTTTTAAAACTCGCCATTTCATTGTTATTATACCAAAACCCCATTCGGCTAATCTGTAGTGCGCGGCACAGTCGAGAATCGCTTGGCAGCACAATTTCGCTTGATTTATACACAAGAGATTATATCCCTTTGTCAAAACAGTTTATTTTTAAGATTTATACATTTGAAAGCTTATATCTATATAATTAATACATTTTAAAGGTGATATCCCTTTGTCTAAATAATACATTCGAGTGTGGCCGGTAGCCGGGGGTCCTCAAGAAAATTGGAGGCAATTTTCTAACGTCTTTTCCTAAGGTGGCCTGATAACTGCATTTTTTCCCCACATTCAACGAGACGTTCGTTGTAACATCTAGCAAATTCCCCATTTTCACATCTTAAGTTATAGGGGGGGGGGGGGGGGGGTGCATTTTCAAAAGCTGCGGGGGGGGGGGGGAGCGCCGGAATTATAAATACGCCACTGCATCCTTTTAAACTATAAATTCATCATGATTAACTATTAATTTGCTTAATATTAACTATTACTATTTATTGCATTAAGCTCGCTTCAAAGATAAACCTACGACCTACGCAATGCTTATAGTTAATATTATATTATTTGAAAATGCATTCAACAGGTGGTTTGTTTACTTTTTGCTTTCGATTTTCAACAAAATCAGATTTATTTCCACCAATATCTCGGAAACTAGATTTTTCCCGGGAAAACGGCTTATATCGTTAGATTCGTATTTAAATGGACTACATTTTAGACTTTTTTTTAAATTAAAATCTTCGGAACCGTTTTCGAGTAATCATTTTATGTTTCAGAGTTTTTTTTGGAGAGTATTGCTCCCAAATTTGAGGGTAAAATTCATATCTCGATTTCGCCTCGAGGTATGATTTTTCTTGACATGTATGCCCATATTTCGTCAAAATCGGCCCAGTAGTTTAGGCTCCATGCATCTGCACAGACGAGAGACAGACATTTTTTTAAAACCACTTTTTGGACTCAGGGGACCTCAAACCAGTGCCGGATTTACCACTAGGCCGACTAGGCCGCGGCCTGGGGCCGCGTTCTTTGGGGGGGGGGGGGCGCAGATAAGGACAATACATTGATATTATGACTTGCCGCTCAGCGCCTTTGACACAGTATATTCTAAGGAGTATTTCTTATTCATAAGTTAGTTATTCAATTATTACTCCAAATAAGAGTGGTCACCTATCAAGGTTCTAATCTACTAACTAATTTTGAACTCAGGATCATGAAAATCACATTGTTTACCGGGCTAGTAAAATTTGGCCTAGGGCCTCAAAAATCCTAAAACTGGCACTGCCTCAAACATGTAAATCCATTAAAATCGAATTTTCGCGCCATCACAATACTTTCTCTTTATATGAGAAAGTAAAAGGGGGAATACATGTATTTGCATTGCTATATATAAAATTAATTCACCCCTAGCTTTAGAGGGATAATCTTTTGTGACTTCCTTATAATTTTCCTTTGATTGGGTTATTATATTACACAAAACATAACTACAAGGTTTCAAATTTTTAATTGGGTACTTTGAGTGATCAGGTGCGGTGCAGACAGATAAACAGAAACCCACAAGCACAGGAATGTATAAGGGTCCCAGTTTTAACATACGGACCCTAAAAATAACATACTTAATACAAATAACATCACACGTAACAGTAGATAAAATCATTAATTATTAAAATCTAGGAAGAAATGTTCTTCTACGCTGTAAAGAGGGATTTTTAGAAGAGACGTAAATATTTGTCTTGAGGTAAACACTTTACTTAAAGTTTAGTTTAAATCAAATTATAATTATTATTAACAACGGGAGGTAGACAGAGAAAAATAGACTCCAATGCCGGGATTCGAACCACAGGCCTCTATATTTCAAGTTTAGTGCTCCTACCAGCTAAGCTTCACTGAAGAATAATTTCCTCCGTCTATAACGATACCTAGTCCCGAATTATGCTTTCAAATTTGATAGAGGCCCGTGGTACGAAACCCGGCGCTGGAGTCTAATTTTCTCTGTATATCTCCCGTTGTTAATAATAATTATAATTTGATTTAAATTAAAATTTAAACTTTCCGTAGTATGAATACTACCAAAAACTTAAAAATTGAATTTAAAGTTTAGTTGATAGTTTTCTTATGTAGAATTAGGTGTTGGTTGGAATGAAAGTCCGTTTTAATTTCTTTTTGCTTCCGAGCTTTTTTTATTTTATTTTAAAAAGCTTTCGTACTTAAAGTTTAGGTTTAATTAATTGAAGAATTTGTATCCCAACACACTATGTCCTACTTTAAACCTATCGAGTCTATGTTGAGACAGTTTTTATGATAATTTTGATAATATCTCAGGTTTTATTCTTTAAAAAGGAAATTCTCAATTTTCTGAAAACTAAAAGGAATTATTTTCAATTTAAAAGTAAATATTACGTTTTCTGTCGTTTTAAGGATAAACAAAGAGTCCTATTTGTTCGGAAGAGTCCAAAGTCCACTTAACCCTTTTTTTGTAGGCTTACTTACTAAAACCCTTTTTCCTTTCTTTTACGAGTCAGGGCCTTTTAGGAGTGGCAACTGAACTTCTTTTTAACTTGCCCCGAATGACCTACGTTCCTCTACTTAAAGTAATAATAAAATTTGGCACTGTTTCCTTCGAAAATTCTTTTGAACTCGTGAAATCTCCACGTGTGTAAAAAGTCTTTACAAAATGATATTTAACATGTTATATTCATTTAAACTTTTGCTGATTCTAATTTACTAAATGAATATATATCAACTAGCTGAATACCCGTGCTTCGCTACGGGGTGTTTTATTTTCAATTTAATGGATTTATAAACTACCATCAAGAAACATTTAAATTATTTTACAAAGCGAGAATATCTAGATTCTATCCCTCCCCCTTATTTCTATACCCCCTCCCCTTTGATAAAATAATTTGCTAATACCCCAGATTAGTAATTCATTCCGACTAAATTTTTAAAAAGGAAAAGCATAGTATTTTCCTTCCGTACCCCCCCCCCCCCCCCTTCCCTGTGTCATTTTACATCCCTTGGTTGAAATTGGAATTATCTTTTATTAATATACATGCTTACATCCAAAATAAGAGCTCTTTCTCAAGTATTAACTTCCTAACTTTTGAAGATCGGTCTGGGCTCAATTCCCCTTCTTTTCTTACTCTGTCCTTATGTTCCCCTTAGGGATAAAATTTTAGAAAATCTTTATTGGCAGATATCAATATAATTTAGAAATTATTATACTACGTATACACTTGTAGATTTTATTTTAGAATTTTAAAGAAGTGGTCATGATTAAGTTAGTAAAGGTTTAGGCACGGTAAGGCGTGATTTATTAATTATTGCCTTAATATCTAAAAATAAATCTAAATATTTTTTGAAAGTGATTGAAAAGTAATTTCTTTAACAGTTCTTCCTACAGAAATTTCCACAAAACATCAAATATGGTCAGTAGTTTCTTCTGCAATTTTGATAAATACATTTTTTATGAAAAATGAAATAAGAATTTTGAAATCTATTTAGAAGCCCCGTTCTCAGCTCCATATAAAGCTACCAAATCGTTTTATATCCTTTATCACCCGCAGAATTAAGCTTAACATTGTACTCAAGAACCTCCAAAATCTATTCAGCTATTTGGACGTGATTGACGCACAGACAGACAGATATAACATTTTCAAAACTTAAATTCGTTGTCAGGACTACTCATTCAGTGGAAATACCCCCATATTCTCTCTCCACAGCTCGGGCCTCCATGTTCTCTAGTGGAGAGATAACCTTATGTAGAGGTAAAATGTAAAATCAATAAAATAGATAAATTGGTTTACTAAAATATTATTTATGTATTAATATGTTTTATTCAATAAAGTTATTTTTAAAAAAATAATAATAATAAAAATAAATAAATGAATAAATACAAAATTTTAGCCCAATCAGGTAAATGTACAGACACAACAATTATTAGTTTTTATACATAGATATAGATATATTTTCCATTTTACCCCCCTAAATGTACATAACAATAATTGTACAGCACTCTACAGCACTCTTAAAGAGCTTTTTAACGGTATGCATCGTGAAGGGTTTTCATTACTTTGACATTTGTACCCCGTACCCCTGTGTACCAAAATCAAAATTTCGAAAATGCATGAAGTCAGTGACCTTCCCCTTTTCCCCTTGCTTTGAAGGTCAAGTGTGCAAATTTTCATTGAAATCGGAATAAAACGGTAAATTTGAATAAAGAACACACACACACGCGCCCGTTCGCGCGCACACACACTTAAGTTGACATTTCCTTTTTATCCCTCTCCTAAATGAAAATAATGACAAAAACGTACATTACAATTACTTTTCTCTTAAAGAGCCTCTTAACGATATGCATCATAAAGGGTACCTATCAAATACTTTGACATTTGTACCCCGTACTCCTGTGTACCAACATTTTAACTTTATAATCTCATGTAAGCAGTACACTCATAGACACTTTTCATTTATTTAAGATAAAAGACACTCATAGACACTCTTCATTTATATAAAATGGAGTTATACACATTTTTCCATTTTACCCCCTCCTAAATGAAAATATGACAAAACTGTAGATAACAACAATTACTGTACTTTTAAAGAGCTTTTCAACGATATGCATCATTAAAAGTATTCATTACTTTGACATTTGTACCCCGTACCCCTGGGTACAAAAATAAGAATTTCACAAAATCCTTTCTTAGTGGATGCCTATGATATGAACTGAGTATATCCTCAAAATTTCAAGTCTCTCGGTTAAGCAGATTTTGCTGTGCGTTGATTCTATGTCAGTCAGTCAATCAGGACATTGCCACTTATATTATAGATGTTTGAAGATATAGGTGTAAATAAATGTATGTTTGTGCACATGTCGAAGAGAAACAAATGGGCACATAAGGTTGAAACTTATATGGTACCAACAATGGGCTAATTATGACCTACCATCCCAATTGAATTAAAATCGAACGAGTAGAGTGTGTACGTAAGAGATATGCTGTTACGCAAAAATTGAGCGACAGACAGACACGGAACCCAAAATGTTTTCTGACGTCTGAAACGGATTTCTGTCTTGCCTCGGTTTACCTACACACCTTAAAAAGAAAATATATATAATTCATAATAATAATAAATTTATTTGTTTTTAAAACTGATAGTTTTATAAAAAGGGTTGTTATAATTAAATTATAGACTTTTAAAAAATTGAATGAAAAAATAATAGATAGGTAACATTGAGACTTAAATATCATAAAATTGAAGGCGTTCTTTTACTTGTGTCCTATACAAGAAAGGGAAGTAAAAAAATCAGTCCGAGACAACTCGGACAAACTTTTTCATAAAAGAGTTCATAATTACCTAGCCCAGTGTTTTTCATTTATTAGTTTTCGAGTTTTCGTAGGCATATACATGTAATTATTATTGAACATTTCATCCAAATTATTATTAAAATAACTTCATCTTCTCGGCGGGGAATCGAACCCAGCCTCTTGCTGTCCACGTTTAAAGCTATTTTCTCAGGAAATAGATTTCTCCCGGGAAAACGGCTTATATCGTTACATTCGTTACATTCGTAATTAAATGGACTACATTTAAGAATTTTTAATTAAATCGTCGAAACAGTTTTCGAGAAATAATTGTTTTTCACGTTTTCTTCAGAGATTTTGGGTGGTAACGTCTCCAAATTTGGAGCTAAAATTCATCTCTCAATTTCGCCTTGGGGTATGATTTTTCTAAACATGTATGCCAAATTTCGTCAAAATCGGCTGAGTAGTTTAGGCTCCAGGCGTCTGCACAGACGACATAGACATTTTAAAAAAAAAAAACACTTTTTTGGACTCAGGGGACCTCAAAACGTGTAAATCCATCAATATCGAATTTTCGCACCATCACAATACTTTCTCTTAATATGAGAAAGTAATAAAACAGAGAAATACAAATTAACAAAATATTATATATATTACTACATATATCTATGAAATAAATAAACAAACATTTGTTGTTTATGAAGAGATATAAAAAATAAATCTATAATAAAAATATATACATATACATAGATACACATTTCATATAATATACGAGTACGATATTGAAATAGACTAAATTTTGCAGTATAAGGTTACTGGTAAAAAAAGGAATGTTGCTTATAAACAAATATATTTTCTTTAAATGATCGTTATTGACAATCCCTAAAATTGATTCTATATTTGTTTCATCTCTTTACTCAGTCGATAGAAATTCCTTCTCTGGAAAGGAATGCATCTTTATCTGCTTTGTACATAGTCAAAGCATATGGGCATCTGAAAAATATGTGACAGGGTCTCCAATTTCATCATATTACAGATAGAGCATATTTAATTTGTTTTGATTTTATACAAAATTCCTCTTAGTGTTATTTTAATACCATCTAGCCCACAAGTACGTAGTTGTGCTAATAATTTAGAATGATTGAATGAAAAATTGGTACTTAGATTAAAATAGTTCTGAGTTTAAATAAAATAAAGTAGGGATCTGCAATATACGGCTTGAGCAGTGATCAAAGAAATTTTATTCAGCCCACGTACTAATGTTTTTAAGTAATAAATTGGCAAACGCCAATTTATGGCAGCTTCGAACCCGACAGAATTATCAAATAAGAAATTATCTATTGCTTAATTTATTGTAGTATTTTTATTTGATACAAATGCAAAATAAATAAATTTGAAATTCAGTTTTTATTTAAGATTCCATCTTTTTAAAAAGCATTAATATCAAATGTATTTTTTTTTTTTATATTTATTCAATAAGTTCCCCCAAAGGGGCCAGCGCCATCCTTTTATTTAAGTCTATTATTGCTTGGGATCCAAAAAGTTTTTCAAACCCACGAAAGGTTTAAACAATAGAAAGTTTACCTGTTGTAGATCAATAAAGGAATAAACAGTAAAAAGTTTACCTGTTGTAGATCAATAAAGGAATAAACAGTAAAAAGTTTACCTGTTTTAGATCAATAAAGGAATAAACAGTAAAAAGTTTACCTGTTGTAGATCAATAAAGGAAAACAGTAAAGTTTTACCTGTTGTAGATAAATAAAGGAATAAACAGTAAAAAGTTTACCTGTTGTAGACAAATAAAGCAAATATTTAAACAATAAAAAGTTGACCTGTTGTAGATCAATAAAGGAATAAACAATAAAAAGTTTCCTTTTGTAGATAAATAAAGTAAATATTTAAACAATAAAATGTTTACTTGTTGCAGATAAAAAAAGCAAAAAGACTATATACTACCATATGGAATGGCTTTTGTTTATTTTACTTATATGTTGATTCAGTTAATTAAATAGGCATTTGTAGGTTATTCATGTTCCAAAAATAGGTGACAAGGATCAAAAGTTTAGTAAGATAATTATTTTATAATTATAACTTTCAAATATATTATATTAATTATGTTATGAAGGTATAAATAATCCTTTCTAATAATTTCAAACTGATGTGAAAGGTGACAAAAGTTAATTTAAGCGTGAGATTATAATGAGATATGAGACGGGAATAATCTGGAATCTATTTCCAGGAAAGGGTTTATAGTTTCCTGACATCTGCGTCTTAAATGATACTAAAAGGACTAAACCAGGAGGACTCGGCGTGTAGTGCACGGTTTAGCCTATAAGTTGCGCCGCTGTTATCAAGGGGGTGGTTTGGGAGACGCATGCGCACGGGTACCTGCAACAGGTCAGGTTGTTTTGAGAGGGGCCTCAGTCAGTGGGTGCCGGCGGGATGGTGACATGTGGCTACAGCCCGGCCAGACGGTATCATCGTGTCTCGAGGCTCACGCTACCTACATATGTACCCAGTATTCATCACGCTGTTACATCATTCAGAAGGTCCCAAAAACAACAAATAAATATAAAAATAAATCAAACAACATTCTATTTATTATTTAAATAAAATATGACAATGTTTTAAACGTACAACTATTTTATTCAAACAAAAAAACACTTTATTATTATTATTTTTTGATTTTATTTTGGTTTTTAAAGCCGGTACCTCGAGAAAGAAATCGATTACCACGTGCTCCCCTCCCCCTCGCCCGGGAAACAGCTGATTTCCATCCTGAAACTCTTTGAAATTATCAGATCGCCCTTTCACCTGTTCCTTTATAAACAATAACATTAAAACCAAAATAAACAAACTATTTATCCACGTTAAATTTAATCGATAAATAAACGATAGATTATATTAAAATGTATTTTACCCGGCATATTTTATTCAAAACAAACGTACCATATGTTTCGTAAAACGTATTATCCAACCATATGTTATCACATACATTAATAAATCTAATTAATATTTACAATTTACTACAATGTTTACGCTCTAGAATGATATTCTATTAAAAGCATTTTTGAACTTCATTAAAAATAAACAATTTAAATTAAAGTTTATTAATATATTTTTATAAAATGAAATAAAGCATTTACATCACTTTACATAAATAATAATCCAATTTCATATTATTGGTATTAATTTAAAAAATAATTCAACCATTTTTGAAGCTAATTATATTAAAATTAGCACTTTAAGAAGTGAACTATCGTTTTTATACATTTCCTTAATTGATCAGATTATATTGAGATTTTTTCACTTAAAGACTTCATATTGGAAGTTATTTTCATACAAATATTTTATTTTTGGGATCGTTACCCAAAATGACCAAAAATAATCATTCAATTTTGTAAAAATTAATCTATTCTGAAATTCTAAATTATTTTTTCATTTTTTTTTTTTTGAAGTCTTAAAGCCATTTTGAATACCACACTTTTCTTATATCATTTAAAATATATACATATTGCAGATATATTCGTTAATGTTATTTATATTTTGAAATTTTTAGTTACAATAAGTAAACAAATAAATGATTCAATTTATTAATGAACTTAGTGATTTTTTAAGTAAACACATCCATATGAATTGACATTTAATATTGTGAAATTAGTTTAAAAACGTTATTAATATTTTAAATTATATTGTTTTAATAAAAGTTAATAAGAAGATTATTTTATTACATATTATTTTTACAAGAAATTATTAATTTAAAACAATTTTTCTAACTATAAATGGCAAAAATATGGAAGCTTTATTTACTAATTTTTTTTCAATTTTGAAAATCTTATGATGTTTAAGAATAAATTTATTTAACATAAACTAATCTCTAAATAGAAATAAAATAAATATTTACGTAAATAAATGTATGTTTAAAAACATACATATATGTAAAACTTAAAATTTAAGACTTAGAGGTATTGGCTGAAAATTTAATTATATTGTTAATAGTATAATAACTTTGTAAATGTATGTATATCATTTTATAGTCTTCTTGGTTATGTATTTTATTTATGTTCTTCTCAAATGAGAAAATCTAACATCTTAAATTTAAAATTTTAAATAATAAGATATTTCCTTACATAAGTTTTATATACATAGTAGGGGAGAGTGGGGCAAGAAGTCACAGGGGCAGGTTGTCACAGGGTCAATTTTAAGGGGTTAGAGTGACAAGGGAAAGCTCGCGCGGCTACTGAAGATAACCTATATTATGTAGACAAACTTTACGAAAAATGGTGTCTCTGTGGCAAACCATCTGTCATCTATGGAGCATAAACTTTTTAGGCAAGTCACTCACTGCTTTTTTTTGTTTTTAAATTATGTTTTCTGTTTTGTATTTTTTATCTAGGGTGCTATATTCGATGATTATTATTACGTAGTAGTTTTGGCATTGTTTTTCTAAACCGTTGAATCAATATTATTGCGGCAGGAAAAAAATATTTCACTATAATTAAAAATGGCGCGTTGGGGCTAGTTGTCACAAAGTAAAAGGGGCAAGTAGTCACATCCAATACCTTTTGTGACTACTTGCCCCAATGCTATATTTACATAAGAGTATTCTTCTATATTATTTAAATAGAAATGGAAAGTGAAGAGGAATTAATAAGGAAAGCGGATAATGAAAAATAAAGGATGGCCAGTTAAAATAAGTTAAACAAATATGCTACTACTACTATTGATAAAAAATCATACAAATGATACACTTTTCCCCTTTTATTTTTAATACAATAAATAAAAATTTATTTTTTAACAGACCCTCTCCACCCTCATACTTAAAACACAGTGTTGATTCCCTTACCGAGGTAGCTGATTGATTCCCTTACCGTACTCTTAGCTAGGTGCTAGGTACAGGCACGAAATAACGATTTTAGCAAAGCTGTTCTGTTCTAGGCAAAATTGTGAGCAATTACAAGGCAAAAACCACTAGAGGACGGTATGCTCCAGGAGTGCTCATGCTTCATGCTCATGAAGGAGGTTAGGGTTCTAAAATTTAGAGGCTGCTCCACTTGTTACGCAGCGGAAGCATTTTTAATAAATTACAGAACCTAGCATTGGTACTGCAGTAAAATTAACATAAATGATTCCTATAAGAAAAATATTTTGCCTGTACAAGACTGATAGCCCCATAAATAATAATTATTATTATATTAACCAGCCAAATCTTGTAGCTTAAGGTATTTAAATTTTGTTAAATCAAAGTGGTGATAATTAATTTATATCTTGTGACAACTTACCCCATACCAAGTGACAACCTGCCCCTTGATGGGGCATGTTGTCACAAAAAACTTTAACTTTAAAAAAATTAAATAAAAATACTTCTACTAATGCTAGATAAATGAAACTTGTGCCACATGTAGCTGAAAGTTTAAAATAAACAATAGTACTTAGAAATTGAAAATGTACCGAATAGAAAAAATTAAAAAAAATAAATTGTTAAATATTTATAAAATCTTTGTGTCCAAAGGGGTAATAAAACTCTTTTATAATTTTTTTTAAGAGTTTTATTACCCCTTTGGACACAAAGATTTTATAAATATTATAAGAAAGGGGACATCATATATTTATATTTTAATATATAAAATGGATAAATTGTTAAATTTGTGACAACATGCCCCACTCTCCCCTACATTTAGATACAAAAATATTTTTATTTAATTTATTTTAAGGCAAGGAAATATAGCCTGAAGATATGAAGATAGTATTACACAAAAATATAAATATTTCCTTTTTGTCATTTACTTAGAAAAAATAGATTTATCCTAAATTAATAATAATTCCTAATAATAATTTATTATTTGGATTAATATTCCAATTTCTTTCCAAATAACGCATTTGAGAGTAATATGAATTTGCTTGAAAATAGTATAGTAACATAGACGAATGAATTCAATTTATAAAATATTTATTATTTAACATAAAAGTAAAACAAATAAATAAATTCATGAACAAACATAATTGTTTTACCTTTTGCCAATTAATAGATAATTAAAATAAATAAATTTATAAAATATAATTAACATTAACATGATAATAATGAAAAATTCTGTAATAAATCATTATTTTTAAGAAATTTATTTATTAACATACAATTTATTGTAACAAAACATATAAACAATTTATGTTTACATGCATAAAAGAAATAATAGCCTTGCTTTATTTGTTTATGTTTTTTTTTTAGATGATATTTATTAATTTAATATAAAAGTTGCATATTGGCTTTTGTTTATGTCAGTGGCTTTTGTATGTACATCTTTGCTTTTGTAGAAATAATATATATGCATGCGATATATGACAACGTAAATTATTTGTATTTATGTATTTATTTATATATTTATATATGTTATATGTATGTGGAATATGTAGATGTAGATGTTTATAAGAATGTATGTTAATAATTTTAATATCACTATAAATAACTAATAAATATCTGTACATCTATTTTTTTTCCTTTATTTATTTATTTTATTTTTTTTCAATCAACTTTTATTACGTAATTTAAAAAAAAAAGAAATGAATTTAAAAATAAACAAACAGAAATTCATGTTTAATATGAATGTAATGTGCTTTTGAATACATTCTCTACTCTCCTACTCTGATTTTAAACTCATCTTTATTCAAAAACGCGGATAGAAACGTGATTGGAATCGAAAAATTGAAATGAAATAAATCATTCCTCAATTGATTTTAAATTTTATTTTTCCAAATCCCTTGTACTGTACATACCGATTATTATTATTGTTTTTTTTTAAAAAAAAAAAAAGAAAATGAAATACATATCATGATTTAAAAATATTGTTTCAATCTGTCTTATTTTTAGACCAATTAAAAATAAGAGATTTAGAACAAGGGTATTTTTGAAGGGATTTTTTTCTTTCTTGCTCTGCTATTTTATGCACTGAGCATGAGACCTTTCTACTGTGCTTTGCAACAGTTGCAATGTCCTATTAAGATTGCTTAGGGCATTAGGACAAAATAAACAAACATTTGAGCACTGTCACTATCATATTTGTATTTGCTTAAAATATTTCTGCTTCCGCTCTAATGAAGAGAGAGGAGATATCGGAGAAAAATGTTCTATTTCGTTTACATGTTACATATGCATATTTGAAAACGTTTTGACTTTGACTAATACTATATTGACTTGTGTCCCTGAATTTGTCCTAATCAGTCCATCTCTTGATAGCGAGGTAACCATCCACTTTATTATTTCATTGTATTTTTACATTCTCATATAACGAGAAAGTATTGTAAAGGTACAAAATTCGATTTTAAGATTTTGATGGATTTACACGTTTTGAGTTCAAAAAAGTGTTTTTAAAAAAATGTCTGTCTGTCGTCTGTGCAGACGTGAAGCCTAAACTACTGAGCCGATTTTGACGAAATTAGGATACGAATGTTCTGAGAAATCATACCCCGAGGTTAAATCGAGATATTAATTTTATCTCCAAATCTGCAAGCGCTGCCCCCCAAAAACTCTATAAAAAATGATTTCTTGAAAACGATTTCTATACGATTTTGATTAAAAAATTCTAAAATATAGTTGAAGCGAGCGTAAGCGAGCTTCTTACATTCAACAAACTATGCATCTTGTCTGTCTGTCTGTCTGTCTGTCTGTCTGTCAGTAACGTTCACGCGTGTGACGATAACTTGAGTAAAAGTTGACCGATTTAGTTGAAATTTGGTATACATGATCCTCTTACTAATACTCAGGCTAAGTTCGGTGGACAGCGTGATCCGTCCAAGAGTTCGCGCGCAACGCTCGCGTAAACGAGAGGTTAAAAAATTAAATTGGAATTTCAGGACGGGAAAAAATTCTATCATCATCTATTCGATGAGACGAACATTTTTTACACATAACATTTTTTATTAAAACCAAGAGCGACACCGCTATGAATTAATAAAGATCGCTAAAACTATTAAAGCGGACCTAAAGTTTAAAATAGAGAAAACAACCTTTTTACCGATATCTTACGTTCTAAAGTAACGATTTTAATAAAACTTCATAGACACCATCTGATGCACAATTGAAACAGGCATGCAAAATTTCAATTTGATACATGAAGTAGTTTGTTTGTAGCAAAGAGATACAAATTATAAATATTGAAATGGAGATGTGTGGTTAGAGGAATAGTAAGAATGCGGGGTGGTTCCCTTACTACTAGCCGCTGTACTACTACCAGACCCATTATCTATCAACTCATCATGATTCACGATAATCTATTTTTTCAATATTCAATACATATTTATTACTATACGCTCGCTTCAATGATAGAGCCACGCGATGCCTAGTTTATTTAAATACGAATCTAACTGTATAAGCCGTTTTCCCGGGAAAAATCTAGTTCCTAAGAAAATAGCTTTACACGCAGACGGAGAGAGGTCGGGATGTCGGGATCGATTCCCGCCAAGGAGAAGTTATTTTTATAATAAAATTTGATGATATGTTTAATAAAATAATGATTAAATATATACCTACGAAAACACGAAAACTAATAAATGGAAAATACAGGGCTAAGTAAATATTAACTCGTGTATAACAAAGTTTGTCTGAGTTGTCTCGGACCGATTTTCCCAACCTGCACACTTAATATTGTCGTTAATTAATGTTGTCAAGGTTAATAATTACACTTCGTAAACCATGTTTAACATTTTGAGTTTTAATTACATATCGTGAAATAGACTATCCATTTTAATTACAATAAATAAAGAAATATTCAACGTAATAAAATGTTTTTAGGTAAAATTATTGATGTGATGCAGAAAATGATAATATTCTTAGCCTAAAATTTGGGTTCACAGATCTTTTCGATTGCTACATTGATAACAATATATTCATGGAAAACTTAAAGTCTTTGCCACATGTTCTCCCCCAACCTTCTTCTTTTGTTCTGCTTTTCGTTCAGGTTCTAAATTAAATCGAATATATTATTAAAATAATAATTTTCTCCATTTCATTGGAAAATATAGAATCATGTATGTTTTTAGGCATTGAATCCACATATCGACATTTCAATGTTTTTCCATGTATCCAAACTTTTTAGAAGGAGGGATTGCAAATGAAAAACAAGTGTATTTAATATTTACTTATGTAAATTGGTCAACCTGGGTTCATAGCATGCGGTACATAGCGTTTTTCGGGTTATATAGATAACATTTTATTCATAAGAAACCGGGGGGGGGGGGGGGGGGCGTTGTCGCCGCATGTTTTTCCCCTCCCTTCCCTCCTTATGCGCTTGCGCTGCTTTCAGTTAAGGTTATAAACAAAGAAGAAGGTTCCATTCGGCAATGTGAAGACAGTGTGTTTGAAACCAACTTTGCGCTTGGCAGACATGGATAAATCATTCCGATGGCTAAACGCGTGATATGATGAACCCAGCTTGACTCGAAATTGAAAACAAATAAATATAAAATATAAGGGAAGAGGACTGGAAGGTTTTATTAAGGCTTTAAGTGACTACGGGAGAAAGTTGGTTTGGAGCCATTTAGGCCGCAATGCTAATCTCGAGCTACGAACCCAGCTTATAAGGATGTTATTCAGTGTTATATTTAACATCGGTACAAGAGATTTTATATTATTTACTCCTCTGATAGTACTAAAACAAAAACGTTATCAGTTATCACTATTCATTAGATTATAACGAAATTCAACAACATTGGTCAACTAAAGTAGATGTTCTGATTATAATCCCGGATATTGAAGTAAAACAGTGTTGTCACCGATCGCAGAAAGCAGTTGTATTCTTTTAGATATTGAAGTAAAACAGTGTTGTCACCGATCGCAGAAAGCAGTAGTATTCTTTTGGAATAAGTATAAACTTCTTATGCAAATTAGGATCATCAAATTTAAAAAAAAGTACAACTGGAATTTGCAGGAATTATAAGTTTTTTTTTAAGTGAGCATTAAAGGTATTTTTTTCCATATTTTATTGGTCATCATTAGGGACTCCCTAATGTTTAATATCTTGAATGAAATAAGATAAAAATCAATTAAAGAGATTAAATGAAGATTTGACAATAAGAATACTATACAGGATGGCCCGCAATAAATGTCATAACTAAACTGGTTGATTCTATGGGTCAAATGTAACACCAAATGTCGAGTAAACAGCCCAAGATGGTGGACTGTGGTCTAGTTATTTTTAAGCAAGCCCATGATATAGGTATCATATTTTCCCATTTCTCAATAGTTCTCAAGATATCGATTTATTTCTTTTTTCAGAATGTTTCACGAAAATGACCAAAAAATGCATCATATCTCAAAAACTAAATGAGATAGAGAAATTAGATTAAGATTTTTTTTTTAAAAATCATAAAATATATAATAAAATAAAAAAACGTAAATATCTAAACAGTTTGATTTCTTTAAATTCGACTTGGAAATTCCAGAGCTTTCTACACTTAACTGAGGGATGCTAGAAGTGTGGCAAATTCAGGAAAAACTTCTGCTTTTCATAAACTTTTGATATGGTATAAATAAAGTTTAAGATCAATGGACTAGCTTTTGAGTTGAAGCTTGTGGAGTGAAAAGTACAAGGCGTGAAATTATTCGGACAGGATCTTAACCAATTCTTAAACAAGGGCAAAAAGGGTTTCCCCGAACGTAACCACACGAAACACTTCGGGTTCTTATAGGAAATTTGACGCTGAACAAAAAAGTTCCTATAAACAAGGACCCGGAACAGCTTCGTTTTCGAGTTTATTTAATATTTTTGGATGTTTATCCTTAAAATACTCAAATACTACGACCTCTATATTAGTTTATCTACCGGGAACTAATAATTTAGTTCACTGATTGAACTTCTGGAAAAAGGTTTAGTTTAATTACTTAAAAACAGAGTTTTATAAAAAAAAAAAGGGACAAACAAAAGAAACCACGTAAATCAGGTTATTTACTGAAATTGTTAACCATGTAGTCAACAATTTCAGTATAGATAAGCTGATTATTTGCTGAGATTTTAGTGTAAAATTAATCGTTTCCTCCAAAATTTTTCTTACTTAACCTTCAGGTGGTGTTCGCACCGCAATTATACTTTTTACTTTCTCATATTATATAGAGATAGAGGAAGTGCTGTGATGTCGCGAAAATTCGATTTTGATGGATTTACTCGTTTTGAGGTCGCTTGAGTTCAAAAATGTTGTCATTAAAAAATTACTGTCTGTGGAACTAGAGGCCGAATTAGAGGGCCGATTTTAACGAAATTTGGCATACATGTTCAAAAAAATCATACCCCCAAGTGAAATCGAGAAATTAATTTTTGCTCCTAATTTGGGGGCGCTAAGTCCGAAAAACTCTGAAAATACATTTCTTGATACGTTTCCGACGATTTTGATAAAAAAAATTTAAATACAAATCTAACGGTATAAGCCGTTTTTCCCCGGAAAAATCTTGTTCCTTAGAAAATAGCTTTAAACGCGGACGGAACGAGGAATAGTTAGTTATTTATCTAACTAGGCAGCAAAGTGGAATTTTGCTGACAAGGTTTTAAGCTTTAGTTCCGAGCCGAAGCGAGGATAGGCTAAATAAATTTACTGCAGAGGCGAAGCCGAGGCAACATTTTCCTGCCTCGGCTTCGCCTCGTCAGGAAAATGTTAATTATCTGCTAAGGTGTAACCAAAGCAGGTAATCTTTAAACGAGCAAGGAATGTTTCCTTTGCTGCATAGTTACATACAATATTTTATCTACAAACGGCAGAAAAATTACACTAATTATTACATTCCCTTTTTAATATATAAAAGATTTAAAGAAATTAAAGTTGTAAAAAAACGAAAGTTTGACTCATCATGAAAACAAAACAAAGGCAAAACGAATTCAGTGTTGCCACTTTTTTTATTAACAGCTGTTTCTTATCTCAATTTTTAGCTATTTTTTTAAATAATCACTGTAAAATAATAAAATTTGTTTTATTACTATAATTATTTAAGTTATTTGCTAAAAAGATATAAATATTTAGCAGAATATTACGCTTAAATACATAGAAATGAACAATGTGGGAGAGTTTATAACCTGCGATGTAGTAACCTTTTTGTAGTAATTTTCTTAAAATGTTACAGCCCAGTTTGTTATTTTGCTGACATTTTGAACTTTTGTTGAAACTTTGATATTTTGCTGACACTTTATTATTTTGCTGCGTGTTTTTTTGACATCTTACAAAAGAATCGAGAAAAATGATTTTACAGATTGAAAACAGTACAACAATGCTTAATTTTGCTGCCGTGAGTAGATAAAAGTTATTTTTATCATACAGTTTGTTGAAAGTTTCGATTCTCCGCCGAGGAGAAGTTATTTTTATTACTACGTTTTTATTAGCTTGCATTCTTGTTTGTTTGTTTGTTTGTTTGTTTGTTTGTCCGGTACAAATGTGGCAATCGATTTCTAACTAACTTCCCGAATAGCTAGACATTTGAAACTTTTAGCATAGCTCAGAACACGATGACAATGCATTATTTTAATACTTTTAGCCATCTTTCAGCAGAATTTAATTAGTTTTCAGCAAATTTTGCTGTGCGGAAAGGTAGTTCGGAAAAAATCCGCGAGTTATTTTATTTGTTTTGCCATATCCAATATTTACGCTATCTTCATTTTGACGGGTCTCAAATTTGTGATAGATAAACATTGAATGACAGCAAAACAGGAAATAATGATTATATTATTTATCGATTATATTATTAATATTATTTCAAATATATCGATGGCATGCTTTAGATTTGGTGTTTTAACTTTTATAGGTTTAAGATCAGCTCTCTTGATGGTTGTCATTTGTGTGAAGTAAATAAATTCGGAACTATTTTTTTTAAATAGTTACAATTATATTATCAACATTACATACGATTCAACAGAAAATTTAAAAACGTAGTATATAAAAAGTTCTTTTTATCTTGAAATTATGATAAATTTTGATGAAATGTTCACTTAAATATTATAAACCTACGAAAACACGAAAACTAATTAATGGAAAACACTGGGCTAAGTAATTATGAACTCGTTTATGAAAAAGAATGTCTGAGTTTTCTTGGACCGATTTTTTTAAGTTTATTTTCCTTTCCATAAATTATAATAAGGAATTAATTGAAAAACGTATGAAGCACCTTAAAAAAAAAAGAAAACCCCTAGAATACACTTTTGGCAGGCTGGCATATTGACAGACCGATAGACAGACATATAACCATAATGCTTATTGGAAAGGTATGTAAGATAAACAATTCGGTTTTGTGTCTAACTGTTATTTTACTAATATTGTTTGAAAAGAAGAAGAATGGTTGTAAGAAATAAAGATTTTAAGCATATAGGTACAATGTTTCTAGACGAGAGATAAAAGGAGATTTAATAGAACGGTTGGAAACAGTAATTCCGCATGAGTGCCGCTAGACCCATGTGTAGGATCCAACCAGGGGCAAGGATACCTTTAAAAACGTCCAATTGGAAAATTTTATTTTCTTATGCTGGAAGGGTATCGTCCTTTTTCTATCCCCCTCCTTACTCAAACGTAATTATAACTTCAATATTGTACTGTCGTCGGTTACAATCCCGATAAATTGCCTGCTCAAAAAATTTCTTTTTTTTACTTTAACAAATAAAAATGGCTAAAGCCTTGTCCACACTAGTAGACATGTTGCGCGATTTTGGTCTCAGAGACATGTCTAGCGATTTGTCTATAGACATCGGCGAGACAAACGGCGTCTACGGTCTCGTTGCTAGACCAAAAATCGCATGTCTATGGTTTTCCATTCTAAATGGTAGACATGGTGCAACGTTAGGCATGTTGCGCAACGTGTCTACAAGTGTGGACGCTAGACCTAGACCATAGACGGTCTCAGAAGATGTCTATAGACACGTTGCGAGACATTTCTATAGACGGTCTATGAGACCGTCTACAGAAATTTCTCGCAACGTGTCTACTTGTGTGGAGTAGGCTTAAGGCTTAAATTAAAATTTAAACTTTCCGTATAGTATGAATACTACCAAAAACTTAAAAATTGAATTTCTAATTGATTTTACAAGGTACAGGTACTAATTGAGTACTTTATAATTATAACCGTTAATTCTCGGTCTAGTTCTAATGTCATAAATATTGACTTGCTAAACTGTAGAAATATTGAAAGCTTGGATTCGGGACTAGTTATCGGTTACGGTAGAGAAAAATCATTCTCCTGCGTAGCAAATAAAATGGTTAACACTGTTTGAGAAGCGTTGAATAAGTATATTTGGTAAAAAGGAGTTAATGGTTAAAATATGTTTCCTTTTTTTAACATGAGTGGTTGACCCTAGCAGCTGGAACGAATTTCCTTTTCATTTTATTACAGTGATGATTGCTTAGAGCTGGAATAGAAAGATTTGAAACGTGAGGATGATACAAATATGGAATGGGACGTAAGGAACACTTCGTTATTCCATTATTATAACTACAATGGGTGCAGCATATGTTAGTTTTTTTAGGGGGGTTCTCAATGATTCGAGTTTAAAGGATTGGTCTAGGAACAGTATAATTAAATTATAATATCCTCATTCTTATCACTTTGTATTTAAATGATAATTGAAGCGAGCTTCTTACATTCAACGAAATATGCATCTTGTCTGTCTGTCTGTCTGTCTGTCTGTCTGTCTGTCTGTCTGTCTGTCTGTCTGTCAGTAACGTTTACGCGTGTGACGATAACTTGAGTAAAAGTTGACCGATTTAGTTGAAATTTGGTGTACATGATCTTCTTACTAATACTCAGGCTAAGTTCGTTGGACAGCGTGATCCGTCCAAGAGTTCGCGCGCAATGCTCGCGTAAACGTGAGCTTCAAATTTAAAATTGGAATTTCAGGACGGGAAAAAATTCTATCCTCACCTACTCGATTAGACGAACATTTTTTTTAAATAACATTTTTCAGTAAAACCAACAACGACACTGCTATGATTTAATAAAGATCGCTAAAACTATTAAAGCGGACCTAAACGTTTAAAATAGAGAAAACAACCTTTTTATCGATATCTTACGTTCTAACGTAACGATCTTAATAAAACTTCATGTAAATCGTCTAAAGTACAATTGACACAAGTATGTAAAATTTCAACTTGATACATGCAGTAGTATTTGAGTAATGAAGTGATACATTTATAATATTAGTTTAAAAGCTATTCCGGGTGGTTAAGATTCTTATAGTCGTTTTGTGTGTATAGGTAGTATAGGTAGTATAGGTATAGGTATAGGTATAGGTAGTATAAGTAGTATGTGTGTAGGTAGTATAGGTGTATAGGTAGTAGGTTTGTTTAGGAAGTAAAGCTTTGTACTGAGTACCCCCACTCTACTCCTTACTACCCTCTTCCACTTATCTTCAACTATGACATTCATCATGATTAACAAATTTCAATATTCAGTATTTTATTGCAATACGCTCGCTTCAATGATAGAGCCACGCGATGCCTAGTTTAGATCTGTTAGCTCATGGTATTGGTAGAGTAATTGATTCATACGTTGTAAGAATTTTAGAATTTTAATTTTTTTTTGGGTGTGGGAGAAGAAATTTCCGCTCCAAAAACATATACAATTATTTGGCTGGGGGACAGATGAAATTTCCGTCTCGCAAAAAACGACATTAAAAATGTGACTCTTTTAAAAATAGTTCAAGGAACTTAAGGTGTAACGTGAGGTTGATCGGTTTTAATTTTATTGATGTGAAACTTCTTTGGCGGCGGTAGAGTGAATTTTTTCATATAGTAAAATCGTGTAACGATGTTTGCGATTCGAGACTCGTCCAAGTGTAACATTTTTACAGATTAATTGTATTATATCTATTTAAAGACCAGCAAATCAAAACAAACATTTATTTTTATTGGAATAAATGTGGTTGCCTTAGCGTAGAAATATTTTTTTTTTCAATTAAATTTCCCATAACCATTTCTTAATCCTGAAATAATAAATTCGACAAAAAAAATTAAAGAGAGCAATGCATTCTAGAACTTAAGTTTCACTTTTAATGCGTGAGAGCCTCACACATATAATTTTTTTTTTTTACTTTTTACTGCTATATATCGTCAATAGAAGTGCTGAAGTATTTAAATATAGTACCAGGAAGTAATAGAAGGTAGCAAGATTTCTACCTTTATAGTACGATGTTTCGCCAATAGGAGCGCACCATGGCAAGGGAGCAACCATCTTCAGAGGGGGAGGTGTAAAGATTAGCTGAACAGTTGGCTACACTGGATTCAATACCCAAAAACATATCCACGATTCAATGTTTTTCTATGAAGTGGAGAAAATTCCAACACTGTCTAACCTCTGATTTGATTTATATGAAAGGTTATATATATATATATATATATATATATATATATATATATATATATATATATATATATATATATATATATATATATATATATATATATATATATATATATATATATATATATATACAGAAAACAAACAAAACTCAGGTTTCGGTCACAAAAAAATCGTCTTTATGTTACAATCCCGACGTTTCGGTTTTTACTTAAAACCTTCTTCAGGGGCCTAAAAAACAAACGAAATACAAAAAACCCATGAAACAAACACTCATGACTATCAAAACGGAAAAAAACTAAGAAGCTGCTACACAATAAATATAAACCCAAGACCTAAACTCACCGTAAAACATCTAAACAACGACTGAAAAATTCTCACGCGTCCCACCTACGCGCCACCTGCGTAGGTGTGACGCGTGTCTTTAGCTACTCTATTTAGTCTCTATACTCGGCGGTGAAAACCTTCTCCAGACACCAGAACTTCCGTAAATCCTGGTAGTGTGGGGGGTCGACCCACTAAAAACACCTCCCATTAGACAACTGAGCATTACTCATCTAGACACTTTATTTTCATGATTGTGTTCACGGGTGATTGGTTAGCCCTGTGGCTAGTCCCAATTATTTTATTAACTTTTTCTTACATCGACTTCATATGAAATGTTATATAAATGACAGGTTATAAATATTGCATTTTTTATGAAGGCACTCTCATTTTACTTTCTCATATAAAGTGAAAGTATAGCGATAGCGTGAAAATTATATTCGGACGGAGTGAGGCCAGGTTTGATTCCCCGCCAAGGAGAAGTTATTTTTACTATACATTTTGATAAAATGTTCAATAATACTTAAATCTATCTAAGAAAACTAATTAACGGAAAACACTGGGCTAAGTAATTATGAATTAGTATATGAGAAAGTTTGTCTGAGTTGTCTCGGACCGATTTTTATAGTCTAAAGTCAGTGTCAGTCTTACATACTTGCTTCATTGGAAGTTTCAACAAGGATATGCTCTTTAAGAATGTTCAGCTCATTTTTATGTTGCTATCAATGAATATGTACTTTAAATTATTTAAGATAACACTTTTGGCGGTACTCTTATAGAAAAGGGCCCCCTTTTTGTTTTTTATACAGAAGAGTTTATATCCCTTAGTCTAACTACCTATTAAGACAAAGAGATATTCAGTCCAATATGCTTTGGGACAAAGGAATATCACACTTTTGCATAAAAGAAAGTGTGTATTCGGTTCTCAGAAGGTATATTAGATTAAAAAAAAAAGTGGGGGGCCCTTTTCTATAAAAGTGCCACTTTTGGCTACAAACTAAGAGAGATATGTTAAATCTAGACGGATTAATTAATTTACTCCTAAAATAGTAAAATTTAACTGGTGAAAAATGATTAAGTATTGCTTCGCTTTTAGAAATTTAATTAATTAAAATATTAATTTTAATTACAATATTATAGCACTAGTTAGTAAGAAGATTACATTCCTCCATTTCTTTTTTATCAAATTTCAGTAATCAGACCCTCGTTATTTAAAATGATTTATTTTTATGTATCAAAGAAGTTTTCCTCGATAAATTATTTTAAAAATGAAGCCTCTTCTTCGTTTATCCAAGTATTGAAAAATAGCTTTTTATTCAAAAAGGCTTATTGCTCAGAATTATTTCTGTGGGGATGATGGAAGTCAGGAGTTTGATGTATTTGTATCGGTATTGATAAAATAAATAAAGCTTTCAAAAGTGGAACCTGCTAAGGGTTTTACCAGTAAGAGGATACGGCGTTAATTGATAAACCGTCGTTTGCTCATTTTCATTGACCGCACATTGCAAAGGCTCTCTAGAAAATTAGATTAAAAAAAACAAAACGCGGAAGAATCTCTCTCTAAACCAGGATTCAATTAAATATTTTTAATTTCATTTTGGTATGAAAATTTTCCGATAAATTATGAAGATCTAATTTAACTTTTTCATTCGTTCTCAACTATCTCTCTAGCTCTTTTATGGTAGGGTTTACTAATTAGGAAAATTTCAAACACAATATTGCGGCTTTATTCTAGGAAGATACGGCTCGAGATTAACTGGATTTCTGAATGCGAAGGTGCAATTACACAGTGAAATTTATGCTCGACTTATTCAAATTAAATCATGGACGTGATAGTAAATGTATTATCTAATTCTAAATTTCCTCACGACCTTTGTTCCACAAAATCACACCACAGATATTTTTGTTTAATCACTAAAAGCAATTAAAATAAAATAAATTGGTTGTGCGTTAAGTCTCACGGGTTTCTTTGGTATTGTGAGCATGAAATTAGTTGTAAAAGGGGGAAAATGGTGAGGTTTTTTGACAAAATGGCATAAAAATCAAACACTTTCCACAAGTGTTATATATTTTTATAATCTAATCTTTAATACCTTTCATTTGATACCCCACTCAGAATTAAAAAAAACAACAAATTTTCGCATGACATGAATTATCAGCCATTTTGGAATTGAACAGCTAATAATTTTAAGTTCGCCATATTTTTCCTGTGTGCCCATAAGAACGTTCTTTTATACTGGGAAGTTTCATGTTTTTATCTCTTATGATTCAAAAGTTATTGAAACCGCACAGAGTGACAGACAGACGCACAGAAATGAAACTATAAGAGTTTCTTATTATGGTGTTACCAACGAAACCCTAAAAAAGTTCTCTTTGAACCGAACGTTGTTGCCTTATTAGCATGGAACATGCTTTAGTTTTTAGTAATTAATACATTTGTGATTTATAGAATATAATTTCTTCCAGTGGGCTTTAATTTTTATAATTATGAACTGTGATTATTTAAAAACGTTTAAATGTGTGACCAGAGTTAAAATTTGCAAAAAATATAAGCTCGCCATTAAATAAATGCCCCCCCACTTTGTTAAGTGTAAAGTAATTCTAACGCAAATGATCCGGTTTCATTCCCGTAGGACCCACACATTCCCATTCTATGGGCCCTGGGGACAAGAATAGTAAGCTAAATATGTAAAGAACCTGCTGGTCGCTGTAGGTTTTGGGTCATAGCCTATTACAATTACGTTAAATGAACAAAAGAGAGTCAAAACAAATAGTCCAAGCATTAACCACATAGCTTACCATTAAACCATATAGCTTCCTCGCATCGTAGCGCTTACTTTAATCATGTTTTTCTTTACACCCATTTATTGTCTAATTAATTTAATTCCCCCCTTCTTTAAATAATAATTCAAAATTGTTTTTTTTTATACACGTAAAAGGATTAATTAGGCAAAATTAATTTTGCGAATACGATAAAAATGAATATGGGACGATTTGTGAGCTACTTTCAACAAATCATCAAAATTTATTCGGATTACTGCATTTAATTAAGTGTTAATAAAATAGAATTTCTAGGTCTTCCGATGGTGACCACGGATTTATGTATGTTGTGTTTTCTGATGTCGACACAGTTCACGTTGTCCCTCACTTAAAAGAATCCGTACATCCCTGAAGATGCCTATAGCGTAGGAGGCGAAACGTCGGAAAAACACCATGACTCGGTCATCACCGGAAGACCTAGAAATGTATGATATCCGCGGTAACCTACGCACTAATATTATATTCCAGGTCCAGGAGATAGCGTGCAAAAAAGTGTCTCACCAACACGCTAGAATTTTGTGTACAAGTTGATCTTTTGGTGCCTTTTAAGAAGTTCGTCTGTGGGAGATAGCTTGACAATAGGCATTCAAAAAAACAAACAGATGGAGAGTTGTCATGTATTATGGTTGCCAATGTGATTTTCATGATCCTGAGTACAAAATTAGTTAGACACCAAAAATCAAGTTGATAGATTAGTTATTCATGTTACTCCAAATCAAAGTGGTCAAGTATCAAGTGGCAAACTGATATTAACTTGATTTTCGGTCTAGTGACTGATATTTTACTCATGAATTTAGATCATGAAAATCACATTGTACACCCTAATGGGCGGGACTCGGCCACTCTTTATCGGTTTATTTTTTTTTTCAAACTCATAAAGGCCTATTGGCAATTTATGCCCCTCAGACGAACTTTACCGACCGCATATTCTTAAAAGCACAACAAAATTCTAGCTTCATTCTTAATGATAATGTGGATCCTTAAAGGTAAGATGAAAAGAAGACTAATTCAAGTAGTGTGGCAACGTTTCGGCTCCATAAACCATTTTCGAGCCTAAAAATATAAAATTTATTATAAGCATTGACATACAGCAATAACTAATAACTTAGTACTATTACAAGAAAAACTGGTAATTACCTCTATCCAATATAAAATTTAACATCCAGTTGAAAAAACTGTGAGTTAGAGAGTAGTTAATCAAAAAAGGTTCATTGGGAGAACTAGTTGTTCACCACGTCACATTCCTACAATCAGTAATACAACGTACTAATAATATTGATTGTCGATAAGTAATACCTGATAGTGGTATTAATAATAGCTCAAGTTAGTACATAATCTATCTAAAAACAAGTAAGTTTACCATAGTATCACAACATGTTTAACCCTAGAAAGCTAACCTGGAGTCAAAATGACTCCCATTTTTTTTTAAACTACGAATGCACGGTGTCTGTAAAACACAGAACTCCCACATCTCAGCTATGCTATCTCCCACCCTTGAATGACCCTTCTACACTTCTATCAGTTCCAAATTCAGATTCTAAAGAGGACATATCGTTTGGTTTTCTGCAGTCACGGAGTCATTTTGACTCCTGTTTAGTCTTACACGTAAATTTTTTGTAGGTCATTTTGACGCAGAATAGTATTTTTTAGAATAGTATGTCGTGTTATTGTTTATTTGGTCATTTCAAATCTTATAAATTAGATAATATATAACTTTTAATTCAATAATTATTTTAAATTAAAGGTAATATAATTGTAATTTATTCATTTATAAGTATAAATTGTTATATTTTTTTTGTCTTTATATGTATAAATTATATAAAGTTAATAGAATATGAATATAGTCAAATAATGGAGAAAAAATACAATGATCCAAACGACATTTATCGCTTGATGAAGGAAATGACCGATTCAGATACCGATTATGAAAAAGAGCGTATTCGACAATAATTGTAACGATTGTGATTTAGACCCTGATTTGAAAATGGAAAATGCCTTTTTTGATCCCATCAGCGATGATGAGGAAAATGATAAATTAATTAAAACAATTTACGAAATAGAAAAACCAAAGGAAAGGAAAGAAAAAAGCTACATAAAAAAAAGTAAATAAAACCACTCCGGTAGATAACAATACCGGATATGTAATAGTAGTCCAGTTTGAAAAACCGGAATTAAAAGGAAAAAAATGTTTTTTATGGGAAACAAAGCACCCAAGTGTTCCATCAACTAGCACTAAAACGTGTTAAAAAAATATTGTACATATTAGGCCTTTATATTTTAATAAAAATGGGTATAATAGATTAGGGAGTCAATATGACTCAAGGTTAGTCATAAGAGGTTAAAAAATATGGTTAGCGTTCTAGGGTTAAGTTGAACTGATATTCTCTTAAGAAATAAAGTAAAATCTTCTGACATCTAGCAACAACTATAATATGTTTGTCAGATACTTTTTTGCACGCTATCTCCTGCGGTCTATTAACAAATAAGGTTTGTGCGCGTGAGGAATAGAAAGTGGGCGAAGAAAATTGAAAAATTGACAATGGGCTAATTGTGGCCTACCATCCAAATTTCCTAGAAATCAGACGAGTGATTTTTTGAAATCTTGGTATGCAAAAATACATATATACGACAGATAGACCGATAAACAGACACGAGACGAAAAAATGCTTCCTGATGTATTAACTGATTTTTGTCAAGCAATTTTTGAATTCGGAAATGTATATAAAAACATTTCGTTCTTCAGAATGATCGTAATGCTTCCGTTACCTTGGGTTAGTTCAGAAACAAAATCAGAAGAGTAATCTGTTGAACGACTTAATATTCAAACCAGCAAGTTAAATAAAAATAGACTGCCAATTAGTGTGGCACATAGCTTCCTCGCATCCTATCATGTACTTTATTGTTATATTAACATTAAAACTATTGTTATATTACTTTATTGTTGCATTGTTTATTGAGTAAAAACTATTAATAGTTTTAGCGATTTTTAACACTTCATAGCGGTGTCGCTGTTGGTTTTACTAAAAAATTTTATTTGAAAAAAATGTTTGTCTCATTGAATAGATGAAGTTAGATTTTTTTTCCCGACCTAAAATACTAATTTTAAATTTTAAATTCACGTTTACGCGACCGTTGCTCTTGAACGCTTGGACGGATAACGTTGTCCAACGAACTCGTCCTGGGCATTGGTAAAATGAACATGTCTACCACATTTCATCAAAATTGGTCGACATTTACTCAAGTTATCGTCGCACGTTTCATAATTCGCGGACACACAGACCGACAGACAGACAGACACGAGACCAAAAATGTTCCCTGATGTCTGAAACGGATTTCTGTCTTGGAATTTTTAAAATCGGAGGCATAAAAGTTTTTCGTTCTCAAAAGTGAACACAATGCTTCCGTTACCTTCGGTAAGCTCGGAAGCAAAACATCTACAGTTAAACTTGTCATTTTATTTATGTATTATTCGCTCACACTCTCTCATCCTACATCAAGAGGAAATTGAACTCTTGTATCTATATGGGGGTCACTGTTACACGATATTTTTTTATCTTGTTAATCGAGAAATGTATGCTCTACAATATATCTGAAAGATTTGTTATGTATTCCAATATATATAGACTAGTTTGACATCTCACCGAAATTGTTGGATCTCTCCATTATTTTTTATCTCTGAAACCTAAAACTGTATTACGTAAATCTCTTTCCCTGCTTTCTTTATAGGGTCCGTAGGAAAAAACCGAGAGGCCCTATAAATTCCTGCACTTGTCTACACCCCCCCCCCCTCCCAAACGCACCCGATCTCCGAATGTACCCTGCACAAAAATGTAAAACTTTGTTGTAATATTATGTCTAATAACCCCCTCCCCCCTCAAAATAAGTAAAAATTTGTTTACTCATTCATATTTATCACATTAACTTTATTTTATTTACATTATTTCTTTCAGTAACCTTTAAAAAAGGTTACTTTATTTCTCATTCACAATATTTATCTCATTAACTTTATTTTATTTACATTATTTCTTTCAGTAACCTTTAAAAAAGGTTACGGTATTTCTCATTCACAATATTTATCTCATTAACTTTATTTTATTTACATTATTTCTTTCAGTAACCTTTAAAAAAGATATTTCTCATTCACAATATTTATCTCATTAACTTTATTTTATTTACATTATTTCTTTCAGTAACCTTTAAAAAATGTTATTAGTTTTAGGTTATCCTAGGTCCCCAGTTATTGGTAGGATGATCGAGCCTAATCAAATTGAGGAAGATTAGACTGCACAGCTACAATCTTGGGGCCGGGGTTGTCAGCTTGTTGTAGAATTACAGAACTTTAAGGGAAAGATTATATTAAGACAACAGATACAAGAACGAAACCAAAAAACTGACATCCTGAGTGCTTGAGATAAAACAGGATTCATAAAACCTTCTGAATGGCAAACATGTTACGACTATAGTGGATACATCGTAGTTTTAACTAAAACTTATGGTTAAACTGGGATAGGCATTGGCCTACTTACTATTTTTTGTGGAGCACAGATACAGTTAATGTGGGTTATATTTTGTTTAAATTAATTAATTTAATTATTTGGTTGTTTGCCAACTCAACACTTATCATACACACTTATTTAATCTTTAATTAGTTTTATTTTATCTTTAGAAGATACTTCAACTGTATATTCTAATATTTAGGGATTAGAAAATGCTCTGTCGTTCAGAACTACCAAACAAATAACAAGGGATATTCGCAAAAAAACAATATTAACAAGTAAATGAAACGTAATATCAAATAAACTAAACTATCCTAATATCATTGTGCTTTTCTCTCTGCATCCAAAAAGAAAGAAATAAAACCGCAAACCGACCAAATATGAGGTCTTTTCTAAAAGTAAGAGCTACAAATTAGAACAATATACTAAAAGAACCTAAATCTACCTCAAAATTACTGTCAACTTCGCTATTCCACTATTATTATTAACATCAGTTAAAACGAACGGGCAAGGTCTTGATTTAGCAACTTACAAACTAGGAGTTAAATAAAAATATTATTTCAGTTTAATTTGACTCTGCTACCGCCTATGGCTCGCATATTATGATGATAATTACAATCTAAGCTTCTAGAAAAATACTTTTTACTTATAAATGTGAAGCCTGAATTTTTGTTTTCTTAAATTAAATATAATTTTTAAGCTTTAATCTACTGGAGTGACGGCTGCGAAATAGCTTTGATGATTTTTTCCCCAGAGAAAGATTGTATTTTCCAATTTTAGGTTCATAAACAAGCAAGGTATTGTTTAAGATTCTAAGTTTGGGTGGACAGTACTTTCCAAAGTCTAGTTCCCTTTACCTTTGATCTAGTCTAAACAGAAGACCAAGGGTTTCCTTAATTATTTAATTAGTAACCTAATCCATTTATAACCTTCCTTACCTATTAGATAACCCAGATAGCACAGATATGTGGTAAATGTTTGGAAAAGAAATGGCCCATATATAAGTTTTTGATTTGGCTTAAGTTTGGAAGTGTGACGAGGTTCCACATTGGCGTCGAACATGTTGCCGGAAAATAACCAAATTCAATTTAATGTGGTCCAAATTAACACCTAACAAGTACCCAAACATTTACCACATTAATTTTTATTTGGCACCATATTGGAACCAAACACGTAACCAGATATTTACCACATTTATTAAGTAGGTCCACATCAGGACCAAACAAAGAACGAATATTTACCACATAACATTAATATGGCCCTGATAGAATCCACAAATTATTCCATTATTCGGCTGATAAAAGAAGAAATAATCAAGCCCACAAGTAAAATCTTCGTAAATAAATATTTGGACCAAATATTAGCCATAATTTGTTTGCCATTTTAGCGCCAGACATGTCATCGAACTTTAGCCAAATTATTTTTTATATGGCCCTGATAATATCCATAAATTATCACAATTTATGGTTGATATTTGGTGACTTTAATATGTACCAACCAAAATCCAATTATTGTAATATATGGGCCACATAACATCCATAAACGCATAACCATTATGGCGCCAAAAATGCATTCAAACTTTAGCCTAAATATTTTTTATATGGCCCTGATAATATCCATAAATTATCACAATTATTGGGTGATATTTGGTGACTGTAATATGTTCCAAACAAAATCCAATTATTGTAATATATGGGCCACATAACATCCATAAACGCATAACCATTATGGCGCCAAAAATGCATTCAAACTTTAGCCAAATTATTTTTTATATGGCCCTGATAATATCCATAAATTATTACAATTAATGGTTGATATTTGGTGACTGTAATATGTACCAAATAAAATCCAATTATTGTAATATATGGGCCACATAACATCCATAAACGCATAACCATTATGGCGCCAAAAATGCATTCAAACTTTAGCCTAAATATTTTTTATATGGTCCTGATAATATCCATAAATTATCACAATTATTGGGTGATATTTGGTGACTGTAATATGTTCCAAACAAAATCCAATTATTGTAATATATGGGCCACATAACATCCATAAACGCATAACCATTATGGCGCCAAAAATGCATTCAAACTTTAGCCAAATTATTTTTTATATGGCCCTGATAATATCCATAAATTATTACAATTAATGGTTGATATTTGGTGACTGTAATATGTTCCAAACAAAATCCAATTATTGTAATATATGGGCCACATAACATCCATAAACGCATAACCATTATGGCGCCAAAAATGCATTCAAACTTTAGCCAAATTATTTTTTATATGGCCCTGATAATATCCATAAATTATTACAATTAATGGTTGATATTTGGTGACTGTAATATGTACCAAACAAAATCCAATTATTGTAATATTTGGATCACAAAAGATCCATAAACGTATAACCATTATGGCACCAAACATGACACTAAACTTTAGCCAAATTATTTTAATATGGTCCTGATACTATCCCAAACCTCTCACATTTTTTAAATTTGATTTGATTTAACTAAATTTGAATTATTGTGGCTATAGTTACGTGGCATGTTCAGTAAATTACAATTGACTATTAAATAAAGAAACAAAACACAATTTTTAATGAAAAAAATACTTTAATTTAAAAAAAATTCTTTATATTATTAAAAGTAAATTTAATAGTCTAGTCAAATAAAAGGTTTACAGTAACTTCTGAAAAAAAAGCCATGATTTTTGGGAAAGAGCTTAAAAAGTTTATGTTCAGATGACTTAGTTAGCTAGATAGGATTATCTAATATTAGATTTAATATTATACAAATTAGTATTCTTTGCTAAATTATTTTCTTCATTATAAGATTCGGATTCATCCATATGTGATAAATCTTCAGATTCAGATCCTTCACTTTCTTCAGTCTCTTTTTCCTCAATAAACTTAAGTATCCTCTTCTTCCTACCAAGTCCACGACCACTTAGTTGCCCATCATTTGTGTTGCTTTTTCTCCCTCACTGGCCAGCTTTGCTTTTTTCCTTGCACTTAACAGTGTCCCTATAAAAACATAGTACATGTTAAAAACATAGTACAAGTTAAAAATGTGTAAGCATATTAATATATACATATTTAACACAAGAACTAAAGGTAATAATTTCGCAAGAGGCATAGCTGCTGATATCAAGTGTACCTTATATTCCGTTTTTACATGAATTTTAAGCACATACTTTAATTGTTTATTCATTGATACCTCTTAAAAAAATAAATAATAATAACAATAAATAATTATCTTCAAATAATAAAGTATTAATAGTAATATTGCATATTATAATACGTATAACTTAATAATAATAATACTATTTTTTTAATAATTTAATCTAATATTATTATAATATTTAATAATTAATATAATTTAATAATAATATTGTCTCAAGTTCTAAAATAAAACATTTTTTACTCTCGGTAGGCATTTTATATCTTTAAAGTTAAAGGAGTGGAGGAAAGAAAATATTAAGTGAAATTGCGTAACTTTGAAAGTATACGTAAGAAAAGACTTAATTATTTTTATCAATCTATTTTTTTATTTTAAAAAACAACCCTAAATGAATATAAAAAACTAATTTGTTTAACCCTGTATAGAGTATCGTTAAAATTAAGTGTGTGGCTCTTATAAAGTTAATAAGAAGTATTTATTTAACTAACACTAACTACGAAATAGACATTATTGCAAGTACTTCTGAGTTTATGGCTGGGAAGACTCAATAATTGTAATTTCACAAAACTATTTAAAACACCAACAAATAAAATCGAAACTATACTTTCTACATACAAAATACAATAATTACTAAATAAAGTAAATCTGTACTTACAAATTGTCACTGTGAGAGGCGGGCAAATGATCTATCTCTAATATTCTATGCAGAATGCAGAAAACGCAGCGTGGCACATGTATGTAGTTAATAATTATGGCGGCGGTGGGCAGTTTAGAGGTCGGTGTAAGCGAAGCGCGACAGAGTACAGAGAAAAGACCAGAAGTGACTTGAGGTGAGGGACGAGGAACGAGGCTATAATAGCGTCAGTCAAACAAATGATTTGCGCATGCGTTTACCCCTCCTTTCACATCTCCTTTAAAAACCAAACAATAGCCTTAATTTTCCACAAAAACTACTTTCTCTTTTATGGTTCTTTTATTTTGCAACTGTTAAATTCGAACTTTAACCAAGCATGTGCCTCTCCCCCTCCCTAATCCTAGTATTAAACAAAAATTCACACACTTCAACCAGATATTCTCCTAATATAATACTGAACTAATGATTGGTATAAAAGGTAGGTATAAGGCTAGATTTTAGATATCCATTTATTTATTTAGCTCGATACACAGGGGTTAATTTATTTTTGTTTTTACTGATGGGTTTAAAGGGTTTAAGTTAACAAATAAACCCTCATCTGGACTTCTGAATATTGATTTTAGTTTAAAAGATATAGTACATAATATTATATATAGTACCGTATATATAAATCAAGTCAATGAAGTTTCCGTCCATGCTAGCACCATGCTAGCGAACGAAATGTAGCCTCAAAAGATGTTGCATTCTTAGGACGTGGCGCGAGACTGGCCCACGCACTAGCATGTTGGCACGGGGCGGGATGGCATGGCACGCCACAGTGGCGGATCCAAGGGGGGGGCAAAGGGGGCAAGTGCCCCCCCCCCCCCCCCCCCCGAGAGAGGGTACCCGAGAGACAATAATATACAAAATTATTTTGCATGTCCTGATAATATGTACACGTACACTATAAAACAGGTAACAACAAGATCCACGCTTGAGAAAATGCATATGTTGCAGTTCAGGGCCACCAACGGGGGGGGGGGGGGGGCTGAGGGGGCAATTCCCAGAGGCCCAGGCCCCTCGGGGGCCCGTGCCTCTGGGGGGCGGGCGGCCCTGGTTTTATTACAACCAGGGAACTTATATTTTTGTACTAATGTCGATGGGGACCCCTTTAGAGCATATGATAAAATCTAACATGGAATATTACTTCTACGCCACTGTCAGGGGGCCCATTCAGTTCTAAACGCAATTTTTTTCATTTTTGTTTTGGCGAGAAGCCCCCTGCCTATGCCTTAGCTACGCCACTGAATGTAATAAACTTAAAATTATTCCTAATGTGTCATGAGTATGGAATTTTGAATTCTTGTGTTTCATTTAGTTGCTAAGATTATTGTGATGTTTTCATCTTATTCAATATGGTCAATGTTAATTTACAGGAGAGAAACTGACAGATAAATCATATTAACAATCTGATATTAATACCTTTTACATTTTTACTTGTAATGCATTTTTTAAAAATAAAATGTGTTATTTAACTATTTTTATTTGCTTACTCTTAATCTCATTATTTTAGCAAACAATTTATATTATGTTTTATTTTATATTATACTAAGTGTAAAAGAAGATTTTTTAATGAAACTTATCACCTACAAAACAACTTAATTATTATTATTTTTTTTTTAATCCATCTTAGTTAAACTCCGAAATTCGTCCCCACCAAACATCTTTTCCTGTAAGGACAAACTTGCCCCCAGAAACCCTTAAAACTCATCTTTTTGCACTTAAATTTTAAAAAATTCTCCGGGGGAGGACCCCCGGACCCCCACCGTTATTTGTTCAAAGGGGCCCTAATGCTAACTTGCCCAGGGGCCCGGAAATCCTCTCAGCGGTCTTGTAGCAGTTTCTAGTTTGTTTCCATAAATCATGAAACCTTACCCTACCATTGTGATTAAAACTCAATTATTTCATTCAAGTTGTAATTAAATTTAGTTATTCGAAAGATTTTGAGCCGTATTTACTTTAAATGTTTTCTTAAGTTTGTTAAGAGTAAAACACAAATTTCTATTCAAAATTTATACATTTTTCCCCTGGACCCCTCTTTTTCTTGAGGGGTATTTCATACCCCGAAAACCCCTCGGTGTTGGATGGATTGCCCCCCCCGAAATTAGGTCCTGGATCCGCCACTGGCACGCCATGCTAGGCACGGAGACCTCCACACACTGACACGTTTCGTCAGTTTTTGGCACGACGTGTTTGCCCCCGCCGTGCAATGCACGTGTAACGTATGAGCCCACACACTTAAAACTCGGACAAGTTGTATATGTCACAAGATAACATGTCATCTTTTTTTGAAAAAAAAACGTACATAGTATTATTGAATCATTTGTTAAATAACTTATATCCTGATATAAAACATGGTTTTTAACCAAATTAAACCATACATTAACCTAATAATTCCCAGATATTTAACATTATATATATGGTCCTAATATAAACCTTAGTTTTGAACAAAATATGAACAAACATTAACCTGATATTCGACATTATATATGGTCCTGATATAAACCTTAGTTTAGAACCCAATTCGAACATACATTAACCAGATAATTTCCTAACATTTGGCATTATATTTGGTCCTGACATAAAACTTGGATTTGAACCAAATTAGGACATACATTAACCATATAACTCCCTGATATTTAACATTATATATGGTCCTGATATAAAACTTGGATTTAAACCAAATTTGGACATACATTAACCATATAACTCCCTGATATTTAACATTATATATGGTCCTGATATAAAACTTGGATTTAAACCAAATTTGGACATACATTAACCATATAACTCCCTGATATTTAACATTATATATGGTCCTGATATAAAACTTGGATTTAAACCAAATTTGGACATACATTAACCATATAACTCCCTGATATTTAACATTATATTTGGTCCTGATATAAAACTTGGATTTGAACCAAATTTGGACATACATTAACCATATAACTCCCTGATATTTAACATTATATATGGTCCTGATATAAAACTTGGATTTAAACCAAATTTGGACATACATTAACCATATAACTCCCTGATATTTAACATTATATATGGTCCTGATATAAAACTTGGATTTAAACCAAATTTGGACTTACATTAACCATATAACTCCCTGATATTTAACATTATATATGGTCCTGATATAAAACTTGGATTTAAACCAAATTTGGACATACATTAACCATATAACTCCCTGATATTTAACATTATATATGGTCCTGATATAAAACTTGGATTTAAACCAAATTTGGACTTACATTAACCATATAACTCCCTGATATTTAACATTATATATGGTCCTGATATAAAACTTGGATTTAAACCAAATTTGGACATACATTAACCATATAACTCCCTGATATTTAACATTATATTTGGTCCTAATATAAAACTTGGATTTGAACCAAATTTGGACTTACATTAACCATATAACTCCCTGATATTTAACATTATATATGGTCCTGATATAAAACTTGGATTTAAACCAAATTTGGACATATATTAACCATATAACTCCCTGATATTTAACATTATATTTGGTCCTAATATAAAACTTGGATTTAAACCAAATTTGGACTTACATTAACCATATAACTCCCTGATATTTAACATTATATATGGTCCTGATATAAAACTTGGATTTAAACCAAATTTGGACATATATTAACCATATAACTCCCTGATATTTAACATTATATTTGGTCCTAATATAAAACTTGGATTTGAACCAAATTTGGACTTACATTAACCAGATAATTTCCTGACATTTAGCATTATATTTGGTCCTGATATAAAACTTGGATTTGAACCAAATTTGGACATATATTAACCATATAACTCCCTGATATTTAACATTATATTTGGTCCTGATATAAAACTTGGATTTGAACCAAATTTGGACTTACATTAACCAGATAATTTCCTGACATTTAGCATTATATTTGGTCCTGATATAAAACTTAGATTTGAACCAAATTTGGACATACATTAACCATATAACTCCCTGATATTTAACATTATATTTGGTCCTGATATAAAACTTGGATTTGAACCAAATTTGGACATACATTAACCATATAACTCCCTGATATTTAACATTATATTTGGTCCTGATATAAAACTTGGATTTGAACCAAATTTGGACATACATTAACCATATAACTCCCTGATATTTAACATTATATTTGGTCCTGATATAAAACTTGGATTTGAACCAAATTTGGACATACATTAACCATATAACTCCCTGATATTTAACATTATATATGGTCCTGATATAAAACTTGGATTTGACCCAAATTTGGACATACATTAACCAGATAATTTCCTGACATTTGGCATTATATATGGTCCTAAACTCTTAACACATATTTGGACCAAATTAATTTTTCTCTTTCTAGCCCAACATAATTATATCCAGATCTGGGCCAAATTTAAATTTACAATTGTATCCACAGACAAGGAAAAAATGTTGGGGCCTTATCTGGGCCTAAAATAAATTCCATAATATAACCGAATAACACACATTTACCAGACTTCAAAAATTAACCACATAATATCCATAAATGATGTGCTATCTGGGAAGATTATCTCGTTAACGTCAAAGTTAGTAAGATGATATTTCAAGTAAGCAAAAGCATATT
This sequence comes from Gerris lacustris, assembly GCA_951217055.1. Taxonomy (NCBI): domain Eukaryota; kingdom Metazoa; phylum Arthropoda; class Insecta; order Hemiptera; family Gerridae; genus Gerris; species Gerris lacustris. The sequence goes on along the minus strand of OX578279.1, from coordinate 18,318,593 downwards.
AATAAAACAAAAATCTTGATTTCAAAGACAATCATTTACAAAAGTAAAGTACATAATATTATATACAACGAACATCTTAACACTTTTAACGAACTTTTAACACATGAATAAACAACAGAATTCACAACCTTTACGCCAATTTTACAAGAGTGGCGTTTTCGAGACAAGTGACTAGAGTAGAATTGATAACATCATTAACAAAACTAAAAAATATAAAACAACATTCAAATTAACAATCTAGAACTAAACTATAATACCACATCACAGTAGGTAATAGTAGACTGGCAACAATTAAGGTGTCATTGAATTAAATTAAAATGTAATCTAGCATAAAACAGTACTATAGTCTTTAAGATTAGAGTTGGCACAATCGAAGGCGGGAAACAACCAACGTGGAGGTAGTTTTGGGGTTATAAAAAGGGAAAATCAGTGTCGCCATGTTATATTTTTTTGTGGAACAGGGGTAGAGTAGGGCATTTTTTTTCTAAAGTTGCATTCAAGATGGCGGACCAATAGAATCGTTTCCCTCTCAAAATTTTCCCGCCTTCGATTGTGCCAACTCTAATCTTATAGACTGTAGTCTTCTTCTTCTCCTACCCTTCAAGGAGCCAAACATTTGATAATATAATCATTCTACAGGGTATACTTAGCTTTCATTCAAATAATAGTATATTATGTTACAAGGCTGTGAAGTGAGTTTTTTCTTTACCGCGGCAATTACATTTACTGTCGAGCGAAGCAAGACAGTAAATATTGCCAAGGTAAAGAAAAAACACTTCAAAGTCGCGTAGCATATGCTATTTTTTCCGAGGTAGCAGACAATGAAAAAACATTAAATATTAATCACTAATCAATATATAATAATAACAAATATTAGTACATACTTAAGACTTAAAAAAAGAAACCTTAAAATGAGGTTACACTATAAGAAAAGATAAATAAAACGCATTGACATCTAGCGGATTTTTATCGTACTAGAAGCATTTCTACAAAGACTGCAGCACTACTAACGGAAGTTTTGACAACTACCCGCCGTAAAGAAAAAATCTTTTAGTGCCTAGGACGTAAAAGATTTTTTCTTTACAGCTAGGAGTAATGAAAAGATTTTTTAAGTCCACGTAATGAAAAAATGGATTTTAGCTATGTTTTTTAGGCTCTAAAGTTACTATTTCACAGCCTACCACGGAAAAAATTAATTTTATGGATATAATAAATGACAGATGAATTAATTATGTTGTTAAATTATTGCTCAAAATGACAACAGAAGATATTGAACTATTAGAACTCGTCTTTTCCTCGGCAACGATTCATTATTTTGAAATGTTAGTAAAAGGAAAGGGTTTCAAGTATTATTAAACTTAAGGTGTGATAACATTATTCACAATCAATTTCAAGTAGATTAAGTCCGACACTTGAATGCTCTTGAAACTTGAAATGCTTCAAACAATATTATCATCATTAGGAATGCTGGTATTTCGAAATACCGTTAGAGAGCTACAAGCTATTGATTGAAGTTATGCTTAATTGTGTCCACTTTCACCGTACTAGAAGCTATAAACGTGCTTCTAAACACCGTGTACTTAATACCTGTTGTAATTACCGAAGTCTGGTTACATTTTGAAATTCTATTTCAAAACAATTCATGCACCTACTTAACCACACACTTACAAGATCTAATTAGATAACTCAATTTTACGGCAAATGCGAATCAGATCAAAGCCAGTTTCAGATAAGCTAATCAGAGAGTTACAAAACTAAAGCCAACATTAGTCAGCATCAGCATATTGCCTCCAATCTTAGTTATGTTGTTCTGAAGGAAGATAATTTTGTATGCCTCCAATTTCAAAAATTCTAAGACAGAATTTTTTTCATACGTCAGAGAATATTATTGGTTCCGTGTGTCTTTCGCTCAATTTTTGCGAATCAACATATTTTAAAAACTACTCGTCCGATTTTTAATGAGATTTGGATGGTAGGTCACAATTAGCTTATTGTTGGTGTTAAATATGTTTCAATATTTAATTTTTTAAACATAAACCTTTATCGGTACTCTTGTTACCCACCTTTTTATGCAATATTTTACTTTAGCACCCCCCTTGGTTCTAAACAATAGTGCCCAACAATAATCTCAAAGGTTTGTATGTTAGTCTCCCCAAGGCATTGTGACTCTTGAGGTAGTTTTATTACAATATTTTAAGATTAAATCTTATCATGTGTAAGACTAAATCCTATACAGAAAACTGTAGGGCAATCATTATCTACTATATAATTAATATTCCTTTGACTTAATTGTTAATTAGACTTAGGGATGTTATCACATTTATATACAAAAGTCAAGGTACATTGGACTCAATATTCTTTTATCTTAATAGTAATTTAGACTATGGAATATACACTACTCAGTATATTATGTGCCTTTGTCTACTAAATACCTATAAACACAAAGGGATATAGGGGGGTGCTTCAGTAAAAAAAGTGCTCTTTTTTATTGGTCCTGCATATAAGTTTCAACCTTTTGCCCCCATTTATTTATTTGCCATATACGCACAAACATAAATTTATTTACACCAATATCTTTAAATGTAGGTAAGTAGTACTCATATGTTTTTATGACATTTTGATGGTTTAACAAAAGTAGCCCGTAAACAGCCCCAGATTAATTTTAATTGTCTGCGGCCTTTAAATTTTGATAAAATTATACATTAATTCTTGTATTATAAATATAATTGAACCGATCTTACACCTTGATTTTATAGGTCATAGCAATAACATGAGTACGCGGACAATAATATGCGTAAGAGGACAATTGAAAGCGTAAGTGGCAATAATATGCGTAAGAGGACAATAATATGCGTAAGAGGACAATACTATGCGTAAGAGGACAATAGTAAGCGTAAGTGGCAATAATATGCGTAAGAGGAAAATAATATGCGTAAGAGGACAATAGTAAACGTAAGTGGCAATAATATGCGTAAGAGGACAATAATATGCGTAAGAGAGCAATAATATGCGTTTTTGACAGAGTTAATTGAATTTTGTCACTAAAGGGTACCGTCTTAACTGAGTGGTATTCGAAACTCCATCTGAGACGAAAATCAAAACCACATATCTGGTGAGTTCGAATCCCAGAGAGGTGAGTCATGTTTCACATAGATAATCACATCGAGTAAATGAGTAAAGTGGCCGTAACCCCCGTCCTGTAATAGCGTGATACTGCGTTGATGGAGACGTAAAAGAAACAGAAAAAAACTACTTAAATTATGATTTTATCAATAAGCAGACTTTCGTACAAGATAAATTCATTATACTAAGGGGGGGGGGATTATAAAATTCAAGTTGTATTTTACTTAACACGCAGGTAGTCAGGGTTGGAATCCTTGGGGGCCCATGTTTAGTGTTCACCCTGTAGCGTAGGTATAATATTTAATTGAAAAATGTAATAGCTACATTTTGTGCAGCGAGAGAAAAAAATATCATTTTTACCAGAAAAATTGTATGGCATATAATCATGAACTAAATCCCATAGTAAAATCAAAGTGAAAGGATACATTCTCAGACATTCTTATTAAAACCATGTCATCGGAAAACTATGCTTTTACAAAATGATAGTTTTATTTAAAAAACAAAAAAATATATAAAAAACAATATATATATATTTTACCTGTATCTCGGTTAGAAATTCTTATTTATTTCTTAGAAAATATAGCGAAGAGAAACGTTAGAATAAATTATGTCCTAGCTATGGAATAGAAGAATTTATTCTAAAAAGAGACATAGTTACGGAGACGAGGACTGCATTCGACATATTGCTTGTTACAACTCTGTGAAATTTGATAAGTAAACTAACAAGCATCTCTCAACTGTAACGAAGGTTTAGTCTTTCTCTAGAAAAAAATCTTGTTCTAAAATAAAATTCAAAAGACAAGCTTTAAGAAGGTAAAGTTTGATCTAAATGAAGATTTAGATAGTTTGCACAAGTATTATGTGATTAAACAACGCCCTGAGTTAATTAATAAATTTAAAGTACAATATTGACTTAATAATTTGAAATTTACACTAGTAAAATTTAACAAGTAGTATAAAAAATTACGAATAGTAAAGTATATTAAAAACTTTACTATTTTCTTTGGAATTTTTCCTCATCAAATTATTCCAAAATGGTAGCGATATTAAGTTAAAATTTGGAGGACTTATTTATATTATAAAAAAGGTATAATTGATGCGAATTTTAGTAGAATCAGTGAAATAGTTCCGATGATGATGATGTAGCGTTAAATTTATAAAATTCAAAAGTCGATACTTACAAAAGGGCGGCAGATATTAAAATGATATAAAGATATGATATATGTATATGGTATGATATATGTATATTTGGTACAAATTTCAGCGTAGCCGGGAAAGTTTTTGATTTGTTGCGGAGAATTTTTACTTTCTCATATAAACGGAAAGTATTGTGATGGCACTAAAATTCGATTTTGAGATTTTGATGGATTTACATTTTAAAAATCTCTGTCTGTGCAGACGCCTGGAGCCTAAACTACTGGGCCAATTTTGACGAAATTAGGCATAAATGTTCAGAAAAATCATACCCCGAGGTGAAATCGAGAAATGTGTTTTAGCACCAAATTTGGGTGTGCTCCCTCCCAAAAATCAAAATATCAAAGTGAAAAATATATTTCTCGAAAATGGATAGGACAATTTATATTAAAAAAATTCTTAAATGTAGTCCATTTAAATAAAAATCCAACGATATAAGCCGTTTTTCCGAGATAAATCTAGTGCCTGAGAAAATAACTTTAAACGCGGACGGTGAGAGGCCAGGTTCGATTCTCCATCGAGGGGAAGTTATTTTTATGATAAATTTCGATAAAATGTTCAATAATAATTAAATGTATACCTACGAAAACTAATAATGGAAAACACTGGGCTAAGTAATTATGAACTCGTATAAGAGAAAGTATTTCTGAGTTGTCTGTGACCGATTTTTGGAATGCTTAGTGACGAATTTTGAAATGGGATAATGACGTCACAAATATAAGGAAATTAATTTTTCCTGGCAGATAAACTACAGATTTATGTACCAAGTTTCAACTCTCTAGCTTAAGAAACTGTGGGAATTATGCATACGAAAGAGATAGTTAGACATACAGAAGGACAGACAAGACATCTAGCTGAAAAACCACTCAAATCGCCTTGAACACCCAAAACAGATAATTCTGTTTAAATCTCGGTTTCGGATTTTTTGGGTGAAAACAATACTTTTCCTTTTAGGTATAAGGAAAAGTAAAAAATCAATATAAAGAAACTTACAAACGTAACTAAAATCCTTAATGCGTTAATCTATAATATTTATTTAATTTAGCTAGATAATTTAACAAAATAAATAGAATCAAAAGTAATGCTAGATTTTCTTTGGTATAATATATATTTGTTTGAGCTTACAGAAAAGAATCCGGCTTTCTGGCAACGGAATCATTGTAATCATTCTGATTTATGTCTACGAAATATGATAAATGTCTTCCAATTCAAAATTTCATTAACAGAAATGGATTTTAGCAGTAGAAAGCATATTTTATAAACTCATATATCTTTTAAATTATTTAACCGATGTTCGAGAAATTTGGAAGATTTGTCGAATGGGGCCTACATAAGATTGTCCATAATTAATTTCTCGCACTTTTATTCAAAACCTGTCCAAAAACCATCACGTTGCAATTCCGAGCGGCGACATTTTTATGAAACTATATAAAATCAGCTGGGACAAAATGTCTGGAGATTTGGGATAGCACCAGACCTTTTAACTCCTGTCGACTCCAAACTCTCGAATCCAAGATCCTTTGGAAAATCCACATTGATCTCAATGTTCCTTTTGTCCGTGTCCTATCTATATCCCGATACCATAAATTTCATGAGTCCACAAATTTAAATTCGTTTTTGTTTGGTGAGAGATAGAAGTGAAGCTGTGATGATTCCTCAAGTGAATAAACTATGCAGCGGCACCCCTTTAGGTTAAATCTGTATAATATAGCTATCATCCCTTTCCTTTTTCCTTCTACTAAAAACTCAGATTACACGACGTTCAGCAGCATCTTCCTCCTAAAACCTTGAACTTCACTGTTTACATCGATAATATCAATTCTTCTGTGTACAAATGATACATTTATAATCTCTTAAATGTATAAAATATGCAAACGGACAGTTTAACAAATGTATATAATCTCTCATGAATGAATCAAGCAAAATTATGCCACCAAGCGATCCTCGACCGCACAGTCTCCTTCAACTCAGGCAGGGGTTCTATTTTAGATTGTCTAAAATAACAACTATATCGGTATCCATAAAATATTGAAAACTAGGATTGGTAACAAAGTAAATAATTATTAGGACAAAAGTAGGTCTATAATGACCTGTGCGGTACAAAGGAATATCACACTTTTCATCTTTTAGTTTTGATATATGGGTCATTTTCAAATAAAATGTTATACCTTTAAGGGAAATCAATTTGGCTACTTTATAGAAAATTAAAATAAGCCTTAGACATGATAATATTGATTATTCTGACACATCAGGGACTTAGGATGACATTTTCGTTCAAGAACAGTCAGTTTTCAAATTTATTTACATATATATGACCATATATACATAAAAAATTACATTTTTGTCGTAATGAGTGTTACTATCATAAAAACGGTATTTTTTTAGATTTTGTTTCTCTGTTTTTATGAAACGTTACTAAATAGTATATATAACGTAAATATTCTCTTTCATCCCACCAGAAATATTTTTTAGACCTAAAATATTTGTAATTTTTTTAAAAAAAGTAATGAGTGTTACATTTATTATCTTTTAATGTTCCCTCAAAGCTTCAAAAATGTAAAGGATACGTTTTCAGTGCATTGCAATAAAAGTTTTTATTATAAAGAAGAAGAAAAAATAATTTTTCTTTATTAAAAAAATAGTTGGACACGGCTACCCATAAGCATTTGTTGTTATTCAAGTAACACTCATTACATTATGGTAACACTCATTACACATAATATATTGGACCTTGAAAAAATTAAATTTTAACACAAACTTTAAACATTAAACTTTTATTTACAATTTTTGTTTACATGCGGCAAATTTATTTTTTGTAAAAACATTAAACTCAATCATTTTTTTTAAGTTTTAAAATATGCAATATTGTAGAACTAACGGAATAGTAACACTCATTACATTTTTAACTTTAAAAAATCTTTCCTCAAAAACTATGTTTCTTAATTAAACCAATTTAATGTGTACTGATTATATTAATTAATAACTACTAAATCATATTAATAACACAAATAAATGTTGATTACAACTACAAAAAATGATGGTAACACTCATTACAATGAATAAAAATACTCACCATTTTTTTTTAGTGAAATATTAATTGTAGAGAAGAATAAAGTGCTATCAATCCAAAAAGTCGTTGATTACTGACTTAAATGTCTTCGTAACATAAACAAACCCTAATCCCTCTTTCTTTCTTTCATACTCACCCTCTAATTCTGCCAACTCTTATCGGTAACACTCATTACTAAACCCTTGGGACATACATATAAATATATTTGTCTCGTTTTGTACTAAAGTTTTATTTTTTCCTATCCCATTTATATAAACTTGGATATTTTATTGGTTAAAAAAAAAATTATAATGAAAAAAAAAATTATGAAAAAAATGTATAAAAATCACATTACATGTTATCAAAACTACTGTGGGACGTAACACTCATTACAATTTTTAACATAAAAATTTTTTGAAGCAAGAAATTTTCACCTTATAAGCCATAAAATGACCCTGATTATCACAATAATAGACAGACATCTGATCAATTAACCTAAAGGTTTTTTTTTTATTTTTCATTAATATGAATTTTTTTTAGTTACAATAAAATTGTAAAATCTTGGAACAGAAAAGGTACATTTTATTTGAAAATGACCCATATATTGTTATTATTAGTCAAAAAAATTACCCACCAAATTAATTTCAATTTTAAAATAAAAAAGGTGAATAACAAAGTAAAAGAGTGCCGAAAAAGGTCCATGTTTCACAAAAACTAAATATTAATAAAGAATTTTAAAAATTAGCAAAAAAAGACGACAATGTATTCAATGTTTAATAAAAACGTATTCAAATGTTTACAAAATAACAATGACATTTCGCCAAAAAGGTAACATGATGGTTACTAACCGGACTCACCGTATTTCGATTTCGGTCGAAGCGGTCGACCGCTAAAACGACCGGAGCTTTACGAACGCGGTCGGTTGTTTAGGTTGGTGTTTCCGGACACACCGGTTACTTCTCGGTCGACCTGGTTAGTGTTTCCGAACGTACCCTTAGTAGAACTCCTTTCCTCCCACGTATTCAAATAAACCCTCTCTTTGTTTATTACTAGGGTTAGGAATTGACATAAAAAACATATTTTTTTCCTTAGCTTTAATAACAATAATATGCCTAATTTTCGTATTTTGGGGGCTCTACCTCCAAAAGTTATACCCCCCCCTTCAAAAGTTATATGACATAAAAAAGCATATTTCTGGGTTCATAGAATATTTTCATATATATTGCACTTTTGAGAATATTATGGAATATTTTAATGATAAAGAAATTCTAAGGTAAAAAAAGCAAGTTTAAAGCTGCGCACTGCACGTAGCAAATAATCTGGGGTAAGATGCAGGTAGTGTTAAGTTGGGTTCAATGCCAATGACACTTCTATGAGTCATAAGTAGCGTACTTAGAGGATAACCAGTGGCACGTTCGTAGTAATATTAAATGGTTTAGGGATTAACTCCTCTGCCAAGCTATGATGAAAGCTTTACATCCTTCTTTACAAACTCAAAAACGAGCATTTCTAGGAAATAACACAGGTTTTCTAATACCTCAGGAATCGATTTTAAGGAAACTTTAGTGTAGAATATAGAATGCGGGTTTTTGTGATTGACAGCGCTGCATACATGTTGAAAGCGGGGGAATTATTTAAAGTGTTGTACCGTAATATGGTCCATGCTGTTTATCGAGTACCTGAGGAAGTGAGGAATTTTTGACCAGCTGTGAAAATGACTTAATTTCTACTACTGACTTAATTTCAGCGGGTAAAAAATGTTGTATTAAAGCTTCAAGTCGAGTGCCCGTCTTCAAGGAGATGCTGCCAGGGGCCCTCTTCCTCAAGTTGGGGAACGTGGATAACAGCGGCCCTTTGTTAGCCTTAACATGGAGAAAAAGTGAAAGTTCTATTAGAAGAATTCAACGAAGAGGATAACATGGCAATGATAAAATAATTAAAAATGCGAAGCAGGCACTGGAAAACCTTCAAACTTGGACGCACCTAAATTTTATCTGAGCTCATTTTTTTTTAAATTCCGAAATATGATAGATGAATTGGAGGTGCAAGGCACTTCGTTGAATTCAGCTGCTAAAGTTGTCCTGGAGCTCTAAAAAGCTGCGATAAAGTGGCCGGGTCAAAGAGGGAAGCCAGATAAAACGATGTTTCAAATAGAAATCCAGATTGGAACGAAATAGTTAATATATTTAAAATAATGCGAAGACGCAGAATCAAGTATTAAAGAAGCATATGTCAATTGTTTCTGCCGACGCGGAAAAGACATTTTCGAAATTAAAAAATATACTAGCAAAATATTGTTTGAAATTGACCACAGAAAATCTTGAAAAGATAATTATTGTACAGTATAATAAATTTAATTAAAGTTTAGTAGTTTATAATTTTAATATAATATTTCTTAACAAAGCATATTGCTACCATAAAAAGAGATGTATAATCAAGAAACTCTCTTTATCTTATATTATATATAAATATGTATATGCACAAATTCTAATAAATTTAAGTAAGTATAGTAAATGTGTTTTTTCGAACTATCACCCCCCCCCCCCCTTGTTGGGATAAATAATTGATAGAGAATATATAAGAATATTTCGGGCATGCAGAGAGAATATATATTGAGGCTTTTTAGAGCATATAATTCCTAACCCTATTTATTACTCATATAAAAGTCTTACGTTGGCCTCCAACTTAGTACAGACTCACCCCTTCCTTATTAGTTATAAATGTCTAAATGACACTATCTTACCCAGAATGATGATGCCCTCAAAAAGCCTGAAAGTTGCATGATAAATAAACAAATATTAATTTACGTAGAGAGACATTTTATTTGAAATCATTAAAGTGATCTATATCAATGCTCTACTTCCTGATGATCCTTTTAGTCCAGAAGATAGCGTGCAAATAATTGTCTGACTAATGACTAACATCAAGCTAGAATATTGTGTAAAGTTAATCTTTTGGTACTTTTTTAAGAATGTGTGGTCGGCTGTGTTCGTGTCTTCGTATACACATACGAAGTGTGTTAGTATCTCCTGGACTACTTCCTCCCGATCCAGGTAACCACCTCGACGCCTCAAGCGTCAGTGGCCTAGAGACCTACTCAATTTATAAAGTTAGTGGACGCCACTTAATGTATCACGGTTAATGTTATCGACAGCTTAATGTAATATCAAAATAGTTTTGATCCCCCCCCCCCCCCCCTTTCATTACTGTTTCATTAAAAAATTCCGGTTTATTGTGATCGTAGTCGTGATAACGTTGAATTTTATTTTTTTTATAATTTTCGGGGAAACAACTTTAGCTATGGCACTGGTGTTTCGGTGAAGGTCCTTATTTCTCAGGAAATAAACCCCATCTCCCCTCTCCCCCATTACTACGAAGGAGTCACATCTCAGAACTCACCTGCTTTAGTCTTCCAACAATGATTCGTATACTTTCATCAACAAATTTTGATAAGTTCTAAGATAGTTCATGTTTACATAATTTATGTCTTGAGGAAATATAGTATTTAATAATTTAACAATACGCTTATATTAAACATATGCTTAGTAGAGATAATGGATTTTATTTGAGAATAGTTATTTTGTATTGTCACGTAACATATATTGTATTTTTATCTGATATTAAACATTCCAATTTACATTTTCGAAGAATTTTCTTGCGATTGTTAAATCTTGGAATTCATTCTATTCTTAAATTTTATGAACTGAATTACAACATAATCGTCAACTTGTATATTATCTGTTATCTGACAACACATCGACGTAGTTCTCATTTATATATATATATTTGTGTGTGTGTGTGTGTGTGAGCGTGTGTTAAAGTGATAAAGGCAGGAAAAATTGATTGGATTTGCGCCATTATGCCAATTAATGCACAATAGTGAATACTTGTTGATTCGTTAGATAAACAATAATTGTCTTAGGCTGAAATCGGAATTATTACTACCCTTTTGCGTTTAAGGGTGCGTTCGCAATCACTAACCAGGTCGACCGAGAAGTAACCGGTATGTCCGGAAAGATCAACCTAAACAACCACACGCGTTCGACCGATTGGTTGAGAGGTTAGTGATTCCTAACACTCCCTATTTTTGTTATAACAACAAATATAAACCATGGATTTTTCGAGATTATATTCGAAGCAGTTTAATTTAAAAATTGCTGTACATCGATATAGTTCACTATAGTTCAGTATATATCAATAATAGTAATGGAAATTATAATAATATTTAGGGGAACATCTATCGTTCACAGTCACGTCAATAAACTTTTTAAACAGTTTAATTTACGCTGTAGCTCATGACTGTCCCTTTATAAAATGTTATCCATGAAACATCATTGTAATGCAAGTAAGTGCACTCAGGGCCGTCCCTAGGGGTTTAGGCGCCCGGGTCAAAAGCATCTTTGGCGCCCCCCCCCCCCCCTATTGCCAAATTCACCTAGTAGTTAAGAAGGGGGCCTGGCGGCGCCCCCTAGACGTGGCGCCCGGGTCAGCTTGACCCGGTTGACCCCCCCTAGGGACGGCCCTGAGTGCACTGACAGTATTAAATTCTGATCTTTCATTGATTTCTTTGAATCTTTTGATTGATTTTCTTTAATGATATCCTTATAAAACATCTTTAAGATAAAAAAAACTTGCGAGGGGTAGAATAATATACCCTTCAAACCAAGTTAAAATAAAAGACAAATCTACTCGTAGAATAAGAAAATAAATTTGCCCAAAAATATCGCAGCAATTCTCTTCCTTGGACGAAAAGTTGAAAATGAACAAAACAGTTGTCATAGTAGTTAGAGTTAAATATATATTTAAAAATATTATTGAAATAGTACAATACGCGTCGAGTGCGGAAAGTAGCATTTTGCATGCGAGTGTGGAGTTTGCACCCGAGACGGCGAGGGTAGTAAAACCACACGAGCAATGCAAACTGCCGTTTTCACACGAGTTGCGTACCGTACTTTATCTATGATTGTTAGATTTAAGTAATAAATACAGAAAAAAATAAACTTCCAATATGTAAGTTCGTATTTCTCTTTTGATAAAGATGACATTAGTTCATTAGTTGTATTTTGTGGCGAATTAATTATTTCGGGAGGCGTATTATTCTCATATTCGTCATATTCATTTAAATCATTAATTGATTTCCACAAAAAACTCGATAATAAACAGTTACTTATTAAACAAACAGAAAATTAGTTTTGTGAAATGTAAACAAACTCGCTAATCGTGCGTAAAGGTGAAGAATTCTTCTTTTTTACCACCCTAGGGCGGTAAAAAAGAGGAATTCTTCATAAATATGAGACGCGCATGCGCAATGAATTCAAGTACGTAAAGAATCACTTTCTACGCATCTAAACAGAGGTACAATGTTTATATTTCGTAACAATCGTAGATAAAATATATAATGTGTTAATCAAATAAAAGAATTACTTTTAAAATTAAATTAAAATAAAGAATGGTTTTAAAATGGCAAAGAATGAATGAAACATAGAAATTAGAAGGGTACTTGAAGTTGAAGGTTTCATACAGGTTTTGCAGAAGAGATGGTTTGGAACCACGGATTTGCTAAAGGCCGTAGGAGAATAAGCCCGCGCGGATGTCCACTATCTGTGAACCCACCTTTATTGAAGCGAGCTTCTTATATTCAGCAAACTATGCATCCTGTCTGTCAGTAACGTTTACGTGTCCGACGATAACTTGAGTAAAAGTCGATCGATTTAATTGAAATTTGCACAAATTTACACATGTTCCTTTTACTAATGCTCAGGCTACATTATCCGTCCAATATTTCGCTCGCAAAGCTCGCGTAAACGTGAGCTTCAAATATAAAATTGGAATTTCAGGACGGGAAACGATTCTATCATCACCTATTCGATGAGACCAACATGTTTTACATTTCGCTTTATCTTTAATGATAGAGCCACGCGATGCCTAGTAATAATTATTAATTTGGTAATTTGTCAGAATTATCACAATTATAAATCTGCATTTAAAATAATGAATGATTTACTCTATAATGCTGTCATTATATATTTATATTTTACAAAACTTAAACCACCTGTTATCATATAAGATATAGAGAAGACGAAGAGATTTGTAGATCAATTTGAAATTTGTAGATTGAGTGGTTCAAACCGAGGTAGAGCTGTTGAAAGGAAGTGATAAGGATTGAGGTAAGTGATGAGAAACCTGCGAGTGGGGAGTGATAGATTATTACCGTGGGATAAGGATTTATAAGTAATACTCTAAGTAGGGCATTACAATGCGTAGGTTCGCTATAAATCTAACTGAGTAAAACCTGACAGTGGAACGGATTACAACCGCAATTTACTCTTAAAACAGAAATCATGTTGATTGAACTACATAATATAACATTGTACTAAGAACCACCATACTCTTTATAACAAAATCGCTTGATTATTTGATAAGAAGATTCCGTGGATTTTAAACTAGATTTATTGACGTAATAAAATAACGAGGGATTATTAATTAAATGGGATGATAAAATAATAATTTACAATCATGAGTGTAGCAATAATAGGCTTTTAGTAATTGGCCTAAGGCGGCTTTTACACTACTCACGATTCCTAGCGTGTCCGATTCCGCTTCAGAAACAAACACATGAATCAGCATAAGCCTCATGCTGATTTTATTTTTGTGAATAGCCTATTTACATTGAACGCCGAGTGAGTTGAATCGAAAATGTTTGTTTGGAACGTGTTTTTGGCGCGGCCGAACTACTAAGAACTGAGAGGTTGGCCGAGAAAATTTAAAATTTAAATAGTGTAAAACTTTAAAACTATGGTATGTAAGACAGAAAAACATAAAATTTCTTGTTGCATTTGAAAATATCTTTTATTTGATATGAGAACTGATGTAACAGAATTATAAAATCTAAGAAAACTGTGAATATGTAGTGAGAACTGTTTTACGCCGTTTAGAACATTGCGAAATAATATGATTACAATTTTGTTTTTCAAATTTTCATCGTTCAAGATCGATAATATCTAGTTAATATGGTGCATGGATGATAAGGTGTAAATTAAGAAAAAAAGACTGAGGATGGCTTTAAGAAGAGCCGAAACGTTTCAAGGAAAAATGGAGTAATTCGTTTTTAATTAATTTCACTTTAACATCCATCCACCATAGTAACTAGTAATCTTAAAAAGGTGTTTTCAACGTGTTTTATGATCGATAATACCGTGAGCCCAATAACGCATCCGTTTCAAACCGATTTTATACCATGAATTCTCGAGAAGCAATGAAATAGATGCTGGTATGGTATAAAGAATGGACATTGCGTCATCACTTTAGTAAGCGGGCTGGTGGATGATCGGTCCTTCGAAGTCTGTCTCACCTTGCTCGAACTCTCCTGTAGTGTGAATAAGCACTGGCTAGGGTCGGTCTCACCTTGCTCGAACTCTCCCGTAGTGTGAATAAGCACTGGCTAGGGTCGGTCTCACCTTGCTCGAACTCTCCCGTAGTGTGAATAAGCACTGGCTAGGGTCGGTCTCACCTTGCTCGAACTCTCCCGTAGTGTGAATAAGGTCGGTGTCGCCTCGCTCGAACTCGCCCGTAGTGTGAATACGCACTGGCTAGGGTCTGCCTCATAGCTCAAACTCGCCCGTAGTGTGAATACGCACTGACTAGGGTCGGCCTCACATAGCTCAAACTCGCCCGTAGTGTGAATACGCACTGGCTAGGGTCGGCCTCACATAGCTCAAACTCGCGCGTAGTGTGAATAAGCACTGGCTAGGGTCGGTCTCGCCTCGCTCGAACTCGCCCGTATTTGAATACGCACTGGCTAGGGTGTCGGCCTCACATAGCTCAAACTCGCCCGTAGTGTGAATGCGCACTGGCTAGGGTCAGCCTCACATAGCTCAAACTCGCCCGTAGTGTGAATACGCACTGGCTAGGGTCGGCCTCACATAGCTCAATCTCGCCCGTAGTGTGAATACGCACTGGCTAGGGTCGGTGTCGCCTCGTTTGAACTCACCCGAAGCAGGAAAGCCGCCTAACACGCTTGTTAGAATGTTTAATTTTTATGAACTTTTTTTTAAAGATTAAGAATTTTTATTAAATTATCATACAAGAAAATACATAAATAATACACTGTTTATTCATCCCACCACTAGAGGGAAAGCCCTGTGCTGTGGTGAGGGTCTCCTCCTATCCTTAGTTTACATATAATTATAATTAGTCACATGTCATACAAGTAGTTAAACGAAATTCAACATTTTTTCTAACTTATTCACTATTTTTTATAGGACAAACGAGGTATTTAAAATATTTATTATGATTGAAAATTATCATATAAAACTTAAAATTATCCCAGTATTAATTAAACTTATTACAGGATGTGTTGGCTGAAACCTTTTTTCTTATTATCACCTTGTATTATTTGTTAGAGGGTTTCAAAATTGCACAAGAATATTTTTCCCGGTTGAAAGCCCTCCTTCTTTCCATGGCGTGTGTTTATCTTGAGAGAAATGAAAGGACGGAATGTTGTTTAATATCCTCCTCCTTGGAAGACTGGTCAGAAACAGCGTAAACATTGAAAAGCTCAAGATATTATCCCGATCTACCCTTCTCCCGACATTGTTTAGTATTTTTAACAATGGTTTGACCCAAATAGTAAATGTGTGACTTTTGAACATAAAATCTTTGATAATATGAGGTCTTTAATGAAAATCATATGAAAAAATATATATATGTATATACCTATATGTAACACAAGAAAGTGAAATAGGTAAAGAAAAAATATATATTTGTCGGTAATGATTTTATATATAGTGGTGGGGTTTTTATAATAATAATACAGAAAAGTTACGAGTATATTTTATTAGATTTCGAGGAACTTCTGGAAGGGAACATTTATATTTGCAAAAATAATTCATTGCGAAATGATTCGTAAATCTCAATTCTAAACCAATACCCACGTTAACTATTTGTTGTTCGTTTTTTTAGGTTTCTGTATGAAGTACAAAAAGAAACCTTATTTAACGGCTCTGTCTGTCTGTCCGTTGGCATGTTTCAATTCATAAACTGCTATAGCTAGGAACATGAAATTCGGCACACTGGTGCATCTCGGCATTTGTGACAACTGTACACGTTTTGGACTTTTCACACTTAATAATTCCAAGATGCCTGCCAATATCAATATGGCGCTTTTTTTTTAGGGTGACTAAAAAAAAGTTGTTAGTCACCATGACATGTTACACATCCATTTAAAGGTCTTGAAGTGTAGAAAAAGAATATGCAACTATTACAATTTCACACTTAATATTTTTAAGATCCATATTATCCACACTAGTATTCCATATTACCAACGGGCCCAACCTAAAACACTTCACAACTCTTTGGATAGAACTGGGGAAAAAATAATAAATAATGCATAAGAAACTATATATATTAAATTGGAAAAACTAACCCTAATTTGAATTTATAAGAAATCGGTCCGAGACAACTCAGACAAACTTTCTCATATACGAGTTCGAGGTCATAATTACTTAGCCCAATATTTTCCATTTATTAGTTTTCGTATGTACATTTAATTATTATTAAACATTTCATCAAAATGTATCATAAAAATAACTTTTCCTGGGCGGGGAATCGAACCCGGGCTCTCTCCGTCCGCGTTTTAAGCTATTTTCTCAGGAGCTAGATTTTTCTATATCGTTAGATTCGTATTAAAAGGACTACATTTTAATCAAAATCACCGGAACCGTATTCGAGAAATAATTTTTTTCAGAGTTTTTAGGGGGTAGCGCCCCCAAATTTGGTGCTAAAATTCATTTCTCGATTTCGCCACGGGGTATGATTTTTCTGAACATGTGTGCCAAATTTCGTCAAAATCGGCCCAATGGATTAGGCTCTATGCGTCTGCACAGACGACAAACAGACATTTTTTAAAAACCATTTTTTTGGGCTCAGGGTACCTCTAAACGTGTAAATCCATCAAAATCTCAAAATTGAATTTTCGCGCCACAACAATACTTTCTCTTTATATGAGAAAGTAAAAACACCTCTTATAATTATAACAGATTTTTAAAAAATTTACCCAAAAAAGCCAAATGTCAAAAATGAAATTGTTTTAATCACGTGTTTAGTACATTGCAACTGAATCGACATTTTGTATCATCTTCAGTGTTGACAAAGTAGAGATTTTACTCTTAGACACAATCAAATTTAAGACGCACCCAAATTTTGAGAATCTGTTTGGTAAAAGAAAAATCGAATTTAAGGCGCCCTTCAATAATTTTAATATAATTAAATATGTTTGATTTTCATAATTGAAGCGAGCGTAGCGAGCTTCCTACATTCAACGAAATATGCTCCGTGTCTGTCTGTCTGTCTGTCTGTCTGTCTGTCTGTCTGTCTGTCTGTCTGTCTGTCTGTCTGTCTGTCAGTAACGTTTACGCGTGTGACGATAACTTGAGTAAAAGTTGACCGATTTAGTTGAAATTTGGTATACATGATCCTCTTACTAATACTCAGGCTAAGTTCGTTGGACAGCGTGATCCGTCCATGAGTTCGCGCGCAACGCTCGCGTAAACGAGAGGTACAAAAATTAAATTGGAATTTCAGGACGGGAAAAGATTCTATCATCATCTACTCGATAAGACGAACATTTTCTTCAAATAACATTTTTTAATAAAACCAACAGCGACACCGCTATGACTTAATAAAGATCGCTAAAACTATTAAAGCGGACCTAAACGTTTATAATAGAGAAAACAACCTTTTTACCGATATCTTACGTTCTAACGAAACGATTTTAATAAAACTTCATATACACCATCTGATGCACAATTGAAACAGGCATGCAAAATTTCAATTTGATGCATGCAGTAGTTTGTTTGTAGCAAAGAGATACAAATTATAAATATTGAAATGGAGATGTATGTAGAGGAATAGTAAGAATGCGGGGTGGTTCCCTTACTACTAGCCGCTGTACTACTACCAGACCCATTATCTATCAATCTATTTTTTTCAATATTCAATACATATGTATTACTATACGCTCGCTTCAATGTTAGAGCCACGCGATGCCTAGTTAACATAAACATCTATAAGTTAATTGAAGCGAGCGTAGCGAGCTTCCTACATTCAACGAAATATGCTCCGTGTCTGTCTGTCTGTCTGTCTGTCTGTCTGTCTGTCTGTCTGTCTGTCTGTCTGTCTGTCTGTCTGTCTGTCTGTCTGTCAGTAACGTTCACGCGTGTGACGATAACTTGAGTAAAAGTTGACCGATTTAGTTGAAATTTGGTATACATGATCCTCTTACTAATACTCAGGCTAAGTTCGTTGGACAGCGTGATCCGTCCAAGAGTTCGCGCGCAACGCTCGCGTAAACGAGAGGTTCAAAAATTAAATTGGAATTTCAGGACGGGAAAAGATTCTATCATCATCTATTCGATGAGACGAACATTTTTTCCAAATAACATTTTTTAGTAAAACCAACAGCGACACCGCTATGAATTAATAAAGATCGCTAAAACTATTAAAGCGGGCCTAAACGTTTAAAATAGAGAAAACAACCTTTTTACCGATATCTTACGTTCTAACGTAACGATTTTAATAAAACTTCATAGACACCATCTGATGCACAATTGAAACAGGCATGCAAAATTTCAATTTGATACATGCAGTAGTTTGTTTGTAGCAAAGAGATACAAATTATAAATATTGAAATAGAGATGTGTGGTTAGTGGAATAGTAAGAATGCGAGGTGGTTCCCTTACTACTAGCCGCTGCACTACTACCAGACCCATTATCTATCAACTCATCATGATTCACAATAATCTTTTTTTTCAATATTCAATACACATTTATTACTATACGCTCGCTTCAATGATAGAGCCACGCGATGCCTAGTTTAGTCACATAAAAATTAATTTACATAGAAACATTAAAATTGGAATTGCTTGACAAAGAGTAAAGAGTAAAGAGTTGTCTTTCCATGATGGAATTAGAGTTCAAACTGATGAATTTTTAAATCCAAAAGAAATAGAAACGGAAGTGAAATGTTGGGGATTCTAATAATTGAATAATTGGAAACAGTGAAATAAAGAATCACGAGCTTTCCGCGAATACTAAAACTAGCTGTCGCTGTCGATAACATTTTTTGCCTCTTCTAACTTTAACGTTTTTGCTAAAATTAACCCTCCAGTACTCGCACTCTGTGAGCGCACCGACTATCACACTTATCATCATTTAGTTTTGATAGATTCTGATAATAAGTACAAAATTACCCACCAAATTCACCTCTTTTTCAAAATAACGACCCAATTTAGCCATATTTAAAGAGCGCAAACGTTTGAAATTAATCTAGGGCTATCTGCAAGCTACTTTTAACAAACCATCCAAATTTCATACAAATCAGATCAGCTCTTTTGAACATATAGGTGTAAATAAAAGAAACAAATGGGCGCAGAAGGTTGATACTTAAATAGGACCAATAAAAAAGGTGGGTGACAAGAATACCGATAAAGGTTTATGTTTCACAAAAATTAAATATAAAAATACCATTTTTGAAAACTGGTATTATATTCAACTTTTTTTTGGTTTCTGTATTCTTCACCTTAATTGTTTCCATGTGCAAAATTTGGGGAAGATTGAAAGACGGGAAGTGGTTCAAAATTAGGGGTAATAGGTGTGCGATGAAACTTACAAAGCAAAGTAATATAAGACTAGTAAAAAGAATTTTAAAGAATAGCAAAAAACCGACGCACCAAGAGACAATAGTAATTTATACACCTAGGGAGTAAAGGAAGCCATTATTCCCTGAGCAAATAAGTTGGTTCTTGAGGCGAAGCCGAAGGAACCATGGTCCCTAAATCCCGAGGCAAAGCCGAGGGAATTAAACTTTTTAAGTCGCTCAGCCGAGGGAGATAATTATCGCGAAAGGAATTATAGTACTTTCCTTCCGACGTATATACAATATTTTATCTCCAGTAGGGAGAAAACGCATCTTCATCCATTTTGTACAGGTATTATTTTAATAAATAACAATAATTGTTAGCACTTTTAATAGCAGATATAAGAGATTCAATAAAAAACAAATAAGAATTGCAATTAAACTCAAATAGAAATGCAGGTTTAGATAAATAAAAATTTAAATTTAGATGCAGGTTTAAACAATGAAGCTCAAATTACAAATAAGGTCGAAAAAGCAGTGTCGCCAACCTGATTTCAACAATTTCACTACATTAGCCATTCATTCTCCACTATTTATAAAATAATTAAGTTGGCAATCTTTCTCTTTGAGTTCAGGGAAGAAAAGACTTACTTTAGTCCCTCTAAACTAATTCAAAATCATAACCTTTTCTCCCTACTGGAGATAAAACACTTTTAAACAATTAAAATTAAATTCTATAATAGAAGGTAACATTATGGTTAACTAACCGGACTAACCATATTTTGAATTCGTTCGAAGCAATCGCAACCGCTCCTGTCGACCATTAAATCAACCGAATGTCATTTATCCGTCGGTTATTTTAGGTTGGTGTTTCCGGACCCACCGGTTAATTCTCGGTCGACCTGATTAGTGATTCCGAACGCACCCTTAGAAATTCGGCTTATTATATAGTAGTTGTATAAAAAAGTAATAACAGGTATACTGTGGAATACAAATTATTATATTATTTCTTGGGCATTTCTTTAGACTGTTACCCCCCCCCCCCCTCACCCTTTAGGAGAGTACCCAACTGAATTATCCTCATTAATTACCTTCTTTAGTTGATTACTCCCCTGTGTCTACTTTTCTTGATTACTCCCTTTTTTTAATTTCATAATTTATTATATGAATTGAGTATTTCTCCACCCAATAAACATTCTTAACGTAAAATGTAAAAAAGCTTTAGGGCTTTTGTTGGGGTTAGAATAGGGGAAAGACAAGATGTATAAAATTATAAAAGAAAAATCAAAGACAAAAAGTATAAAAATAAAATATCGTGTGTGCTAGTCAGCACACAGCGAGGGTCCGTAGGCAACCCTGTATAGTTTAAGTAGTACCCTATTGATGGTGTTTTTTAAAATGCTAAAAAGCTTACTTTGAACTATCCTATGGGTCTGCTATTCTCAAAACACGTAAACAAACTTCTGATCAAGTATTTTTTTGCCACTGAACCGGACTACAACCTATAAATACATCGAAAAGACCATAGTTATAAAAAAAAACGTATTTTGTCAATAAAAAATAAAATAATATTTTAATATTTCCAAAAAGTGGTATCTTTACTTTTGGTCGAAGAATGTTCAGGAATTTTTTCAGATTTTTTGCACTTCACATAAGCGAGATAGAGGGGGGGGGGGGGGGGGGGGGGCACGTTTCACACCCACTACAAACTTGCCTACGCTCGCCCTATCAAAGTTATGTCCAAAGAATTATATATTTTTGTAATCAGCTCGACGTACCCTTTCATATGATACCCCTCACGGTGTCGGAAAAAAAATAAAAAATTAACCCTTAAGTTCTTTTACCCTAATTTTTGTGAAAATTTTTTTTTTTTAAGTCGCTATATTTTTAAAATATGTGGGCAGGTACAAGACACATACATGCCAAATTTCAAAGTGATCGGACGAAAGGTGTAGCCGTGAGACCACGCGACAGGACGGACGGACAGACACACGCAGGAAAATATAAGGGTCCTTGGTTTCTCCTACGGATCCTAAAAATCAAAAATCTATAGAATCTAGATATAGTTATTGGATTGTCCTTCTTTAGATTGTTACTTCTCTAATTTACCTATGAATAAATCAATTATATTTTTATAAATTGAGTATATACTCACCCAGTACATTTTGATTAATTACAATATTTATTATAATCCTTCTTCCAAGATTAATGTGACAAGGGGGGTAACCAATCAATTACTTTTGACAACCTTACTTTGATTAATTAATTCTTTTCGACATTTTAATTTTCATTTAACTTTTTTAAATATTATAAAAATAAAAAATCTGTCCGAGGCAACTCAGACTAACTTTCTCATTATAATCTCAGTCCCAGATCCCAAAAACTTTTTGTTTTTTTAATTTTCAATAAAATAAAATTTATTTTCATCAATATCTCTAAAAAAAATTAACTACACTTTTTTTTCGAAAAAACTGCTTATATCGTTAGATTTGTATTTAAATGGACTACAAAAACACTTAATTCCATGTTCTATTATCATTAATATTAGTAAAAACATGGATTTATTTGATTTTTTTGGACTACATTTTAGGATTTTTCAATAAAAATCGTCGGAACTGTTTTCGAGAAATAATTGTTTTTTCCAGAGTTGTTGGGGGTAGCACCCTTAAGGCTCTACCACCCTTTGAGGTTAGGAAAAACAGTAAAATTAAAATTATACTGGTTCTAAGCAAGATATCAAAAATCGAATCACAGTCTTCATTCCTAATTTTAATTCTGCACAATTTGGGCCCTATTTCAACTTCCTATGATAAATAGTACAGGCGCCATTTTAATACGAGTTTTATCGTTGTATTGAAATGGCGCCTGTACTATTTATCATAGGAAGTTGAAATAGGGCTCAAATTGTGCAGAATTAAAATTAGGAATGAAGCCTGTGATTAGATTTTTGATATCTTGCTTGGAACCAATAAAATTTTCAATTTAATGATTTTTCTAACCTCAAAGAGTGGTAGAGCCTTAAATTTTGATCTAAAATTCATTTCTCGATTTAACCTCAGAGTATGAATTTTCTGAACATGCATGCCAAATTTCGTCAAAATCGGCCCAGTAGTTTAGGCTCCACAGACTTCACAGACGATAGACAGACATTTTTTAAAAACAACTTTTTTGGACTCAGGGGACCTCAAAACGTGTAAATTCATCAAAATCTTAAATAAAATTTTGTCTCTATATGAGAAAGTAAAATGAATGATTTGCTAGATGTCCATTTGCTATATGTTTTATGTTTATGCTCTTACCACATCGAATGAAAATTGTGAATTTTACCGCTGACTGCAATGTGTAAGTTTAATCCATATACATAATACTTTCTTTTATTACATTATCAATTCTGTGATAATAATTTTTTATTACTTAAATATTTTAATTACATTACTATAAACTCTTGCTTAATCTCTTTATTCTATAATCTATATCTTCTTCAATCAAAAATCTATGGCCGTACCAATCTAAAGAATTTTTAGTTTCTTCCTATAGAGATGATTAGTGTGACGTCACGAAAGCTTTCGAAAATTTAACTCAGTGTTTGTTATGTTCCTTTTTCTTATCACCTCTTATCAAACCCATGTAAAATGAATGGGAGAATTTTCTCAACTTTTTAAATAATTAATTATTAAATTATTATTGATTTATAAGAGTTTTCACCCTTTGAACAAAACTTTGAACAAAACACTGCAAGCTTAGTATTATATTTGTACAGTTATACAGAATGTACGGAATACGTCGCGTCAGAGAGGTTACGTAAAAGTGACAAAGGTTGCTGTGACGTCATGCGCCCTCCACGATTTTTCGTCAGGTTATCTTTTCTGGCTCATAACAAACCATTGTTTACTAGAGTTCTGTAAGCAATTTATAGTTTTTTCCTCTTTTTATTGTATTAAAAGCTTTTTTAACCGTTTTTAACCTTATCATATATTAGTAACATCATTAATAAGCCAACAAATGTATACATTATAGATGATAAAACAAATAATTCTCACAAATAACTCAAATAAGATGTAAAATAACTTACTTACAGATATGCTCTTTTTACTCTATTAAAAGCTTTTTTAACTGTTTTTAAACTTATCATATATCAGTAACATCATTAATAAGCCAACAAATGTATACATTTTAGATGATAAAACAAATAATTCTCACAAATAACTCAAAGAAGAAGTAAAATAACTTACTCACAGATGTGCTCTTTTTACTCTATTAAAAGCTTTTTTAACTGTTTTTAACCTTATCATGTATCAGTAACATCATTAATAAGCCAATAAATGTATACATTATAGATGATAAAACAAATAATTGATTAAAAAATAATAATAAAATAAAATAGCACTGATAAACCCCCACCTATATCCAATGTTATGAGCCAGCTAACCTAACTTCACACACTTTTTTACGTAAGTGACGTCACACTTCCCCGGCGTATACTTAGAGGTGTACTTACAGGTTAAAAAAAAAATATTGAACCATTGTCTTCAGCAGAATCATAAAATTACTGTAAAATTTAGTTAAGTAGAATTATGGCCTCTTCATTTTAATGCAGTAGAATTATAAAAGGTAAATTCAATATTAATAATATTACGAGAGGAATATATATGCCTTCCAGAAGAGTGGTTCCAAAACGTTACATGCTGAAAGTTATTATTATACCAAGAAAAGTCAAACTTAATTAACAGACATTGTCGGCAACCTTGTTTCGTGTCTCGTGAAATTAGGATTTTCCGGTTTTGAAGAACTTTCCATATACATGATATTTTCTTCAAGAGGATTATAACGTCATGAAGTTTAAAACATTGAGAAGTGTTTATCGTTAAGAAGTACGCAACCCTAACAAGTATGTTAAGTTAATAAAGCGTTAATAATTATGCAGCATTAAGAAGTATTCAACGTTTAATGATGATATAATATTAAGAAGCATATAATGTTAAGAAGTTGGCAATACTAATATACGAGTTACGTAAAGAAGTATTCAATATGGTACTTCTTTACTTTAGCACCCCCCTATGTTCCTTTGTCTTAGGCTAGTGACACACTTCGCTACCCGGTCAGCAATGAGAATAGAATGCAACCTGCCACACGAGGTGGCGCCACCCGCCGGGTGGCACTAAACGGTCGACCTTCCCAGGGTCTAGCCGCCACCTGCAGGTGGCGCCACCCGGTCAGCCCATTGTTTTTAATTGAGCCTGTCAGACGGTGCCACCCAAGTCCCTGCCACTCAGCCCCCACTCCTTCAATCAAATATAGGGGAAATCAAATCAGGGGCTTACAGCATCCTTCATATAAGTGTTACTGGTCAAACTGTTGTTCAACATTCTAAGCAATTCGTTGAAAGTTCCAAGCGACATTCGGCAAAAAATTGAAAAATTGTTACTGCCCTCTTTGATACGGGGGTACACTATATGTATATGAAACAAACAAGTATTTTTTTGTCTAAAATTATTGGATGAACCCAAAAACGCCTTTTCCCCTTCTTCTTTCACGAAAATAATTATTAGCAAGCACAGCTATCTCCTCCGGGTCCATTTCTCGACTGCTCGAAAAAAGTAAAAACTCGGGTGGCGGAAGCAAGTGGCATCAACCAGGTGGCGAAGTGTGTCACTACCCTTAATAGTTATTTAGTAAAAGGAACATACATAGAGTAGTGCAATATATTTCTTAGTCTAAATTGCTATTAAGACAAGGGATATTTTAGTCCAATGTACCTTGGCACAAAGGAATGTCACACTTGTGTAAATGTGATAATATCTTTTAGTATAATTAACTACTGAGACAAAGGAATATTAAATATACGCTAAGAAAACTGTAGGACAAGTCTTCTGTATAAGATTCTAGTACACATGATAAGACTCAATCTTAAAATAGCGTAATAAAACTGCCCTAGGTGTCTCAATGTCTTGAGAAGGCAAATACACAAACTTTTAAAAACTTTGAGACTTTTGTTGGGCAGACTATTGTTTAGAACCAAGGGGGGGGGGGGGGGGGGGGGTTGCAAAAGTAAATAAGTGCCTTCCAGGTTTTGTTATTATCTAATAATAAGAAGTACACAATGTTAAGAAGTATGCTAAATTAAGATAAACACAACAATATTAAATTAAATAGTCTGCCTATTAGTGTGGCACTTAATTCCCCGCGCCCTATCACGTACTTTTTAGGGTCCGTAGGCAAAACCAAGGACCCTTATATTTTCCTGCGTGTGTCTGTCCGTCCGTCCTGTCGCGTGCTCTCACGGCTACAC
Organism: Gerris lacustris; assembly: GCA_951217055.1. Taxonomy (NCBI): domain Eukaryota; kingdom Metazoa; phylum Arthropoda; class Insecta; order Hemiptera; family Gerridae; genus Gerris; species Gerris lacustris. The sequence goes on along the minus strand of OX578279.1, from coordinate 18,292,304 downwards.
ATCACTTTGAAATTTGGCATGTATGTGTCTTGTACCTACCCACATATTTTAAAAATATAGCGACTTAAAAAAAATAGTTTTCAAAAAAATTAGGGTAAAAAAACTTAAGGGTTAAATTTTTTTTTTTTTTTTTTCGTCGCCGTGAGGGGTATCATATGAAAAGGTACGTCAAGCTGATTACAAAAATATATAATTCTTTGGATATAACTTTGATAGGGCGAGCGTAGGTAAGTTTGAAGTGGGTGTGAAACGTGTCCGCCCTTCTATCTCGCTTATGTGAAGTGCAAAAAATCTGAAAAAATTCCTGAACATTCTTCGACCAAAAGTAAAGATACCACTTTTTGGAAATATTAAAATATTATTTTATTTTTTATTGACAAAATACGTTTTTTTATAATTATGGTCTTTTTGATGTATTTATATGGTTGTAGTCCGGTTCAGTGGCAAAAAAAATACTTTATCAGAGTGTGTTATGAGAATATCAGACCCTTAGAATAGTTCAAAGTAAGCTTTTTAGCATTTTAAAAAAACACTGTTTATACACTTTACAGTAAAACACTATATAGTGTGGCCGACGGACCCTCGCTGTGTGCTGACTAGCACACACTTGACCTGTTTATTTTATTTTGTAAGCCATTATTGTCTTATTTATTTAATTTTGCTTCCGAGCTTACCGATATAATAACAAAAAGGGGAGAAAACGTTGCTTGCTATTGAAATTGGAGCTTATTAGTAAAAATGTTTTCTATACCTTGGGCTTTCTTTCTTTGCTTTTGAGCCTACTGAAGGTAACGGAAGCTATGAGATGGTTCTAAAGATCGAAAAAATGTTATGACTCCGAATTCAAAAATTCCAAGACAGAAATCCATTTCAAACATCAGGGAATATTGTTGGTCCCGTTTCTGTTTATTGGTCCGTCGTATGTCCAACTATTTTCGAAACAACATAGCTTAAGAACTCTCCTCCGATTTTTTTAAAAAAAGGAGGAAATTTGGGTGATAGGTCATACTAAGTCTATTGTTATATATACACATTGCTCTCACATACGACACATAGTTTCCTCACTTACTTTAATTATGTTATGTTTTTACAACCAATTTGTTTAACTAAATTAATTTTCCCCCTCCTATCGCTTCCGAGCTTACCAAAGGTAACAAAACAAAAGCCATGTGATCGTTCTGAAGAACGAAACATTTATGTCTCCTGTTTTTAAACATTCCTAAACAGAAATTAGTTTCAGACATCAGGGAATATTTTTGGTTCCGTGTCTGTTTGTCGGTCTGTTGGTCGGTCGTTTAATTTTTAGGAACCAACAATCTTAAAAATTACTCGTCCGATTTTAATGAAATTTAGATTGTAGGTAATAATTTGCCCAATGTTGGTCCCTTGTAAATTTCAACTTGCTGTGTCTATTTGTTTCTCTTCAACATGCAAACAAACATACATTTTTTTACACCTATATCTTTTAAAGTACTCATATGATATTTAAATGATTTGTATGGTTTGTCGAAAGTAGGCCATAGTTGGTCTCTTGTAAGTTAACTAACCGTCGTTTGAATGACCTTTCTCTGTCTAATTCAGAATTAAACTTGTCCAAAGCAATTTAGATTGGGAGGTCTGTTTCTGCCCTGTTGTAGAATAGAACCAGAGTCCGTATAATCCTTCTACTCCAGACCTAAATCCTTGTTTGCATAGGCTCGTTGACTAAACATTACGTTTTAATTATCTCGTCATTTCTCTTATTTTAATTTTAAATTCGCTATTTAATTAAAGGAATTAAATATTGTGGTTTTTTATTTCAAATTATAACATTAAAAAGTTTAGACATATTTTTGTAGTCTGTATTAACCAATAAATTATTTATCTCCAGTAGGGACGAAATAGTTATTTATGCACCTAGGGAATAATGTAAGATATTATTTCCCGCTTGCAACTAAATTATCAAGGCAACTAAATCCCGAGGCGAAGCCGAGGGCCGAGGGTGTTAGGTATCTTAATTCCCGAGGCGAAGCCGAGGAATTAATGCCAATTAGCTCCCGAGGCGTAACCGAGGAAGATAATTATAACAAGGGAATAATAATGCATTATTCTCGAGGTACATACACAATTTTATCTCCAGAAAAAGTGCTGTATAAGATTTATTCAACAAAGAAAACATTTGTATTTCTTTATTAAACGAATTTATTACAGAATTTAAATAATATAAATGATTTAAATGATTTTAAACAATTAACAATCACGTTTAAGGTAATAAAACATATAAAGTTCAACGAAAGCTAAACAAAAGTAAACAAAACATCGTAGAATGACTCGCAATACAGCTGGGAGTTTAAAAGCAGTGTTGCCAACCTGATATCAATTCACTATATTTGCCATTCATTATCAACTATTTACAAAATAATTAGATTGGAGAACGTGGATTATAATCCCGTTTTTACATTATTTTCCCGTTTTTAAGAACAGGAATGAAAATACCAACATTATTACCTATAAACTAGCCCTGAAAAGTTACTTTATCTCCAGTAGGGAAAAAAAAGTTATGATTTTGAATTAGTTTGATTTTGAATTAGGGACTAAAACAGGTCTTTTCATCCCTGTACTCAAAAAGTAGGGAGAAAAAGTAAAAGTAGGGTGAAAAAGTAAAGTAGGGCAAAAAAGTAAAGATTGCAACCTAATTATTTTATTAATAGTAGAAAATGAATGGCTAATGTAATGAAGTTGTTGAAATCAGGTTGGCGGCACTAAGTTTTTCGACCATGTTTATAATCTTTGTTTGTAACCTGCATCTAACTCATTGGCGTAACTAGGATAAAAGTCTAGGGGGGGCTATGCCCCTGGGGGGGGGGGGGGGGGGTCCGGGGGCCCTTCAGGCTCTTATTATTTGTTCCATAATTTTACTAATATAAAATTTGAATAAATTAGTCACTTTTAAAATACACATCATAAACATAAAAATTAAAACGTAAACATAAATTACATTCACTCATAAATTACATACATACACTCTTTTTAAATTAAAAATAAAACTTGAATCCCCTTTGTTAGACCTGAAGAGACCCAAAAGAAACATACAAATATTGTAGTGTTTTTATTATTGAACTAATTCTAGAGGTTCTTTTTACCTAATAAAAATGTATGTACATTTTAAAAAGTATCGAAAAATGTATGTAAAAATAAGAAATTTAAATCTTCTAGTACAAGATATAAATTGTGTTGTGTACTAATATAAATTTGAAAATGTCTCAAGTACTTTTTTTCGAAAATATTTTTGCACACATTTGGTACATTTTAAAAAGCCTTTCCAACGACACCTCTGTCAAATCTGCACAAAGCCTTTCTGGTTGCGGCTACCCAAGGAGGACGTCCTTCACATAGACGTAGCTCCCGAAGTAGGAATCGGAAATATAAAAACAAAACGGAATCTTAAAGAGGATAATTTGAACCCAGTCCGAATTTAATTGCAAACGGTACAGAAGGTCAAAGTCGAAATTTTGAAAAAACACGATTTTTGTGAGTTTTTCAGTGAGTTACTCAACTACCCCCCTGAAGGTGCTAAAAAAGGGGATTGCCCTTACCCCTTGAAAAGGACATTTTAAGAGCATACGAAGCAGAGTAGGAGAGTAATTTTTTTTCTCCGCATGTACCTCTTATGTACCATCTTGTATTGCCTACCTCGAACTAGGAATTTAAAGAACCATCGAGTTTAAAAGCAAAACGCGGTGAGCAGCATTTCATAGGCTTTTAAGGCATAAAAGCCCAATGTAAGAATAGAAGCCTCATGTAGAAAAACGTTTAAAAAGAGTGGTATAAACGGTTTTTTCGCTTCAAAGGGTCTGAAACGTGAAACATTTTAAAATGTTTTTGGATCACATTTGTATTCTTTCCAAGGGCTTTCCAATGATATACCACACCCCGCACCAAATATCTCCGGTTTTCTGATCAGCGAAAAAAAAAAAAAAATCCCGATGTCGCCCTTAAGCCGGAGTGCAGGTAAAGAAAAGTTCTCGTTACCGGCGATGGACTTCTGCGGGATCTACAAAAGCCTTGAAAATAAATCTTAATTTTTCAATAATTTCAAAAGTTTTACATAAAAACGTGTTAAAAAACGCCTTTTTTGACCATAGACTATTTCCCATTGAAAATAAACCCATTTCCCGGCATATAGCATTTTCCCCTAAAAATAAACTATAACCTTGACAATTTCCAGAAAACTGCATGTCTCCACGACAAACACACTCATCAGTACAAAAAACACACTATTTCCCCCTTTAGGGCCGATTTCCACCCTTAAGGAATGGTTTAAAACTGCCCTTACCTAATGTTTGGTCAAGCGATTTTTAAGGTTCCTAACCGATTTTGACATTACCAACTCAACATTTTTTCCGAAAATCAAGAGGCGTGGTCAATACCCCCCCCCCCTCATTCGACGGACAATAAATTGGCGCCCCTGCCCCACACCACAGCTCGGTCGGCCTGCGGCATCCCTCGCAAAGACAGTCGATTTACAAAAATTAATAGACAGACTGACTAGTTTCTCGTTGGACGTTATTCAAACGAAAACAATAATCTATCAATACTTCAATAGTTTTTTTAAAGTATGTATTTATTTTAATGCATTTCGTTTTATTTTAGTACCAATGTCCGTAAAAAACCTACGTTCATTTTTTTTACTTTTCTATTTTTCTAGGGGGGGGGGCTAATTTTCGTCTAGGGTGGATTAGCCCACCCTAGCACCCCCCTAGTTACGCCAATGATCTAACTAACCTTCGATTTCAGTTAAATTCCAATTCTTATTTGTTTTAAATATTAAATATTTTATATCTGCTATTAAAAGTGCTAATAATTATTGTTATTTATTAAAATAATAAATAAAAACTGTGCAATGGACGAAAATGTGTATTTTCTTCCTACTGGAGATAAAATATTGTATGTGTCATTATTCCCCTCGCGATAATTATTATTATTAATTAGAGTTATTATTAATAATTATAGTTATTATTAATTAGAGTTATTCTCTCGGCTGCGCCTCGGGAATTAAAGAGTCTAATTCCCTCGGCTTCGCCTCGGGATATAGGGACCATGGTTCCTTCGGCTTCGCCTCAAGAACCAACTTTTTCGCTCAGGGAATAATGGCTTACATTACTCCCAAGGTGCATAAATAACTATTATTTCCATAAGGGATAAAAAGTTAACTTTTATCCCTAGTTTGCAGGGAGGAAAGTTACTCCTTGCACCAAGTCATGTTGAACAGGGAGTAATGGAAAATAACAAGGAGGAAATCATAAGGATTAATGATTCCCTCCAGTGTTACCCTAGTTAAATAAAGTACCCAATAAATAAACCCTAGGTAAAGTGTATTAATTTAAACGTGATTAATCTTATTTATTAGTGAATTATTAGGGTTTCGTAGATCCTTGTCGAAACCCTTTTGCTTGCCGAGGGTGCTGTGTCTGTCTGTCTGTCGCTCTTTGCTTCATATCACCCGAAACGTTTAAGGTAAAAAGTTGGAAATTGAAATATGTTCTGGTTTTTAGACCCGCACTTAGAAAAAATATAAAGAATCAAAATTTAATATGCGTATGCGCAATTTGCTCATAATAAATTTTGAAAACTGAAATAATTTTTTTCTTAATTCATGCAAATAAGGTATTATGGGTCGGTGAAAATGTCCCGAAAAATAATTCCCACTGTTTTTAAATTACAAATTTTGTGGGTGCACACGCGCAGTGCACCCAATTTATTTGTTTTTAAATTTTGAGTGAAGTATCAAATTAAAGCTCCTAAAGAGTAGGTTACAAATAACTCGGAAGTTAACATTATGGTTCTCTCGGCTTTGCCACAGGAACCAACTTCATCGATCAGGATACAATAACTTACTTTACTCCCTTTGTGCGTAAACAACTATTGTTCACTCGTGCATGAATATGTCTGTATGCAATAACAGTAGTATATGTAGTCTATTAATACTGTTGTCTATTAATACTGTTAATACTGTTGTTGTGTACTGAAAAATAAAAGAAATATGTGTGAGACTCACCCATTAGAAGTGAAACTTAAGTTCTAGAAGCAGAATAAACATATGGAATACGTGTATGAAATAGCACAATTACCCTTATTTGCATATTATATAAATCATTTATTAAATATCCAACATACATATTTATAAACAAGAGTTTACAATGCCGCCACAGTCAGATAACTTCTCAAAGAAACATAATTTCAATTAATAAAAAAAAAAGTCAGCGAATAATGAAGAAAAATATGAAAACAACATTAAAATATTATATTAATTGTTAAAATGTACATAATAATAATAATAATAATAATAATAATAACCGTATGTAATAATAATGCTCTTACATACCAATTCTATGTACAAAATAAATCAACTACCCCCGTGGTATAGTGGTTAGCAAGTGAGACTCTCTCCAGGGGTCGGGGTTCGAGGCTCGTCCAGAGGGAAGAATTTTTGTCATTGCCGGTCTAGTAGTAGTAGTAGTAGTAAGGGGGCGGGGAGGCCAAGCCTGGCAACTAGACCGCACTCGGGTCCTTTTTGCCAACCCCTGGTTTTTCACGCCCATCGAACCACCTCAGTCTTACCCTCAAGTCTCCTAGTTTGGGTAATAAAGGAGAGGATATCCTGCCATTTAAGTGTGACAAGTTCCTCCTCTCTGATAATCCCTGATCCTAAGGTGTGAAAGCGTAGTCTCCCATGTCCTTCGCAAGCTCCCACCAGGTGGTAGGCTGTTTCCTCTCCTTCACCACATACTGGGCATGTGGGGTCCTCTTCAATCTTTAATAGTGCCAGATGTCTATTTAGTTGACAATGACCTGTTAAGACCCCCACCATTTTTCTTAGGTTGGGTCTACTCAGTCCCATGAGCCATCTGGTTTTCCCTTTATCTAGCTTAGGCAGCATCATCTTAGTTTGCCTGCATCCTTCAGTTCTTGTCCACACCTTCCCTGCTTCCTCCCAGATCCACATTTTGATGGCCGATTTGGTTTGACCTCTGGACCAGTCAATAGCGGGCTCTGGTCCGCAGAATGGCATGGAGGCACCCCTTTTTGCTATTTCATCTGCTTTTTCATTTCCCGGTACTCCTGTGTGTCCAGGAACCCAAAGCAGAGTAACCTTCTTTAACTCTGCAAGCGTCTCTAAGGCCTCTTGGCATTCTTTGACCAGTGCTGAGTCTGCACTGGGAGCGCAGAGTGCCTTAAGTGCTGCTTGACTATCCGAGCATACTACTACTTTTTTAGTTCTCGCCTCTACCACCTCTTGCCTTCTTGCCACCTCTAGGATGGCGTAGACTTCGGCCTGGAAGACTGTGGTAAATATTCCTAGTGGGAAACTCTCTTGGGTGCCGGACCTTTCTAAGTAAAGTCCCGCACCTGACATACCATTCTCATTCTTTGAGCCGTCCGTGTATGCCACCAGAGTCTCTGTATCAAATTTAATTGCCGGTCTAAGTCGGCCGTCGATTAAAATTTGTATCACAGGCGAGTCTTAAAACAAAAACTTGCAATTTCGTTAATTTCACACCAAAAATGTTTCACTTGGACGAGTCTCGAAACGCGATCTTCGTTTCCCGATGGCAATTTCATCCAAGCAAATTTACTCTTCCACGGCTAAAGAAGTTTCACTTCAAAAAATCTTAGTTAACATGATTCTGCAAAGTAACAGTTTCGGAGATACCTTTGTCTTCGGCCTGCAAGATCGCCTGATTTAAACCTCCTAGATTTCTTTTATTGGGGATATTTGAAAACATTAGTCTAAGGTACTACTGTAAACAGCCTCGAGAAGCTGCAGCTACGAATTTATCAAAAATGCCAACAAATGAGGGGGTTTTTAGAAAGAGTTACGAATATCCTTCAGATAAAGATGTTGCACCTGCTTGGAAATGTATAAGGAGGGCTCCTTAGTGCCCACTTTAGAACATATTCTGTAACTTTATGTTTTGGTTTATCTAGAAGCTTCTTTTCAAGTTTGTACGTAATAAATAAATAATAAATAATTGCAAATAAATGTTTTAAAAAAAAGATTAACTCTTCATATCTTCATAACCGTTACTTTGCGGACCAATGCTCACTAAAAACTTTTTTGTTTATTTTGGTCCATACTTTTATGTAATGTAACTCTTTAAATTTTTTACACTCCATTTTTAACACCCTATAATATACATTTCAGTGCTCAACTTATCGTTCCAAATCTCATCTTAAATATTAAAGTAAATATTAATGATTGCAGAGAGCGTAATTAATTATCTCGATTCCTAAATAGTTGAATTCCTCTGAGAATTGTTCAAAAGCTATTAGAATTTACATCTCCGTCCTTATAGCAATTATGAATTATATCGATATCCTTGAAATTAATTATATTGTGGGATGTTTCAGGTGACGTCTAGAAACCTCGTTGTGGGCGAGACCATCTGCGGGTGTAGAGCACGAGCAGCGATAAGGGGCCCCCCTCAAAGTGGGGCCATAGAGGGGCCCCGACAAACAGAACCCCGAGACCAGCCATCCACTCCTGCCAAACTAAATCCCGAGGCGGATACCTTCTATTCAAAGAAACAGAAAAAAGATCAACAAGACGAGCCAGAGAAAGACGAGGATAATCCTTTGGATAATCTTAAACTTCACGACAGGTCTAAAGACAAACGTTCTTCTAAAACGCACGAAAAACATAAAATTAAAGAAATTACAGGTAACTTTAAACCATTTTTTTTTTATAAAAATAATTATTTTTTCACTCCTTTTCACAGTTCAGGTTAGTTACATATTAAAAACTAGGCATCGCGTGGCTTTATCATTGAAGTGAGCGCATTGCAATAAAATACTGAATATTGAAATTTGTTAATCATGATGAATGTCATAGTTGAAGATAAGTGGAAGAGGGTAGTGAGGGGTAGAGTGGGGGTACTCGGTACAAAGCTTTACTTACTAAACAAACCTATACACTATAAGAATCTTAACCACCCGTAATAGCTTTTCTATTATTATTATAAATGTATCACTTCATTACTCAAATACTACTGCTTGTATCACGTTGAAATTTTACATACTTGTTTCAATTGTACTTTAGACGATGTGTATGAAGTTTTATTAAAATCGTTACGTTAGAACGTAAGATATTGGTAAAAAGGTTGTTTTCTCTATTTTAAACGTTTAGGTCCGCTTTAATAGTTTTAGCGATCTTTATTAATTCATAGCAGTGTCGTTGTTGGTTTTACTACAAAAATGTTATTTGAAAAAAATGTTCGTCTCATCAAATAGGTGATGATAGAATTTTTTCCCGTCCTGAAATTCCAATTTTAAATTTGAAGCTCACGTTTACGCGAGCATTGCGCGCGATCTCTTGGACGGATCACGCTGTCCAACGAACTTAGTCTGAGTATTAGTAAAAGGAAGATGTATACCAAATTTCAACTAAATCGGGCAACTTTTACTCAAGTTATCGTCGGACACGTAAACGTTACACACAGACAGACAGACAGACAGACAGACAAGATGCATATTTCGTTGAATGTAAGAAGCTCGCTTACGCTCGCTTCAATAACGGTGTAGTTCTAAATTCTAAGAATACGATAGTAAAAATAATATATTTGAACGAGCGTAGTGAGTTCTTCATTTCAGAGACTTTAAGGTTTGAAAAGTAGTGTCTTTTTGTGTTAGTAGTAGGTGGATTAAAGCTATGTAAGTTTTCATCTAAAAATGTTTCTGGGTAGCCATATTGAAAACAAATATGGCATATATAAGATCAAAATGAAATTTTTTCTTCGTGAGTTCTTTATGTACCGCAGTACTAGTTTAACTATTGAAAATAATTATCTCGAACTGAAAACGTTAAATTGTTGAACTAGCGAAGAAAAGTTCTTTATTTCAGAAACTTGGGATTTTAAAAGTAAGTTTGTGCGTTAAATCAATTTAAACAACATTTACCACATTTGTGAAACCGTCTATTTTCTGGAATTTTCACACATAATATTTTCAAAATGGCGGCCAATATAGTGGACGACTAAACAAAACTATTTTTATTCAGCATGACCTGTTGTGCATCGTTTTGAAGACCATGAAGAGTAGGAAAAGAATATGTAACTAAAAACTACAAAATATTCATTCTTTCATCAGCATTTTGTAAACACATTAATATGGCCAAATTGTGTGTTAGGAAAACAAGTTAATGCTTATATATATAGCATGTTACATACCATTTTAAAGCTCTATTCTGGTAGATTAAGAATATATAAGTTCTTCCTCGAAATATGTTTCCTAATAGCAATATTGAAAACAAATATGGCCGATATAAGAACAAAATGAATTTCCTACGCGAGTTTCACATGCACCACATCTCTAGAATTAAATATTCAAATTCGAAGAATAGATTTTGATTAACCTTTATTATTATATGTATATTTACAAATAAATAAGATTTCATTGTAATTTTGTTTTACATGTTAAACGAGCAGTTATGTGTTAAAATTAAGTAAATTAATTTAGACTCTATTTAGATAAATTATCTTATCTATTTGAAGCCCAACAAATCACAATAATTCATTATGTTTATTAGAATAAATGTGGTTGCCTTAGCTTAGCAATAATAAATCATTTAGAGGTGAGTCATCGCCGTCGTCGGGACATTACTCGATTATATTAAACGAGCCCTTAGGACCGTGGCACGGGCTTAATTTTTTATTTAGAAAAATACTCTGCCAATTAATGTGGCACATAGCTTCCTCGCAAAGAAAAGACCAAATTAAGAAAAATACCTCGATAAACATAATCAAAAAGTTGGATCGGCGCGGCACTGTTCCAGTAAATATTTAATAAAGTTGAAGATATTTAAACATTTGTTGGAGAAACAAAGCCTCCAACAAGCACCAACAGTTAGCGCACATATAATTAATTTAATAAACAAATATAAAACTGCAACCAAATCGTATAAACCACTGTATAAACCGTTTTTTTTTTTATTTTACCCCCCTAAAAACTAAAAATAACACAAAATAGAATATAACAAAAATTAATCTACTAGCTTTTCAACGATATACATCATATTATAAAAGATTAACTTTAACATTTGTACCCCTGTACTCTGAGGTACCAAAATTATATTTTTAAAAAACAAACAATACAAAAGGGCATTCATTTAACTAATAAATACATATAAATATAAAACCTAATATCAAAAAAGTATTTAAACCCTTTAACCTACAACAAAATTATAAATCGGTACAAAAGTACATGTACAAAATTTTTAAAAAATCAACAAATAAAATAGCTTTAATGTACATATCAAGGCCTTTAAAAAGATATACGACACCATAATAAAAACCAAAAAAAGTGGTCACGTGACACGGCGCACGGGAAAAAGTTTACCCTCATGTTCTCAGCAAGTAGGATGAACTAATGAAATAAAATATACTCAATTTAAAGAGCATTAGTGTGAGATTCAATTGCTGAAATCAGAAATAAAATCGGCCAACAATTATAGAAACTATGGTCATTCAAAGACAAAAATGGAAAAAAATAAAACCAAAATTATCACCATCTAAGGTACAACCGATGATGATACGACAAAAACTCATAGGACTAAAGTTGTAGATCTTTTAAAATCAGTCACCACCTGTGCTATCCATTTTCTAATACGACTTACCGTTTAGCCGCAATAAGCCCCCAAACCAGCTTAAAAATCAAGTCACCCTTTTTTATTTTTTTAAGGGTGGAAGGAGGGGGAAAAGTGAACTTTGTATAATTATTTTGGTCCACAATACGGAGGTTGCGCGTCGAATGGAGCAAACCACAAGTCTCTAGCTCTTCTGGAAGTGGGTAAACATTAATGTCAGTCAGTAAGTCAGTTAGCCATGCGGCTTTATAATATATGACATAATAATTTAGCACGATTTAAAGTGCGCAGAAGGTTGAAATTAGGCAGGTGTTATCTGCAGGCTACTTTCGACAAACCATAAAAATTTCATAAAAATCAGATGATTAGTCTTAAAGATATGGCTGTAAATAAATGTATGTTTGTGAGCATGTGGATGACAAACAAATAAGCGCAGAAGGTTGAAACTTATATGGGACCAACAATGGGCTAATTATGACCTACCATCCAAATTTCATTAAAATTGGACGTGTAGTTTTTAAGATATGGTGGTTCGCAAAAATTGAACGACAGACCGACAGACCGACAGACCGACAGACAGACACGGAACCAAAAATGTTCCCTGATGTCTGAAACGGATTTCTGTCTTGGAATTTTTGAAATCGGAGACCTAAAATTTTTTCGTTCTTCAGAACGATCACATAGCTTCCGTTACCTTCGGTAAGCTCGGAAGCAAAAAGTAAAACTAAGTAAATTAATTTAGTTAAGTTATTATAGATAAGTTATCATATCTATTTAAAGACCAACAAATCTATAATAATTATGTTGCATTTAACATTCTTTTATTTGACAAAATGATATTTATGCTATCAAGCATTTCAAATTTCAATGGAGTTTGTACTTCAGTAGATTTAGAATCAAAGAATTATTAAACTCTGATGAGAACATGCAGACACAAATAAATCATCCTAACATTGTATGTACTCATATAAAATATATAAGGTAAGCACAACTCAAGATGGCAGCAGGGACCAGGGGAGAACGTGACATTCTTCTTACAAATCTAACATATAAATTATTTAACACTTTCCGACAAGAAACAGATAAGATCCTAAATAATTTAAATGATTTTGAAAAAGGACGGCAAATAGTGAAACTGTGAATAGGAAAATTTGTTCTTCTTTTTGCTTTTAAGCGTTGGATAATACGCTTGAATTACGCCACACACTTGAAACATTTGTAATCAGTGTTAGACAAGCCTGAACTAGTTTTTATTGGATATTTAGTTTTGTATCTAAAAAGTTTCAAAATCAGAAGATTTATCGATAAAGTTTATTATTAACTTGCAAATCATTTAATTTTTAATTAATTGTAAGCAAGAAAATTTATAATTAAGTGCTAAGAAAGAAACTTAATATATGACTTTAAATATTATCCTAATTTATAAAAAGATTCCCAGGTGTCCACACAATTAAACTTGCCTCACCCACAATTATTTGTTAGAGCGGAGCCTGACAACAACAACCTTCCCACCTTCAGCAGTTATCATATCAGTGTTACCAGTAATATTTGTCAAAACAGAGCCTGGCAACAACAACCTTCCCACCTTCAGCAGCAATCATATCAGTGTTGCCTGCAATATTTGTCAGAACAGAGCCTGGCAACAACAACCTTCCCACCTTCAGCAGCTATCATATCAGTGTTGCCAGCAATATTTGTCAGAACAGAGCCTGGCAACAACAACCTTCCCACCTTCAGCAGCTATCATATCAGTGTTGCCAGCAATATTTGTCAGAACAGAGCCTGGCAACAACAACCTTCCCACCTTCAGCAGCTATCATATCAGTGTTGCCAGCAATATTTGTCAGAACAGAGCCTGGCAACAACAACCTTCCCACCTTCAGCAGCTATCATATCAGTGTTGCCAGCAATATTTGTCAGAACAGAGCCTGGCAACAACAACCTTCCCACCATCAGCAGCTTTCATATCAGTGTTACCAGCGATATTTGTAAGAACAGAGCCTGGCAACAACAACCTTCCCACCTTCAGCAGCTATTATATCAGTGTTACCAGCGATATTTTGTCAGAACAGAGCCTGGCATCAACAACCTTACCACCTTCAGCAGCTATCATATCAGTGTTACCAGCGATATTTGTAAGAACAGAGCCTGGCAACAACAACCTTCCCACCTTCAGCAGCTATCATATCAGTGTTACCAGCGATATTTGTAAGAACAGAGCCTGACAACTACAACCTTACCAATGCTAAGCACCTATGAGCCGAATTTTATTCAAATCGGTTAATTCTTAAGCCATTTATCGAAAGACAAACACGCAAGCAAACTATTCAAAGTCCTATCATTCAAGTCTATGAAATAAATAACAACTATAAATTGCTCTAGATATATTATCTATTTCCATATTCCTAAGACAATGAATTAAATTGTCATACATATAACATTTTCTATAAATATTTTACCTTACCTAATATAATTTATCTTCAATCTTATATTATAAGTTTTAACTATTTTATCTAATATGTTCTAAATATGACACGTATAGAAATATATGGGATTAAAGTATTTTGGACTGGTTGGAATAACCACAATTTCTAATAATTTTATTACACGAGTTCCACGAAATAAGATGTTAGAGGCATCAAGAAAACATTAAAATTATTCCTGCGGAAAATGTTATCCTTTGTTCTACATTTCGAGAAACAAAGAGGATCTATACTAGGTTAAACGTATAATTTCACTTTGTTGTAAGAACAGAAAATGTAACTGACCTTTTTTTTAGTGTTTGGCAAAACGAAAACTTATAAGCACTAAAGGATTTCTTTTACTTGCTGTTTAAATTGGTTACGTGTTAATGTGTTTTTAAATCAAATGTTCTCGTAGGTTTGAAAAGTAAAAGCTTTCCCTAGAGGCAACTCAAAAACAGTATTAACGAGAAAATACTTAAGCTATCATCTTCTTTTACCTTCTTCTTCTTCTTTTTAAAAGGATTCCTTCCTTTATTTCTATTTTTTTTTTTTTTTTTTAAATAAAAAAATAATAGTCCACAGGCCACCATAAGAAGTGAGTCGCTGATTGATAAAGTTTTCTTACCTAATGGAATCGCTTATTTATGCCTTGTCCACCGATGAATTGGGTATATGGCAACTGGGCACTGGGCCATTTCTTTTTTGTTGACATGCCAAACTTGCCCTTCTGCGGGAACATTGAAAAGAGATGGATAAAGTTTTGATTTCCACAGAATCGTTTAATTAAATTATTTAAAAAACAGTGGTAAAGGTGGCCACCGATAAAAGTGGGCCGTTTGGGGTCTCCACCGCCCCAAACATATCGCTCTGCGGGGACGTTGAAAAGGCAACGGCCTACTCATATCGGTGGCCATCTTTACCACTGTTTTTTAAATAATTTATTTAAAGGATCCTGTGAAAATCAAAACTTTATCTATCTCTTTTCAATGTTCCCGCAGAAGGGCAAGTTTGGCATGTCAACAAAAAAGAAATGGCCCAGCCCCCAGTTGCCATATACCCAATTCATCGGTGGACAAGGCCTAAATAAGCGATTCCATAAGGTAAGAAAACTTTATCAATCAGCGACTCACTTCTTATGGTGGCCTGTGGACTATAAATAAAAACCGTGATTTTCTTTTTCTTTATTATATCTTGTATACATTCAATACTTAGGACTAATACTTTATAAAAGAAATTGTTACCAAACTTAAAATATTATTAAATAAAATCTATATAAAGATACTCTCTTCGTATTTTGAATTTTTACTAAATTTAAGCTGTTTTCCAGATAAGTACAGAGGAAGAAATAAAAAGAAATGATTATATTGATATAAAATTTTTACCAGATGAAATTTCTAGTAAAATCAACACTCAGACAATATAATTAACACTTTTAATTATATATTTGAAACCAACATTTTTTTATGAAAAATCTTATTTAACTATTAAAAACAAAATAAGCTTTATTAACCTTTAAGCTAATTAATGATAATATTAGATTAAACATCATTAAATTGTATTATCAATGAAAGTTTGTACTACGACCTTCATTAAACTAGTGATATCAGTTCTCGTTGTAATACTTATTACGTTCAATAGTGTGTGTAACTGTATTTCTTTATAATGAAAAATTATTTAAAATTAGTGAAATTACCTACACAGAAAAATCTATAAATCTACATCAAATTTCTGACCAAAAATATCAAGTAAACTTAGGTCCTATGGACCTTCGTTTTCGAGATATATCGCGGTGTATCGATTTTTTCATTAAGGTCTTGTTTTTAACCATAAACTACCTAATAAATAAAAATCTAAATAAGATAAAAAGATGCGGTTGGCAGCAGCATCGTAAAGAGCATTACATTTTCTTTAAAAAATCACTAATTTTAGTACTAAATACGTTTAATAGCTTAGTGATAATGCAAGACAAATATTAAAATTTGAAATTATATCAAATGTTTATACAACTTTGAGCTTCCACAACTTCTATATTTTTAGAGCTAACGCAATTTTTAAAATGCTTAAAAAACTGCACAATTTTATAAGCTTTAATTCGATATAGTATTATTCACTTAGTTGTGTTCAAGTAAGTGTTCATAGAGAAAAATAGTAAAAACACTATTATAGGAAATCAACTTATTAAGTAACAGCTCTATGAATTTTCCTGCAATTTTGAAATTAAAATATGATTGTTTTCTTATTTCATTTATTGATACATCCGTTCTATAATATTTTTCAAGTTATCGAAATAAAATGTCGAACAACTGGTTCTATTGCACCTCCTTACGAGAGCTGGTACTGATAATTTTCACAACACTCATATATGGTCTATTGCAAATCCGCATGTACCGAGGCCGCACCATTTTCAGCACCAGTTCTGTGTAAATGTGTGGGCTGGTTATTATTGATCACCGATAGTTGGACCTCATTTTCTTCAGGTGTCGAACTACTGGTGAAAATGTTTTAAACTTTTGAGAAAATTAATTTATTGGATTAATTGAGGACTTCCCACTTGATGTCAGATGCAGTATGTACCTTCAGTTGGATGGGTGTCCCGCCCACTTGCCAGAAATGTTAGGCACTGGCTGAATGTTAATTATCAGAGACATTGGATAGGGCGAGGTGCGGACTTACCTCCAAGCTCCTTAGACCTTGCACCAGTAGACTTTTACCTGTGGGGCCCAGTGAAAAGTATTGTGTACGGAACAATTCGTGAATACTAGGGAAGAACTAATGGATAGAAATATTGCGGTTTGAGCAAATAAAGCAGAAAGTTGAAGAGATAAGGAGTGCAACACAGAGCATTCCAAGAAGGTGTAGACGTTGTTTAAATGAAAATGGTGGTTATTTCAAAAACTTGTAAATAACTATTAATGTTGGGGATAAGTTGATTTCCTAATAGCGTTTTTTACTATTTCTCTATGAACACTTACTTAAACTGTAGACAATACTAAATCGAATTAAAGCTTGCTTATAAAATGCTTAATAAATATTTTTGATAGTATATTTGGATTCTACGGTAAAAAATAATAAAATTTTGTTTGAAAATTTTTTTTTATCTCCAATATTTTGCCCCCTATAGAGAGGAAAAGATAGTAAAATAACCCTTCCGAGAGTAGTAAAAAAAATAACATTTACTTATATCGTTGTAAAATCTAAACGCTTTGAGATAAATTAATGGAACTTGGGGGATCCGTACCATGAAAAGGGAAGTTTGTTTTCATTCAATCGCGCGCTTGGGGCAACAACTCATTTTGTCCCTAGGCCACTTAACTTCAAAATTTTAAATTGGATTTTTTTTTAAAGCAGATTTGGATTCTACGGTAAAAAGCAATAAGATAATTTTACTTTAAAACTTTTTTTTTATCTCCAATATTTTGCCCCCTATATGGGAAAAAAGTATAAAAATTGGTAGATTTCAGCGCCTGGGGGGAAAATTGGTGGTTGCCCCTAGCACACGAGTGGATGAATGCACACTTTCCGGTACTCATATAGAAAAGGGCCCCCCCTTATTGTTTTCTATACAGAAGAGTTTATATCCCTTAGTCTAACTACCTATTAAGACAAAGGGAAATTCAGTCCAATATGCTTTGGGACAAAGGAATATCACACTTTTGCATAAAAAAAAGTGTGTATTCGGTTGTCAGAAGGTGTATATATATATATATATATATATATATATATATATATATATATATATATATATATATATATATATATATATATATATATATAATTTGTGTTAGTGAGAGACACCAAGGGATGTGCCACGCAAACGTGCACCTTATTGCAGTGTGCAAGATCACGGTATTTCATTGCTGATTTGTTTTGCCAGCCAAGCAAGAATGGCGGTGAGAGCACGCTCGTCTCTGATAAATTCCTATATCTGATCTTCTTGATTTGGTATAGGTCCAGAGTTGGGTGGGCATCGTCGGGCCCCTGATGAGTCGGACGCGACGAAACGATGCAGGACATGGCGTAATGCCGAGCCAACAGCTTTGACGTATAGTCTAATGTTGGAACATTTCCTATGTGTCACTTTTACGTGGCACATCCCTTGGTGTCACTCACTAACACAAATTGTGTACCTTATTGCAGTGTGCAAAAGAACGGTATTAAATTGCTGATATATATATATATATATATATATATATATATATATATATATATATATATATATATATATATATATATATATATATATTAGATTAAAAAAAGGGGGGGCCTTTTCTATAAAAGTGCCCACTTTCCTTCACATGGTACAGATCCCCCAAGTTCAATTAATTTATTTCTAACCGTTTAGATTTCATATTGATATATTGTTATTTTTTTATTACTTTCGGAAGGGTTATTTTTCTATCTTTGCCCCTCTGTAGGGGGCAAAAGATAGAAGTAATATTTTATTATTTTTCACTGTATAGAATCTAAATGTGCTATCAAAAATATACAATCCAATTTAAATTTTGTAGTTGGGTGTCATGGGAGTTGCCCCTAACGCGCGATTGCATGAGAACAAACTTCTCTTTACATGGTATGGATACTCAAAGTTTCGGTTCAAAAGTCCGGTTAGTTTGGTTCAAAAGTTAAGAGGGGGGGGGGACTTTTGGACCACCCTGTATATATTGATATATTAATTATTAATAAATAATTATTAATTTATGTATTATAATACACGTAATGTATGTATATTGTATATAATACATACAGGGTGGGCAGGATAACCTGCCTCACTCTGTTATCTCTTATTTTTAAGATGTAAAAATGGTAAACTCACCTTGAATATTTGAATAGTTTTCCAATATTATGTAGTATCAAAAAAATAAATTCGTCGTAAAGTTTCGGCACTATCCCCTTCAACTTTTTAATCTTAAATCATGGGCGTAGCCAGGTTTTGACTTGGGAGGGGGGGGGGCAATATGTACAAAATCTTTAAATGCTAAGAGTGGGGGGGAGGGGGGGGGGGGTGAAGGAGTAGTTCGAAAAATCTTAAGGAAGGGGATTAGAGCCTCAAAACAAAGATAAAAAAATCGGGGGAAGTAAGAATAACCTCAAGCTAAGTAAATAATGAAATTTTAATAAATATTAATTCTTCATTGTTCAGTCTAAAGTGATCATTCATCTGTGAGTAACAAAACCATCTCTATATAAAAACAAATTGCACTTTTTATAATAATAATATAATGAATATAAGTAGTATAAGGCATAATAAGTAAATTTAGTCGTCATTTTAGGTTTTCTGTTCCAAAAAAATCGGAGATTCAATATACCTATATATATATATTTTTTTTTTTATGGCTTCATTGTGACGTTTTGAAAAGCGTTGAAAATCGGCAACGAGATTGTGGTCCAGTTAATAGATATTCAAGGTCAAAGGTCAACAAAATTCGGTTTTTGCGAATATTTCGCTTCCTATGGCTCGGACACCAATCAATGTAGTTATCAAAATTAAAGATACCAAAGTTTCCCAAAAAAAGTCTCATTCATTTTTTACGTACACTGGACGGTTTACGGAATATAGGGCGAAGAATATCTATGAATATCTAATATCCGCTGCCGCACCACTTTTTAGGTATTTTTACGAATATCTCACTTCCTATGTCTCGGAGAAAAATTAATGTGATTAACAAAAAGAAAGATTATTAAATTTTAATCAAAAAGGTCTCATTTATTTATTTTTTTATATTTCTGTCTATTGTACTTAAAAAATCAATGAGATTTTTTTTCGTGGGAAATTTCGTTATCTTTATAATTTTGGTAACCACTTTGATTAGTGTCTGAGCCATAGGAAGCGAAATATTTGCAAAAAACTGAATTTGTTGACCTTTGATGATGACTTGTGAATATAATGTCCAAACTTTAGGGGGGGGGGGGGGCCTTTGTAGTAGCTCAATGTGCATAGGGCCTCACACCACGATTTAGGCCTTAATAATTACCTGTGATGATTTTTCGACGAGTTTTCGATAAGTTGGCTAATGATCGATAGAAGAGAGAGAAAACGGAGCAAGGTAAGAGTATTAAGGGATATTCCCTCACTTTGTTGAACGTTTAGCCTCGGTCGAGTAGGTTCTTTGCATATGAGATAAGAATGCTCCATAAGTCATACACCGAAGATAGGAAGAGGGAACGACCAAAAAGGTGTAGATAATGATCCAGCATCTAGTTTTTGTATAAAGATGATATTTTATACTAAAATATTATAATAATCCCACATATTCTGTTTAGTTTTATTAATTATTATTGCTTCTTTTCTTCACCGAAAAACCTGATTCAATTCATATCTTTTCCGCGTAACATTCTTTAGCTGATAAATTGAGTTTTAAGAAACTTTTAGAATTTTTTAAGAACACTTTTAAACTACCTTTTAGTAAAAGTTACAATGTTTAATGAAATAAACAGACTTCATTATAATGAATTTAATTAATTGAGTTCTGTTATATAAGTTTTAGAATTAATTAAAAACTTTACCATTTTAAGCTGTAAAAAATAATGTTTACCATGATCAAATAGCTTAATTTCTTTAAGAAATATAAATAAACTTATTCTTACTGTTTTGTCTGTTATTACTACATAATTTGGAAGATGATTTTTCTTTGTTGAATCTCGCTAGTTCTAGCAAATAATTTATCTAAGACTAGTTAAACTTTTTGATAGTATTAATAATGTGCTAATTAAAACTTAGTACTAGTATATTAGCTTTAGGGAATTCCACAGTACAATATCTAACTCCATCCATTTCCTTTAGGTTAAACTGAAGGGTAAACTGATTGCAAGGAAATTAATTATTAGTGTAGTGGTAAGCCTGAGTATCCGCTATCACTTCAGTACTAATAAACAAGGCTAATTCATTGCCCTTCGAGTAGGTTCGTTTTATCTCTCTGGAGACTACTGTTAAAGGAATGAATAAAACAACGCTTGGTTTTCCGGTTTCAATCCACGTTTAAATTGTTTTGAAGTTCGACATTTCGCTTCCTCTTCTGGTTTAATCACAAGGGGTGTTGAGCATTGTAGGATTAACTTGAAGTAACAACAAGATAATCTGACGATTCTAAACAACTAAAGATAAATCCACTACTAGATGCATCAACGAAGATGTCGAACATTATGATGTTAGCTCCAAGCAAATAGAAGATATAAGCGGATGATGCTAAACATACTGAAGACGAATTCACTACTTTTAGATCAACAAAGATGTCGATCATTGTGATGTTACCTCAAAATAACAGGAAGATAAGCGGATGATGCTAAACATACTGAAGACGAATTCACTACTTGAAGCATCAACAAAGATGTCGAACATTGTGATGTTAACTCAAAATAACAGGAAGATAAGCGGATGATGCTAAACATACTGAAGACGAATTCACTACTTGAAGCATCAACAAAGATGTCGAACATTGTGATGTTAACTCAAAATAACAAGAAGATAAGCGGACAATGCTAAACATACTGAAGACGAATTCACTACTTGAAGCATCAACAAAGATGTCGATCATTGTGATGTTAACTCAAAATAACAAGAAGATAAGCAGATGATGCTAAACATACTGAAGACGAATTCACTACTTTTAGCATCAACAAAGATGTCGATCATTGTGATGATAACTCAAAATAACAAAAAGATAAGCGGATTATGCTAAACATACTGAAGACGAATTCACTACTTGAAGCATCAACAAAGATGTCGATCATTGTGATGTTAACTCAAAATAACAAGAAGATAAGCAGATGATGCTAAACATACTGAAGATGAATTCACTTCTAGAAGCATCGGTGGGATGTTAGCAACGTATTGGTAACTCTATTACTAAAGATAACATTATGAAGATACTTTTTAGTAGTGAATATGAAACGGGGAACATTCGTAACGCATATTTCATCGGAAACTCAAGGTTGTTATTATTCTTCAAGCCACGAATGCCAATTCTCACCTTAATTAAAGAGTTAGTTAGTTCTCTTGCCGCAGTCCTTTAATAAATCACTATAAATTATAAAATTTCCGATCTTTGTTTAGACTAAAATAAAATTAATATTGATATTCCCTGTGATCCTGGCACATTATTATTGATATTGGATTAATATCAATTGAAAATCAATCTTTAAACATTGATATTCCATAAAACCATAACGATACACAAAATCGTTGGGTTCAAGGATCAAAAAACACTATTAACTAAAATATCAATATAAATTAATTATAAATAATCAATATAAAATTAATGAATGTGATGGATCATTTAGGTGTAATGCATAAAAATTAATTAATTTACATTGAGTCGTTTCGACCCTTCCTCATAAGGTCATCTTCAGTCATAATCTTTATTTCTGTAATAACATCCAAAATTCATTAACATTTATGTCTTTACCAAATGTCTCGATGGAAATGAATTAATTTTTATGCATTCTGCTTCCGAGCTCACCGAAGGTAGAAGAAGCTATGTGATCATTCTGAAGAACGAAAAATTTTTAGATCTACGATTTCAAAAATTCCAAGACAGAAATCCGTTTCAGACATCAAAGAATATGTTTGGTTACGTGTCTGTCTGACGGTCTGTCGCTCAATTTTTGCGAATCAACATATCTTAAAAAAAAGTCCGATTTTATTGAAATTTGGATGGTAGGTCATAATTAGCCCATTGTTGGTCTTATATAAGTTTCAACCTTCTGCCCATTTCTTTCTCTTCTACATGCACATAAACATACATTTATTTAAACCTTTATCTTTATAAGTACTTATCTGATTTTTATGAAATTATGATGGTTCGTCAAAAGTAACCCGCAGATAGTCCCACATTAATTTGAACCATCTGGCGCTCTCTAAATTTTGCTAAATTGATACTTTAATACATATTATGTAAAAAATCACCCAATATCCTTCACTTCAAACCATCTTATCTAGGAGATCAAGTAATTGAGTACACGGACAGCTACACATACCTTGGTGTTAAGTTCTCACGTACACTCAAATTCGCTCTCTGCTGTAAAGAAATGAAAAAAAGAGCAACCCAAGCAGCCTACTACAAACGTGTATTTCACTTGCCATGGAACACTCCAAATCACTTCCTAAGACTAGAGTTGGAACTCTTACCATTAAGCACAATGGTTGTAAAACGCGCTCTTACTTGGCTCCGGACTGTCTTAGACAAACCACAAGACGACATCTCAAGGCTCTGCCTCTCAGCTCTCGTTAAAATAGACAACGAAACTAGGGATAAATACGATTATAACTGGTATACCCAGTTAAAAAATCATCTAACTAAAGTCGGTGCTGACAACTTGTCGGGTATCGACGGAACCTTAGGTATTTCCAAAAACCATGCTAAGAACATAGTGACGGCCTGGTCAAACCACTGCCTGTCGCAGGATGTAGAGTCAACCTTAGCTTCATCCTACAATCCTCTCTACAGACATATTAGTTCGCATGGGCTTGGGGAAGAATACATTTACAAAAGAGTATCCATTCATAAGCTAAGAATTATTTGCCAACTAAGACTAAGCAACAAAGAGAAAATATCGATTTACTTTAAAGGAATCAAGTATGGATTCAACACAACCGAACAATGCACCGTCTGCAACATGAAGGAACACGAGGACTTGCATCACTTCTTTTTCGAATGCCCACATTACATCAGTCTAAGAAACCACTACCTCAGACAATACCAGGTTGATCCACTAGACAGAAATAGAAACATTATTCACTTATTAGACAATATTAATTCATCCAAAATCAACGATATTTATTATTATACAATAGGTGCACTTAAAATCAGATCCTTTATAATTAACGAGTAATATTTTGCCCCAACTTCAACTAGAGAAGAAATTGTAGTGAATAAACTAAAGAAAAGAAGAGGATTGTGGCATTTCCACCATTATTTTTAAGAATCTAAAAAATAAAAGAATGTATTATTTAATTAAAAAAAAAAGAATATATATGTATTGTGTATATGTATGTGTGTGTGTGTGTGTATGTATGTGTATATGTATGTATATGTGTATATATGTGTATATATGTATATGTGTATATGTATGTATATGTATATGTATGTATATAAAAATAATAATAATAATAATAATAATGGTAAAAATTAATATGTATTAACATATTTTTGTATAAATTTTGAGTTTACAACGTTTTGATTTTAGTTATTTATTCATATTTTTATTTTATTTTATTTATTTATTTTTTTTTTTTAACAGCTATTTAATTTATTTTTTGTTTCATTTCAGTCGGATATATTTTTATGTACTATAATGAGCACTACTGATATTATTTGTTAAACATCTATGACTTTTTCTTTGTAAATATTGTTTCTTTTTTGGAAATTTATAAGTAACAGTGATGTATTGTAATTTCAACCTCTATTTGTACAGTTATATTCAACTAATAACTCTAACAAATATACAATTTCTAATTTCTAATTTCTAATGTAAAAAATCAAAAAAAAATTTGGCAGTTTTAAAAAACGGTGGAAAATTAAATAAATTTGACAATAATAGGTTTTAATAGCATAAAATCATTAAATTTTACGCTCGGGATCTATGTGCCACACTAATTGGCAGAGTATTTTTGCATTACACCTAAATAATCCATCCCATTCATTCATTATTTAATTGAAAAGGTGTTGATTCCAACGTACTATAAAATAGCTATGTTTATATGAAAGCTTTTTATTATTATTACTGGTCTTATATTACCTACTTTGCTTTGTAAGTTTCATCGCACATTTCCGTTTCCCCAATTTTGAACCACTTCCCGTGATTCAATCTTCCCCAAATTTTGCACATCGATACAACTAAGGTAAATAATACAGAAACCAAAAAAATTAAAAAAAAAAAAAAAAAAAAATGGCGTTAAATTTATTTACTTTTTAAGTTTCATCGCAAACGTATTATCCCAATTTTGAACCACTTCCCGTGATTCAATCTTCCCCAAATTTTGCACATAGATACAATTAAGGTGAAGAATACAGAAACAAAAAAAAAAGAAAAAAGTTTAAAATAAGACCAGTTTTCAAAAATGGTACTTTTTTTTATTAATAATTATAGTTAAAATCATTTCGTTCACGGTGTTGTTTAGATATTATACGTAGTTTTAAATCCTTAAGATTAAGATCATTAAATTTTCCTTTTATATTTTAGATAATGTGTTTAATAATGTTATCTTTGAAAAGTACAAAGTTACTTAATTTTTAAATGTGATGACTATCAGAACATAGTTGGTTGTTTTTCTAGCAGTATTTCTATAGGTGTTTCTTGAATCAGGATTATTAAATTTTAAAGCTCTACATATTCTAAAGATTTCTATTTCTAAAACATTCATATTAATTCTAAAATTCTACCCGTTTAGTTTTCCTATAATCTACTTTTTCGAGTTATTTACCACCTCCAATTTTCTAATAAAGCCTCCTGCCTTCGAGTAATACAGAAATGAGTTTTAAAGGCGAATAAATAACTAATAATCTCTCATACCTGTTTTCTCTCTCTCTGCTTATAACTTGGTTGGAAATGCTTAAAACGTCGAATACTAAACCAATCTCAACCCCTGAGGTGAAAATATCTGTCAGTTTTAAGCATCTCTTTACAAACTCCATTCTTTAATAACTTTGATAATTATAAATCGATATAAAATATCGAATTTTGTGATTATCAAAAACAAACTTTATTATCAACTGAATTACTCTGCCGTCTTTACTCAATAATTTCAATTAATAGTTTACATTACAATATTACATTAAAAGCATTAGAATGAATTCTTTTTACTTTTCCTCACTACTAATAGTAGGAAAAGTATTGTTTTCACCAAAAAATTTTTTTCTCGAGATTTCAACGGAATTATCCGTTTTAGGTGTTTTTAAGAGCTCCTGAGTGGTTTTCAGCATGACGCATGTATGTGTGTATGTGTGTTATCATCGTAGCGCCCAAGGTATTTAACCTAGAGAGTTGAAACTTAGCAGAAAAATCAGTCCTAACCTGTAGTTGTGCCGCCCAGAAAATCAACTTTTTCCGCCATCTTGAACCCAGTTTGCTGGGTCAGCAAAAATTTAAAAAAATCGTAATAAATCGGAAATGGTCCTGATCGAGTTGAAATTTGGCTCGAATGTACACTCTGTACACTAAATTTCATTTTGATTTTGGCCGCCATTTTGAAGTTATAAATTTTTGAATTTCTAAACTTTGACGGTTAATTATACTGAAAGAATATATAGGTTTTTGACATATAGCATATCGTTGGAACCGGAAAAAATTAAGGAACAAATATAAAAAAAAACCGATGAAATTTAATTAATTAGTTTAAAAGTTATAAGTGAATATAATTATTTATTAGTGCAATAATTTTGATGACGTCAAAGTTTGTTTAGATCTGTCAAAATACCGCCAAACTTCAAATAATTTAATAAAATATAGGTATTAAAAATAAGGTTTTTTTTAAGAATGATAATAAATCAGTTAGTTCAGAACGGTCACCCATCCAAGTACTGACCACGTCCAATGTTGCTTCCTCCTGCTGCGAAGCAGCAGGAGAGGCCACTTTAGTGGCCTCTGAAGTGAGGAAAAGTTCCGAGGTACCCCGTACCCGATTTTTTGTAGATCGAACTAACTTATATTGTTTAGTACTCAATAGCAATAAAAACAATTTGAAGAAAAATACTTAACCTTGACCAAGAAATCTTGGCAACCCTGAGGAGTGCGGAAGTGTTGTTGTTTTTGTGTCATTTCCCGGGCGCACATTGAAACGCAGGCGACAAAGGGCAGGGAGGCATAGTTCTTTTTAACCCCAGACATAGACGAAATCGACGGATTAAGACGCTGAGAAGTGCTGGTCTGCCTAGTGCTTGTGAATTTGGCGTCAAAATTCGCACGGTTTTGTATATATTTCTGCGGTTAAAAAAACTGGACAACCCTGCCCTGCTTCGCCTGCGTCTCAATGTGCGCCCCACCCGGCCTTGTTGTCAGTTTTTAATAAAATGTACACACAAAAACACACCAGAATTTCGCTATTTTAATACGTTTTTATAAGCTTGCTTTCTTGTTTGTTTGTCCGGTACAAATCTGGCAATCGATTTCTAACTAACTTCCCGAATAGCTAGATATTTGTCATTTTTAGCATAGCTCAGAACACGATGATAATGCATTATTTTAATACTTTTAGCCATCTTTCAGCAGAATTTAATTGGTTCAGAATTTTGCTGTATGAAAAGTTAGTTCGGAAAAAATCCGCAAGTTATTTTATTAGTTTTGCCATGTCCCATATTTACGAAATCTTTATTTTGACGGGTTTCAAATTTGTGCTTTTTGTAAATAAGAGATAAACATTGAATGACAGCAAAACAGGAAATATATCGATTATATTATTTATATTATTTCTAATATATCGATGGCCCGGTTTAGATTTGGTGTTGGGGAGATCCGTTGTACAAAGATTTGTCCTTTTATAGGTTTAAGATCAGCTCTCTAGATTCTAGATGGGTTCTCATGTATGTGAAGTAAATAAATTCGGAACTTTTTTTTTTTACTAACATGATATATTATATAACAATAACAATTATATTATCAACATTACATACGATTCAACAGAAAATTTAAAAACGTAGTATATAAAAAGTTCTTTTTATCTTGCGAAATGTATTTTGATTAATAATTGTCAAAGAGAGCCATCATTTAGAAAATAAAACAAGAGCAAGACAATGGTGATAAAACAATTTGCATCATACTGTACAGACTTCGGGAATACTCGGAAGTTCGAATTTTAAACGAAGCTAAGTTTACAATTTTTTTTATCAGTTAGTTCTTAGTGGGGGTTTAACACTAATAATATTATTAAAATTAAGTAAAAAGATAGATTAAAATAAATCCTGTTGGTAGGAATTGAACGCAGATCCCTACATTTGCTATTTATTCCTCTGTTTGTACCTTAGTGGCAATAATGTTGATCTGTGTTCAATCCCCAGTTGCGACTCAATTTTGATCTGTATCCCTTCTTCTTTTATAACAAACCCCCATGGAAACAGGCTAAATTTTATATTAAAAAAAAACAAGTAAATTAATTTAGACATCTATTTAGATAAGCTATTATATCGATTTGATGACCAACAAATTAAAACAGACATTAAATTTTATTGAAATAAATATGTTAAAAAAATTAGGGTCTTTGTAGAGTCTTATTTTTTTATTTGTTTCAATTTGATCAAACTTTTTTTGCAAATTTAAAAAAATCATGTTTAAATAATTTAATACAGAAGAAAAATGTTAGTTTAAAAGGAAATCTATAACCATAATAAATTACATCAAATATTTATAACTTCAATCTGTCTTCACAGCTTAGTTTTTAAAGTTTTCAAAGAGGGGGAATATAAGTTTAGCAGGAATAGTACTTGAAATTGCCAAATTTCTCAAACGAATACAAGTGAAAAATTAAAACTTTTTCGCGAGTTCACTGACTGTAAGAAATAAACTAAATATATTACACTAGAAGTATACTTATAATCTATTTTTTTTTTTTTTTTTTTTTTTTTTTTTTTCATAGTTAATTTATAATAATCTAAAAAAGAATACCAGAAAGAAGAAATTCTCGCACTTTATTTCTTTCTTTAAGGTTTTTCTTAGAATTTCTTATCAAAAACAACCTTAAATTTCAACTTAAAATTAATAATAATATAAAAAGTACTTTAGATCAAAGAGTTAATAAATTTAAAGTAACATTTGAAAAGTATTTTCTCTGACTTAAACTAAAAGAAATAAATAATAATACATTCTTATAGAGGAAAGAAATACTTATTTAGTTTCAAAAGAAATCTTGTAAGTAAAGATAAGTCTATTTTATTATTAATACAAAGAATCAGTGAAGTAACAATATTTATAAGAGCAATACAGATTGGTTTATTAGGAGGGGAAAATGTTAATATTTAATAAAGATCAATTGTTCAACAGTTTAATAAAGGAAGAGTGGAGAGGATAGTTCTTAAACAAGAGAGTTTGGAAGGGCTTTTGTGCTTGGAGTAGAAGGATCTGCGTTTCATTGGTCGAGTAAAAGGACCTCAGTGTGGACAGAAGGACGAGTTAAAGAAACCAAAATAAATATATACAAATAATAAATAATATATGCTTAGTTATATAAAGTACCCGGCCGATAGTGGACAGAAAGGCGAGTTAATACTCGCCCGAGTGTGGACAAAAGGGTGAGTTAGTATTCGCTCGAGTGTGGATAGGATGGTGAGTTAATACACGCACGAGAATATATGCTTAGTTATATAAAGTACTCGGCCGAGAGTGGACAGAACGGCGAGTTAATACTCGCCCGAGTCTGGACAGAAGGGCAAGTTAGTAGTCGCCTGACTGTGGACAGAAGGGCGAGTTAGCAGTAGCTGGAGTGTGGATAGAAGGGTGAGTTAGTACTCGCTCGAGTGTGGACAGAAGAACGAGTTAATACTCGCCTAAGTGTGGACAGAAGGACGAGTTAGTACTCGCCCGAGTATGGACAGAAGGACGAGTTAATATTCGCCCGAGTGTGGACAGATGGGCGAGTTAATACTCACCCGAAAGTGGATAAAAGGACGAGTTAGTACTCGCCCGAGTGTGGACAGAAGGCCGTTTTAGTACTCATCCGAGGGTGGACAGAAAGGTGAGTTTTTAATCGCTCGACTTGAGAAGAATTGAAGATTTCCAATATTTTTTTTGTCACCTGTCCAGTGTACGGTGACGAAGAGGAGACGACTTACCACATTATGTGAGTATGTGAAGGACATGGAGCACTGTGCATTCATGCATTAGGAGCGGGAGAAGTCAGATAAGAGGAGCTTGCCACACTAAATAAGTAGCAAGCCGTCCTCCCTTTATGTCTGAAACTAGGAAATTTGAGGATAAGACTGAGGTAGTTCAATGAGCGGGAGTTTTAGGGGTTGGCAAAAGGGACCCAAACGTTGACCAGTTGCTAGGCTTAGCGTCCCCACCCTCTTACTACAAATACTACTACTAGTACTCGCCTGAGTGTGCTACTCGACAGGAGTGCGAGTCGATGGCCAGATCCAGCTGGCAGGCGAATCGAGTAGTTTCGGCGGGGAGACAGTTTCTCGCCTTTCCCATTTTTATTACGGTCTCTTCTACTAGACCACTTACTCGCACAGTGTAATCAGGCGAGTGGCAAGTCCAGTAAAAAGACCGAATAGAGTTCTGCCTGAAGCTATTGTCCTGCATCCAACTCCAAAATACTCGACCAATGTGATCCAAGCTTTTTAGGGTTTCGAGGTCGTCCTAGAAATCGTCGTAGTTCGTCCGTCCGTCTGTCGCATCTTAGGGTCTATCTCCCGACCTACTGAAGCTATAGACTTGAAATTTGGTATACAAGTTAAACTTTTTTTCCCAAAAACTGAATAACGATTGCGGACATAAACACTCCAAATTTTTGAGATCAATTGCGAATATATTGCAATATTTTATATTTTTTGTAATTTTAAAGTTGGGTATCATTTCAAAGGTATTGAAATGTAGATTACAAATATATACCACGTTTCCAAAATGGCGGCCATTTTACAAACCCAATATGTACCCCCCCCCCCCCCCCCCCTGAACTACCCCATTAGGATATGGAGTGCATTATTAAGGATGTTTGGTGGCTTTTTTACCTATTTACTTTCTCATAGACGTTATACATAATATGTAGAGAGGGAAAGTATTGTCATAGCTCGTAAATTCGATTTTTAGATTTTAAGGATTTCTATGTTTTAAAAAAATTGAATTTTTGAAATTTTGTCTTGTCGTCTGCAACCAGTGCAAACACGTGGAGCATAAACTCCATTGACCGATTTTGGGATGAAATTTTGCATACACTTTCAGAAAAATCCTCATCGAGGCAAAATCCTGAAATTTATTTTAGCTCTAAATTGTTCGACACTGCCTCCCAATAACCCTGAAAATTTTATTTTTCAGTCTGTTTCGATAAGAAAGTAACCTTATAACTTGTTTTTCCGGGAAAAATCTTGTTTCCGTGATATAAGTTAAAAATCTGATTTTTGCTCAAAATCGAAAACGAAATGTACCTGCATTCACCTGTTAAAAAAAATGTTCGCGTGTTAAATAATGATTTAGGTACTTCTTTAGATTGTTACTCCCCAATGATTTTTTTAGAGTATAAATGCATATAATTATTAATACATTCCGTTAGACAAAAGGATATTTAGTCCAATGAACTTTGGGACAAATGAATATCAAACTTCTGTTTGTAAATAAATAGATTAGCAATATCAAGAAAAATATTTTGTACTTCTTTAGATTGCTACTCCCTTTTGTTTTTATAAGGGAAGTAACAGTCTAAAGAAGTGCCATGATTTAATGAAATTAGATATTATGGTATTTAATTCAGTGTAGCTGTATAATGTGAAAAGTATTTTTTGATTTTGTCGGACCAATACTTTTATTTGCAATTGATGAAAATCTAAAATTTAATGTAGATATTTTGATGTAGATCTGCGGTGGATCATACTTGTTTTAAATACTGCAATAATATACTGGTCAAATTATAATTTCTTTAATGTCTCTTTAAATAGTCAATGATTCGTCTCTCAAGGTTTAGTGACGTGATGTCATAGGTTCGGCATCACTGCTCTAGTTGTTTTCTTCCATATATTCTACCATATAATAAATATATAGAGTGAATAATAGATCTATCAATAAATCTATTGTTTGATGAAAATTAAAACTCACATAACATAAATTGAAAAGAAGATGAAGCAACTGGTGAATACAAGAATCATCAAAGAATTGTTGAGCATCAATAATTCTTGAAGACGACATTAATCCTGATAGCTGTATAGCCGGACTGCATGCTTACCAGTATTATTTTAAGGTACCACGTAGTCTCCGGTTATATAGCTATTCGGATAAAGCCTAGAAGAGGATCATCCCAAAGCACCAACTTCCATCTCTTATCATAGAATATTGAAATTGTAATAGATTGATAACATGTATATTATCAATTCATTTTTAGTTTTTGTGTCGTACAATTGTAAACCACATACGATTAGTTTTATACATTGTTTGTTTGGTATGTATCGAGACTGATTTTATTTCTTTAAAAATGTATTAAAGATATATTAACAATTAGCTGGATACCCGTGCTTCGCTATGGAGTGTGTTATTTTTAATTTAATTGATGGGTTAATAAACTACCATCAAGAAACATTTAAATTATTTACTATGCGAGAATATCTAGATTATTTTTTAAATTTGCAAATATCCTAAGTTAGTAATATCCATTCCGACTAATTAAGAAAAATTCGATTTTCTTTTGCGCAACATTTTGACCGTGTATGGGGGGGGGCCTTTATTTATTGAAAACTCATTTATATTATGTAAAATGTACTTTTTGTTTACGATTTCCAACAAAATCAGATTTATTTTCATCAATATCTTTGAAACTAGATTTTTCCCGGGAAAACGGCTTATATCGTTAGATTCATATTTAAAATGACTAAATTTTAGAATTTTTTAATCAAAATCTTCAAAACCGTTTTTAAGGAAAAAAAAAATCAGTTTTTGGGGGGTAGTGCACCAAAATTTGGAGGTAAAATATCTGAATAAGTAGGTAAACCACATTTCGCCAAAATCAACTGAGTAGTTTAGGCTGCAGATACGACATTTGACAGATGACAGACGACAGACAGACATTGTTTAAAAACCATTTTTTGGACTTAAGGGACCCCAAACCGTGTATATCCATCAAAATCTCAAAATCTAATTTTCGCGCCATCACAATACTTTCTCTTTATATGGGAAAGTAAAACTATCAGGCAATACAAGTAAATCCTGGTAAATTTATAGTGATAATATTAATATCGCTGATTTATCATTTAGGATAAAAATGTCTTTCTTTAAACTCAAATCAGTGTTGTTTTTTAGAAGTTTAAGATATCGAGTCTATTTTGCTTTTAAAGAGCACATTACAATGAACTTTCAAATACATTTATGTATTTGGAATACAAAATGAAGAGAATAGAGTGTCTATATTTGTTTGTAAGGTAAGAAACTGTAAGAGTATTTGAAAGGATTATAGTTGCCTATGTAATCAACTCAGTAGCCTCCTGTTGGTAGGGTCCTGCCACCTCCTCTACCTTCTTATTCCCTTACTTCTCTGATCCTTTGACATTTCAACCCTTTTCCTAGAAAATAAGAAAGAGTCCTGTATTCAAGCAGCCCTTGTAAATAATAGAGGGTGTCTCCTTCATCCGCACAGACTGACAGACAAAGCTCTAACCATCTACTTTATAAAACATTTATAAGGAAAAGACGACGATTACAATAAAAAATAGGACATTTTAAAATGAATTTATCTGAATTTATAAAATATTAATAAAAATCGTTTTTAAATAAAAAAAAAAATGTGTGAGGCTCTCACGCATTAGAAGTGAAACTTAAGTTTTAAAATGCATTGCTCTCTTTCATTTTTTGACGAATTTATTATTTCAGTATTAAGAAATGGTTATGGCAAATTTAATTGAAAAAAAAAAAATATATTGCTACGCTAAGGCAACCACATTTATTCCAATAAAACTAAATGTTTGTTTTGATTTGCTGGTCTTTAAATAGATATAATACAATTAATCTGTAAAAATGTTACACTTGGACGAGTCTCGAATCGCAAACTTCGTTACACGATTTCACTATATGAAAAAATTCACTCAACCGCCGCCAAAGAAGTTTCACTTCAAAAATAATAGAAATTCTGAGAATTTAAGAGAAAACTTATTAATCTAATATTTTTTTTTTTTTTTTTTTTTTTTTTTTTTTATAATATTCAATTTTAAAAAGAATTCTATTTTTTAAAAGATTACAACAATTGATATATTTGTTAGCCATCATAACTAAATAAATCGAAATTAATACAACTTTTCCTCCATTCGACCATTATTCTCTTCAACATTCATTCTAATAATTATATTATAAGATAAAATCGAAGCACATGATAAAAATAAAACAAAGTTATGTTCACTGACAAATATAATACAATGTTCAACATGAATACTCGTCCGAGAGAACTCACGAACAAACTTATTGTATACATATTTTGTATTGTAATTGCTCTCATTCACCGGTATATATTTTTTGTGAGAATGCTTTAGAAATTGGAATATTTTCACTGAGGAAGCTTCTTGAATTGTTTCATTGTATTCAATAAGGCAACATTTGTCCTTTTTTCAATAATAAAAAAAAAAATTGTCAAAATAGATTTTTTTTTTTTTTTTTACTAAAAAAAAACATGATTTAAAAATAGCAGATTTAGTTATTGAACTTTTTAAAATATTATACTGATCTAATAATATATATCTGTAATTTAATATAATTCTCTTAACGAAACAGCTTAACGATTTCAAATATTTTTACTTGTTATTTATTATCTCCTGTAATACGTATACAAAATAGACGATTCCACTCTGATTCATAACTAAAAAGTTGTCACAATTATGATTAGATTATGACACATTGAATCATTCATTACTAATAGTTTTTATTTTTATCACTATTCAAAAGGCTTAACGAACCAGACTTAAACTTAACACTAAATGAATTAGTACTAATAAGAAAAAGCTGAGACTAGTACCACTCATAGGCGGCTGAAGGTATGGGCTTGGGGGGGCTAATCCCCCCCAAACATTTTGAGTGTTCAAAAAATGTTATCAGCTAAGAAAAATCACAAGAATTGTAAAAGGAAAGGCTAGATATACATAAACATAATATGAGCCATACTTATTGTTATTGCCATACTACTTGTTGTATTACTTGTTGATCGGTAACATTAGTTTAATAATTGTATTTTTCGTGAAACCATATATCCAGTGAAGTTGTTGTCAGAATATTTACTAGTAGTACAATGAATTACAATTAGTACAATGAAGCCAAGAAAACTGCATTTGGTGTAGATTTTTATGTTAGTTCAAGCTATATTTTGTATAAGTAAAGTTAAAAATACATTTTCTTAGTTTGCTCAAATTGTTATTGTACATTTCTTGCTCTCTAAAAGCTAATCAATAGAAATCAAAATCACTCTGATAAATTATTCCTTTTTTATTTTTATTACTTTTTTAAAACGATTTTTAGAAAGACGTTTTTCACCCGCGGAAAAGCCATTTTCGTTGCGTTGTCAGTAAACGCCGAAGGATTTTTTTCATGAGTATTCTTGGTTTCTTCGGGTTCGAGTGCTAGGTTGTTTTAAATAGGAAAGAAGAAAATATTTGAAAATTCAACCCAAGATAATTGCATGCCCCCACCAATTTTGATCAAATAAAAACGGTTATTTAAATAAGGTCGGTTGAAATCAGAAAAGAATAATTGAAAAATTACTAAGGCACTAAAGTAAACAATTACCAATCCTCTAAACCGTTTAAACTTGGCAAAATGGCACAATAATTATTATTTGGTTAATAGCTTGGATGAGTTTGTTGGCCTGAATAAATGCTCTGAGGCAGTTAATAACGTCTGCTGTTTAAAACTTTAAAAAAATTATTTCTTTTAACTTTTGAATGATTTAACTTTAAAAAAATCTGATTCCTCCATTTGAAAGCCATAAAATACTGCTCATTGTTTTTATGTAAAGGCGGGGATACACTAGAGCAATCGCCCCGAATGAGCATGCATTCAAATTTTTAATTTATCATTATAAATTAGTCTTTTTTCTAACATAACAGGTATAATAAACAGGTATATTTTTAGACACCAAAATACTTAAAAACATAATTTTATGTGTTAAATTTTTAAAAATGTTCCGGGAGAGGACCACTGGACCCCCCCCCCCCCTTCCATGAGGAGTATTTCACCCCCCCCCCCCCCCCGGTAGCGTCAGCCCCCCCAAATATATTGCTCTAGAGCCGCCTATGGTACCACTACAGTATTACTAGTACCATTACAGATTTGTGTAAATTACAATGAGGACAAAGTATCTCAAGAAAGATAAACAGAACTACACAACACAATATATCTATATGACTACTCATAACAATACACTATAGCCAAGACTACTCAAAACAATATAATTGACCGAGCGAAGCGAGGTCTATGTTTTAACTTTTTTGTTCCCCAGTCTTCCCCAGATACTAGACCGTTTTGCATTTCACTTGAAAATGTTTGTTACGCGCTTACGGCCAAACGCTTTATTAGATTTTCTTCAAATTTGGCATAAATGTTCTTCGAAGTCATAAAAAACAACGTATGAGTTTTATATTTAATGTATTTCATTTTTAAATTTTTTAAAAAATAAAACAAAAAAAAATATTTTCTAATTTATTTTTTGTTTATCTTGAAATTTGGAATGAATGTTACTTCAAGTTGGGAAAATAAATATATATATAGTTGTTTTTTTATAAAAAAAAAATTGTTATTAATTTAAAAAAATATATTATTTAAACTTTTAAAAAAATGTTTTTATTTTTTCTTGAAATTTGGAATAGATGTTCCTTTAAGAAATTAAAATCGCTGTATATGGTTTATTTGTTTAAAAAATGTTTAGAATTACCATAAAAATGACCTTCCCAGCAGGGAATCGAACCCGGCCTCTCACTGTCCGCGTTTAAAATTATTTTCTCAGAAGCTAGATTTTTCCCGGGAAAACAACTTATACCGTTAGATTCGTATTTAAATGGACTACTTTTTTTTTTTTTTTTAAAAATTAAAAATCGTCGGAATTGTTTTCGAGAAATAATGGTGTTTCAGAGATTTTGAGGGGGAGTGCCCCCCATTAACTTATAGCCTAAATTAATTTCTCGATTTCGCCTCGGGTTATCATTTATCCTCTAAGTAATTGAAATAGATTTTTATGGTTTATTTTTTAATTAAATTATTATAAATGCCATAAAAATAACTTCGCCCCAGAGGGGAATCGAA
The DNA here is from genome assembly GCA_951217055.1 of Gerris lacustris. Taxonomy (NCBI): domain Eukaryota; kingdom Metazoa; phylum Arthropoda; class Insecta; order Hemiptera; family Gerridae; genus Gerris; species Gerris lacustris. The sequence continues at coordinate 18,255,314 of OX578279.1, read as the reverse complement.
CCCCACCTCTCACTGACGCGTTACAATTATTTTCACAGAAACTAGATTTTTTTGGGAAATCGACTTATACCTTTAGATTCGTATTTAAATGAATCCTCTGTCCACATTTAATTTTTTTCTAATTTTCGCGAGGTCTACTGCGTTCGCTGAACTACTGGTATAACCAAGACTACACAAAACAATACAATATGAACAAGACTACTCAAAACAATACAATATGACCAAGACTACTCAAAACAATACAATATGACCAATACTACTCAAAACAATACAATATAACCAAGACTACTCAAAACAATACAATATAACCAAGACAACTCAAAACAATACCATATATCCAAGACTACTCAAAACAATACAATATATAATTGGTTGTATTGACTGAGATTTTGTGGTACCACTTCATAATTATGAGTAGAGAGATTAATGGAAAGTAACACTACAATATTGTCACCACAATTTTATACTAAAATATACACAAACGCATTTCGACGATAAAATAATCTTCAGAGTTGAGTGTTAACATAGTAAGAGTAAAATCTCTACTAGCTACATATTTCACAAGCTTTTAACTCTCACAAGCATTACTCTCTCTAGACATAATACAATGTTATATCCTAAAAAATTCTAAATCATTTAATATTCAAACTAGACAAAACAATACAATATGTATGTAAGACTAACAAAACAATACAATATAATATGCAAGACTACAAAACAATACTAACACACACATACCTACACTACTCAAATAATACAATATCCAAGGCTAATTAAAACAAAACAATATATCTAAGAATACTCAAAACAAAACAATATATCCTACACTCCTGAAATAATACAATATCCAAGACTAATCAAAACAATACAGTATAATCAAGACTACTCAAAAAAATATATTATATCCTACACTACTCAGATAATACAATATCCAAGACTACTCAAAACAACATAATAATATATCCTACACTCCTCAAATACAATATCCAAGACTAATCAGAACAACACAGTATATCCAAGTCCAAGACTTCTTAACCATTTATTCATTATTATTCAGACTACCCACTTTTTACGAAAACTTTTTTTTTTCGTTTTTTTTCTTTTTTAGTCAAGCTTTCCCTTGTTTCTTTTCAACATTAACTCGTTATTTTCGTCGATTCAGCCTATCATTACATATTTTTGCAAGTAAAACATAAAACTGCATGTAAAAATGACGTTTCGATTCTTCGTGAAAGGTTTTTATTAAGATTTTTGTTTTTATTAACTTATGTTGACCATAACTCAAAGTACTGAATTGATGAGTTTACTGCATTAAATACAAATTGTTTATAGCGATCAGTAAAAAGTAAAAAATAGAAATTGTGGATTTACCGACGTTTCGGAAAAATTGTATTTCCTTCTTCAATGTATTATCATGAATGAATGTCAGCAAATTTAATTGGGATTGGTTCAGTAGTTTAAGCTCTCAGACAATCACTGTTTATCAAAACACTTTTTTTGGACTCGCAAGTGACCTTATAAAGTTTAAATCCTATCAAACCACTCTTTTGGACTCGCAAGTGACCTTATAAAGTGTAAATCCTATCAAACCACTCTTTTGGACTCGCAAGTAACCTTATAAAATAAAAATCCCATCAAACCACTTTTTTTGGACTCTCAAGTGACCTTATAAAGTGCGTAAATTCATCAACATTTTCGAAATATAATTTTTTACAATACGAGACTGTATATAATTAAGTTATGTATGTATGAACGGTTTGAAAAATACTCTGCCAATTAATGTGGCACATATATAGCTTCCTCGCAAAGAAAAGACCAAATTAAGAAAAATACCTTGATAAACATAATCAAAAAGTTGGAACGGCGCGGCACTGTTCCAGTAAATATTTAAGAAAGTTGAAGAAACTTAAACATTTGTTGTAGAAACAAAGCCTCCAACAAGCACCAAACGTTAGCGCATATATAATTAATTTAATAAACAAATATAAAACTGCAACCAAATCGTAGAAACCGCTGTATAAACAGTTTTTTTTATTTTACCCCCCTCAAAACTAAAAATAACACAAAATAGAATATAACAAAAATTAATCTACTATGCAAGAGCTTTTCAACGATATACATCATATTATAAAAGATTAACTTTAACATTTGTACCCCCTGTACTCTGAGGCACCAAAGTTATATTTTTAAAAAACAAATAATACAAAAGGGCATTCATTTAACTAATAAATACATATAAATAAAAAACCTTATATCAAAAAAGTATTTAAACCCTTTAACCAACAACAAAATTATAAATCGGTACAAAAGTATATGTACAACATTTTTAAAAAATCAACAAATAAAATAGCTTTAATGTACATATCAAGGCCTTTAAAATGATATATGACACGATATTAAAAACAAACAAAAGTGGTCACGTGACACGGCGCACGGGAAAAAGTTTACTCTCATGTTCTCAGCAAGTAGGATGAACTAATGAAATAAAATACACTCAATTTAAAGAACATTAGTGTGAGATTCAATCGCCGCAATCAGAAATAAAATTGGCCAACTATTATAGAAACGATGGCCATTCAAAGACAAAAATGGAAAAAAATTAAACCAAATAATAACAAAATTATCACCATCTAGGGTACAATCACCATGATGATACGACAAAAACTCATAGGATTAAAGTTGTAGATCTTTTAGAATCAGTCACCACTTGTGCTATCCATTTTCTAATACGACTTACCGTTTAGCCGCAATAAGCCCCCAAACCAGATTAAAAATCAAGTCACCCATTTTTATTTTTTTAAGGGGGGAAGGAGGGGGAAAAGTGAACTTTTTATAATTATTTTGGTGCACAATATGGACGTTGCGCGTCGAATAGCGCAAACCACAAGTCTCTAGCTCTTCTGGAAGTGGGTAAACATTAATGTCAGTCAATGAGTCAGTTAGCCATGCGGCTTTATAATATAAGACATATTAATTTAGCACGATTTAAAGTGCGCAGAAGGTTGAAATTAATCAGGTGTTATCTGCAGGCTACTTTCGACAAACCATAAAAATTTCATAAAAATCAGATGATTACTCTTAAAGATATGGCTATAAATAAATGTATGTTTGTGAGCATGCGGATGACAAACAAATAAGCGCAGAAGGTTGAAACTTATATGGGACCAACAATGGGCTAATTATGACCTACCATCCAAATTTCATTAAAATTGGACGTGTAGTTTTTAAGATATGGTGGTTCGCAAAAATTGAACGACAGACCGACAGACCGACAGACAGACACGGAACCAAAATTGTTCCCTGATGTCTGAAACGGATTTCTGTCTTGGAATTTTTGAAATCGGAGACCTAATATTTTTTCGTTCTTCAGAACGATCACATAGCTTCCGTTACCTTCGGTAAGCTCGGAAGCAAAAATTAATGTAACTTGGGGAATCCGTACTATGTAAAGGGAAGTTTATTTTCATGCAAGCGCGCATTAGGGGCAACAACCCATTTTGCCCCCAGGCCACTCAACTTAAAAATTTAAAATTGCAGTCTATATTTTTGATAGCAGATTTCGATTCTACGGTGAAAAGTAAGAATATTTTACTTCAAACTTTTTTTACTTTTCTTAAATACTTTTCTTGCTTCTTTTTTAACTTTCAAGTATAAAAATGGTAGATTTTAGCGCCTGGGGGCAAAATGGCAGGTTGCCCCTAGTACGCGAGTGGATAAATACCAATTTCCTTTTACATGGTACGGATCCCCCAAGTTTCATTAACTTATTTCAAACCGTTTACATTTTAAAACGATAAAAGTGTTATTTTCTTACTATTTTCGGAAGGGTTGTTTCTCTATCTTTGGTCCCTTATAGTGGGCAAAATATTGGAGATAGAAAAAAGTTTCTAGTAAAATTTTATTATTTTTCACCGTAGTCCAAATATGCTATCAAAAATATACACTCAAGAAAGTGATGATATACACTCAAGGCAAAGTGGGTGATTGCCCCTAGTGCGCGATTGCATGAAAACAAACTTCCCTTTACACTTTACATGGTACGGATCCCCTAACTTTCATTAATTTATCTCAAACCGCTCAAAAGTTAAGAGGGAGAAAGAAACTTTTGGACCTCCCTGTATAATATATTAAAGAAAATGTAAACAAATAAATAAAAGAAGAAGAAAAAAACATTACCTAATAACCTATCTAAACACAGCTGCTAAATAAAATAAAAAGGATATCATTAAAACAATTAACACTAATAAAAATTGTAATTACAACAAAGTTTCAATTAATTAAGTCCAATAATTAAATTAAGAGAAGTAATTAAGCGTTTAATTGATAAACTTATTGTATATAATGCACGTAATACATTAAAAACCTGAACACATCGAAACCAAGTTGTCCAATAAAGAGATCTCGTGAATACAAAGAGATTCTATTCCCGGGGAGAGGGAGAATCGTGAACACCTGATTCACAACCTTGAAACTGTTTAAGGAATAAAAAATTGTCACCTCGCAGGCGGGACTTGAACCATAACTTCATGTGTTTATGCCACAATAGTCTGACAACTGAGAAAATTAGCAATGTTATTTTTACAATGTCTAGTGTGATCGCAAGAGAACATTGTGAAATGGCGTATTTTTAAATCAAGAAAGTTGAAATGAATGACAGCTCTTTATTTAGTCCCAAAAGATTTAAATATTATTAAAGGGAAATGGAGAAAGAAGAATTTTGATTATCGACTCGACATGGTAATGTACAAATACAGCTGCAGAAAATTTAAATTATTTTATGATTTTCATTTGTTTATAGCCTCTCTTATTGTTATCGAATCACGGCTACGAATTTTTTTGACGTATTTTTATTGGTCTTCCTTTATTCCTCTTATTTAATGTAGGTATAGAATGTGTTTGAATCTCTATGCATGAAACAGAAATATTTTAATATTAATAGTATGCTTCAAGCAAAGAAAAAGTTATATTATATTTATGTATCATTGACGCTATATATTGTTACCCAAGCAATAAAATCCCGTTTATATAAAAGCTGTAATGTAAAGCCACCAAACAGCTGTAATATATCTGTGGCTCGATAAAAAAAAAACAAGTTATTAAATTTGGTGGCAGTGAATTTTTGCGTTTTTTTTTAAGTGGGCGGAGGCTCGAAGACACGTTTAGAAATGTCAAGGCCAGTGTCACTGTCCTCTTGAGTGCGCTTATTGTGTCTGTCCGTCTGTCTGACGGCGCTTGGACTTACCTTCCATTATACTACTGACCACCACCTCACGCGTAACTAAGTAGCCTCCACGTGTCTATCAAAGTACCGGCAAGTTTCACTTCTTAAAAACTAACTCCATACCAAACCAACTGTTGCTCTTTCTGGACAAAAAGCACCTGACTGAGTTATTAAAGATCTATAAATCCTTCTAAACTTTAGTTAATGCCAATGAAAATGTATAGAAAACTACATTTTAAATTTGCAGAACTAAATTGTTTACGTAGAAAAAACAATTAAATTTAAATGCCTTTAAATTATAAAATGAATATGAAATTTCTAAGAAATTCATTAATAATTATTATTATCTATAACAAATGAAGCAACAATGTAAAAAAAAATAATTGTAATAATAAAATAAATAAAATAAAATTTAATAAACTTAATATATACGTAATTAATATGTGCAATTATAAACTTCAATACATTCAACTAACTTAGTTGTTTTAACCGAGATTTTGAATAGTTTAATCATTATGAATAAGTCTTAAATAGCAAAATTAATCAGTTTTTAGGAAATAAATAATTAAATAATAAAATAACAGCTATCATAATACTCTAAAATAATATCGAAAAACTAGTGCTAAAAATTGTTCTCTATTAAATATAAAGCTATTATTATTGTTTTCTATTAAATATAAAGCTATTATTATTAATTGTTTTCTATTAAATATAAAGCTATTATTATTAATTATTTTCTATTAAATATAAAGCTATTATTATTAATTGTTTTCTATTAAATATAAAGCTATTATTATTAATTGTTTTCTATTAAATATAAAGCTATTATTATTTTTATTTTATTTATTTTTCCACAATTTTAAAAGGTTTTTCAAATTTATTTGTATTTCTCAGAGTATATTATTTATTCTATAGGTAATATTGGGGGTTGAAATTTGTTGATTAAATTTAATCTGTAGAACCCTTCAACTACGAATATATATCTATAATATACATAAATATAAAAACACATATTCATAACAATTAAAAGAAATTAATAGAATAAAATAAATAACTGTAAATAGACTGATTTAATATCAAACGTTAAGTATAACTGAATGGATTTTATGGCATTTGATATTTAACGAAGCAGAAAATTGAATGAATTTTATGGCATTTGATATTTAACGAAGCATAAAATTGAATGAATTTTATTACGTTTGATATTTAACGAAGCATAAAATTGAATGAATTTTATGACGTTTGATATTTAATGTGAAGCATAATTGAATAAAATTTATGACCTAATCAAGTCTTTAAAAATCTTTGCGTCCTCAGGGATTCTGGTCCTGAATTTCCCTCTGATCCAAGAGGGGGGGGGGGGGGTCTAAAGGTTTGCTTAAAAATAAAAGCCCCAATTTTACAGATGAAGAATTATCATATCAGAACTCCCTTTGGGACATCACTGAGCGTCATCAATCTTGAAACTTCGTCAAAATTAATTATAATTTGAAACATCTTTAATAGGTTTATGATTTTACCAAAATTCATGCACATCTAGATTCTAGAACACCTCGCTCTTAAGCCTACCATGTCTCTAAAAACCATCTCCACCACTTATATTCTTCTTTATACCTTCAAATTTAGATGAATTGAGATTAGACCACTGTTAGACTCATGTTAACTTCCTTCTGCACACATTTAATATTGAATAAAAAAATACGTATGGCCTCGCTGAAAATTGAAACAAGTCCAAGGAACCATACTTTCAATTTCTAGATGGCCCGTATCATTTTTATGGATTATTTTTTAATGCTCACATCATAGGTTTTTAGTGGCACTCATATTTTGACATCTATCTCATTATTGTTTATTTTTACAGTCATATGATTTAACTACTAGCAAATTAGCATACGTTTTATCCTTCCCCTTGAATTTTAATGTGTATATGCCATTTACTTTGTCTAAATTGCGAACAATCTGAATAACTAATGTGGACTGGGGGACACCTCAATTCAAATAAATCCCTTTAAAAAGGTTATTCCTTTATCGGATTGCAGGCTTACTTTATATTGAAATTTCTGAGAAATAATTATTTTATAATTAATACAATTTGTGCCAAATATTTTTTAGTGCGTTGACAGAGCGGGAAAGTAAAAAAAGATTGGGGTGGCAGCCAATGAGAGATTAGGATTGTAAAATCCTGAACTTTCATTGGCTCCCCACTCCATTTTTTAGTTTCTTATATAAAGAGAAAGTATTGTGATGGCGCAAAAAATTCAATTTTGAGATTTTGATAGGTCCCCCTTTTGTTTGAGCCTGGAGCCTAAACTACTGGGCCGATTTTGATGAAATTTTGCATGAATGTTCAGGAAAATCATACCTGCTGAGGAGAAGTTATTTTTATGATAAGTTTTGATATAATGCCCAATAATAATTTAATGTACCCATGAAAACTAATAAAAGGGAAACACTTGGCTAAGCAATTATGAACTCGTATATGAGAAAGTGTGTCAAAGGTTGAGACTGAGTTGTCTCAGACTGCTGTCAAAACACCTAAACATTTGGCATAAACTGTAGTATTCTATTCTGTTGATTCGAAAATTATGCCTAAAAATGCCGTCTTTTCATTGACCCCTCTACCCATTTAGGAAGTAATGATAAGAATTAATGATAAGTGCGTAAGAGCTTTCTCTTAATATGTAAGGGTAAGTCAAGTGTTGGGACATCCCAATAACTTTTTAGTGTACTTGCGGAGAAAAACCAATCCCACGAAATGTTTGTAAAACCTTACTTTTTAGTGTAAAGGGCCCATACCCCTCAACATTTTTATATGTAAACCCTTACCGAAACACTCTTTGTTTTAAAGGTCGATATAATAAATGAACAGCGCAAAAAAGGTCCGCTGTCTTAAGCGGCCTACAGACAATCAACTTGGCTGTCAACACAGTTGTCAAACAATTTGACAACATTTAACACAGACATTACATTATTCATAGTTGTCTTCCGAATCTACAGTCTTTTCAAGTTAGTGTGGGGAGGTTTTTGGATTTTAAATAAGTGAAGAATTGTTATCCCTCGATAATAACATGAATTATGTTATGAAAAGGCTCGTCCCACATGATTTTTTATTTTATTTATCTTACTCCAACCTGTAGACTAGTGTAGACCAACTTCAAATTTCAACTACCAACCTATCCATATCCATAGACGAGAAACATTGAATTCAACTTGGTATATTGACGACATGATTGCTAACAAATTTGATTGTCTAAAGCAGCCTTTAATCCACTCCAAAGTGGCGACAATTAAAAAACCTAATTTTTGGAAATCCTTATGTTGAACTACTAATCTCTTAAAATCTTATCAGTGGTTGAGTATTTTTTACATCAAAATGTTATTGGGCTGTCCCAATACTTTTGACTAACCCCACGTACATAGTTATACATTTACATTCTTCAGCAGTCCTAGACATATAATTTCGATAATAGTCGATGATAGTACCCTTTTAGGTTTCTGTTCAAAGTACGAAAAGAAACCTTATATGGCTCTGTCTGTCTGTCCACTGGCATGTTTCAGTTCATAAACTACTGAAGCTAGGAACATGAAATTCGGCACACAGGTGCACTTCGGCATTTGTGACAACTGTACACTTTTTGGAGTTTTCACACTTAATATTTAAAGGTTATGAAGTGTAAAAAAAGAATATGCAACTATTAAAATTTCACACTTAATATTTTCAAGATGGTGGCCAATATGGCGGGTGACTAATAAAAAGTTTTTGGTCACCATGACATGTTTTATATCAATTTAAAGGTCATGAAGTGTAGAAAAAGAATATGCAACTATTAAAATTTTACACTTAATAATTTAAACTTAATCGTACAGAAACCGGTGATTATCGCCTCACGTATACTTACGTGAAGCGTTCTTAAAGTGCGGAAACACACTACCATCACGTCACGTGATATCACGTGAAAAAAAGTGTGCGTTGCTGATTTAGTAAGGTTTGTATACATTGCAGCTACACTATTATCACGTCACGTGATATCACATGATGTCACATGACCATTGTCCATATAAGTTTTTGTTAAGTAATGTAAGTAATCTGATGTATTTATGAACGTTTGTATAACCGTGAGTAACCTTTATCCTGTTCTTTTCCCGCCCTTCTTCCCTGAATTCTGTGTTCTGTATTCTCGTGTATATGTGTTGTGTAGTTTGTTACCTGTTAGCCTCGTGCTATTATTTAGTAAAGTGTTTTTATATTTATTGAGTTATTATATTTAATTATGGCCTTTAACTCTCTAAACTCACAGGTTATGGGCCCAGGTTACGGGGTTCCGGTTTTTAACGGACATGAGTTCAACAATTGGAAGTTTAGGATTTTGGTAGTGTTAGAAGAAAAAGGCGTTAGTTATGTGTTTGATGTAGAAGAAACATCTTTGGCTGGTGAAGAAAAGAAAAAATGGTGTAAGGACAATTTAAAAGCAAAGTCTATAATAATTGCGTGTTTAAGTGATAAGTGTTTGGAATCAATCAAGGACAAAGTTACTGCGAAGGACATAATGACCACATTATCGGACAAATATGAACGTAAGTCTGTTGCCACTCAATTACATCTTAGAAGAAAATTATTGCAATTAAAATATGATGGTAAAACCTCAATGGAGGATCATTTTAACAACGGTGGGGGCTGATATGTCTGAAAATGAAATAGTGTGTACCCTTCTTATGACCTTACCTGAAAAGTTTAATGCCATAATATGTGCTATTGAAACCATTGATGACTCTAAAGTAACTCTGGAATTCGTGAAACTGAGGTTACTTGATGAAGAAGTTAGAAGTAAATCTAGTGACAATTCAAAACTCTTTGCTGACACCCCGACTGCCTTTGTGAGTAGAAAAATCAGCTGCTTTAGATGCGGTAAGTTAAATCATACGAAAGCTAATTGTAAAGTTAATATGAAAAATGTTAAATGCCTTGGGTGTAATCGTTTTGGGCACATTAAAAAGAACTGTTTATCAGTTCCTCCGAGCAATCAGTCGGCTCATTTTTCTAATGCACCAAATAATGATAACTGTGTTGCATTTCTAACAGATCCTCAGCTATCACCAATGGATAGTAGTGATAAACCATATCAAAGATGTTTAACTTTCATAATGGATTCAGGGTGCAGTGACCATATGATAAACTCACCTAATTATTTTAATTATTGTACTAAGTTGAATCCTAAAATTATTATAAATGTGGCCAAGAAAGGTGAATCTGTTTCTGCTGAAACTATCGGAAATGTTCCAGTCTGTTTAGGGAGATTAAAAATCGAAATTCGTAATGTTTTATTTGTTCCTGAATTGAAGAGCAATTTACTTTCGGTAAGGAAACTAGTGGATAGTGGTTTCAATGTAATTTTTTGTAAGGATTATGTCTACATAGAAAAGAATAATAAAACAATAGCCAAAGGTCAGCGGGATGGATCATTATATAAAATTAATTTTGAAGTTAAAGGCCAAGATGGACAAGCTTTTCAGACTAAAGAGGCGATTGATTGGCACCGAAGACTTGGTCATGTCAATCACAAATCTCTCAATCTTCTTAAGAAGTCTGGTGTAATTGATAATTTTTATGAAATTGAAAAATGTGATGTGTGCATAAAGGGTAAAATATGCAGACTACCCTATCGCAAGAAATCTCATGGAACGTCTAGAGTTTTGGAGCTGATACACAGCGATGTCTGTGGACCAGTGACTCCGTCTTCAAGACAGGGTTTTAGGTATTTCGTCACATTTCTTGACGATTTTACTCATTTTATGGTTGTATATGGATTAAAGAATAAAAATGAGGTATTTGAGTGCTTTAAGAATTTTGTGACTGTGGTGGAAAATCAATTTCAGAGCAGGATTAGTAGATTAAGGACTGATAATGGAGGAGAATATGTAAACAACGAATTTATAAAATACTTAAAAGAAAAAGGTATACAATCTGAAAAGACTATCCCCTATACACCTCAGCTTAATGGTAAAGCGGAGAGGTTAAATCGGACAGTAGTAGAAATGGCACGGTGTCTCTTAATAGACAGCAAGTTACCCAAATTCTTTTGGATGGATGCGATTCGGTGTGCAGCATTTATTTTGAACAGGCTACCTACTGTAAATAATCAGATTCCGGCTTCAATGTGGTTTGGTAGAAAAATTAATTTAGATAAAATACGAGTGTTTGGGTGTAATGCGTATATGCATATTCCTGAAAATAAGAGAAGTAAGTTCGATAAAAAGGCTATTAAGTGCAAATTGATTGGTTATGTGACAAATGGCTACCTGTTGTGGTGTAACGGAAAAGTAGTTACTGGACGAGATATCATTTTTGATGAAGCACCTCAAGCTGAATCTCTGAAAATTAATTCCTTTATTAAAGAAAATTTGGAGCCTGAAGTTGAAGAAAAGGAAGCTGCGATAATTGAAGACAAATGGGAGCCTGAAGATCACGACAACTTAATGGAAGAAGATTGTTTAGCAGATGGAAGAGAAGAAGAAGGAAAATCGTGTACTGAACCCAGAGAAAATGAGGAAATAGTTGTAGTTCCAGAGAGAATGGTAAGTGAAAAAAGAGTCAGAAAACAACCTTTGTGGATGGATGATTATGTTGTTGGTATGAATGCTGAGTTGGAAGATTTACCTGAATGTTACAATGATGTTCTAAAGAAGGTTGATAAGGAAAAATGGTTGAAAGCAGTTAAGGAAGAGTTAGAAGCCCATAAAATCAACTCTACTTGGAAAAATGTTGGTGAAATTCCGTCTAGGGTTAAACCTATTACCTGTAAGTGGGTATTTACAAAGAAATTTGGAGAAAATGGAGATGAAGTATACAAAGCCAGACTTGTGGCTAGGGGATGCAGTCAGCAATATGGACAGGACTATAAAGACACCTACTCACCGGTGGTAAATATGAATACTGTCAGAACAATGCTAGCCTTGGCTAATTCTAACAATTGGGATATTCTTCAGCTTGATGTAAAAACTGCATTTCTTAACGGAACTTTAAAAGAGAACATTTTCATTAAACTCCCTGATGGTGTAGAACGTGAGGATTTTTCAATAAAAAAATTAAACAAGGCTTTATACGGACTTAAGCAAAGTCCTAAATTGTGGAATGAAGAATTCAATAAGTTTGTACTATCAATAGGATTCATTAGATCAAGATATGATGACTGCTTGTACTATAATAAAGGTAAAGATAAGTTTATTATTCTATATGTTGATGATATTTTACTGATTGGAAAAGAATTGGACGATGTAAAGAAACAACTGATGAAAAAATTTAAAATGAGAAATCTTGGTGAATGTAAGACTTTTATAGGACTGGAAATAGAGAGAGAACGAGAGAAAAACATTTTAAAAATCCATCAAACAAGACTTATCAATAAACTTATTTCAAGATTTGGACTCCAAGATTCTACTACAATGAAGACACCTATGGAAAAAGGACTTTCTTTAGAAGTAATCAAAGAAGTGGAACCAGTCAAGGACTACAGAAAGTTGCTAGGAGGATTATTGTACCTTGCTATCCATACCAGGCCAGATATATGCTTTTCTACTAATTATTTGAGTCGATTTCAAGACTGTGCAAGTGAAGAACATTTTAAGTATCTAAAACGGGTGTTAAAATATGTCAAAGGCACTGCTAATTTTAAGCTTGTTTTTACTAAAGATTTTAATGTCCAAGGTTACTGTGATGCAGATTGGGCAAATGATGTGCAAGGAAGAAAGTCAGTTTCTGGATTCTGTATTTATGCGTTTGGAGGTATTGTAGCATGGGGAACGAAGAAGCAACCAATAGTGACACTTTCAAGTACTGAGGCCGAATATGTCGCCTTATCCTATGTGGCGAGCCAGTGTAAGTGGTTAGAAGGACTTTTAACTGATATTGGTTTAAAATCAACAAGTATAACCATCTATGAAGACAACACCGGAGCAATAGCCATTGCGTCAGGTAATGGAAATCAAAAGCGCACAAAACACATTGACGTCAAATTTCATTTTATTAAGGAAATGGTGAACAACAAGAAGATTCAACTTAAATATATTCAAAGTGGTGAAAATTTGGCTGATATATTTACTAAAGCCTTAGACAGAGTAATGTTTGATAAATTTAGATTTAAAATCGGACTTTATTAATTTTTTTTTTAGTTTGAACAATTGGACAATTTTTCAATTTAAACATTTTTTTTTGTAATTCGTTTTTTTCTTTTCTATATTTTTTTTGTTTATGCTAAAGTTTAAATTGAAGGGGGGTGTTAAGTAATGTAAGTAATCTGATGTATTTATGAACGTTTGTATAACCGTGAGTAACCTTTATCCTGTTCTTTTCCCGCCCTTCTTCCCTGAATTCTGTGTTCTGTATTCTCGTGTATATGTGTTGTGTAGTTTGTTACCTGTTAGCCTCGTGCTATTATTTAGTAAAGTGTTTTTATATTTATTGAGTTATTATATTTAATTATGGCCTTTAACTCTCTAAACTCACAGTTTTAACCTTCTGCGCCCATTTGTTTCTCTTCCACATGCCCATAAATATACATTTATTTACGTCTATATCATCAAAAGCACTTATCTGATTTTTATTAAATTTGGATGGTTTGTCGAAAGTAGCCTGCAGATGGCACCAGATTATTTTCTAAATTGATACTTCAATTAATGTAAAAAATCAAAACAGTTTTGAAAGTTTTAAAAAACGGGAGAAAATTTAAAAATTTTTACAATATTAGGTTTTAATAGTATAAAATCATTAAAGTTAACATTATAGAACGTGAGGAAGCTATGTGCCACACTAATTGCAGAGAATGTATGAAAAAAGTAAAAGCACCAGAGTTATTGTACGTTTAAAACATAAAACGAAGACAATGACCCTTAAAGATAAAGAACTGACTAACCGGAAATAAACTTTAAAAACCAGTTAAAAAGTTCCACTGGAAGATATGCGTGAAGTTACGTTTTAAGATTCTGCTCATCCAAGAATAATTGCTTTCTTTCTTAAACGAACGTGCGGTAAAAACCGCGAATTTAAATTGAACGCAAATGCGAAGAAAGAAATGCGAAGTCTTAACTATTATTTGAAATATGAAGTTTTTCTAAAGTACACACAATATAAGAAACAATTTACAAACTCAACATAACTCAAACAATGTTTTTATAATATATTGTTCTCATTGCTCCCTGTATCCAGTGTCTTTCTGCTCTATTAATTTTAAAACTATTTTTTTCTCCGATTGATAAACCTAAGGTTTCAATTATATTTAAATTAACTACTCATATATATATATATATAACCTGGATATGTTTTAGCTTTGAGAGACAGAAGAAATTTTCTTCAAGCTAAAACGACATGAAAAATGTGACGCTTTTAAATATAGAGCCACGAAGTTAGAATATAACAGGAGGTAGATTGGTTTTCACTTGTATTGATTGTAGTACTATATTTCGCTGATAAGAAGTGCTGAAGTTTACTTTAGCATTCTATATTATACTTTTTAAATTTTATATTAAATGATATCAGAGCTCCTAGCGGACCAAATGGTAATCAAAATAGACATGGGCGTAGCCAGGGGGGGGCAGGGGGGGGCCATGGCCCCCCCCTAGGCCGGCTCAACTCTCTAAAAAAATACGATTATTATACATATACAGGTTAAAATAAAAAATAAATAAATAAAAAGTAAAAATAATTCTGTATAATAATAATAATATATATATATAATAATTATTATACATATTTATTTTATGGCTAGAGGGGGTCTTCAGGTAAAAAAAATGTAAATCTCGTTTTAGTTGTCAAGTTACTACAGCTGTGGCGTGGCTGCACTGGTTTGGTTAGCATCGCTTTGGTAAAAAATATGCCTATGATAGGAAAAGAAGCTGGACAATAATTATGTTATCCTTCTCTCAGCCAGTGGTACACCCAGGGGGGGGGGGGGCACATGGGGCCCGGGGCCTCCCCCCCAAAGCTAAAGACCTGAAATTTAAGTATGCAATTCCGCAGCACATTTTAAAGTAATAGTGTTGTGATAGTCAAAAAAATAAATAAATATAACAAGTAATTATATACCTAGTTAGCCCGACATATTTTTTTTGGCGTTTAAAAAGACGTCCCTCCCCCCCCCCTCCCCCTTAAAGCCAAAGTACATATACCTCCTAGTATATGTACGATGGAGCTCTAAGTACATATACCTCCTAGTATATGTACGATGGAGCTCTAAGTACATATACCTCCTGGGTAAAAAAGTGTCGTCTATAGTCTTTAGAACTTGGAAAAAAAATCTACCTAAAATTACGACTGCGCATGGTCAGAAATTTTTAGTGGGACGAATTTCTTCCCGACTATTATTATCCATTATTTATTTTGAATGAATGGTTACAATATAAAATTTTTAGATCATGTTTTTAATGAAATATTTTCTTGTTTAAGAGTTTTTATTTTAATCTACAGTTTTACTTTAATATATTAATTAAATTTAACTAAAATAGTTAGTAGCAGTCATTAAAATAGTTTTTAATTATCGAATAATTAATATTAATTAATTTGGAAACGGGTTCAATTGTAGAATAAGATTTTAAAAATCGCAGATACCCGACCTTTCGTAAGGAAGACTATTTTTACTACGTTTTTATTAGCTTGCTTTCTTGTTTGTTTGTTTGTCCGGTACAAATCTGGCAATCGATTTCTAACTAACTTCCCAAATAGCTAGACATTTGAAACTTTTAGCATAGCTCAGAACACGATGACAATGCATTATTTTAATACTTTTAGCCATCTTTCAGCAGAATTTAATTGGTTTTCAGCAAATTTTGCTGTACGGAATGTTAGTTCGGAAAAAATCCGCAAGTTATTTTATTTGTTTTGACATATCCCATAGTATTTGCAATCTTCATTTTGACGGGTCTCAAATTTGTGATAGATAAACATTGAATGACAGCAAAACAGGAAATATCGATTATATTATTTATCGATTATATTATTTATTATTATTTCAAATATGTATATCAATTTAAAAACGTAGTATATAAAAAGTTCTAATTATCTTGAAATTATTTGTATTTATTGACTGGACTGTTAGATACCCTACTAATTTTATTTGGTTATGGTTTTGCAATAAAACTCAGTATGGTTCTGCATATTTGATTCTTAAAAAACAATTAATTACTATTTATTTAAAATGAGAGATGTAGTAGTTCAGACAGTGGCGTAGATAGACCATTGGGGGCCCCCCGCAAGAAATTTTTTGGGGCCCCTCGCCAAAGAAAATCGATGAGCAAAAAAAAAAAAAAAAAAACAACCCCTTGCATTCAGGATTGGGGGCCCCCTCGACGTTGGTACAAGGATAGTAATTCCAGATATTTCTAGATTTGGGGGCCCCCCCGCAATGCGGGCCCATAGTTACGCCACTGAGTTCAGACAATATCTCTAGGAAGCGCTAACATCGCTTCAAGTACTCTCTGTCCAATCTTAAGGTGAACTATTTTACATTAAGAGTGGATTTAAACAGCAAGTTTTCCTTAAAAAAATCTATTTCAAATAAACAATTTTTTCCCCTATAATTAATAGTTCTATTGCGTTTTTTTTTATTAAAATAAATCCTTTTGAAAATATTAATAATGGTACTGTCAGACTCTTGGCATTTTTATGGAAAACACTTTTTTGGTTTTACATACACCACACACACACACAAATATATATATATATATATATATATATATATATATATATATATATATATATATATATATATATATATATATATATGTATATGTATATATCCAAAAAAATTAGCCCCCCCCCCTAAAGGCAACCCTGGCTACGCCCATGAAAATAGATTAATTATTCATAATGTCACACCTTAAGATTCATCTACTATATCAAGTAGACAAATTTGTACTGATTTTCTCCACTTCATGGAAAATCATTGAATTATCGCTACGTGGATTCAATGTCCAAAAATATATCCATGATTCAAAAAGAGATTTTTTTACTCTCCCATATAAAAAGCGAAAATGGGATTTTGATATCTTGATGGATTTACACGTTTTGAGGTCCTCTAAGTCCAAAAAAGTGGTTTTTAAAAAATGTCTGTCTGTCGTCTGACAGTGCAGACGCCTGGAGCCTAATCTATTGGGCCGATTTTGACAAAATTTGGCATTCATGTTCAGAAAAATCATACCACGAGGCGATATCGAAAAATGAATTCTAGCACCAAATTTGGGGGAGCTACCTACCAAAAACTCTTAAAAATACGTGAAAAAAAATTCTCGAAAACGTTTCTGACGATTTTGATTTAAAAAAAATCTAAAATGTAGTCTATATAAATGTGAATCTAACGATATAAACCGTTATCCGGGGAAAAATCTAGTTCATGCGAGAAAATTGCTTTAAACGCGGACGATGAGAGGCCGGGTTCGATTCCACGCTTAGGAGAAGTTATTTTCATGATACATTTTAATTAAATGTTCTTATACCTACGAAAACTAATATATGGAAAACACATATAATTATGAACTCGTATATGAGAAAGTTTGTCCGAGTTGTCTCGGACCGATTTTTTTACTAAAAATCGGTGGGATCGTTTTTGATTATTTGTGTATTTTATTTAAAGAAGAATTCCCCCTCCTCTTTCGTATTCCAGAGTTAAAATTGATTCCTCGAGGTATCCCTAAGCAATTACCCAACTGCTGTACTGTATATTGTAAATACCATATTTCATTGAAATCTATTTATTAATTTAGGGCTCTATGCCGGTATATATAGGTTTAGACGATAAACCGCAGATGTAGACATTAAAAAAAGAAAGAAGAAAACCTTTTTTTTGGAATCAAGAGACCTAGAACCGTGTAATTTCATTACACCCCACCACATTACTTGCTTTTTATAACCATCATACCCGAACCTTATAATTTTTAAGTTCAAATTAAAAAGATATTTTTTATCTGTGGTATAAACCACAATTCTCACTTTCTGTAAAGTAAAGATTAAGTTCTATAAGAAAGAGAAGCATGATAGAATTACAAATAGCTTCTTCTTCTTCTTCTGGAAGCAACATAATTGGTTTCAATACAATTTTTCCATTTTTTTTTCTTAAGACAACAATGCTCTCTATGGGATAAAATAAATGACCTACTTTCACGAAAAATAACGGATAAAAGATCGGATAAAGAACGGATAAAAATATAGATGAGGATAAATTTTTAAAAGAATTACAAAAAACCTTGCTTGAAAATAAACACAGATTGTAGGTTATCAGATTATTAAGTTTCGTTACAAGATATTTTTATAATTTATATATTAACAACAACAAAAAAATCTTTAAGTAAATATATAACCAATTTATTGGGACTTTCACTCCATTCGATTTATTGAAAACTTTAAAAATGGCTAAGAGTAAACTACAGTAATTTTTATCGAAAAATATTCATGATCAATATTTTACCCTAAAGCAAAATACTTGATTATAATTGGTGATATTACTTTAAAATAATTTTTTCTTTAATTTGTTTTTAACAGTGTCGTATTTTTTCTGATAGATGTTGTCTAATAAGGATTAAATATTGTAATAGTTAATATAGGCCCGCGGTAAGCATGTGCGATGCGCTCTGGGCCCAAGAGACACCCGCGCCCATGACCCCCCCCCCCCCCCCCCCCTCCCGATTTTGACGATATTTGGCATACATGTTCAGAAAAATCATACCCCGAGGCTAAATCGAGAAATGCATTTTAGCCCTGAAAAACGGTTCCGACGATTTTTATTAAAAACTTCTAAAATGTATTACTACGTATAAATTCGAATCTAACGACATAAGCAGTTTTCCCGGGGAAAATCTAGTTTCTAGTTCCTGAGAAAATAGCTTAAAAAGGGGGCGGATTCCCCGCCGAGGAGAAGTTATTTTTATGATAAATTTTCATGAAATGTTCAATAATAATTAAATGTAACTACCAAAACTTGCAATTGGAAAATACTGGGCTAAGTGTTATGAACTCGTATAATATCAGAAAGTTTGTCTGAGTTGTCTCAGACCGATTTTTTCATAGCAAATTCAAAAATTATATCCTTAAAATCTGCCCAATGAAAAGAACCATAAAATTGTTTAGTTAATTATTGTCTCATAAAAAGAGAAAATTTTAGTTTGATGGATTTACACGTTTTGAGGTGGTTTTTTGTCGTCTATCAATGCAGACGCCTGAAGCCTAAACTACTCGGCCGATTTTGACGAAATTCGGCATACACGTTCAGAAGAATCATACCCCGAGGCGAGAAATTAATTTTAGCTTTAAATTTGGATTTGGGGGCGTTACCCCCAAAAACTCTGAAAAAACATGAAAAAAAAATATTTCTCGAAAACAGTTCCGACGATTTTGATTAGAAAATGCTAAAATGTAGTCAAAACAAATCTGACAATATAAGCGGTTTTCCCGGGAATAATTTAGTTCGGAGAAAAAAGATTTTGTTGAGCCTAACCTCGTGCGCCCCAAAACCTCTGCGCCCCTGGGCCGGGGCCCACCGGGCCCATTTGTTAAATAGGCCCTGAATTAATTACATACTTGTTATGAAGCTACAGAAAAAAATGGTTGTATTATAAAAACATTATATTATGTTAGACTATTATTTGATTTGTTAGTATTTTTTATATTGTTAGTATTGTTATATTTTACTATGTTTTTATTAGCTTGCTTTCTTGTTTGTTTGTTTGTTTGTTTGTCCGGTACAAATCTGGCAATCGATTTCTAACTAACTTCCCGAATAGCTAGACATTTGAAACTTTTAGCATATCTCAGAACACGATGAAAATGCATTATTTTAATACTTTTAGCCATCTTTCAGCAGAATTTAATTGATTTTATCTGTTTGGCCATATCCCATATTTACAATCTTCATTTTGACGGGTTTCAAATTTGTGATTTTTATAAATAAGAGATAGACATTGAATGACAGCAAAACAGTAAATACATCGATTATATTATTTATCGATTATATTATTTATATTATTTCAAATATATCGATGGCACGGTTTAGTTTTGGTGTTGGGCAGGGGCAGCGATCATAGAATCCTTAAACGGAAAGATTTCCAACTCCCCTCTTTATCTACCTGTGTTAGACTACTAGAGCTCCACGGGAATTGGCGGTTAATATTGTAACTAAATCTTTTACACCATTCAAAAGATATAGAGCTTCTTAATTCAAAGAAATAAATTAATAAATTAATTTGTCAATTTACTAGATTCGAACCCGGGAACTTTCTCATTCTGAGCTATCGCGCATCTCATTCGGCCACCGAGGCTGTTTATTTTTTTGTATTGTTTATTTACAAAATAGTACAATTGTCAAAAGATCATAAGTAGTTTACAATTTTAACCACCATATTCTCGTGGAGCGCTAGTGCTCTTACACCTCTAGAATACTGGAGTTGGATACCCCTGGGCAGGGGTATCCAACTATAGTATTCTAGAGGTGTAAGACCACTAGCGCTGGTCGGGCAGATGGCGGTTAAAATTTTAAACTACTTATGATCTTTTGACATTCCTCGAATTCTAAAATATAAACAAATACTGGTTGTCAGACATTTGTACTATTTTGTAAATAAACGAAATTATTTTGTAAATAAGCCACGGTGGCCGGTGGCTGTGTGAGAGGCGCGATTGCTCCGAATTCGAAAGTTTCCGGGTTCGAATCTAGTAAACTGACAAATTAATTTATAAATTTATTTCTTTGAATTAAGAAACTCGAAATATTTTGAATGGTGTAAAATATTTCGTTACATTATTAACCGCCAAATTCCCGTGGAGCGCTAGTAGTCTAACACAGGTAGATAAAGAGGGGAGTTGGAAATCTTTCCGTTTAAGGATTCTAGGATCGCTGGTGTTGGGGGAGATCCGTTGTACAAAGATTTGTCCTTTTATAGGTTTAAGATCAGCTCTCTAGATGGTTGTCATATATAATGTGAAGTAAATAAATTCGGAACTATTTTTTGTTCTCTAACATTATATATTATATATCAATAACAATTATAGTATCAACATTACATACGATTCAACAGAAAATTTAAAAACGTAGTATATAAAAAGTTCTTTTTATTTTGAAATTATTTAGAAATTAAATTTGCAATTTAATATTTACATGTTTCTTACAATTCTGGACAACAACTATAAATAATATTGTTCAATGCTGTTAAAAATAACGGTGGTTTACTCTTCGTCATTTTAGTCCAAGATAGCGTGCAAAAAAGTGACTGACATCCAGCTAGAATTATAGCTGGATGTAGGATAGGTATTATTAAGCCGCGTCCACACCGGACGCGCATTCGCAAACAGGGTTTGCAAACAACCACAAACACGACGTCCACACCGGACGCGCATTCTTGACAAACAGGGGTTTGCAAACGTTTGTCCTTGTTCCCAGTTATTTTTCATTATTTTCTTGTACACTACATCATCAAGTAATAAATAAAACTATATTGCACTTGCATTAACTTTGTAATATGGTTCTATCAAAACGCGGTATAAGCGCCGGCTTATTTATTATCATTGGTGAGTTAGTAAAACATGACATAGTAAAAGAAGACGAAGTCTGGATGTCAAAAATAAATTCTCCTCGATCATCCCTGATTTTAGATTATTATTTCTACAAAAATAAAACGCCAAAACATATAAAAATTTTATACAAATATAAATCTGTTCTTTTGATGGAAAAAATAAAAATCAATGTACACTGAGAAAAAAGTGAGATGCAAATGCAAAAACTAAATATAGTCAATGCAGATTTGGTCACCGCAAAGTCAAATGCAATTGAAGCAACTGCATTTGGTTTGCGCCAATTATTTTTCATTTGTTTTTGTGGTTACTGCAAAAAGTAGGGTTTAGTTACGCCGGTTTAGTATCCCCAATTATAAATTAGTTGTGGATACTTATTTATAATTGTTGTTACTATTTTTTGTTTTATTTGTAGTTGCGGTAAATAAGTAAATCTTGAAAATCATAACGTTGTAACCGCATCTAATGAATTAGTTGAGGGCTGAAGTATCTGAGACTAACTTTGGTGATTACAGTTGCCGCAACTATATATTTGGATTTTACATAAACTAAGTTGACAACGCATGACTTTTAAAATAAAGAGTATTACATTATTAGAATAAAATTCATTTTTTACTTTAGATCTACAGAAAATATTTATATGTATTTTAAATGTTTAATAATAAAATTAAAATATTTTATTATTATTAGTATTACCCCAATTTTTTATGTTTAATCTTTATCTTTTTGTGCAAGCATACCGGGCCGCGCCGATAGGGGGTGCAGAGAAGAATTTGTAATCGATTATTCCTAATAGAATTAAATCTAATCATTAGATTATCATCATCGGTTGGAATCAAACTTTGATTCGATTAATGATTAAAATCGAATCAATTTAACGTTTAACAAAAATTAACATTTTCAAATTAACATGTATGTTTTATAATGTAATTTTGACCTAATCATTAATCGATAGATGTTGAACAAAAGACTAAAAGACCCATAAAAAATAAATGTATAATGTGTAATAAGATGCGTTTAAGATAACATATTAGAGTAGATTTCAGTCGTCAGTTAAGAGCTACTCGAAGGAATAGAGCTTTTTTTCTACTTTGTTAATCTGGCATTAGGGTATTTCCATGTCTCGTATTAAATGTAGATATTTTAATTTAAACTAAAGAGTATAAGGGATTAAGTATTCCATGTGATTGGACTTAGTATTCCAATGTAGAATGTGTTTTGTGAATTCTTCTACGGATTTAAGATTTTTTTTGGGATCACTATTGCTGCTAGATACCATAAAAAAATAAGAAAAATTGCCAAATTTAGAGAATTTAATGTTTGTAACAAATTTAAGGTTTGTATTCTCTAGAGAATACAAACCTTAAATTTGTTACAAACATTAAATTCTCTAAATTTGGCAATTTTTCTTATTTTTTTATGGTATCTAGCAGCAATAGTGATCCCAAAAAAAATCTTAAATCCGTAGAAGAATTCACAAAACACATTAAGAGTAAAAATGTCTCATTTTTATCTAGATAAAAATGAGACATTTTTACTCTTGGCAATTTATTTGTAGGGTCAATATTTTAGCGGAAATTCATCTTCAAACATTCCTACTTTGAAGCTTTGGGCGCTTATCGGCGACAAAATTATGGTTGTAGAAAAACCTTCAAAGAAGTAAAATGTCTTGCATTCATCCCTAGAATGCAAAACGTTCATTACAAATACGTCTTACTATTAACTTTTTTTTTCATTTTTGCGATAGCTCATATTAGATGGAACACCCGAAGTGAACAATACGACCAAAATGAAGTAAATCACACAAAAAAAGACACTCTGTTTTACCCCTTTTCACAAGAAAAGTACGCCAGGTTTCATTCATTTATGTCAAATGGTTCAAAATTTAAAGGAGGGAGACTTTAGGATCACCCTGTATAGAGGTGGTTAGAGGTGGTTAGAGGTTTCATTCATTTATGTGTAGCTTAAATGATTTAATCCAGCTATTTGTTTAATATTGACTTTCATGATGATAACATTTGCTAGCTATTCAGATAAAGTTTCTTAAAACAATCTTAAATTCTTGTTGAAAGCTTAAATTTTAAAAGGTAGAAATTTAAAATGACATAATTTTTTACCCGCCTTCAAGTTTCCAACCAACTCCTCCAAAAAAAGTATGCCTGTTCCCTCAGCTGAACTTACATTGGGGGTTTGGTTTGGATCAAAGAACCGCAGTGCGTATAGAGCGATTGGGCCTAAGATCTTTTTAAGGTTTTTAGGGGCGTTTGCTGGAATTTTTCCCTAGAACCAGGACCACCCTGTCTGATAAAGTTCTGAAATTCTAGTTCGCTCCATTCGCCTGTGTTTTTTTTTTTTTTGTTCTTAAACGATTTAATTTTGCTGTTAAGTGTTTAACATTGATTTTCATGAGGATAACATGTATTCGCTATTCAGATATATAGTTTAAGGTTTCCAGGGCCCCTATTAATGAACTCGGTTGTCTGAGGCCTCGGTTTTGCAGTATTTCATTTATTCATGGCATCTAACATACGAATTCGTTACTGAAAAGCTTGGAAAGTGAAATTGAGTAGCTCAAATTTGATGTAAAACTATAGTTGGCAGTCTGTTTTGCAGAATTTTTGAGAGTCATATCCGCTTTACTATAAATGTATTAACTGCAACTAAGCAACTAGGTACCCTTTTCATATTATTGGTTAGGACGAACGATTTAAAAAATACTTAGTTATGGATAGTGTTTTAACAAAGTTTATAGTAACCGTAAGTGATTTTAGTAACGGGAACTAAATTTGCAGTCAATTATGTGTTGTAACTATAAAGATAGTCGGAGGAGCTAATGTTCTAGTCACCATACCTAAGTTTAGTTTCCGTAACAGTAAAAACGATACCCGTAACTACATGAACCACTTCCGAGCATGCGCAGTTTCATTTTACGACACCATGCTGGCCAGATACAACTAGAATTATTGTCAGTCAGTTGTCAGTTCCTTGCCTACCTCCGTACCGTGAACTAGGGGTGGTTGTTTCTAGTTTATCTAGTACACAGTACTACCAGGTACAGGTACTCCATAGTACTTGTTACAAGTACCTAGGTACTGAAATAATGTTAGTTTTAATTATATGTAATTAATTATTGTGTTAATTTAATTATTATTTATTATGTTATCTAATTATAATGTTATTTTTTTTCTTTTATAAACGAGTATAAAAATTATGTAGTAATTTTAATGCAGTCACCATGTATTATTTAGTTATAATTTTATTCAGTAATTTTATACAGTAATTAATTTAAAGTAATAATGAATAATTTCTTAATGATTTTAATTTTTCAATACTTTTATTTTTATAATAATTTTAATTAATACTTTTAAAATTATATTGTAATTACTTTTTGTAGTAGTTAAATGTTTACTTTTCTTTTATATATTTTTAATAAATAAGCTTAAACAATTTGTATTATAAAACTGTGTCCAGGCTAAATTTTTTTATCCTTAAACATTTAGCATCATTAATTTGTCGCATATTCTAAAACTATTAAAGATAAATAAATTAAAAAAAAAAAAAAAAAAAAAAACCTTGCTGAAATAACAAATATTAATAAGTAATTATATTTTTCTTTTTTTTCTTTTATGCATATATAAAAAATATACAGTAATTTTAATGTAGTCATTATATATTATTTAGTAATAATTTTATTTAGTTATTTTATACAGTAATTACTTTTAAAGTAATAATTACTATTTTTTTAATAATTTTAATTAATAATTTTAAAGTAATACTTTTAAAATAATAAATATAGTAATTACTTTTATATTGTAATTAAGTATAATGTATATTTTTCTTGTATATATTTTATAATAAACATGTTATACACTAAAACGGTGTCCAGGCTAAATTATTCTATCCTTAATTATTTTGCATCATTTGTCTTTTATTGCAACGTTTTATAAATTTTCTTTACTTTACTGACTTGTTTCAATACAAAAGTTTGAACTTTTAAGTAAGTTCGATGTCATGCTTTATGCTTTGAATACTTAGTCAGTAAAGCAATGAAATAAAGAGTCACATTCAATGAGTAAGTATGAATTCAGGGTACTAGTAGTAGTATAGTTCCCTGTAAATGTCATGGTAGCTAACCATGGTGGGACCTATAGTAGTATGCACCCTCCGATTGCAAAATAGATGATTGTTTATACTGTTGAGTGTCTCAGGTTATGCAATTTATTAAAAGCAAACAAAGTTATAAATTTAAAAAAGATTATTATTGGAAGCAATCTAAAATGCTTCCAATAAATTCTACATTATTTTGCTCTCAATAAATTGCTTGGCCTAAAATACTTAACTGAATAAACAATAATATATTTTGTAATCGGAGAGGGCGTACTACTACAGGTCCCACCATGGATAGTTCCCTTAACTACTCTTTTGGTTCCTGCAACTATGCAGGAGCCAAAAGAGTAGTAGAGGGGAATATAATTATTGTTGAGGATGACAAACGTTATGTTTGGTGTGACTATATACATAATTGGGGGAATTACATTTATTGTTGGAGTCATTATGTTATACAGTAGCGGCAACAAATTTTGGAGTTACAGCAACTGTTAAATAGGCACAGCAACTATTGTTATAGTTGAGCAAACTAATTAATGTAGCTAGCGTAAAATAAATATTGTTGGGGTCATTAATTACACAGCAGCGCTAACAAATTTTGTAGTTACAGCAACTATTATTTATGTTCTGGCAAAAAAAGTGTAGTCGCAGTAACTATAAAAATAATTGCCGTGACTATACAGACTGTTGACGGCAACTAAAAACATTGTTGCAGCGAATACAGATTTTTTTCATTTAATAACAGTTACAAACTTTCTTGGTTACCGCTACAATACAAATTACAATTACAGCTACTAAAAGTCTATTGTTAACGGTCTACTAAACTCGACTTGTTATCGCAACGAACTTCTGGTGGTCCCGGCCGCAACAATATTTTTGGTCAGCGGCTACCCAAAAATCGCCTCTTTTTTTTCTCAGTGTAATATTTCGTCTTATGAGGGCCCATAGGCCTGTACCTTAAGTAATAAGCTTGGAAGCAATATAATTATTTTAAACAATAGTATGACGCATTTTTGGACTTTTATGTCATATATATATTTATCTATTTATCCGGTTATTTTTAATTTTGGTTTTACATAAACTCATCTCTAGTTTCATCAATCACTATATATTAATTAGTATATATTATTAATTATAATATAGTTATTTGATGCTATAATCATAAATAATACGAATGAAAAAAATATACCTTTCCCGGGTTAATTTTATACAAGTAGAAATCTGTTCTTTTGGTGAAAAAAAGATAAATATTCCCCCATAGGAGGCATAAAGCCCATAGGAGGTTCGTGCGCCCGTAGGCCTGCGCCTATAGTAATAAGCTTGGAAGCAATATAAAATTATTTAAACAAATAGTATGACGCATTTTTGAACTTATATGTCATCTTATCTATATATTTATCTATTTAATCCGGTATTTTTAATCTTGGATTTACATAAACTCATCTCTAGTTTCAATTACTATTTATTAATTAGTATATATTATATTGTTATTTGTAATTGATGCTAGTCACAAATAATACGAAAGAAAAAAAATATATTTCTTGGCTTTTCATGTCCAAACATAGGCTGTTTGCGAATACTCAAGGAGTTTGCTCAAAAAGCGTCCACACCAAACGCGCACAAACAGCAAACATCCTTTGATGTACCGACTCTACCCGGAGCACCCGCGAACACAAACAAGCATTCGTTCGTTCGCGCGGTGCCGTCCACACCGGCCGCGCATCCCTGTTTGCTAACACGATGCGCGGCCGGTGTAGACGCGGGACGCGGCTTTAGTAAAGCATCACCTGAGTGGTCGGTTAAGTTCTTCTGTGGGACTTGCCTGTCAAGGCATTTGAAGGAAACAAACCAGTGGAGAACGGACATGTCCCGCCAATTTTGGTGGACAGTGTGATTTTCATGATCCTGAGTACAAAATTAGTTAGTAGACCTAAAATCATGTTGATAGGTGACCACTTTGATTTGGATTATATTGATAGGTTAATATTAACCTATCGAGTGACAAACTAACATTTTGTTCTCAGGATCATGAAAGTCACATTGACCACCAAAATGGGTAGGATATGACTACTACTCTCCACCGTTTTTTTTTTTTTTTTTTTTTTTTTTTTTTTTTTTTTTTTCGTTTGTTTTTTTAGCTATGTCCCGCAGACGAACTTAGCCGACCACATATTCTTAAAAGGCACTAACAGATTAACTTGTACACAAAATTCTAGCTTGAAGTTAGTTTGACACTTTTTGAACGCCATCTCGTGGACTTTTTTGGTTTCCAATAAATCAAACACACTGTATACAAAAAAGAAAATAATCATATTTACGTAATTTTTAGTGGTTTAAGATCAAGCAGGAGGTTTTTTTTTTTTTTTTTTTTTTTTTTTTTTTTTTTTTTTTTTTTTTAAAAAACTGAATTTTTGATTGAAGAACCCAAAAAAGAAGAAATTAAATCAATTTCTTTCTTTTGACTTGGGATATATATTTTTTCTTAATATGTAAACCAAATTTATAAACAAAATGGGTTGATTATTTTTAGGCTCCATGCGTCTTTACAGACGACAAACATATATTTTTAAATACCATTGGTTTATACCTTAGATGGCCTTAAAATGTGTAAGTCTAAAACCCAAAATTAAATTTAACGCCAAACAATAATTTTACTTAATATAATATACAGGGTTTGTCAAAAGTCCAGGGACACTACAATAACTTTATATAGTGTATTAGCGAAGAAAAACCTAACTCATGGAATACTTATGTTTCACGTTTATAAGGAGTTGCCCCTTACAAGGTGTGAGGGGCAACTTTACTTCATTTTAAAGGTATTGATAAGAGAATAAGAACAGCGCAAACTAGAGGTCTCTACCTCAATCCAAGCTGAAATGGCGGCAAATCAAAATTTAGATGGAAGGTCATATTTAGCCCATTGTTGGTCCCATATAATTTCCAACATTCACTGGAACTTGAACATTGATCCTTACTCAAGTAAAGAAACAAAACAATTGCGACTGATTATTATGGAAATAAGGATTGGGGAGGGGGGGGGGGGGGGGTGAAATTGAATGAATTAGACAATAATGGCCCGTAAAAGTTACATGATACATGATTATATTACGGGAAGAGTCTAAATGACAACCTATTTATTTTAAAGTGCATTTATATGCAACTTTGACTTATTTGATTTTTTAGTTTTTTAGGTTTAAAAGTAAAAGTTACTCTACCCCTTTCCTTTAAAGTATTTTTTTTTTACAAGATATGCGGCATATGAAAAATTTCTTAAAAACAGTTTTGTTTTTTTGTTTTTTTACAAAGAATAACACTGAATTTTAGAGGGAGGGTGACGTAAAATGATATTTTCAAGGACACACGGCACAAATATGAATTTATAAAAAAACGAAACCAAAAATATATATTTATACTCAATACTCAAGGCATCATCCTTTTTCATTTAACACCCCACATGACGCATTTCCATTAAAAAAGTAATTCACCCATTAATCTTTAACCTCATATTTTTAAGGGATGATTTCATGGTGCTTCCGTTTATTGTTTCTGTGCTTGGGTTATTAAACATAGCATAACAGATGTTTCAATTGTTTGTATAGGATACTTATAGAATTAGTCGCGTTAACGACCGACAGACTGACAGACAAATGTAGGAAATTCTAAGGGTCCTTGGTTTTGCCTACAGGCCCTAAAAAGGATTATTTATCACATCTTAACATTAAATACATTTCGTGAGAAGAATAGTTAGTCATAAACACATTTAATTAAATATTAAAAAGAAATTCACCTTTTTGTTATTAATAACGCTTGAAAATCTGTCACTGTTCTATAAAAAATAAAAATGTCTACCTTAATAACAATAACATGTTTTTCAAAAATACTAGCTCTATGTAATTACGTCCACTATTGAAATCATAATTATTTTTATTTGTTAATTCCATCTCTGAAATTGCATAACTATGAGAAATACTGCTAAAAACTACCAAATATTAAATTATGATGTTAACTTATAGTCATAAAAATAGTAAACATGTGACGAAAATTGCGATTTGATGTTAATAAGTAGTCTTTTTTTGCTCGTGATATCATATTTGAGTGTTTACAGTTTGAATTCAATTTGAATTTCCCTCCACTTCGCGGCAATATGGCAGTGCTCCCGATAAAAAGAAAAAAAAAAGAAAAAGGAAGAAATGTGTCTCCCCCAATGTAGAGTGTATTTAATCAATACTTTGTAGTGTTAGTATTTATTTATTAAGGTGCGGAAATGATATTGAAAGGGTTTAAAGGTAAATTGACGTGGTTTTTAATATTATTTCTGTGAGTTTGGGAGGGAGTCGGTGTAGATGTCGCGCCTGTTATCGACTACACTCGATTTCCCATGATGCAATGTTTCTTTGGCATGTGCCTGCTAGGTCGTCCATTTTGCAAGGTTTCCGTGAGAAATTTTATATCGTGTGTTTAATAGATTCTTCTGTCGAGAATTTTTAAGGTAAATTTCTTGTCGAGTTGCTGCGGCGGTCTCGGTGACCGGTGCCGCTCTGTGTATTGTCACAGTGTTTTATTTGAGAGCTTACTGTGCGGTATTTGCCCTATTTCGGCCTGGCCGTTCTACCCTGTGATCTGGTTCGACTGGCTCGCCGAAGCCTCGTGCACATGGTTTCCGGGTCCCTTCTATTTTCCGATATTTTCGTCGCGTTTTCCGGATCCGTATTCGAGTCTTAAGGTATTTCTCGGAACCGTCTCGGTTTCCGTCTCTTACGTCACTGTTTCGCGAGTCCGAAAAAATATATCTGATGGTTTCAGTTATATAATAATATTTTTATGTGTCGTCTTGTACACATTATGGAAGATTGATCTACGACTTATTTATTGTTGTTTTAAGTATTAAGGTGCCGGATTGTGGTGGAACAGTTGAAAACAGTGAGTAGAAACGATTTTCTATTTTGATTTTGGTCTGGTTTCGGTTTTTTCAGACTCGTGATAAGGCACCGTTTCGGTTCCAAATATGGTGTATTCCGTGTTATTTGTCATCTCTCACCGGACGGAACACTCAGTTCCGTCTTCAAGTAGAGTTTTGTGCACGTTTTCTCTTCCCGTAGTTTAATTTATCCTAGTAGAAATTAATTATGTTACCTAATTTGTAAATAGCTGTTGAAGCTTTCGATAGGTTAACCGTGCCATTCCAATATGTGACCGTGGCTCGGGAAACATACGTTATTTTTATTATTAAATTTTACATTGTTACTGCCCGTTACGATTGCTACATATTGCCGTTGTAAATAAAATTTTCATTTTTATTCTTGTCAATAATTCTATATTTAGAAGATCATAACCTTATTTTAGGCAGCCATGTTTATTGTAGCCTACTTTTTATCGGTTAAAATTGCGTTAAAACGTCCGACATTTCAATTACCGAGTGTATAAAATAGTTGTTTTTCATTATAGTCAAGTGTTTGTGGTGAATATTTGAAGGCTTGTGTCGAATGTAATTTTAGTAGGTAAGTTTAGACCTTATTGGGAGGTGTCCCTTGCCATAGCCTCCTGTTATCTGTAGTCACGTTATCACAGTAGTTCCACTCCTTTCTCTCCCAGTTTTTTTTGTACCTTTTATTCCGTCCCATTTCATATAAGTCCGGCTGTTTTTCTTATTCTTTAAATCGAAAATTTCGGTTCGTATTAAAATATTAAAAGTGTAACCTTCTCGAGGAATTCGATACAGTCAGCAGTTATCAGCGGAATTATCTTTTCCACGCGACCTTGATTTTGTTCATCTCCTCTCTCATGTCTGCCGAAAAGTTATTTTTCTTGTAGGGAATTGATTAGTTTTTATTTTATGACTTGGAAGTGTTTCGCTAATTACTTTCTGACCGCACTTGGTGGCCTCCAATAAGATTTTTTTTACTTTTATATTATTATATTTGTTGCTGTACTTAAACTGTTTTACATTACTGTTTAATTTCGCTTAGAATCTAATATTCCATTCCTTTTTCAATCAAGTGATTTTTATGAAGTTTTCTGACGATATAGATTTTTTTGTTTTATTATTATTTTTTCAGTGAATAAGAAATTGAATATATTGCATCGTTAAGTATGATACTTACACAGAAATCTGTTCAAATAGGTATGTTTTACAATGTTTTTACCTTTATGTATAGTAGTAGCCTTTTTTCTACCTCCCATGTGCTTCTACCCCTACTCACAACCTTACTCAATAATTTTATATGTTTTCGTTTCACAAAATAGGTTTTAAATATTTGATAATGATACATTTTTGATAAGAATTTGAGTATTAAAGGTCAATCTGGGGTAATTATCTTAAATAATTCCCTGAAGTTTATTTTAATAAATGCCTGAGTATTACATGGATATTTTTTATTAGGTTGGGAATTTTCCTCTGTTTAAACATTCTTCTGACAAATGACATCACACCGTAGTTTAGAAGTCAGTAAATTCATTATTTAATACAGTTAATCTTTTGTCTTGAATCATCTTATGAGAAACTATAGATTGAAACACTGCCTCTCTAACCTTTTTTGAGCTTTTTAAAAATAAGATGAATAGTAACCTGCACCAAGTCAAGATTTGTTATATTTGCTTTGTAAAGTTTGTTTATTTACTCACTTCTATATCAGAGATTTAAAGATACCTATTTGAATTTTGACATGGTTTAACTGTGACTGTATTAACAGTTTTAAGGTTTTGACAAGGTGACAGGCGCGGTATATTGGTGTTGAATACTTGAGAGCACAGGGGACTGAAAAATTAATTCTATATTTATAGGTAGACTAATGAATGTATTCGATCATAGCCTTTTTTCTTAGCAATAACTCGTTTGTACACACCATAATACGTTAATACCAGAAAAATGTATTTGTCCATAACGTAATGGTCGACATTTTACTTACGAAAGGTAACGGAAGCTATGTGATCATTCTGAAGAATGATAATATTTTATGTCACCAATTTAAAAAATTCCAAGCCAGATATCCAGACATCAGGGATCATTTTTGGTACTGTGTCTGTCTGTCGCTCAATGTTTACGAACCAACATATCTTAAAAACTATATGTCTGATTTTAATTAAATTTTTATGGTAGGTCATAATTTGCTCATTGTTGGTCTCAAATAAGTTTCAACCTTCTGCGCCCATTTGTTTATCTTCAACATGTGCACAAACATACATTTATTTACATCTATATCTTTAAAGGTACTCATTCGATTTTTTATGAAATTAGGTTGGTTTGTCGATAGTAGACCGCAGATAGCACCAGATTAATTTCAACCGTCTGTGTACTTAAATTCATGTAAAAAAAATCAAAATAATTTAGAAAGACTTTTAAAAGAGGGTATCAATTAAATAAATTATTGAATAATGCCTTTTAAAAGCATAAAATCAATAAAGTATGTGATAGGATGCAAGGAAGCTATGTGCCACACTAATTGGCAGTTTATTTTGATATTATTACATTATTATCCTACCATTTTGTATTCGTATAAGATTTTAAAAGAGTTTAATAAAATTTTGCTATTCCTTTCGTTAACATTACGGCTAATAATATTGTTCCTTCCAATTTTGTTTCTAACAAAACAATTTGTCCATCCGTTCAGTTACAAGCTCTAGATTTAGTTAGACCAGTTTAATATTTCCTGTTGCTGCCAGGCTACATCTCATGCTGCACTTTGAGATTTATAAGCTTTCAAAAGATAATATCACAAGAGAAAAAATTTAGCATTTTGATAATAAATGTAGAACGTAGATGAAAAATGTAGTCGAAAGTAGATTTTCTCTGTTAAAGCTTGAACAATTTAAAGTTCTTTAGAATAGTAGCCTGCAGTGATTTTATTTTGTTATTTACAATCAATAAACTTAATTTTTACAAAATATGCATTCTATCTGTTAGTCAGTAACATTTATGTGCAGGATAACTTACATTTAACAAAATACGCTTTCTGTCTGTCAGTCAGTAACGTTTATGTGCAGGACAATTTACAATTAACAAAATATGTATTCTGTCTGTCAGTCAGTAACGTTTATGTGCAGGTCAATTTACAATTAACAAAATATGCATTCTGTCTTTCAGTCAGTAACGTTTATGTGCAGGTCAATTTACAATTAACAAAATATGCATTCTGTCTGTCACTCAGTAACGTTTATGTGCAGGTCAATTTACAATTAACAAAATATGCATTCTGTCTGTCAGTCAGTAATGTTATGTGCACGACATTAACTTTAGTAAAAGTTGACCGATTTAGTTACAATTTGGAATAAATGTTATTTTTTACTAATACTCAGGCTAAGTTCGCTGGATAGCATTATCTGTCCAAGAATTTGTGCGCAACGCTTGCGTAAATGTGAACTTCAAATGTATAAATGGAATATTAGGACGGGAAATGATTCCGACATCACATATTTGACGAGACAAACATTTTTTTAGTAAAACCAACAGCAACATTCTAACATATCCATTTTAATAAACTTCTTATGTTAAGTCGTACTGTTATGTACTATTGAAATAGGCCTGTAAAATTTCAACTTGATCAGAAGTTTTTGTGTAGTGAAGTAATACATTTTATAATAGTTAAAATGGAGGTGGCCAGGGCGAGTATAATTTAAGGAATAGTATGAAGGCACCCTGCGCACCCACTACATGGCTCTCTTTTACAATCATCCTCTTTAACTATGGACAACTAAATATTTTTTGTAGTACACAATATTTATTGCATTCAATGATAGACCATTTAATGCCTAGTTAATCAGATTAAATACAAGTAGCCCTAATTAAAAAAATATATCAAAACTGATGTCATAAAATTTTGAGGTTTAATGCCATGTGACCTCGTTAACTTTAAAAAAAATTTTAGTTTCCACTGTAAATTTCAGGTGGAACCAGATCAATAATTTCCACTTTATTCGAGCCTTTGAACAACTTGAATCACAGAGATTGAAATCATTATTTTTCTGAAAGAAGTATAGCAGTGAATAGTTTCTTACAAAATTCATTAAATGAATCTAAGATAGTCTCTTAATATCAAGAGGCGTTTCAAGTTTGACTTAAAAATAATAGTTCAACGAGGACTATTTGCATACTCTTCAATACATTAGATATGACAGTGGTACAATACATAAGATATGAGAGTGGTCAGTGAAGTCATTTTAAATAAAACAATTGGGTCCAAATACTAATGTAAATTAGTTGTGTTTACTAATGTGTGGGCAGTACATACTTGATTACCCAAGCAATTCAATTTTGAATTTGATTAAATGATTTGTCATTTATATTAGTTCATTTATAATATTTATGTTTAAACTTGATTTTAACAATAGTTTGCTACACCTTATCACATCCATACTCTATACCAGAGGTGGGCATGAGGTCAATGAGTGCCGCATTTCAGTTTTTTTGTGTATTTTAAAGATCCTCACTATAATTACTTATTATTACATAAACAAATTAAAATTTAATTTATATGCATATTCTACATTAGTCTTTAGTGCTATGTAAAGTACCCATAAAAGAAAATACAATTAAGAGAGAGACAATCCAAATAATTATTTTAAAATATTAATAATTAAAATAGAATAAACGTTGAGCAAAGAACTTGCGTCAAATCTTGGAAATATTCCGTAAAATTTATTATTATTCGCATCAATTCTGAGAATGATTGGTAAACTCTGATCGACATTTTGACTTCATAAAACTTCATTATGTAGTAGAAAGATTTATAGCAATATGTTGTACCAAAATTTGGTAAGGTAGATTGCAAGCAGCTTTCTTGTCTGGATATTTTGATTCTGGCACAAGTTTCTAAAATTCAACTGTAGAATTATTTTTGTGCTGCATTTCTTCTAATAACTCTTTAATTTAAAGAGTTATTAATAGAACTATTAATTTAAAAAATTTAATTTCTTAACCAATTTTTAAACAAGTATTATTTCAGAAATTAAATATCATTCTTCAATAATATCACAAATAAATTGGTTTACAAAATATGCTAATGTAGATTTTGAATTTTTCAAAACTAAAAAGAATATAAATTTTGAATGGGAGCCGAACTTAACTCAACCAAGAGCCGGATTTGCCCAACCCTGTTCTATACCATGAAATATAGAAAGTAAACAGGCAGAGTTTAGACATGTTTAAACCTTAGCTAGTTCAACACTTTCTCATTTTTTACCTTCTCACATTCGTAGTATAAATATGAAAAAGAAAATATTGTGATGGCGCCAAAATTCGATGTTGAGATTTACTTTTCTTTTACACTTCATGAGTTGTTTCGTTTATTGTAGAAAATCTTATGTTTATTGAAAGTTGACTTTATAAGTAATTTATTTTTGAGGGGAGAAGTGTCTCTTTATTGCTTTAAGTAAATAGGATCGCTTTGTGTTTACAATAATAACAATAGATTTTTTTTTGGCCTTAATGAAATTTAATGTTCCTCCCTCTCTTAAATTAAAATCATAAGTCAGTGCTAGTGCTCCAAGTCTATTTAAAAAAGAAAAAAAAATCGAAAAGTATCCTAGTCTTATATCATGCTCCATTAGGTGCAACCATTGTTTTTATTTAGCAAATAATTTTTCATAATTGTTTATTTTGTAATATTTGTAACTCTCATTAATTCTCATAATTGTCAAGTGTTGTTTGAGTTAAATTTGATTAAGTGTTCACATATTAAGCAACCTCATTTGCAAAAATTCACTTAAGGTTATTCACGAGTTGCAAAGAAAACAAAAGCAAAGAAATAAATCTTAACTTAGCTTTGTATCGAGAGATAAGACGTAACATTTCTTTAGCAGTTTTAAACCCGTTAGATTTTATAAATTAATATTTTCTACACTGATGACCAATATGTTTACTTGATTTTTTAAATTTTATTTTATTTGACGTGCTAATAAATTAATAATAATGTACACAACACAATGGAAGTTTTTTGTTGGTCCATCGTGTGCTTTTGTTTTCTTTCTTATTTCAGATTTAGTTTTTTTTATCCATTTTATTTTAATGGGCAAGTAGTTTTAGTTTGTGGTTCTGAATTAGGTAGGTAGGACTCCTGATTTTATCATGATGCATTTGAAAAATTAAAATGATTTTTTTTTGGAATGCTTAATGTATAATGACCAAAGTGAAATTGAGCTTATTATATTGCATGGATCTTAATATCACTTTACAGGTTTTGGCTTTTAATATCATAATGCAAAGAGAAATATTTGAATGAATCTCCATTATAATATTTTACTTATAAAGTTGAGTCCTCGTGTTGTGGTTAACACAGAGAGCTTTATTTCCGTTGTGGAACTAATAGTGTATTGCCAAACCTGTCCTGTAGTCTTCAGATTCAGCTAGTATTAACGGTAAATTCTACTTAGCTTGATGGTTTAATTTATTCCTATTTAACATTTTTACAAAAGCTCACAGCTTTTTTCCTTTTCTATAAACGACTCAAATTTAGAGAATTGTTGGAATTGTTGTTCATCTATTCAATAATATTTCTTTAATTTTTATAATTAACAGGATATCATGATCAATCGCCTCTCAACAAAGTTTGTTGATAGGTTGTCATGAAACTGACCTATTCAATAGATAGTAGTAAAGAATTAAATGCCTGCCCCCTTTTAATCTTTTGATTCTGTGTTGAGTGCATTGAACAATTGTTCTTTTTAATAAATAATTTATTATATAAGCCTCGTAGACTCGTAGGTAAGAATGGCTTGTGTCACAACAAATAAGTTATAAAAAAAAGCTGAGCCTGAACACTTCTAAGATGAAGAACCATGTGGGCATATTATATCCTTACCTAATTCTAAATTTTAAGGAAAAATTACATTGCCATAATTTTTTAACCATTACTATAAAGTCGTAGGGTGCTTTCGGAATCACTAACCAGGTTGACGAACCAGGTTGTGGTACAGCTTGAAATAATCTTGTTTCCGAATAGGACAGGTTGAAGGCAGCAGTCGACTGAAAGGTTATAAACTAGGAGAGGTTATAAAGTTGATTGTTGTTTGGTGTGTACTAGTTTGGTTGAGGAAGTGAAGCTATTGAGAAATCTCAAGTATATAAACTATTGTAACGACATCCCGTTGGTTAAATCTGTATATAGCCAGCATCACTTTCCTTTTTCCTTCTACTGGAAACTCTGATTGCACATATTAATGTAATTTTCAGTAGCATCTTCCTCTTGAAACATTGCACCCACTGTTCACATGTTAACATTGATGGTTCTCAAAAATTAAATAATAAAAAAGAACTTTAAAGAATAGCAAAAAAAAAGACACAAAAGTCAAAACACGTTTAATCTTGTAAAATTACAAAGAAATTCTGCGATAGAAGTAATATTGTGGTTAACCAACTGGATTAACCATATTCTGAATTCGATCGAAGCCAACCTAAGGTTTACGATTGTGGTGGGCTGTTTAGGTTGATCTTTCCAGCCATTCCGGTTACTTTGTGGTCCACCTGGTTTGTGATTTTGAACGCTTAGTTTCAATCCTATTAGTGACACGTAAAAATACTTAAAAGCAAATAAATGTAGTAACATTTTGTCTTCTAACTATTTATTTTGAGAGCTTACAGTTCAAATCTTCTGCAATGTCAGTAGAAATTAAAAACTTTATATACATTATACATGTTTTATTAACATTTTTTAATGAACTCAATTTACTATAATAAATCTTTATAATAATTCATTAAGCTAATTGAAAAAAAAAATCTGTTTATATTTTTTTTTTATTTAAATTGTTTTAAAATCCTTTTACATTTTTTTTACCTTTCCATGCCTTAAATTCCAATTGTTGTCTGCTTGATTAATGCTTGTTTGATATTGATATTGTTTATTCGATTGCAAACAAATCAATATTCAGTGTAATCTGTTATGTCGAACTCTTTAAAAGGTGGGGTTTTATACTGCAATATTGATCACTTAGATAGGTCTGAAGTGCTCTTTCCTTTACTGCATCAAAATCTCTCTTGTTTCAGTTGCTGTCTTTTAAACACTTCTAAAAAATAAAAAAATATTTAAGACCTTTTTTTTAAAGAAAAAATTATTCAAATTATAATTTAAGGATAATTTGCTGTTATGAAAGATAAATAATTTAATGAGAGCGAAGCTACAGCTGACACATTAATCAGTAATTAAATTTAATACAGCACTACACTAATTTATAATTATTAATATAGTCTTATTAATTCTTTTGCTCACATTCTATCAAAGGGGCTAATTAGGTTTTTGTATTGTTCCAAAATTCTATGATTTTCCTATTTTGGTTAAAAAGGTATGGTTTTGATGTTAAAAAATTACTAAGGATTTTACTGCCTGTTTTTTTTATTCAAGATATTTAAAAATTATTTTTACTTGTAAAGAAAGTGAACTGGTCTCAAATTACATACTAAAAAATCGGTCCGAGACAACTCAGACAAACTTTCTCTTAAGCGGACCTCACACGGTCAATATAATTTCCTTTAATATATTGAGTCAATATATTGAAGGAAATTATATTGACCGTGTGAGGTCCGCTTAAAGGTTTGTTTTGGAAAAAGTTTTCACGAGTTGCCACTGAAAATCGAATAAGTTTGATTTTTATTGAAGGTCCGTCAATATATTGACAACGACAAATATTTCTTCAATAAACCCCTCACACAGTCAATATATTGACAGAAATCAAATATTGAGTCAATATATTGACCGTGTGAGGTCCGCTTTATACGAGTTCATAAATACTTAGTCCAGTGTTTTCCATTTACTAGTTTTCTTATGTACATTTAATTATTATAGTACTTTTCATAAAAATAACTTCTCCGGGGCGGGGAATCGAACCCGGGCTCTC
This sequence comes from Gerris lacustris, assembly GCA_951217055.1. Classification (NCBI taxonomy): domain Eukaryota; kingdom Metazoa; phylum Arthropoda; class Insecta; order Hemiptera; family Gerridae; genus Gerris; species Gerris lacustris. The sequence continues at coordinate 18,215,622 of OX578279.1, read as the reverse complement.
TCTGTCCACGTTTTAAGCTATTTTCTCAGGAACTAGATTTTTCCTGGGAAAACGGCTTATATTGTTAGATTCGTATTTAAATGGACTACATTTTAGAATTTTTTTTAATCAAAATCGTCGGAATCGTTTTTGAGATTTTTTTTTTTCACGGTTTTTCAGAGTTTTTGGCACGTAGTGTCCCCAAATTTGGAGCTAGAATTCATTTATTGATTTCGCCTCGGGGTATGATTTTTCTAAACATGTATACCAAATTTCATCAAAATCCGCCCTGTAGTTTAGGCTCCAGGTGTCTGCACAGACAGACATTTTTTAAAAACCACTTTTTTAGACTTAGGGGACCTCAAAACATGTAAATTCATCAAAATTGAATTTTCACGCCATCACAATACTTTCTCTTTATATGAGAAAGTTAAAAGACACGTTTTTTTCTTTTATTTAAAATTTTAATCATATGAATTAAAATGTGCGGAACAAAGTGGGATTTAGCGGATCATCTCTAGCAGGTATATAGTGTACTGTGAAAACCACTAGAGCAAATGTTAAATGCTGGGTAATTATCATGGGTGCATGTATGCTATATTAAAGTGGTCGAATGTATGCAATATTATTGTGTTAATATCCTTTGACCCAAAACTGATCAAGTTAGAGGATTAACTCCTACTCTTAACGATCAAGTTTTCTACAAGACAAACTACTAACTTGTGTAACATTTATCTCAACACTTTTAATTAAAAACACCTTATCACTGACCATGGTGTTAATACAGGGTGGCCACAGACCGGGAAAACCGGGAATACCGGGAAAAGTCAGGGAATTTCGGCCGACAGGGAATAGTCAGGGAAAAGTCAGGGAATTTTGTCATAGGTCAGGGAAAATCTACCGGCAATAAAAATCCTTATTTCATCATTTTAAAGCACAGGAACCTTAACTTTCTCGAAATTTCTAATAAAAATAAAAAATGCTGTATTTGGAACAAAGTCAGAAGGATTAACGACTTCTATACTTAGAAATTATATCAAAAAATCCCGTCAAGTACTTACCAGCAAGTTATTAAAAGGGTTTCTTCGGTCATAAGAATTCATAAGTACATTATTATGTTTTTTGTTTTTTTTTAACAAAAATATGTAATATGTCGCTTTTCTTATACCTAAATTATCGTTCATCGAAAGATTCATCAAAAATATGTATAAAAATTCACTTTTAATAAACGAGGAGTGCATATTATCCATTAACTATCTTCAGTAGTATCTACAAATTTAGTTATTTTAGGGGTAAAATGGCCGCCATTTTGAAAAACGATATATTTTTGTGAGTCAAATTTCAATACCTTTAAAATGATACCCAACTTCGAATTTTCAAATGACAAAAATTTTGGGGCTCCCTAAAATTTTTAAAACTTGACTTTTTTATATCAACTCCCGGAAATATCATTGGACTATAGAGATGCATATTTTTGCCTTATTTTTAGGTCCTGTCCTAATGGGGTAGCGGGGGGGACATTTTTTGCGTTTTAGTTAAAAAAAAAGTTTTTATTTTTTTTTTTGGGGGGGGGGGGGGGGGGCAAAATAGTTGACATTTTGAAAACCCGATATATTTTTATAAACGAAATTTCAATACCTTTAAAATGATACCCAACACTGAATTTTCAAATGACAAAAATTTTGGGGCTCCCGAGTTACGGCCCCCATAGAATTTCACTTTTTTAGACCAACTCCCGGAAATTTCAATGGACCACAGAGATATATATTTATGTGTATTTGCCCTTATTTAGGACCTATCCTAATGGGGTCGTGCAGAGGGGGGGGGGGGGGGGGGTACATTTTGCGTTTGTCCTAATTTTTTGTGGGGGAAAATGGAGCTATTTTGGAAACGTGATATATATTTCTTATCTACATTTCAATACCTTTGAAATGATACCCAACTTAAAAATTACAAAAAAAAAAAATATATAAAATATTGCGATATACCGCAATTGATCGCAGAAATGAATAGTAGAAATTTGGAGAGTTTAAGTCCGCAATAGTTTATCTGTTTTGGGCAAAAAATTTTAACTTTTTCGAAACCCTAAAAATCGGTCTGAGACATCTCAGACAAACTTTCTTATAAACAAATTCATAATTACTTAGCCCACTTTTTTTCCATTTAATAGTTTTCGTATGTGCATTTAATTATTATTGAACATTTCATCTCTCTCTCCGTCCGCATTTTATGAATTTTTCTCAGGAACTAGATTTTTCCCAGGAAAACGGATATATTGTTGGATTCGTATTTAAATGGACTACATTTTAATTTTTTTTTATCAAAATCGTCGGAACCGTTTTCGAGAAATAATTTTTTTCACGTTTTTTCAGAGTTTTTGGGGGGTAGCGCCCCCAAATTTAGAGCTAAAATTCATTTCTCGATTTCGCCTCGGCGTATGATTTTTCTAAAAATGTTGTGCCAAATTTCGTCAAAATCGGCCCAGCAGACGCCTGGAGCCTAAACCAGGCGTCTGCAAAGACAGACATTTTTTAAAAACCACTTTTTTGGACCCAGGGGACCTCAAAAATCAAAATCAAATCAAAATCGAATTTTTGCGCCATCACAATACTTTCTCTTTTACATGAGAAAGTAAAAATACGTGAATTGTTACTTTCTAGGATAATAAGGAAAGGTTACGATTAGTTTATACTTTTTAGCGTTGAACAGGAAAACGCTTAACAGGAAAAATCGGTGTGTACCCGACAAAATACTAGACATAAGAAAAATCATACCCCACGGCGAAGTCGAGAAATGAATTTTAGCTTGAAATTTGGGGGCACTACCCCTCCAAAAAACTCTGAAATAACGTGAAAAAGAATTATTTCTCGAAATCGTTTAGATTAAAAAATAAATAAATAAATGTAGTCCATATAATAAATACAAATCTAACAATTTAAGCCGTTTTCTTGGGAAAAATAGCTTTAAACGCGGACGGAGAGAGCCCGGGTTCAATTCCCCGCCGAGGCGAAGTTATTTTTATGACAAATTTTGATGAAATGTTCAATAATAATTAATTTTTTCTACGAAACATGAAAACTAATATATGAAAAACATTGGGCTAAGTAATTATCAACTTTTATATGTATTCTATTTTAGCTTGATGATCAATAACTTTTTAAAGGTAAATCTTGTAAACTAAATATCGATAATGGTCAGGGAAAACCTGAAGTAGGTCAGGGAAATGTCAGGGAGAAGTCAGGGAATTTTGTCAAGCTATATTAGTGGCCACCCTGTAATACAGTGTTATTAAGTTTATAAAGTTACAAGTTTTAGTGTCTACTCTAAGGAAAAATGTTACTTTGTCAAATAAACTTTTCTATAAATGAGCATACTCTCTAACAAATTTAGAAAGACTAGAACAATTCATACCTAGAATACCAAGTAGGCTGGAAGGAGAACAGGACTTACCCTATTTATTTTACCTCGTTAATTTACTGTCTCTTTACTTTAGTTTTTCTTGCAATAATTTACTTATCTATGTCTCCTTTACAATTATATAGCTCTTAAAGTTCTAAGTATTATTAAAGATTAAATTTCAATTATTATTAGGAACAAAATCAACTCTTTTATAAAAAGATACACTTTTTTATTGTAAGATAAATTATTTTTTATATTAACCATTTTCGTTAAGTTTCCCCAAGTTTTGTATGATTTACTTTTTTTTTTTATTTTCTCATATAAAGAGAAAGTATTGTGATGGCTCAAAATTCTATTTTGAGGTATAGAAGAGATAGTTTTTTAAAAAAATGTCTGTCTGTGCAGACTTGTGGAGTCTAAACTGCTGGGCCTATTTTAACGAAATTTTGCATATGACATGTTCAGAAAAATCATACCCCGAGGCGAAATCGAGAAATTAATTTTAACTCTAAATTTGGGAGCGCTGCCCCCAAAAACTCTGAAAAAATATTTCTCAGAGTTCCTGATATTTATTAGACTCAAATTGACAGTAATATTTCTGTTATATGATTTTTTAATTTTAGATAGAAAATACAATTAGTACAGGTTTTATGATCTTTACAATTTTTATTGATAAATACATATATCGTCTACTCAAAGGTAAAAGTTGCTAAGTAATAATTATCAAATTTTGCACATAGTGAGTTTTATTATATTTGCCGATGGTATCATACAAAAATTAATATAATGAGTTTTTAACTGCAGGAGTCCTTCCAATCGCTTGGGGGTAATTTAACATTAGTTTTATTTGACAATATAAATATCTGAAGGCTACTATTTTATTTTTGAAAGAAATACACTTACTGACATTTATCTTAAAAAGACGATGTATAAAATGATACATTAAATTACCTAATTGAAAAGAAAACGCTGAGCTATTCAAATCTAATTTTACGTACAATAAACAAAAAGTATACATTCCAATTATAGCCTAGATTAGAACTAATGTTTCTTCTATAACATAATCAGTTAACTGATAACGGTAATAACATTTTTAAAAACCAACTGATAAGCAGTATTAAACAATCTGGAATTATTAAAACAGCTCGGTTCCTCTCATAATACTCAAAGCTCTCTTGAAACTTATTTTAATTAGAATTAAACAGGGAAGATAATTTTTTGTCTTCCATTCACTTTATTTTTTCATTAAGAAAATTTAATTGTTTTATCTTTTATGTTATTTGTTGGTCTTTATTAATTACGAACTAGTTGGTTTTTTTTATTTTGTTTCGTTTTTTTTTGCTCTCTTTTGAATAATTATACTATTTCCTATTAAATAGTTATCACATTACTATAGACATATATTCAGTTCTGATAAAATATTTAAAGAATGTATTTGGCCTATTTCTTTTTATTTTATAATATCAGTAAAATTACATTAAGCTGTAATAACTCATTATATTTTATTCTTCTATTCTTAAGTTGAGGTTGATTATTTGGTTTTTTAATACTAGTACAGATGCAAGCTTCTCTTTATTAAAAGATAAAGTGGGAAAATTACACCTTTTTATGTGTGTTGTCAGTTAGCTTTTATGAATATGACTTAAGTTTTAATCAAAACAAAATGTGTTAACACAAAAGATTTATTTCATAATATACTGATATCGTGAACACCACTCAGGTGTTTTTCGGCACTGTTCGTACAGTTTAAAATTTAATAAAGAAGAAATGGCCACTCTTTCATTTATGAGAAACATTCTGTACCAGTTACCATCAGACGAAGTTAGAATTGAACGAGACTTTAGTGGAACTTACTTAGGCCGAATAAAACTCATTAGTCTTTTTTTGTGAACTTATCGTTCTGTTTTGACAATCAGTTTACGGTCAAACAAAAATAGATAATTTTTTAATACAGTCTAAACTATAAATTATGGATGCAATAGTGTTTTATGTCTGTTTGTATTAAAATTTGCTATTGTGTTTTTTTTTTTTTAAATTAAAGATTTTGTTTAAATTCGTTATTTTAATATTTTTTCACCACTTAAAAATCTAAATTTAGGCAAATAACTTTTTTAATATTTTCATTTATATGCCCAACTATTTATTAATGCTATTCTTATACTGTGTGTTTAAAAATAGATTAATATGCTTTAAAGTAGAGCCAAGCGAAGTCAAATATAAACTTTTATCTAATATAATAATATTGATATTTCTGCTCGTGCCAACTGAAGTGGGGTGGTGTATTCTAATGCCCCTCCTCTTCTCAGTTGCTTTATTATCATCATGAACCAATCTGAATACCTGATATTATTATTTTTTATTTTTACAATAGTTATAAACTATGAACAATAAGTATTACATAATATCTTTGTAATCTCTACATCATAATAAGTATTCCATTTGATATGTAAATACTAAAACTAGTTCTTCCCAACCATAATGTCTGTGTTTTACAGAAAATATTCTGAATGAAAACCCTATTCTTCTATGAATTTCCTTTATTCTAACTCTCTTAAAGAATATTTAATATGGATCTGTCAATCTGCTCTCCCTCCACCCTTATTACATAAGGACTTAGGTATTGTTTTCTTTTTTTCATTCAATAAATCGTGGTGGTCAATTTTAAATATAATAATACAAAATTAAAGCTGACAGATAGGAATCGATTCAATGAAATGTTTAAAAATATAATATAGATACACCTAATGTAGTTGACACTGATCAGTATTAAACATTAGCTTTTATGTTTTTTTTTTTTACGATATAGTGGCTCAATTTTGCTTTTTAAGTTTTGAACTATATAACATGTTTTGAACTCAACATGTTAACTCTTTAATGTATTGCTTCGAATAAACCCTCCATTTTATTGATTATAAAAAAGTATTTTAGTGATCAGTAGTGTAGTGGCAAATTTTCCAGTGTGGGAACGCTAAATATATTTGTCAAATTATAAGGAAAGTCGTATTTATATGATTTCATATTATTATTTAAGATCCACATCAATCGAGTTTACAAATGTTTGTAAAGTATTTTTTTTATTATTTACATCAATCATTTTATACCAAATCAATATTTAGCAATAGATTGGCTATTTTTTTTTAATGTGGAAAACCAGTGTGGGAACGCCGTTCCCATGTGTTCCCGCTACACTACAGCACTGTAAGTGGCCATAAAAGAAACAAAAAACAAAAACATTTTAGACTATAACTCGGGCTAAATGTTTTAACTGAAAATTTCTGATCATTAGAGATGAGTCCAATAAAAGGCCTTTTCTCAATGCCAACACACAATGGTTGAGATTATTCAAAAAGGTGTGTTTTGTTGGCTATAATTTTATTTTGTAAAATAGATTTAACATGTGGCCAAGGCTCCAACACATGAATCGTCTTGTGTCTATAACAGGTGTTAATTGATATTAGTTGGGAGTCTTTACTTGTCTACGAGTTGATTGTACTAATCTGAAATTCAAATATATTTCTCCATAATATTCCATTATAATTTATGTTGGGGATCTGTGTTCGACTTAATTTAGTATTCTGTCTATTCATAACTGAACTATTAGTTTCCTTTAAATAAAACTCCCTATGGTTTTTACTTCAGAGTAAATATGAAATAAAAATCAAATAATGCTTTCATTTTATGAGTAAATAATAAATTAAAAAATAGAAAAGCTTTGTATATTTTTAACTTGTATTGTGTAAACTTTTTATATCTTTCTTTAACTTTTTTTTTTAAATCAAAAGTAGTTTTCTAATATTTAATTGTTATTATAATAAGTTATCAGTTTTGTAATATTTAAGGATTTGTTTGAAGGTTAAAGAGGCATAAATGTTATTTCTTTTATGATCATATTTAGTAAAAAGGTTATTTAATATTTCCTTATCACTTGTTACTATTTCACCATTGTCTTATCAATATCTCAGTCCCCTTGGTTTTAAGTACAGACAGACATGATTCATGTCTGCATTTAGTAACTTATTATTTATTAACTCTTAATTTTTAATCGATTAATTTGATTACAATTAAGTATAAAAAGGATAAAATGTAACATTATTATTAAAGATTAATAATAATGATTTATTCTTAATTCATTTGACAATTAATCTGCAAATTACATGATCGTGATAACTAAATACTAGATTTTTTTTTATTTCACTCTGGTTAGTCTTGATACATTTGTGCTTAATTTAATATATTTAAGGTTCTAATATTACAATAGGCAATAGATGTTCATAGAGTAGACCTACTTCTTAAATTTTTTGTCCTCATAGCCCATCATGTCCTTGAAAGTGTTTATGTTTAGTTACATAAAACTGAAATTATTACTTAAGGGAGTAAACCTTAGTTCATTTTTAAAGTAACAAATGCGGTATACTCCTAGCCTCTTAAGCCTGTCCCATCCCTACCTCCTGTGTTTTCTCCGCCAATCTTTGTGTGTTCAGTTCCACTATTTACTTGAAGCCTCTCACTACTCGTTTTACATTGGTCTAGACACCCCCCCCCCCCCCCCCACTATTTGCCCATCTTCAGGAAAATAGGAGTAATAATACAAATTTATGTATGAATATTGAATCCCTATATTTTTTTTAATTTAATTTGATTATTTAGCTGCCTATAAAATGTTTCTATTTACATATCCAAAAATTATTGAAGGTGTTTTGATAAGATTGTTGTTTTTTACCTATACTTTTCCAGTGTTTCATAGAAATTTGGTTTAATTGGTTTTCTTGGTTCATTTTGTAAAATTTTTTTATCGAATACAACACAATTTTTTTTCTTCTTTTATTTATTTATTTATTTTTTAGTGCATTTGCTTATTTAAGATCTTGTTGTTTTTTTCCGGCAAATAATTGACTTTTATCCGATTATTTTATTGATATTCTCTTTTAATTTCCTTCATAGAATGCTTTTCATTGAAAAACAGTTTTGTAAGAAATAAAGCAGTGTGTTATGATTGATCTTAACTATGATTTCCCTAGTGACTTTGTATTAGGTTGGCTGTTCATTTCCCTCGTGTAGTGCTGTTATTTTTATTTTTTTTCATTGTATTTAACATTAATAACATGTTCTTGAAACATGTCTTACAGACTTATACTCTTTTAATAATGCGGTTTTTTTTTTAATGTACCTATTACATATATATATTTTTTATCGGTTCTCCTAATTTTGAATATTACTCTAATAGCATTATAATTTATTTTATTAATTTAATTATTTATTATTGGTATTATTTTTAAAAGAGAAAAGCAGAAATACTGATGGCAATGCACCTTGCCTATTGGAGGTGAATACTCATCCTTATGTTTACATGTCAATACTCTGACACTTATCTGCGCCAGAGGAACCCTTGCATTGGGTTACATTTTTATCAATTTTGCTCCTTTTCTCTTTAATAATAATATTAATAGTGTGATATTATTGAATAATATATTGTCAAACTCTTTATAATTTATTTTGTTATTGAAGGGGTGTTGGAAAGTGAAAAAATCTTTAGTATTCTTACATTTTATTGATATTATTTCATTAATTTTTAAGTTTGCATTTGAATCTTTAGAATAGACTACCTGTAACAATTGTATTATCTAAATAAAAACGAAGTAAGAATCCTTAGAATTGTGGCTATTTGTCTCATATGCTCTCTTGAATTAGCCATTTAAGATAAAGAGAATATAAAAATTAACTATTGCTTTTGTAAAGCAAACCATTATCTCATTTTTGTGGTTTAAAAACATGATTTTGTTTGTGGTAAACATTAGTGAAAAGACCCTATTTATTAATTGGTTTTATCTTTTTCATAGTTTTTGAGTTAAAAAAAATTGTATATATTTCAAAACTTATTTTATTTAGAATAAAATCATACAGTAAAAGTTATTCGAATATAGTATTAGTATATAGACTGATTCCGTTGCGTTTTTTATCATCCTTATGATTTAACTTTCCTTCACCCTATTGATTTTGTATGCTTCTTTTTAAAATTATTATCAACTAATAATAATCATAAATATACTCTATATTCTAAAAACTCTATATTCCCCTACTCTACTCTATATTCCTCTATTCAAAGTCAGTGAATACTAATATTGGAATTAGTGTTTTCTCTGACAGTGTGCGAAGATCGAAGTGAGAGCCAATAAGAATCATATGTTTGAATAAAATTTTAACATTTGACTTGTAGATATAAAAATCTTAAGCTCCCATTGGCTCTCCCTTCGATTGTCAGAGTAAACACTAATTTCAATATTAGTATATTACTAATTTTAAATTAAAATTAGTCAGCTAATTAATTTTTAGTTTATTAATATTATTAACTTTTATGTTAGTGTTCTAAATTTTATTTGACTTGTGTGTAATTAGGGAGCGTGTACATGAATGGGGACGTTGGGAAGATCCCTCCAGGGGCGGTGTTTGCTGCCCCACCTGAACACCTCCCCGCCTCACAGCCCCTACAGAGGTCTCCTGTCTCTGCTCATCACACAACTGATTACAGGTAACTTAGGACTTGATTCACTTAAGAATTTATTTCTCTAAGCTAACCAGGACTACACCATTTTTAACCAAAATTAGGGTATTAGTACATTATTTGGAGAACCAAGTATCTCCTTTGCTTCGGTAACGGAATTTATATGGTCATTCAGAAGAACCGATTTCAAAAATTTCCAATACATCAGGGAACATTTTTGGTTCCGTATCTGTCTCTCTGTCGGTCAACATGTAAGCAACATATCTTAAAAACTACTCATCTGAGTTTATTGAAATTTGGATGGTAGGTCATACTTAGCCCATTGTTGGTCCCATATAAGTTTCAGCCTTCTCCGCCGATTTGTTTCTCTTCCACATGCACACAAACAGACATTTATTTACACCTATAATAAGGCCCACTTTATAAACCTATAAATTGACAGGATAAAAACCATTAAGGTCCAGACCATCATATTAATAAAAAATCATAGTTTATTGATTGTACATAGTTAGACAATTATTGAGATGCGTCTGGATTAACTGGATGTCCAGACTAGGGGGCTCTGGATTAGCGAGACTCTACTGTAACTTAAAAATTATTTATGAATTTCTTTACATAAGGATTATTTATTTCCTTAAAAAGGGGATTATTACATTGATTAATTTGTCGAAAGAAATTATATTGGCAACAGCATCTACTATCTTTAACAGAATATAATAATGATGTACTGATAAAATTATCGACAGCCCCTCTTTCGATGAAGGGGATAAATAATTTACAGTTGAGTTCATATAACATTACAACAGAGAAAGCTCATAGTTTTTGTTTTTTTTCTTAGTAAAACATGTTAATTACACGTTACATGTATTTAAGTTAACAGTATTATTTTAGTGTTACAATAGGGAATAATAATAGGAGAGGGTGAATTTTTTCAATATCTTTGAACTTTCATTTCCTCCTAACTTGAAGAAAAAGAATAAAATAAATATCATAGAATTTGTCAGTAATCCTGGAGTGATAAATAGTTGTTGGACATGCCATTAGGTAGTAGTTCTATAATAAGGAGTTTCTATTTGAATTTTGTGGATGGAATATATTAAAAATATCTTTTTTCCATCTTATATCTTTGCTTCCCATTTTACGTGAATATATCATTTAAGTTAACCCTGACTTATTTTTAAGTCATTGGTAATTGTATAAAAGACTAATTCCAACTTACGGCTGCTATCTTTTAGGCTGCTTGAAAATATAAGAAGCCATTATTTTACACCTCCATCTTTAACAATATTTAAAATAAAATACTAATGTTAATCACTCATGTTTAAAATAAAAGAAAACTCTTATTGAATTATTATCTAATGTTTATATTAAATGGTGTGATAAGATCCATTGTGGAACAGTGATTCTTTATCTAGAATCTTATTTTTTGTAAATTTATGTAGATTCTTTTAGGTTGGCAGAATGATAAATATTGAGGGAATCTTATATCTGAAGTTGAATAGGGAGGGGAACTTAGGAATTTTACCTTATTTCTTGATAAATCAAAAATACCAGATTTTGTCTATAACACTTTCTTGGAAATTACTTAAGTAAAGTATAGCAGATTAATTTGAAATCAGGTACACTTCTCCTTTTATGTATACCAAGTTTAAATTACCTAGTCAAAGCAATCAAGTTACTTCTTATACTTAAAAGTTTAGTGGTTATAGCCGTAATTGGTTTTCAACAAATTTATTGATACCTCCAACTTAAAGTTGTTAAAACCGGGCTGTGTTTCATATTAGCAGCTTTTGCGTTGGTTCTTTTTTTTTGCTGCATATAAAGGAAGCAAATTGACAAAATCAAACAAAAAACTTTGTTTTGTTGAATTTACACTCGTTACCGCTCTTTTCTCGACTAATATTTTCTATTATTATGTTATCTAAAGAAATATATAAACTTTAGTTAAATATATTTCTATTTTTAGTATGATCCATTCAAAATTTATTCAACTACTGGCACTATATTAGAGCTTAATTTGTCTTAATTTAATGGCAAATTGAGTGTCGAAATAGTGCAATATCAATATACATCTTCATTTATGTTTCACTTGATATTTATATTATCTTGTGTATAGTAAATAAAGGTACAAGTCTTCACTTTATTTAATAATTATATAATTTTTTAAAAATAAAATGGCAGGTGTAGTGGCTATGAGGTGATAGTGGTAAATATGACAAATCTGCCACTGTCACAATGTCTCATTAACTTTCTCTGGCTTATCTAAATGTTTAAAGAAATACTATTGTGGGATTAACGAAAATTACAACTTTAAATGTCAAAAATGAACTTTCTTACTCGACTTTGTGTCAAAAGTACAATCATAAAACATTCACAAACAACTTTAATAGGCGACTTTTACAACTTACAACGTGACTTTTTTATACAAAACACACTAACACTCTCCTCATCCAGATTCATAAATTTCCCATGTTTTGCTGGTTTAGCTCATCATTTCCACACTATTTAAAAAGTATCCTATTTATTCTATTTCAATTCCATTCAAATCTTGAATTGTATTAACGTGTTAATTACCTGTTTTGATTGAATTCTTTATATTCAAACTGCTTGAAATCTACCATTTTTATACTTATGTACCATTTAGGGGGCAAAATATTGGAGATAAAACTAAAAGTTTGAAGTAAAATTTTATGTTGAATGTGTTGGGTGAGTGAGGGGTGAAAAAATAAATGTGAAGAACTAATTCATGAAATTGGCTATATTTCGTTCCTTAAGGAACGAAATATAGCCAATTTCAAGGCAATGCTAACTCGCATTATTAGAGTGATAGCTTAATATGTTAATAATTGTAACTGACAATTTCTTAATTTATATATAAAAAAAAGTACCTTTGTTCATGGCCTGAAGATGTTCCTTAAGGAACGAAATATAGCCAATTTCATGAAGTAGTTCTTCACATTTATTTTTTCACCCCTCACTGACCCAACACATTTAATATAAGTACTTACAGGGGACCACTACCTAATAATTTTAAATGTAAAATTTTATCATTTTTTTCACGTAGAATCCAAATATGCTATCAAAAATGTACACTCCAATTTGACCTTGGCCTGGGGGGGGGGGGGGGGGGGGGGCAAAGTAGGTGGTTGCCTGCCCCTCATGTGCAATTGAATGAAAACAAACTTCCCTTTCCACAGTACGGATCCCCCAAGTTTCATTAATTTATCTCAACACGTTCAAAAGTTAAGGGGAGACTTTTGGAACACCCTGTATAATTAGTTAATGTATGTAGTTATATGTAGAACATAATTGTGTAAATATAATTAAAGAGAAAGGTAGGGGGCAGATTAAAATGTACCCTACCACCATTGATTTGACTTATTATGTCTTGATTAACACATCAATTATGATCCGATCCACTTAAGTCGGTGAAACTGGCGCTTATTAAATATTGCCTTTCCTTTGGTGCCTATTGGTTTTTTCCTTTTCGAATTTTATTCAATGTCTCTAGTTCCAGCTAGACTCTGTGAAACACCAATTTCATGTTAAATCTATTTCAGTAAAACTTTATTATGACACTATTTGTTTGACAATATTGTAGTGCAGCCCTACAAGAATTGGTGGAAAGAAATAATCTCTGATGAGTTTGTTAAATCTTAATTTATTTATTTGTGTCTTTTTCTACCATTATTAATTAATTCAAATCTCTTGCCTTTAGGCTTCATTAACATTAATGAATGGAACCTTGAGCAAGCTGTTGAGTTGTAGCAACAAAACCAAACAGTTAATTCAAGGTTCCAGTACTCTTTGTATACAACTCTGACTAGTATCAAAGATATATATAGAAATATGGGTCGATGTATCGTATCTGGGGCCTGAAATATTGAAACGGGAAAATATCTATTTTATTTTTTACTGTAAAAACCGTCTTAACATGAAACTACTTTTGGTGTTAAGAATTAATTTTGTGTTAAATGATGCATACAAAAAAAAACTCACCAATATTTTCGATGTCAAATTTTATTATTTTACTGTTACAGGTATATATGTATTGTCCAACACTTTATATTAGATACACTAACACTATTTCCATTTCAAATGATAATTCGATATGCATGTACATGAGTATGTATGTATATAATATAAATGATAAAACTGAAAAAATTAATAAAAATTTAATAAACGATTATTTAAAATTTGTATCAGTTTATATTTGTCTCAATTTCTCTTTCATTGTACACGTTAATAAGTTTTTATTTAAAATACATAAAACAAAATTCACAGATTTTTACACACAATTTACCGACTTTGACACACATATCACCAAATTCAAAAACTTAACTGACAAAATATATTCTTTACAACCCTTAAAATATGCAAGCGATAATTTCAAATGAGAAAAATAAAATATATTCTTTACAACCCTTAAAATATGCAATGAGAAAAATAATTCGGTTTCTAGGAGATTAGGTGTAATTCACAGAGTTGAACTGAAACCAGTGTCACAAGAGGGGTGTTATTTTGATAAACATTATCGCCTTGTCTTAACTAGCAAAACGATAGCTTTCCTCTCTCGTGTCCTTATTTTTTCTCAGTATTATATATTATTAATAAATTACGGTATTTCAAAGCCGAGTTAAAGAGCTCTTGCCTGGGTGTCTCATTTTTATTTCAGTGCCCTCTACATTCTTGCCGGCTTAAATAAGTTGTATGTATGTTGTTCATTCCGACAAGCAAAATATGTTTGTGTTAAAAAAATAAAAAATTCATGAAAATACTTAGTATTTTTTCAGGACCACAGTATTATTTTGTGTTAACCAATTTTTCATGTTAAGCATTTTTGCTCTATATTGATTTAAATTGCATAATTTAAGAATACATTTCCATTCCTTAAATTTCCTCGTCATCTCTGTCATGAGACACACTGCAGGCAGGTCAATTTTGGCATAGCATATTTGGGTTTTTGAGAAAAAAGTGTCTATAATTTACGCAATTTTGACTGCTTTCCGTTTCTATTTTCTGGCGCCAGATTCATATAACTTTGAAATATTAAGAGACAGCAATTCACTTGTCCTTCTTAATGGTTGGGTGTGTTCCAATAAATAAATAACTAACACTATGAATATTAAGAATATGACTTTAAATCTAATATTCATTAGTTGTTGGCAGTATTTATATTTTTATTTATTTATGTAATAGTCATATATAACAAGGTGCTATAAATAAATTAGGTCCTATGTAACTGTCTCACATACTTCCATTTTTCTGTAACCCTTGGCCCTATTAACTCAGATACTAGATTTTGTTTCTGGGATAAATCCTTATATGATTGTACTAATAATTAAATTATTTTCACATTAAAATTGTTGGAACCTTTAATTCTTAATTTTCATTATTTTTTCGTAGTTTATTTGGTGACCCCCCCCCCCCAACCATTAAGTGAGACAAGTGAATTACTGCCTCTTAATATTTCAAGGTGATTTGTCTGGTGTCTTTTTATCTCTTTATTAATTGACAATCACCTCTTCAAATTTCCTTTTTTTTAATTTCTAACAAAATTGCAGGAATCTTTTAATTGATAATTATTTTTTGGTGAATAATATTGTCCGAAATATTAGAAGCAGAGACTAGATTTCATAAAAAAAAGGTATTGAGTATTGTGAATGAACAATAGATGATTAATAAGACCTTGAACTTGTCTATTATTTATAATATTTTTAGTTGGTATTACATATTCATTTAATGGTAGTCATTATCACACCTTTTTTTCTCCTCTCTCTTTCATATATATATATATTTTTTTTTTAATAATGAATAATTCAACTATAGATTTTGATAAATATCCTAGAACTTGACACTAGTTATAAAATTCATTCTTTTATTTGATTTTTTCTTACATTTTCTTGATGGGTCTGGTCAATACCTTTTTATGAAGTAAGGTTTAATAAATAATGAATCAAGTCAGA
Source organism: Gerris lacustris (assembly GCA_951217055.1). Classification (NCBI taxonomy): domain Eukaryota; kingdom Metazoa; phylum Arthropoda; class Insecta; order Hemiptera; family Gerridae; genus Gerris; species Gerris lacustris. The sequence goes on along the minus strand of OX578279.1, from coordinate 18,199,779 downwards.
AGATATAAAATTCTGTATCAAATTGAATTATTGGGGACATTTCCTGATGTCAATAAAAGCTTTCCGTACTGAGAACACAATTCTTTTGTTTGCATTATAGCTCCAACGTTTTAACGCAAGAATGTAAAAAATAGAAAGCTCAGTGATTTGAGCATTAGTGCATGAATACAGGGAATAAAATTGAATTATTGGGGACATTTTCCGGTATCAATAAAAGTTTTTTGTACTAATAACACAATTAATACTGAATTTTATATTTTCTTTGGATTGAAGCTCTGTTTTAACGAAAGAATGTAAAAAAATAAAGCTCAGTGATTCGAGCATTACAGCATATATACAGGGAATAAAATTCTGTATCAAATTGAATTTTGGGGACATTTTCTGGTATCAATAAAAGTTTTCCGTACTTATAACACAATTAAGACTGAATCAGTATTTTCCTTGGATTGTAGCTTTAACGTTTTAACGAAAGAATGTAAAAAAAAAAAGAAAGCTTAGTGATTTGAGAATTACAGCATAAACACAGGGATCATTGGTTTGATTTCCGGGCAGTGGGGTGTATTTTTATCTTTCTTTTCTTTTCCTATTTATTCTTTATAATGTATTAAAGAATGAAAAAAGAAGTTTGCTCTTCATAAAAATAACTTAAAAAACTGTTTGTTATGTTTCAGTTTACTGAATGGAGTAGGGGGCGGTGGAGGAGAGGAGAGCAGCAGTAGTAGAAGCAGTAGTGAAGTGATAGTATCAGCTACTGGAGCGGTTACCAGTACTGGTGCAAGTACCGTAACAGTAACAACGCTGCCTTCCCAAACCACTGCTGCCCCCGCCTCGCAGTCTTCTGTTACTTCATCTTTACCCATGGACCAGCTCAAACAGATGCTATCCTCCCAACTAGACTATTACTTCTCCAGGTAAAGTACCAGCCACTTACTTTTTAATCAAGAAGTGTTTGGAAGATAGACTAAATTGTTTTCATAAGATTATGTAACAGTAGAAATTTTGCTCTTAAAGACTTTTTAACTAGGTGTGCAATGCAGTTGTCTCCTTGCAATATTGAGCTGAGTGTACATTTTAATCTTAAATTTTATGCATTCGTTAAAATTCATTTTACATTAATTTGTTTGCATCATGCCATGATCAGATTTATCAAAAACACATATATTTGTTATGAATAAACTTATATTAAACAGCCGATAGTTAACAGGAAACAATTTTATTTATAAACAGCAAACAGCTAATCGGATATATTAAACAGCTGATAGAACAATAAATATTTTTATTTATAAACAGCTGAAATCGGATCAAAAATAGTAATATTTATTTTAATGAAAAAGCATTTTTTTTCCCCCCTGTTTTTCTATTTTACCCCCCTCTTAAATGAAAATATGACAAAAGTGAACATAACTGTACTCTTAAAGAGCTTGTCAACGACATGCTTCATGAAGGGCATATACTATTTTAACTTTTGTACTCCGTACCCCTGTACCAATTTGGTCCATTTCAGATTTATACCTTCCTGCGGTTGGTCACTATGACTGTGCTGAATTTTGTGCGGATCGGTTCAGCCGTTCAGGAGGAGTATGTGTCCAACCAAATCAAAGTGGTAGTATAAAAGCATCGCTTCGCTCAGCTCAATTATTGTAGAATGTTTATTACAGATATTTTTTGTCACTAGAATTTTTTATTAGCATCTTCTTCCCATGGTGCATATGGTGCAACCTTTGAACTTATAAATCTATAACTTCGATAGGAGACTGTGTAAAAGAGACTGTATCAGATATTTTTTTCTTGGGGTTCTCCTCTGGAAAACCTACTATATAGGACTATTAAAATTAGTAAATTTAATATTAAAGAAAGTCTCACGAGTCTTATTAGTTAATATCATGCTTAACTTATAAGAATAAAAATATGTGTTGACTTCAACTTACTTGTGTATTAAATAAAAGCATATCAGTTGAGACAATATCATACAATAATCAAGTGGGTAAGAATCTCTCTTGACATTCTTGAACAAATAGATGCATTCTTTTTTGTTTTCGCCTATTTCAAAACAGTTTTGATTGATTCTGTAAATAATTTTAAGATGATTGCATTACAAAGATCTTCTGATTGCCTGAGCAGTATTTGGTGCAGAATAGAATCGCTGAAGAAAAACAATATTCTACTTATTCATAAGTTAGAAAATTAAACTTACTTCTTGTTGTTTAGTGTGTATTTTAGTGCTGTTTCAATATTTATTAGGGGATATAATATCTGAATACTATAATTTAATCTTAGTTGTGAAAAAAATAAAACACTAACCAACAAACACTAAAACAAAACAGCACCGAGCATAATTAGCTGAAAGGAGTCAATTAATACGCTAACTAACTTACTAAGAGTAAAGTAACAGTCACAACCAAGAATTTATAACTCAGAGTAATCAATTTTACTCTGTTAACTTATTTGTGATGTTATTTTTAATTTTCTTCAAGTTCATCTCGTAATAAGACAAGGTTGAAATACATTATTGCATCTGCTAATTATCAAGAAAAATTGTCTCTGTAATGCGCACTAAATAGGGCATTTACGCTATACGCTGAATAAAATGTCCCAAGTCATAGCATTTAGTTAGAGTATGCCTGTAACGGGTGACAAATTTAGCATTGAGCTCTTAAAGAAAGACTCTTATTTATTAATAAAACTGAAATGTTTTTTTTTTTTCTTTTGTATTTCTTTATAAATATCTTCCTTTATAAATATCTTCCTTTATCTGAATCTTTAATTATATCCTCTGTGGTAGCTTATAGATATTACTTTTATTAAAAAATGTTTATTAGAGATATGAGGTTCATTAATTTAAAATAAATATAATTATGTAAAGAGGGATTAAAAAATCATATTGTATAAATCTTTTTTACGTTTTATTGTTCAATTTCATTATTCAAGAACATGTTTAATCTGTATTCCTCATTGTTGCGTCATTCTAAATTTAACTTTGGCTATGATTTTCTTTTAAATTATATAATTTATTAATAGCTAAATTTTTTCTTTAAATAGAATGGGATTTTAATACCGTGAATTGCAAGACGTCATTCAATTTAAGACGCACCCTAATTTTGAGAATCTAATTTGTAAAAAAAAAAAAAATAATAATAAAAAATAAGACATCCTTCAATAATTTTAATACAATTACAAGTTTGGTTTTCATCATTAACATTAACATAGGTTAATTTAGTCCCATATGAAAATTAATTTAATCAGAAGCAAAAAAGAGTTGTCTTTCCATGATCGAATTAGTGTCACAACTGACATCATTTTTGAAATTAAAGCATATTGAAATGTTGGGGATTCTTGTATTAAATAATTGGAAACAGGGACATAAATAATCACGAGCTTTCTGCGAATACTAAAACTAGCTGTCGATAAAATTCTTTATAATTTGAGTTGTGACATAAATACTTTGTTTGTTATATTGTATTCTTTCATTTAACGGATATTTCTCATTTGCATTTTCAAATAACTTTGTATTTTCTGTTTCAGGGAGAACCTGGCGAATGATGCTTACCTGCTTTCACAAATGGACAACGACCAATATGTACCCATTTGGACTGTTGCGAATTTTAATCAAGTTAAAAAATTAACCAATGATATTAATCTCATTACAGAAGTACTCAGAGGTAAATATTTGGATAGTAATTTTTGAATTATTTACTGTTATTTGCTTAAAAATATTTTGTTGAACGAAAGATAAGGAATCATTTTATTTTTTAAAATTTTAATTTTGAGAAGAAATTTGAAGCTTTAAGCACCAATTGTTGAATTTTTTTGTTATTATTCCAGAAATAAGTAATTTGGAGTATTACTAACTCTTAACTAAAGTAACTCTTCTTCTCGTAAACTAGTAACTCTTCTTTATTCATCATTGTGTGATTACCATTCATCAATGCTCATCAATCTAAGTTTAAAACAAGTTTTCTCAGTTTAATTTTCATTCCTTTAAGGTTGGTGTCTATTCCTGTGGGAAGTTTAATTTATTGCTTCCGAGCTTTTGAAGGTAACGGAAGCTATGTGATCGTTTTGAAGAACGAAAATAGACAGAAATCTGTTTCAGACATCTGGGAACATTTTTGGTTCCGTGTCTGTCTGTTGGTCTGTCTCTCAATGTTTGCGAACCAACATATCTTAAAAACTACTTGTCCGATTTTAATGAAATTTGGATGGTAGGTCATAATTTGCTCATTGTTGATCCCATATTAGTTTCAACTTTCTGTGCCCATTTGTTTCTCTTCCAAATGCGTACAAACATACATTTATTTACATCTGTATCTTTTAAAGTACTTATCTTATGTATGAAACTTTATAACGTTATGAACTTTACTTTAACTAGTTTATAGAAACTTGCCCACAGATAGCACTAGATTAATTTCAACCGTCTTCGCTCTTTAACTTTTGCTAAATTGATACTTCAATTAATGTAAAAAATCAAAACAATTTCGACATATAACAAAAAGGGGGGAAACAATTAAAATAAATTAGACAATAATGGCTTTTATAAGCATAAAATCAATAAGTGCGTGCTAAGATGCAAGGAAGCTATGTGCCACATAATTGGCAGTCTATCTTTTGAATAAGTTCACATGTTGATAAATTCTTATTCATCCATTAAATTGATGTTATGCATACTTCATTAATGGAGAAGAGAGGAGCAATGCGGAGCAAGTTTAGTAGTTAGTTCAAGCCGTGAGTGACTTGAGGCTCTCAACTCCTGCTACTAACTTTAAACATAAATCATGGCAGAGAAGGGAGGAAACAATAGAACAAAGAGTGGAGGAAGCTTCCAATCTCATGATAGGTATATCATTGGGGTTCTTATCACACTTGCCCAAGCTCAATTATTCTGTAGTTGAACAAAACTGAACTTCCAAGTTAAGCTACTTTTTTCACATATTCCTTTCCTTTTGTACTAAAATAGGCCTTGTTTATGTCTTCTTTTTTTTTAATCCACCCATATCATGGGATTTTCTAAAGATATTAAGGGACCTAAATATTGTTATTTAATTTTTTTATGGAGTGTACACACCTACAATCCATTCAACCTATTCAATTCCATTTGTATTTTTTTTTTTTTTTTTTAAATATTGATTTGGTCTTTTTGTATGTTTTAGAATCACCTAATGTACAGGTTGACGAAGAAGGCCAAAAAGTAAGGCCAAACCACAAGAGGTGCATAGTTATTTTAAGAGAAATACCTGACAGTACTCCGCTTGAGGAAGTCAAAGTGAGTTCATCAGTTTAAAAAAGTTTATTAAATTGTATGCAATGTAATTTTTCTCAAGATTGTTTGCTGAGGTGTTTTTTTATTCCCGGGGGCTTTTACACCCGAAGACTTAGGCCACTTAGGTGGGCTTATTGAGCAAACCCGGATTAGGAACCAAACTCTTTTACATTTGAGTAATGAATTTGGTTGTTAATCATGTCTCTCCTTTGATTGGAATCGAACTGAGAGTGTAGACCATGGTTTCCAGGCCGAAACATGGGGGCGCTACTCTTTTGAGCAGCTACCCATTTATTTAAACAATGCTGGGTGAACATTGAGCAAGGAACCCAGAGCTCAAGGTCAAGTGAATATCTGTCCTACAACTGACCACGCTCTATGCTGCTTTACTTGCCTGATTGAAAGGCAAGCACTCTCTACTCTGAGCTACCCAGGCCCCTTGCTAAGGTGTATGTAGGGTTGTTAAAATTAATTGTTATATAAAGTAATTATGTCATTCCTTTGCTAAAAGCAACAATTTTAATTGGATGTCATTTAAATTGTTCTTGGGAAATAGTGATTTTATTTAAATAGTGATACCAAATTTAAATGGCTGTTCTAAATATCTCCTTTTTTTTTTTGTTTTCAGGGACTTTTTTCTGGTAAAGGCTGTCCTAAACTAATATCCTGTGAATTTGCTCACAATAACTCGTGGTATGTTACGTTTGAGAATGATGAAGATGCTCAAAAGGCGTACAGGTTCCTTCGAGAGGAAGTAAAAGAATTCCAGGTATATTTTACTTTCCTTATTAAAATGTTTATCAAAAATTTGTTTTGCTTGTCTAAAATAACTATAATAGTGAATAAATTTTAACATTATAGGCCTTTGATGCCTTGATGAGTTATTGAGTTTAAATTTATTATTTTTATTTTTTATTTTTTTTACACAGGGTAAACCTATAATGGCACGTATTAAAGCCAAGCCAATGAACAGGTTACCACTGGGTCACCCTGGAGTCGGTCCAGGAGGTATTGTAGGTATAAAGAATGGGTTTAGAACCCCACCTGCTCCTCCCGGTGCTGCGCCAGCACCACCGGCCGCCTCACATTATGAAAATCAACCGCCCCCACCACCCTATACCCCCACACCCTCACAGCAGCGCTTCCTATATACTAATGGAACCACACTACCGCACAGTTACCCTTCACAGGTTCAAATATATGTGAGTATATAACAACCTTAATAAGCATCTATAATTTTAATTACCCAATCTTTATCAGTTAAGTGAACTATGATAATTCTAATGTCAAGTAACTATCGATGAGTTGTGATTACTTTTCTACTGATGGCCTGAACACTGTCATTATTAGATCTTAATTGTTTTTTGATTCAGTCACAGCTAACCAAGTCTTTGATAATATGGCATTGACTGGTCTGGCTTGCAATTGTTTAGCTATTGCTCTATGAAATTAATTTGATTAAAAAAATTAGTATAGATTCTCATGATTAATTTAATTTCAATCAGTCATAATCTAACTATTAATATACCATTTGTTAACATTTATATCATTTTAATAATAGATTTAACAGTTTAATTTAAACTTTTAAATTTAATCTTCTTAATTTTTTCTTATAATTAAAAAAAAAACTGTATACACTGATAAATCGTTTAATAAGCTCAACCAGGAACTGTGAAAACAGTGTCTGTGGTTTTCTAAATGTATGTATGTTGGATTTTAACATCTTGTTTATTAAACATGGAACAATATTAGTTTTATTAATCTCTAAAATACCTTAGTTAAGATATGAAGCATTAGTGGAGGTCATCATTAAGTGTATTGTGTATTTTATTTCAACACTCTAAAATGCCTGTTGCTATCTTAATAAACTTAAGACTATCTTAACCGTTATTTTGGGCAACCTCTTTTCCAACCTGCATTCTAGTTCTAAGAAATTCTTATTTTAATTTGTCTAAATGTTTTTTCATTCAAAATTTCTAATTCCTCGTAATTAATATAAATATACTTTGTAGACTTTTCAGGGCCAGCCATTCTATCCTCCGTCAATGCTTGCCACCCCGTGGGCCACCCCCACTGCTACAGCCACCCCAGCTTACTTTGACATTAGCTCTGTCTTCTCTGTAAATGGACTCACTCCCCCTCAGGGCACATTTCAAAAGCACCAGCCTCACAACACCAGGTTCATGTCTAGGAATAGGTAAGGCTCTCCTTTGGTTTTTTTTAAGCTCCTTGTACTGTGCTGTCTGTTCACTCAATTAAGGTGTTTAATAAAGAATGTTCTTAAAATTTTCAGGAGTGCTTGGCATATGTGAAAATGCATCACTGTTACAGACAATGATCATTTCACACCTGACACAGATTATGATAGTTATTAACAAAATAGAAAAGATATATGTTTCTAATTTTTTTGTGAAGAGGAGATATATGTTTCTTTTTTGTGAATCTTCATGCAAAGTGAAATAAAAGCTTGGTGCTACAGTAGAACCCCTCATACCTACGGGACCAGAGCATGGTCGGAACACAAAAAAGTCGGATAATCCGAGGAACAAAGAAAAGCGAATTTTCATTAAATTTTTATTGTTAAAAATAAATTTATGTACTCTTAATCTACAAACGTATAATACAATATGCATACTAATCCTGTCAAGGAATACCCATCTAAGTCTTTTAGACCCTTTTTCACATCTTATTAATTGTTGTTACACCCAGTCTCAAGCTAGTTTTAGAACGGACTCACCTTTGTCAAGTTGTTAAAGAATATCCAACTTCTACAGTAGTGGACACTCAACCCATTTTGTTTCAGTTGAGCCGCCATATTCATTAAAGATATAGCAAAATACTAGGTTGTAAATATTGAATGACACGCTCGATAATAAGAAACTAAGTGTAGCGATTAGTACGATAGCCAAAAGCCGCTCTTCCAATATTCTGATAAGGATGAAGTTTGGTCATGTCAGATTTATTTTTTTTAATCAAGGGGTGTCATGGTCGGATATTCTGGGGAGTCGGATATCCCGAGATCGGATATGAGGGGTTCTACTGTAATTATATGTTTGCATTTTTTAATATATATTTATATTTATATTTTATTTTTTTCTCAGCAGGTCAGTATCAATGAGATCAAAACGTATAGGATTGGAAGCTAGAACATCAATGAGTGATTCAGGTCTGGGTAGAACTACTGGAGGGGGAGGTTCCTGGCGTAAGGAGCCCAAGCAACCACCACCACCTCCACAGGAGGAAGTAGAGCCTCCACCACCTCCTCCCCCTGTGACAACAGAGCAGCAGCCCCCAGCACCTCCCCCACCAGTACAGCCTAAGGAACCGCCTCGACACAGGCCTCGTAGGAGAAAGGAAGAGTTGAGTTCTGGAGGCAGTATAGGAGGTGGTGCAGCACCCCCCGTGGCTGCTACTCAGTTCGACTTGGAAGCAGCGGCGTTTCCTCCTCTACCCGGTGCTCCCGCCCCAAACCCAGGACCTAACCCTGACCAGGATCATGTCGGTTCTCCAGGGGATGCCAATCCACCCCCACCTCCACCACCTCCTCCTCAACCTCATAGGGCTGCATCACCTCCTCAACAGCATCCATCTGCATACCATCCAGAGAACAGGTAGCTTAACACCTCAACACTATATTTCTATTACTAGTGTCCAGGTTAAAACCTACATTTAACGAATTATGCTCCGTGTCTGTCTGAAACATACGACAATAACTTGAGTAAAAGTTGACCGATTTTGATGAAATTAGGTACACATGTTCATTTTACCAATGCTCAGGACAATTTCATTGGACAGCGTTGTCTGCCCAAGTGTTCGTGTGTAACGCTCGCGTAAACGTGCGCTTCAAAATTAAAATTGGAATTTTATGACGGAAAGAAATTCTAAATTATCTATTTGATGATACAACATTTTTTTTCAAATAACATTTTGTAGTAAAATCAACAGCGACTCCGCTATGAATTAATAAAGACCGTTAAAACTATTAAAGCGGACCTAAACGTTTGAAGTAGAGAAAACAACAGTTTTACCGATATCTTAAGTTTTAATAAAACTTCATATACATCGTCTGAAGTACAATTGACACAGGCATGTAAAATTCAACTTTATACAAGCAGAAGTTTTTGTGTAGTGAAGTCATACATTTTATAATAATTGAAAAGGTGATGTGTGGTTAGAGGAATAGTAATAATGCAGCGTGGTTCCCTTACTACTAGCCGCTGTACTACTATCAACTCTATTATCATTTTTTCAATATTCAATACATATTTATTACCTACTATATTATGATCGCTTCAATGATAGAGCCACGCGATGCCTAGTATATTAACATTGAGTCTTAAGACAGACACTGCACTGCATTAGAGCTCAATTTTTCTTGCTTTAATGGTAAATTGAGTGTCGAAATGGTGCTATATTATTATACATCTTTATTTATGTTTCACTTAATAATTAATTTATCTAGTGTATAGTAGATAAAGGTACAGGTATTTTATTCTATTTCTTGATAGTATTATATGAAGTGGTTGATAGTGTTAAATGCATTTTATTGCCCTTTTTTTAAATCCTTTATATTAACTTTACAATTGTCTGTGCCTGACGTCTGTTGTGAAAATCTTCGGAGGGCTAATTAATCCTCTTCCAGTCATCCAATTGAACTGAAACTTGACTCATAGATTCTGTAGCAATTCAAAAAAATTCCATCAAATCAAAGCATCATTCAATAAATAATTAATAAATTTAAAAATATAGATAGATAAAAATAAATTACATGTCTTTCCATAAATTTATCTAGCAGGTTTACTTAACGTAGTAATTCGTATGCAGTTATCTTAATAATGTCAGAGTGCGTAGTTATTTGTAGAAGTAAGATTTATTTGGTATTATGGATTTATTCTTAACTTCATTATTCTTGATGGGGAATGGCATAGCTGAATATTTAACAAACAACTTTCCTGAAACCAAGTTCCAAACTACAACATCTCTCCTTGAAAGTTTGACGAGGTGGTAGGAAGTGTTCTACACAGAGTCGGGTACCTTTATCGTGTAATGAGCTAATGTGTTGATCTGGGCATTAACAAATATGATCATCATTAAAGCATGATCATTTCTTGTTACATATTTACTTAGAAATCTACTGCACTGTATTAGAGCTCAATTTGTCTTTCCTCAATAGTAAATTGTGTGTCGAAATAGTGCTATATCAATATACATCTTTATTTATGTTTTACTTGATATATAAATTATCTAGTGTATAGTAGATAAAGGTATAACTATTAAACTATTTTTCTAGTAATTTTAATACAGATATACTATTATTAAAAGTTTTATCTATTCATTACTGTGTTTTATTTGAAGAAATGATTTCATTAGTTATAATATTGGAGAAGGTTCATGACAGTTCAAGTATAATGAGAGAGTATGTTCAAATAAAACACATTGAGATGGTTTATGCTAACGTTTCGCTAAATTTATTAGCATCATCAGAGCAAGAAAACAAAGTATAAAATAAAAATAAAAATTCAATTTTTAAATTTTTGGTAGTTTTATACTACGGAAAGTTTAAATTTTAATTTAAATCAAATTATAATTATTATTAACTACGGGAAACAGACAGTGAAAAATACACTCCAGCGCCGGGATTTGAACCACGGGTCTCAAATCCGGGTGTACTGGAAATACAGGAGACCCTTGGTTCAAATCCCGGCGCTGGAGTGTATTTTTCACTGTCTGTTTCCCGTAGTTAATAATAATTATAATTTGATTTAAAATAAAAATAAATACAAAGATCAATAAGTAATACAAATCCAGTTAAAAAAAAACCTTTCAGTAAACTTAAAAACCCTATTCCCATCAATATGAAAACTAATATTATTTATCAAATAAACTGTTCTGATAGTAATTTGTCTTATGTTGGGGAGACTTCCCAATATCTTCATAGAAGAATTTACCAACATAAATATAGTTTGAAACCCAACTGTCCCAATCCTTCAACTATTCCTTTAACTAATAACTAATCCTCATGATGATTTATCTTTAACTAATCATGATGATAACTAATATGATGATTAGCTGTCCCAATCCCACAGCTTTAACTAATCATGATTAGCATCTGATGATGCTAATAAATTTAGCGATACGTTAGCATAAACAACCTTCTCACTGTGTTTTATTTGACAGTATCTCGCTAACAACTCTCTCGTTAGTTGTAATGTTTTAGTTAATTTTTAATTCTGTTTAATTAAGCATAAGATAGAAATATGGAGCATAATTAAAGAGAATACCAGATTTACACAAAAATTCTTGTTATGTCAGAATAATTTATTTACTTTTTTTGCCTCAACATAGGTTGTCTGATGTGGTAAAGGGAACGGCTAAAGTAAAGAATGGTACTGTTAGTACTGCTTCAAATGGAGGAAACGGACCCGACATTGTTGCCACTACGCTAACCTCACAAGAACCTCTCCCGCAGAGACCTAATAGGAATTATAGTGCCTCTTCTTTAGACAAGTATGTTTCCTTTTTTTTTTTACAAAAAAAAAAACTTGTTTTGTTAAGTTCCTTGAACTTAGTGAAATCTAAGTTGAAATAAGGCTTGGAAAATTAGCTAACAGAGAATTAGCTAAGATAAGACTCAACTATAACTTTATTGCTAAGGTATTGCCTTTCTAAGGAAGATAATAATTTGTATACTTTAATTTATACCTCAGCTTATCCTGTAGTAAAGACTGTTCCTTTTGCTTGATAATAGTTATTTATGTAACTAGGCAGCGAAATGGAATTTTACTGACGAGTGATTAAATTAGCCTCCGAGCCGAAGGCGAGGACAGGCTATGATAATTAACTGCCGAGGCAGGTAATTTACCTATTTGACTGCCGAGGCAGGCAATGAATAAACGAGGCAGAAATGTTTCCTTTGCTGCCTTGTTGCATACAATATTTTATCTACTTACGGCAGAAAAATGAAGCTGCTAAAATGTTATCTTTATTAATATAACATTTAATAACTATGTGTCATATTAATAAAGATAATAACATATGTATTAACTAAAATTAATGTTCAAATAAGAAACTTGGGAATAATAACAATAAATGAAAAGCAAACTCAATTTATAACAACAAAATACAAAACACACGTTTATAACACACATAACTTCTGAATGAATAATGCACGCAATATAAAATATTTATTCATATTTTGGCACTCTTTTAGTTTGGTACCCCCCTACTTCATTGCAAATTTGAGAAGACCTGGGTGAGCACTACCCTGTGTGAACTCTCCACTGTTCTCCGCTAGTTTCACTCTTCTTCCCCCTCCAGGCGTGGGTCACAAGAGTCTTTACTCTAGCGTGGCACTGTAGAGTCTTCACTCCCCGTGGGAACCCGGCTTTAAACAGAAATACACTTTGGAAATTTAGACCTTTCTATTCCTCTAAAACTCAACTTATTTTAATTTCGCTTTAGACAAATCTAATATTTTTTCTGTCAACGAAATAAAATTTAATTGACAATGTTTATTTTTTCATATAACAGGTCATTGATTTAAAAAAAAAAAAAAATCCCCAAGAAATGATACATAATACTCCCTTTGTCTATGACATTAGAGAGGTGTTTCTCACTTTTCCATTTTAATTCCTGCCCTAAATTAATTTAATTAAATAATCTTACTAGATTATTCATTTTTCTTAGGGGGGTACCAAACTAAAAGAGGCGACCCTATACGCCTCTTTTAGTTTGGTACCCCCCTACTAGATTATTTCTTTTTCTTAGGGGGGTATCAAACTAAAAGAGGCGTATAGAGGCGCCTCTTTTAGTTTGGTACCCTCCTACTAGATTATTCCTTTTTCTTAGGGGGGTATCAAACTAAAAGAGGCGTATAGGGGCGCCTCTTTTAGTTTGGTACCCCCCTAAATTTTTCTTTTCTTTCTTTCCCCTTTCTCAACCCCACACAAAAGCCCCACTGCTTTTGAACATTCCCCTTTTAAGATTGTTAATTTTTTATTTATATAAAATACCATTTCATCATGTATTTAAATAAAATAAACGGGGGGTACCAAACTAAAGTGCTGCCACATGGCGCCTATTTTAGTTTGATACCCCATATAAAAGAGTACCTATATTTTTACTAAAAAATTAATAAAAGTGTTAAAGATATCTTCTATTGCCTAAAAGAAAAGAAGTAACCAGGATACATCAAGAAAAGTAGCTAGTCTAATCTAGAATTACTTAAATAATAAAAATAATATGGATGTTCAATGTTTACATGACGCTACAGTTTAGTCAGTGACTCTACTATTTGTTTTAATTAAAGATCTACTAATCATTGAAATTATTTAACAGAATTAACAAATATAAACAAGTTATTTTATTATTAAAACGTTTATTTATTAAATATTACTTATTTAACTATAATATATAATGTTATACGATAGAGATAATAGTATAAACTGTTCTTGCCAAAATAAGAGGTTATGACACGCAGTGGTAAACACTGTTACTTTCTCTGCCTAGGCAGGGAAATATTTCCCTAGGTGGTAGATTGGTAGATTCGTCATAAACAGCTTGGGTTTCCGGTGAAATCCTCATCACGAAGGGGTTGAAATCTGACGTTTTGCTTCCACTACTGGAAGCATCTTCAGGGGTGTGGTGCATCGTGGTGTTAACTTGAAGCAAACACAGGATACACTGACAACTGGAGAAACACTAATACACCGTTCTTCTCTCCAGTCGTCAGTATATCCTGTGTTTGCTACAAGTCAACACCACGATGCACCACACCCCTGAAAACGTCGGATTTCAACCCCTTCGTGATGCGGATTTCACCGGAAACCCAAGCTGTTTATTACAGTATAGTCTAATATAATATTAATCAACTTCACTTATTATTTTTTATATACGTGGTGACTGGTGATTTAAGTACAAAAATAAGTAGGGTGATTCTAAACCTCATTGGCTACAAAAAAAACGTTATATAAACCATGAGTCTATTCTCAACTGTTTTCCCACAAGGCCAAATTTTAGGATTTTTTAAGATCGCATACCTTTACTTGCCAAAAGTATAAAAGCTAAAACAAAATTTTTGGTTTCGTTGTAAAGCAGACCACATTTCTTACAAGAAAAGTTTAATTTTAATTTTCATGCCCTCAAATTACATGACATAAAATGTATACAATATACAATATATTTATTTTTTGTGGTTCTATAACTTGGTAAAGAACCGAGGTTAAACTTGCCAGACTTCAGGAAAAAACTTATTACTACCTTATTTACTATCGTTTTGATCAATATTAATATTATTACCCATTATTAAGGAAAGTAAAAAGAAACATGCTTATTGTTGCTATTGTTGACTTTTATAGGTGAGTATACTAAACCAATCTCTTTTTTTTAATATGACAAAGCAAGATTGGTCTAGTATTGCTAGTCTAGTTGTGTACAAGTTTAAGCTCAGTTCTTTACCAAGTTATGGAAACACAAAAAAAATTGATTTTTGATTTTTTCTTAAAAATAGAAGTTTTATAATTTTTTTGTCGTGTAATTTGAGGGCATGAAAATTAATATTACACTTTTCTTGTATTAAATGCTGTCAGCTTTACAACGAAACCAAAAAAAATGTTTTAACTTCTATACTTTTGGAGCAATAAGTGTTTTTATGAGCAAAGGTGTGCTACCTTAAAAAAATCATAAAATTTGACCTTGTGGGAAAACGGTTAAGATTTGAACCATGATTTATTTAGAGTTTTTTGTAGCCCCTGAGGTGTAGAACAACTTTCTTCATTTTTTCACTTATATCGCCAATCACCCTTTATACTAATATCTGATTTGCTGTCACTGGCTCTTGGTGTGTTATTGAGTAATTACTTTGTTTTTGTAGGGGACTAAGTAGTAGAAGCGGGGAAGGAAAGACTCATGGTAAGACTGAAGATTCAACAAATTCTACGAGTAGTGGAGCTGTTAGTTCAGGTAGTGTAGGGGATGAAACGAATAGCAGCAGCGGCATAGCTCCAGGGCAACCACATTCACCTCTTCACACTGCTCAACCTCCTGTCTCTGCCTCCGCATCGTCTCCGCCTCCACCTCCACCCCCGGCCACCTCCAACAACAACCAGGTACTTTAATCTTTTTTGCAAATTTATACCAAGGGTCATTCTCAAATAAACTGTCACATTCGAAATCTGGAAAATGAACCAAACGTAAAATTCAAGTTCATGAAAACTAGCTTTGGACCTCATATAAATGGTGTGTGTGTATATAAGAGTGCACAAGTGATATGGTTTGTGAGTTCGACAATTTTCCGATTTTCTGCGAATTTTCCAAATCCCAGGTTAGGTGTCACGCGAGTGACGGGCTGGTTTTATTATTATTATTGATTTATTTTATTTTTTTTAGACCAATACTATGTAAGACTAGTTGTTGTTATGCAGCATACCCTAAAGCATAAAAATAATTAATGAAATTGACTTTTTGTGGGCAGTCTTAAGAAAGGTATTGTTAAAAATAATTTAACTAACAACATTAAGCCCATTTTACTCAGCATCCAATGCCCAATCTCTTTCACCTCTGAACTTGAGGTAAATGCAATTCAGGGCTCTCATATTAACTCATGTTTAATAAAAAATCTTAAAGAAAAAACTAATTCTCAGACTTTTGATCACGCGATTTACGTTATCTTTTGTATTATTAGTATTATTTTTTTTATTTTTTTTTTTTTTATACGAGATATTTTTTTAATTTGAGAAAAATGAAGTAGGGAAAATAATAGTAATAGAACTAGTTTGAACAAATATTAGCATTATTTAGTATATTTTATCCACAATTTATAAAATTTTATACATATTTCACGTAACACTTAAGACGTATTAAAAAACCATAAAATCATTAGATAATGAAATCATAAGTTTTTTAATGATGGGTTGGAACAACCCACAAGCATAGACAGCGGTGTTTTTACTCTATATTTGGTATTTTTTACCAGGAATAGTCACTAGTTAACAGGCTCAATGCAAATCGTCACTCGCGTGAACTGTCACTCGTGAGACATTTCCATAGAAAAAATAAAATATTGAGAACGTAAGTGAACCTAGAAAAAAACAGACAAGTGTATGTTTATCAGCCATGCAAAGGCTATATGAAACTGAGTTCGAAAATGTCATTTTATTTTTTTTTATGTGTTAAAATACACGTCACCCGCGTGACCTACAATTAAAATACGCACCATAGTGACGAGGAATAGCCGACCATAAAAAAAGAAGTACTTGCGTCACCGGGCTCGGAGGATGCTGATGGCTTCTCACATGTATATGAAAGCTGTTCCCTTTCTCCCCACCCCGCTAACAACAAAAGACCCTTTCTAACTTCACCTTCCGTCCAAATCGTCACTCCCGTGACTCTTATTCTGAAAAGTTCCGGACACACACTTTATCTCCATTAATGAAAAATCTATGTGTCTAAAAAAATATTTGCACCTTATTACGTCATCTACATAAGTAATATGAAAGTTAGGTCCCTGCCCTAATTTTTTAAGTTCATATTTTTTAACAAAAATCGTCACTGCAAATTTTCGAAATAGCCTCCGGACAGCTACTTTTGTTAATTTTTCCAAGAAAAATAATTTATATTTTTTTTATTTTTAATCATTTTTTAACAGTTGATAGCTCAAAATGTCCACGGCTTTGAGACGAACTCAATGATCCTTAGTAGGTTGAGATAGGAAAAAAACTCTATTCTGTAGAGCTTCCGGTAACCTCCGGACAGCAAAGTGACAGTTTATTTGAGAATAACCCCCAAACACAATCTGATAAGTTAAGTTATAATGGGTGTTCTTCATCCTCATGGTAAATATAAATAAACTAAAGTTAGAACTTATGGGTTTATGTTACTTTTTAAGACCAGATTTTTGCTTCTGAGCTTACCGAAGATAATGGAAGCTATGTGATCGTTCTGAAGTGAAACATTTTTTAGATCTCAGATTTCAAATATTCCAAGACAGAAATCCGTTTCAGACATCAGGGAACATTTTTGATTCCTTGTCTGTCTGTCACTCAATTTTTGCGAACCAACATTTCTTAATAACTACTCGTCCGATTTTATTGAAATTTGGATGGTATATCATAATTAGACCATTATTGGTGCCATATAAGTTTCAAATTGATGCGCCCATTTGTTTCTCTTTCACATGTGCACAAACATACATTTATCTTCAAAAGTACTTATCTGATTTTTATTAAATTTGGATGGTTCATCGAAAGTAGCCCGTAGATAGCCCCAGATTAATTTCAGCCTTCTGCACTCTTTAAATTTTGCTAAATTTATACTTACATACATAAAAAAAAAAAAAAATCAAAACAATTTTGACTGATTTATAATACGGGGAAAAATGATATAAAATGGTTAATAATAGGTTTTATAAAATCATTAAACTTTATGAAATAGGAGGCGAGGAAGCTATGTGCCATTGGCAGAGTATTTTCTTTAAAGGCGGAGATACACATGCTGTCAAATTGGGGAAGTAGCTTGCATGCCAAGAGGGTATTTGCCAGTTACTGGCATACCAAGGATTTTTATTAAGTTTTTATCTGCTTGCTTGCCAGCTACAGGCATGCCATTTTACACATCCACGTGCAAGTAGCTGGCATGTTTTTGTTCAAGCTACAGGCATGTGTATCTCCACCTTAATAACAAATATTTTTTTAATTACAAAGCTGCAGCTTTGTTCTATTTTTAATATTTTTGTTAGCAATTGCATTAAAAAAAGTATATATATGTATATAAACATTTTAAGAAAATGCCTTGGTTTACACCAATTTTTTTTTTTTTTTTTTTCTACTTTTGAGTTGTAAACTCAATTTTATTTCAAAATTCCTTATTATTGATTCCTGTAATTTGTAATGTATTTGTTTTAAATATAATCCAAAGACTGTACTGATGTTTTTTCTGCAACCAAAAATGGTAAATTATTTAGTTTCAACTAAAAATGTGTGTACCTAGTGTGATTTTACTTGTTATTATATTCACATCCTGGGGATTATTTAGCTGGTGTCCTTTTTTATGCCAGATTCTTCTGGTATAGAAAGATGATTGTCTTAAAACACTTCCTCTGTGGAATTGTTAGTATGGGTAAAATTGTGTAACGGTGTTAATGATCATTAAAAAAAGGGTCCAGGGGGAAAAGGGTTTATGTCACATTTTGATGGATTTCGAGATTATAGCGCCATCTGTTAGGCATCCAAGAGTACTGCAAAATGGCATATCAAGTTTGGCTAAAAATGATCTGAGTCACGTAAAAATTAAAGAGGAAAAAAATTGAATGCTGCTGAAGATAGGTAGTTGACCTAAAGATAGTAGGGAAGAACGGTTGTTGTCCAAAATTCTGACCCTTTTTTCTTAAATACAACTTGTGAAAAAGGATTGATGTCCACCTCATGTTTTTATTTTTTCATGATTTTTCACATATATTTTTAAAAAAATGTTCCTCATAATTGTTAAGTATAGTGTTCAAATTTAACTTTAAACTTGATAAAAGTTTATTTATATACTTTTTTATACTTTAGAGTTATGTAAGTTAGTTTTTACTCTCCTGAAAAATTGAGTTTGACGGACATGTACCCTTTTTCCCCTGGACCCTAAATAAATAAGCATTTTGAATTTATTATATGAGCCAAGTTCCTTTAACGATGTGTAATGTTATTACTTTTTGTGTTCAGGGAGATAGTGTGGTTGGTGTGAGACTAAGCTATGCCCAAGTCGCACAGCACCATAAGGAAAGCAAGATGGCGGCCGCAGGCAGTGGATGTGGTGGTGGGAACAATGCAGCCCCGGTGGTAGTTAGTGCTGGAGCTAGCAATGCAGGAACCCCGGTAGTGGTGACTGCTCAACCACTAGAGACTCCTGCCTCTTTACAACAAGACATTGAGCAGATATCTACAGGACCTCCTCCTAGGCGTGGGCCGGCTCCCAGGCCTGGACCACCTAGGCACAGGTCACATCCTCAGGCTAGGCACCGCTCTCCCCCTCAGTCTCACCAGCCTAAATAGCATCATCCCATTAGGTGAGTAAATTTTCAAACTCTATATCTACCTTGAGTACATATGCCTACTACTATGTTATATTCTCAGTAACCTAATTTACTCATCTTTATTAATACAACTAGTGAAAAAATTAAAATCTAATTCTATAGTAAATATATGCTGTAAAGTTGTTTATTAGAGATTATAAACAGGAAAAAATATATTATAATATTCATGTAAGGAAATAGTAGGAAATCAATGGCTCACACTCTTTGCACATTGATAAAATTAACAGATTTTAACATGTCAGGTGAATCTGCTAACTTTACAGACACTTGTGCTGCATACAGACATTTTTATACATTGACTAATAATTTTTAGTAAGTATAGTGCTCTTACATTATATATTTTAAGTTCTTAACTAATCTGAAGGGTGTAAATCAAGTTGATGTATATTTCTTTAAATGTTGGATGTTGTTATAGACTGAACGCTCTGGCCTAGACGTGGGAGGCAGGTGAGGGGAGTGCGTACTATCTGGGCCGAAGGCCCTACACACCTCGAGTACGCCCGATAACTCCGAATACAGGAGCTAGTGCCCTGTACCGTACGAGCACCCGAACCACTCGCCCGTTGGTACCTCCCCCCACCACCCGCCTCCGATACCATCCACCACATCCACCCCTGCCACTACAACAGCAATTCTGTGATAATAATATCTACTACATTATATAGAATTATACTTCTAAATCGTACACACATGCGCGTACACTCAACTCTTTGCTATAAAATTAACCACACTGTTAAAGAGGATAAAGAATGAACTTTACTTTATTATAAATTTAACGGAAAATTCATACGTGTGTACGTATAATATACAACCTAGATGTAATATTTACAAATTTTGACTGTTAACGATTAATACAAGATTTAATAATAACATCCCCCCTTTCGAATACGATGTCAATCTATTGCTACTCTCGTGTATTTTCATTTGTTTTTTTAACCGTTTAATAAGTTAAAAATAATAAAATTTACATTTTAATATTTCGATTCGGGGAATGTTGAGTTTAATCGAAAGACTAAAACAAAATAAATAATTATATTAAATATAAGTGCTCTAGACATTTTACAATTTAAAAAAAAATACTTGTTGAAAAAAAAAATAATAAACTGGATCGTCAAATCCAGTTATATTTTTTCGTGTTGAAAATGTTCTACTCTTCATGGAATTAAGATATCACGTTATTTAAAACATGTTATTAAAAAAAATAGGAATATTTGTTACGGAACTTGTGAAAAATGGACACGCTGTTTTTTGTTTTGTTTTTTTCTTATATTTATATTGGATACCAACTTTGTATATTTATAAGAAAAAAATAATGAAGAAAGGTAAATTGTGTTTTTGCTTGTAAAATGTTGGTTACTTTTTTTGTAATGTTGGATAAGCTGTTGAGAAAAATTTAAAGTAAGTAGAAGAAAGGGAGACTTAGATAGGAAAAAATAAATAAATAATTTTAAGAGAAAAACATTATGTTTTCTAAACTGTGTACATAGTAATAAAAGAAACAACTTTAATTGATTTTTTTTTTTTTTTTTTTTTTTTTTTTTTTTTTTTTTTTGCGGAAAAAAATAAAATAAAAATATAAGAGAATTATATAATATATATAAAATATATCTTATTGTCGAGAAAGTAAATATTTTTTTGAAAAATAAATTTAAAAAATAAAAAAAATCCAGAAAACATTTGTACAGAGGCGAGAGTACGATTTTTGTTTATACTATTATGTAAACTAGTGTGATTTTTTTTCTGTTTCCTTTTTTTTCTCTTTTTTTGGTATAAGAGATATCGAGGGTTTGGAGGAGATAGAGATAGGGTTTTTAGAAATAATAATATAAAAAAAGATAATACATTTAAATTAAAAAAATAAATTAATAAATAAATAAGTAATTTATTGCCTGTATCCAACGATTGTTTTTATATATATATATATATATATATATATATATATATATATATATATATATATAATTTTGTTTTTTCTCATTCTGGAAACATCAAAAGAAACAAATAAGGTAATTCATCTTCCCTATATTATTGTTAATTTGGAGATCTCTTTTTCTAGATATTTAATCTCAGTTGTATGTATAAACCTCTCCCTAATTAATTTAGTAAAAAGAAAAATCATAATCAAATATTTGCACTTTATTTTATTTATTTGTTTATTATTAAATTTAAAAAAAAATTGTTGTTTATTTTGATTTGTTGTATTACAGGTAAATAGTACATTTTGTACATTTATCGCCTAATTTTTGTTTATATATATATACATATATATATATATTTTATTTATGTTCCTTTAGGTTGTTTTGAGTGCTATTATTAAGTTAATAGTGTTCCTTTTATTTTTTTGTATACGTACTAAATTATCTTTAGATAATAGGAAAAAAAAATTCATTTATTTCCAATATAAAGCCTCCTGCTGTTAACTCAAACGCCATTTTTCAAAAAAGAATAAAAATATTTATAATTAAAAAAAAAAAAAAAAAAAGAAAAAAAAAAAAATTGCACCTTTTCTAAAACACCATAAAATATTACACTAAAGCTGAGATCAATGTATACACTTTTTTGTAATTGAGCTTAATTTTTTTTATATATGAAAAGAAGAAGATAAGTATAAAACTATAATCAATCATTAATAATTAATGAAAACATTTCTAAATTATTTTTTCCTCCCGTAACAAAAGCTCCTCTGTGCTTCCAAAATAAAAAAAAAAAATGTTATAAACTTTTTTCTCTCCCTCCGTCCCTCGTTAATTTATTATTATTATTACTTAGTCATTATTATTATTATTTTTAAATTTAGGTTAATATTTTATATATATATATATATTTTTTTTTTTTCTTTTTGTCGCCTACATTTATACTTTGTTTTTTTGTTGTACAGAAAGACTCTAATCTTAGGATAAGTTGGCTTTGGTTCTTTTTTTTTATCATTATTATATTAATATAATTCACATTATTATAATACTGTACATGATTACATATATATATATATATATATATATATATATATATATATATATATATATATATATATATATATATATATATTATAAGACGAAAAAGAAAAAGTTATTGTTCATATGTACCCCTATATTATTATTATTATCTTTATTTATTTATAATTTTTTGCTTTAAGAATTTTGGGCTTTTTTTACTTTTAGGATGTTATAGGTTCTATGTTGTTTTTTTTTTTTTTTTTTTTTTTTTTTTAAAAATATATATTTCCTCTTCCCCTTTATCCACTACCTGAAATATATATTGATGCTCACTTATATAATTTTTTTTTTTTTTAATTAATATATAACATATGGCAGTGTATTTTGGGTTGAACGATACTTGACTAATTTTATGTCACTATTATTTTTTCTATAACTTTTTCTTTCTTTTTTTTTTCTTTTCTTTATTTTATTGTTAGAATTATAATTGACTAATAAATATATTGTCTAGCCATAAATTTTTGATTTACTAATAACTTTTTTAAAAGAAAGTTGATTATAATTAACCAAGATGTTTATATATGAAATATATATATATATATATATATATATATATATATATATATATATATATATAAATGGTATTCACTTAGTTTTAAAGTTTGTTAGACAAAAGATTGTATTTAATAGCATATTGGAAAAGTTAAACAATATTGGAAAATCAATTGACTAATTGGTGGATTTTTGGCTTATTGGAAAAATTTTATGACAGGCAATGAGAAGGTTGACAGTTTGGATCAGCAAATTAAACAATATTACTATTGGTAAGTGACAGCCCATTAAAAGATTGATGGATATAGGTAGTGGCATGTCGAATGATTGAATAATGGTCGATGAAGACATGTCAAAATATTTTATAAGTTCGATTAAATTTTGAAACATTTAAACCAATAGGAGGATATATGTGCTAGCACATTAAACAATTGACAGCCACCGCTAACATATATTGTATTGAACATTTGTCTGTTTAGTACAATCTTTTGTTTATCCAACTATGACATTTCATACACTGGCTAACTTATGTTTTGACATGAATGTACAAAGACGTTTTGTCTAATCGGTGACAATGTATGAATAAGAGTTTGTATGTTCCCTTTAACTAACATTGATAAATTGGCCTCTTTTGTTTAAATTTGAACCTAATAAAATATCGTTATGAGTTAAATTATAATATTTTTATATATATAAAAAAAAAAAAAAAAAAATTATAAAAATGTCTGGATAATTAAAAATGGAACCGCCTTCTCAGTTTGTTATCTAGTGTTATTCAAAGATTGATCCCCAAAAAAACATAAATTGACAGATAAAATAAAACTTAATTCGCATTATTGAATAAATCGAATGTTCAAATATCTTTAAAGGAGTGAAATCAAAATGTTGGTTATGCATGTGTATTCATTTTATAATAATAAGGCTATATCTAAACATAACATAAGGAGACAGCTTGGTTTTCTCGGTGAAATCCACGTTAGTTCAACCCCTTTGTGACGGGGATTACAAGTTTACCCGCGGACGCCTATGCACCAAGAAAACATAAGGACATTAAATAACCGACACCAAATTACTTGACTGATTTAGATGCTGAATATAACTCATAAAATATAACTTGATTGGATTAGTAATCAATATTAAAAAATAAATACGTTCGCTTTACCCAACTTGATAATACGTGATAAAGTTGACCGTTGTTGTCCGATATTTATTAATAATTGTTGTTGTGGTTTTAATAATGGACTGATCTTATTCATTTAAGTCTTATTTATGAGTCTACTTTTAATATCTATATAATTTAAAAACTGGTCATCTAACTTCTTTTATACTATTCACCGTAACCGAACGTTCTAACCCCATTAAATAAAACGGTTTAACACTGCTATGAGTAAGTTTTTTTTGGGTATATTATGTATATTTTTAACCTTTAATTACTATAAAATAAAAATATATATTATCAACTTAACTATTTAAACAATCCCTATCTCTTATTATTATTATTATTATTTATGTAACAATGGATTTAATTAGGGGCCTTTATAATTATTTATATATATATTTTTTTTGTTTTTGTTTTTATGTAGGATACATATACGATATAAATAAATATATTATCTAGTTCCAATGATTTTTTTTTTCTTTGTTATTGGGAGTTTTTTGCCTCATTGAATTGATGGGTAACACAGAATTGTTTAAATGGAGACACCCGTATTTGTCATGAAATAGACATATTTGCCATATTATGTTCTAAGCTTTGTTATAATTTGTATTATTATACAAAATAGTTTTTTACTTGTCTTTCTTTGAAATATGAAATATTATTAAAACTACAGTATTTATTATTATTCTTTTCCTTTATTTTCCTTACATTTTATGACTTAATGTGCCTTATTACACTATATTATAGTTTATTAAATATGCTTGCATTCTCTACAATCGTGTCCATTTTCTGATCGAATATCGGATGTTTATTGTAGTCTCCATTAAACTTCTTGCTTTATCTACAAACGTGTTGTGTATGTTAGTAAAAAATGTGTTATCCCTACTGTGCTTGATTATCTATTTTGTATTAAATTTTATTGACATTGGGAATGAATGTTTCAGAATATTTTTTAATGTAATAAGTTAATATGAGTGTTACTAAAGACCAAAATATGATTCCTATGTTAATAACAAGCACACTTTGGTGACATCTATTTACCTGAAATTTAAAATATACAAAATGTTTTTGTATAATTAAAATAATCAATTTATAATTCAAGATAAAAATAAATGAATTTTAATCATACTTTAAAGTCAGGTAAAATAAATCAATACCTCGCGAGGCAAAAAACTTTTTACTTCATTGTGGGAATTATGAATAAAAATATATAAAATAAAATTAAAAAATGTAAAAAAAATTCTTTGTAGATATGTTTTTTCCTTATGTATAACATAAATATACCTATATTATTATAAACCCAAAATCTTTTGTTTTTTCTTCATTTCTCTTTACTTCTAGTTTTTAAACATTTAGATTTTTAAAAAAAAATGTATTTAGGTTATTATATTTGTGTTTTTATAAGTAGTTACATTTTATTTTATTTTTATTTCTTTTTTTTTTACATTAAGGTACTGATTACAAACATTAAACTATATACGGAAACACTAATTTCTATTATGTTATATATATAATTATTTAAGTTAAATTGCACCCTTTTCACATTGAAAATTATATGATTTTGGTTTTTTGAAAAACTTTATTTTTACAATCATTGCTTTAATATTTAAAGAATATAGAGATTCAAAATTTAGGAGTGAGTAAATCATGTCATGCGACTAATTTATATCGTTTCACAAAAGTTATTTGATTGAACTCGTTAAGTATTTTAAAAAGGGTTTTAGTTGCAGCTAGTTTAGATAAATAAAAGTTTAGAAATGTTACAATTTCTTTATGTAGAGTTTACACATCGTAGACTAATCCATGTTTACTTTTTCAGATTGGTAACTGTTTACAACATTTGCGATTTTTCATTGCTATTAATTTTATTTTTATAAAAGAAAGAAGTTTTTAGCAATTTTAGTGAAACTCTTGTGTTACTAAATCTTGATTTACTCTTTTTATTTTCTCTGGAGCTTTTATTAATATAATAAGTATTTAATTAATTTTAACTTATTTGATTCAGTTACATTTTTTTTGGTTGAAAGTTCTTTTTTATTAGGATGTAAGACTTGAAACCCCAAACAATAT
Organism: Gerris lacustris; assembly: GCA_951217055.1. Lineage (NCBI taxonomy): Eukaryota > Metazoa > Arthropoda > Insecta > Hemiptera > Gerridae > Gerris > Gerris lacustris. The sequence continues at coordinate 18,173,737 of OX578279.1, read as the reverse complement.
AAGTTTTTTTTCTCATGTGTATTAATTATCTAGTATAATTATATTTTTTCCAATTTACATATCTGTTTAAATTTTATGAAATATTTCATTTTTTATTCCAATAGACATTTTTAGGGGTGCAATGATAACTTGATAAGTATTGTTTTGTGTGTGCACTTTTATTATTATTATTTTCTATATGCTTGCTATTATTTTTTTCCCCTCCTTCTGTAATTTTAAGATATTAATATTAGTAATTATCAGTCCCTACCGTAAATTCTTTATTTTATGGTTTGTTAAATGTTTTATTTTGTATGTATAATACATTGTTTGTGTTTTTTGGCTGTGAAAATTCTTAAACAAAAAAAAACAACAAAAAAAAAATTAAAAAAAAATAATAAGAAAAAAAAAGTTGTGTGTAGAACGTTTCCGCACGTTTAAGTTTTAGGAAAATTAAAAAAAAAATAAATACATTTCTAATAATTAATTTTAAAAAATATAGGTAAAATTGTGTTTTAATTATCAAAAAGTTGTTTTTTTTAGGTCAGAATGGCACTTTAAATTAAGTGTACTAAAATAAGATAAATTAGATATATATTTTTTTTTCTAAAATTAAAAAAAAAAAATATATGTATGTTACCTGTGCTTATTATTATTTTTTTTTTTTTTGATTTAATAAATAATAAAGAAACTAAAATTTGACCCATCTATAATAAGCCCTGCAGTTCTTATAAATTTATTTATTTAAATGTTCATTTCAATCTATCTTATTATAGATCGGTTATCTTGTAAAAAAAATTGTAATCCTTACTTCTGGCTCCTTAATATTTGTAAAAGGGGAATGTCAAGTTCAAGCTACGTAGAGGAGGTTCTGAAGCATGCAATCTTTTGAGCTTTAATCCCATGTTTGCTTATAAAAGTGTTATATAATCCCACTAGCTAGGCTTCTAATTACCTCTTTAATCCCAAATAAATAGGTCCAGGAAATCTGAAAACCTCGATTAAATATTTTCATTTTTTTTTGTCAGTCAAATTTTTTTTTGTTAATTTATTAATTATGACTTAATTTAATAATTAAATCAATACTGGAATTTGTATTGACAATTTGTTAATGTTTTAGTAAAAATTAAATCAATAAAATATTTATTATTCTAAGACATTTTAAAATAGCCTTTTGGAAAACACCTAATTATTATTATCTTTATTAAAATTCCTCCTTGATTTTATTATCACTAGATAAATAGATAAAAGAAATCTGAAATTCATAGATAATTATCTATTTCATTTTTTTACAGAATTAAAAAAATTAACTAAATTTTAAAATTACTAAATTAAAAAAGAAGAAATTTTGGTTTTTAATCCAATCTGATAATTCTTAATTGGGCTTAGGATATGATTTATTCGTTAAGTGATGCCGCACTTCTTTCTAAAGGAGACTACCATTCAGTGGATCTTTCACCTTTAATTAAAAAAGGGTACATTGAATGTAAAATTGGTAATCTGGACAGGAATCTGGTTTAATAATCAAAGCTATTAAATTAAAATTCCCTTGTTAATGTCTTAATGGGAGAAATAATTGAAAAAATAAACTTTCAATATTCAAATTAATTAATTTAATTGCTAATCCAATAAGCAGGCAGCTTAATTCAGGGTTTTTGAAGAAAATAGTTTTTATTTTTGAGGATTTGACCCTTTGACGACACTTCTTCCTCTTACCGTAGGTATTCTACACCCCCCCCCCCCCCCCCCCCCTTCAATGAAACCTTATCAGAAGCATCTAAACCCTTTTCAAATAGTTGGAAATTTCAGGTAGTGTATTTAATTCAGTGTTTTCCTCTGTTTTATTTATTTTTTTCATATCACTGACTGCACTAATAATGTCAATTAGGTAAATGATAAAAATATTTAAATTATTTTAATTCAAAATGTAATGCTACTTGCCCTTAAAGGTATTTATTTTTATTCTTTTTTTTACCCTGAAAATACACACACAGACAGTCATGAATCATTGTTGCAGTACATTATGTAACATATTATATTATGTATATTGAACTAATTTTTATATAATATATATATTTGTTTTATTTTTTTTTTTCATTTAGGACTTATTTTCTTTTTTTTTAAATTGTAAATATATATAATACTAATTATAACTTGTTCTATTGAAGGTGATATCAAATTTAATTTTTGTTTTCTTTTAATCGAAGTGTTAATTTTTTTCTTTTTAAAATAATACAATTTGAGACAACTGTGAATTGGTCAAATAATGAATTAATTTAAAATATATATTTTATAGTTGTTTAATTTTTATTATGATTTAAAAAAAAATTGTTTTAATTACAATTAAATATCCATATATGTACTGAGATAAAGAAAAAGGCTTATGAATGATAATACTGTTAAAAATATAAATAATAGTAACTATTAGAAATCCATATTAACATAAAGTATTTGTCAGTTTTGTTTATAACTACTGAGATTTATTAACTGTAGAACTTGTTCATTGAGATATCAAGGGAGATTCAAGTTTAAATAATACTGAATTTAAAGAAAAAAAAAAAAAATCAAAAATGTTTACTTCCATTGTCTCAATAATCATACTCTTATCAAAACTGATAAAGACAATTATTACTAAATATGAGTTATTTGGTATCTTATATTTTTGTTCTAATTTTATTTTTTCTTCTTAAAAAAAGATTATTAACGGAGCTTGCAGCCCTAATTTGAAAATTGTTTTTAGAATGCTCCATGGCGAATCTAAGCTCTAAACGAGGGGAGGGTTCGATTAGACAGTTATTAACTATTTAACAGTAGTTAAAGGTGATAAAAGTTGTCTATTTGGTTATAGATATGTCAATCAAAGATTTGGATTCTTGTAAAAATATTTAACTACATTAACAATATGAAATTCTAGGTCTTCCATTTTTTTTGTTTAGAATTTCATGACAACTAAACTAAATTAAAAAATTAACATTAATTTAATAATTAAAATTAAATAATTTTAATTAATTAATCCAACAAAAATATAGATTCGTTGTTCTGAGAAGTAATATGTTTTCACACTAACAGATGTTTAATGTGGGCGATATATCACATAAGTTTATTTAAGTGTACAGCTTCTCCGGGCTTAAAACTAATGCATTTTGTATCCCAATCTCAAGACATTGATTATCCCCTATGGAATAAAATTACAGCAAGAGAATTGTAAATGTGACAGTTGCATTCTTAATTTTTTAAACGCCTCTTAAAGTACTAACAAATACTTTAAGCACCACTTAAAGTACTATCAAATATTAAAGAGCTGCAAGAACTTTATCTTGTTAATTATTTTTTGAGGGGGACATAATTTACAGTGATTAAATCATAATTTCAATTATATTTTGTAAAAATAAAAATAATACTGTTAACAATCTAATATTTTCATATATTAGACATTAGTATATTTTAAATTGTCTTTTTTTAATATAAAAATAACAATGTAAACTTTTCAGAATTGATATCACCCCATATACATTATTATTCAATAATAAAATATATATATATGATTGTAATTATATATTGTTTTTTTTTTCTTTTAATTTGTTTTTTTCTTTTGTTTTTCTTTTTTTTTTTTAAAAAAAAAAACAAAAAAAACAATATAATAGATAAATAAATTTCTAAAAAAAAAAATAATAATAATAATAAATGGTGGCTTGTTAATACAAATAAATAAATATTAAAAGAATTACTTGTGTTAAATAATATTATAACTTGTAAAATAAATTATTAAATAAACTGGAAAAAAAACTATTATAAATGAGAAAATATAGGAATAAAAAGTGAAATAATCTGTTTATAATGTCCTTCATTTTTTTTTCTCTCTTCTTTTATTCATGTTTTATTTTATCTAGATTTTTATAGCCATATTAAGTTTACATTATTTATATGTAAGCTATTAGGAGATGTATTTTACAATACATCTTATGACATCAAAGAAGGATATATATTTATCATGACATATGGGGCGTCACTATGCATTTTAAGTTCAGATTAAATATACTTCTTAACATATTGTTTGATTAAATTATTATAAATATGATAATATTTTATTTTCTTCCTCCCCCTTAGTACTTTAAATTTTTCTTCAAAGATTGACTTGACAATGTACCTCATTCTGGTTTTAAGGTCTATCTTGCAAGAACTCATTAAGAAACTAAACAAAGTAAAAACTCAATTTACGATTTTTGCACTAAACAATTATCTATTTTTAGTTCAAATAGAAAACAGGTAATAGTAGAAGTAAGGGTTATTTACATATTTACCCTTGTTTTATCTTGTTTAGGACATTTGACATGAAAATTTCCAATGTTGAAGGTAGCTGTACTGATTCATTTAAAGAAACTATAAAATACTAACAAATAAGAATACTCCGCCGAATTATTTTATATATTCTACTATCAGTATGTTTTTTATTTTATAAAAATTTACTTCAATCTTCTACTCCTCTGAATACTAAGGAGCAAACAATAATGTTTCTTTTTTACCAGCTTTTATTTAACTTGCAATGTTTGTATGTATAATATATATATGTTCGAAATCTTGCAACTGAATTTTGATGCAGTTATCCTCAACTGATTGAATTGAAATTTTGCATACACCTTTAGTTTAGATGACAATGCATGGTTGGAAGTGACGCCATTCTAAATCTAATATGGAGGACAGGCCAAGATGGCGGAATAGTTATTTTTTAAGCATGCCCATGATATGGGTATCAAATGAAAGGGTTTGCTGAGATGAATTTGAATAAACGCTTGTTTTTAAAAACGTTTTTCTCTATTAATTTATACATAATTCAGTAATGAGAAAGTTGTAAGCCAGAAAATAAGGCAGATAACTATGTACTTATCTCATGTGACACATAAACACAAGGATAAGTAAATATTTTGCCATATTTTCTTTATCCCAACCTCATCACTTCTTTGGAAAAAAAAATCCTCTTTTCAAGATATTTAGAGTCAATATGAATGAAGCTATATTATTAATTTAACCTGACAAATATCACATTAATTGGCAAAAAAAAATAGGTACAAATAGTCCATTTTTGTGGTTTAGCCTTCGAACATTTAAAGTTTGAACAAACGCAACATATATTATTCTTTTTTGTTACAGACGGGATATTTTAATATTGTATACATTTTAATATAATATAAATATCTTAAGTTAAAATATGTTTTATTTGATTTTGTACCTTTTTTCAAACCTTTTCATCAGACTTTATAGAAGCAGAACTGAAGTCCATAATTAAATATGGTTAAAAAATTACAGATGGTATCATTAAATTGATGCAAGACAGTGTTGTTACGTCTGCATCAAGTTTCAAGAGCTTTCTTAGAATAAATTTTTCCTAGTATTCTTTCCTAATATAGAAACATTTCTAAAAATAGAGCTTTGAATCTTTAGAACCTACATTTGCTTATATTTAGTTTGTTAATTAATCATGTTTTTTTCTATTGTAGCTTTAATTAACTACAAAATAGTACTGATACTTTTATGATTTTCAATTCCTATTTTTTTGGGAGGGGGGATCAGTATTTTGCTTATCGGTGGAATAAATTGTTGCATTTTTAAGAAGCTTAAAATTGTTTTGTATTATGTCTTATTGTTTTTCTCAGTTGCTAATCATTTGATTATTTGAGAATATTTTCTTATAGTTGACTCAAAGCATTCAAGATTTGATAATCAATCTCGTACCATAAGTATCTCCAGAAAAGCTACGGCCTTTAAGTAGGATTAATATTCCTTATTATTATTTTTAAAATTTAATTATTAATGATTTATAACATTGGCTCATTCTATGATTCATTACATCACTTTGTGTGATGTACAGATTTGTGTGAACTTTGTATTTAACACAGATTTTGATGCTATCTAATAATTTAAATGCTATATATTTGTTGGTATTAACAATATCATTGTTAATATGTATCTATCCTAAATTAATATACCTACCTGCTTAGCTCAGAGGTTATTTTATTTGACTGAAATTTTTATCTAAAAACATGTATTAGGATCACATCCCAAAGGGGCGCCTCAAACTATCATCCTTCCTAGATATAGAAAATTTTTTCGGTTTCCTGAGGATTTGTGTAGGGCAAGTTTCCGCCTTGCTACAATATGTATCCACTGCTTTCATTTTTTTTTTTTTTATATATATATATATTATCTTACTTATTTATAATTTTGTCAAGGGTTTATTAATAATACAATAAAAAAAATAAAACTTTTCTTTTTTTTATAATTTTTCCCTTGTTCCTTTCTCTTATCATCTTCCCTTTGCAAATGTAAAATAATTTTATATATAAAACAAATTAAATTATTGAAGAAAAAAAATATAATATATTATGTATAAAATGATTATCTATCTGCAATACTTCGTAATAAATTTATATATATATATATATATATATATATATATATATATATATATATATATATATATATATATATATGTTTAATTTATTTTAAAAAAATATATATTGTAAATGTGAAAATATATTTGAATGTAAATATATATAGGATGTAAAAAGTACTGTTTTATGGTTAGTTTGTAAATCGGGCAAACTATAATTAAGGAAAATATATATATAAAATAAAAAAATATATAAATTTACAAATGATTCTAATTTTTTTAAACTTATACATATATATTTTATTTATGAATAATTTTGTGAATAAAACATAACTGTTGGTTTATAAATATTTTGATATGAATTTAATGACAGTTAAATTGGTTGCGGTATTTTTACAAAAAATGGAAAAATAAAGTATTAAATTATCAAATGTGTGCAAGAAGATAATAGTACAGATCTTTTGAGAATATTAATAGTATTTAATTTAATTAATAAATTATTATTATTATTTACGTTTATATATAATTTTGTTATTTTTTATTTAAAGACCCGCTTGTCTCTTTTGCTATAAATATTTTCCTGGCGAAACATTTTCTTTTAATTTTTTTAATATTTCATTTATTATTATTAAATTGGTATCAGAGTATTTGCAATTGGGTAAAAAGGGTCGTAATTTTTCTGCACAAAACTTTTTCTATAAGTACTCTTTATGGATGAAAACAATGAAATAAAGTACAATAGTATTCGATATTTTGAACTGTAATATTGATAAAGCTCCTTTTAGAACTTAAATAAAATTATTTACTTATTAACCCATTGAATGCCTAATCTAATTCATGAACCTACCTTAGTGACTGAATCTTTAAAAGTTAATTTAAAAAAATAAAAAATTGATCCCCTGTGGATACAAACGTCAGCGGGCCTGACGGAGCCTTGCAAGATGGTTCTACTCGAGGCACGGAGAATAGAGGAGCTACAGAGGGTTGAGAGGGAGGCCACAGCATGGATCCACAGTGGATCTATGCTGAATAGGTTAAGTACAATTCCGGTGCATGTAACATGTGTTTTTACTACAACGCAGTTGATAGGAGTTAAAATACTGATTCTATGTCACCCAACACCCTGTAGTAGTTAAGAAATTAGTTGACTATAGCCTCTTGTAGGCTGTTGCACTATGGAGTTACTTAACTCATCATCAAACGAAGCAACATACAAAAATGTGTTCCATAATCATCATTATTGGTGAATATGGTTTGAAGTCCGTAGAAATAACATGACTTAATGCTCCTGACCTAACTATTTAAAGTGAAGAAGTCGTTCTGTAATGATCTTATCTCTGTCCACTAAGACATTTAAGTGTAAAGGAAAAGATAAAATTGATATTTCAGATTTATCTAAAAAGCATACACATCAAAGTATTGAAAACAACCAAAAGAATACAAAATATATTTGATCTATTTTTCTTCTTGTGTATCCTTTTCATAACAGACACAAGATCACACGTAAGTCTACATTGCTAAATAAGCTAATATAGTATTGATGGTAATTTGACTTTAAATAAGCATAATAATAATTGCATATTATTACCTTGCCTGAAAATAAATAGTAAAGCACTATCTGAAAATATTTATCTTGTGATAACAGACGGGAATATAGATAATTTTCTTTGAACAATCTACGCATTATATTAATTTGGCTTTACAATAATATAAAAGCATATCTACTAATCATAAATAGATGTTTTTTAAAAATAAAAAAATAAAATTATTCATTGATTTTAAGTTAAATTTGATAAATTTATTTTAAAGTTGCATCTATATCATTGCACTAATGGTTAGGTAACAAATATAGTTTTGATTTTTTTAGGTGGGGTATAAAAACATTTTTATGACTAGGTTTTAAAATAATTTATTCTCAATATTTCTTATCTACTAATAGGTACTTGTGAGTAATTGTATTCATGAAAATATAAAATTTCATTTTTAAGTCTTAGGTAGTATTCATACTACGGAAAGTTTAAATTTTAATTTAAATCAAATTATAATTTGATTTAAAATATAAAAATTAAGAACCAACACAGAGTTAAATGAGAGGGAATTGATATAGGTGAGAGATCTGAGGCTGTTATATTTTATATCCTCTATTTGAAAGCCGAACGCTTATAGCTAAGTTCAACGATTACACAAATGAGATAAGTTTTATACATATGACAACATTTATGTGGTTTATCTGTGGTCAGTTCTAAACAATTATTTTTTTAAGCTTTTTAAACAAAATTTTTGAAGTAAAAATAATTTTAAACTTTTTTTTATAGAAGAGGGAAAATGTGTGCAAATACTCTTTTACTATGATATGATTTTTTTTTTTTATTTTTACATAAACTAAAAATTGTTCAAACTGGGTGAAAAGTAAAGTTTGGATAATAAATTTTAAAAATGAGCTTGGGATAGTCTCATAAATATTAATAATATATTAATTAATTTTTTAATATGGTGCTTGTTTTTTTTTTTTTTTTTTTTTTGTTTAGTTTAGTTTAGTGTCTTATCAACTCAAATATTAATATATTATCATTTAAATTGTGAACAGAAGATGTTTTGGGAGTTTTGATTATTTTTTAAATTTATTGTAGACTTGAAAAAAATTTAATTCCGAGATGATAAACTTAAAATTAATTTATTGTCCTTTCAAATATGACACATTTTGAATTATTTTAATTATCTGAACTTATTTTTTTTTTTTAGTAAAGTTTAAACCATTAATTTTTCATTTCAGATCATGAAGAGAAAAGGGTAGTAGTTAAGTTAAGAGTAATAGTTATTTTGAGGAAATTCAGTGAGTTAAGTAATTATTATATTGGATAAGGGAGTTAGCTGAAGTTAAACTGGATTTTGATCTGAACTATGATTGAGAAAAGAACAGAATTAAGATGGCCAATAAATGATTTGAGTCTTTGCACTATTTTACTTAGTCAAATTAAAATAAATTAAATTGGTTTTTCTTCCGATAAACCATCTGATAGGGTGGTACTAAAATTTATTTTTATTCTCTATATTGTGATTCACTCGATATTATGTTATATTGGTGACTAAGGGCGCTCCCTGGAATCGGTATGCCGGTTCCTTACCACGTGGTAAAGAATCTGTACCGAATCGGCAAGATATAGGCGCTTGGTAAAGAATCTTACCGCATCGGCATACTAGCTTACCGATACCGTACCGATAAGTCAGGGAGCAGTTTAAGAGTCAAGAACCCTTGTAAAAATGACATTCTGTCGTTAAACTTATATCTAGATGGATGAGATGTTCAACTTTGCCACCTCCTACTCAAGGGCTTGATAATTTTGATGATTTAATGAGGCTAAACGCATGCTACAGATTCAAGCAAGTCTTATACCACTTGAAGCCATAATAAATCTTATATCCTCTGTTATATTTTCTACTTCTAATAACGTTTAATTGAAAAAATTAATTATGATCATTAAGATTGTTGAATCCGAACTAAATTGTATTTATTCATTTAGTTTTTTTATGCTAAGCTTATCAGATTTACTTAAGAGTTTCACAAAATAGTTAAATATACTAATTTCAATTTCAAGATCAATTTAAATAACAAAAATAAAGTACAATAACAACAATGCAAATAAAAATGTAAGTACAAATAACAAAAGTAAAGTACCAGCTTATTTCATATCATAATCTTATGTGGCTGTTGTAACAATCTATACCATCGTGTAAAAGAGATGACATCAAATTTTTTACTTAAGGAATGCTCAAATAAACTAATATTCATATCTAGTCCAGTTTGCAATTCAAATCATCATCCTGTGCAAGGAAAACGAGATATGTTCATCCTATAAGATATGATCTTCTCTGTAGATATACATAATATCATTCCTCTATCATATCTTAATTTCAATGATTATTTACTCCTGTTTATTGGGATTTTATTTAGTGAATGAAACACATTTTAGTGAATGAAATAATAGATATAATTCCAATGTAAATTTTCCAATTAATTTACAACGCAAAACTAATAATCGCAATGTTAGTTGTTTTGTACTCACTAATATAGATTTTATATCCTCATTCATATAATTTATATTGTAATCTGTTCAATGCATTTAATCAAAAAGTTCCTCCGCCTTACAACTTAGTCCATCTTCAATTCAATATAAGATATTTTCAATTTTTTTTTTTCCACCTGTAATTATTTTGAATAATTAAAAACCACATTATAAATTTTGTGAATAAGACATTGAATCTTGCCACACTTTCTGCCAAGGGTTTGATTATAACTAATAACAATAGATTTTTTTTTTTTTATTGAATAATAACTATTAACATAAAATTTATTACATTTGCTTCTATACGGAAAGAAAAATTGACGAGAGAGAGGTACCTGTTCCCAAAACAACTTAAGATAATAATAGTTCATAAGTTTAGGACAAGGATTAAAAAGTAATTATCAATCTCACAACTTCCATATATCATACTATCCAGTTTGTACGATTTATCAAAAAATTTTTTAATTATTAATCGCATTTTTTTTTCCAACGTTATTATTATTATTTCCACTTTCATTTATTCTTTTATTTTTTTTTATTTATTTTTTTTTAAAAAAAAGGCTTAGTGTATAAAATAATAAAAAATTTCAAGATAATAATTACAATTATAATTGAATTATTGTGAAATTCTGCTAATATATATATCAATAAATCGTGTAAAAAATAAATAAATATTTATAAATAAACAGGTGACAAAAAAATTTAAATAAATAAAATTAAATTTAAAAAAAGATTGTGTATACAGGTTACGGCACTGTAGCTTTTCTATATTAGATGTTGAAAATAAATAAGGTAATTAAAAAATGAAAAAAAAAAAAAAATCAATACATATGTGATATATAATATTAATATAATATAGTAATGCTTGTACATAATTTTAAGCTATGTATGATAATAAACAGAAATAATAAAAAAAGATATTTGGGCTTTTGAGACTTGTTTTGGTTTCTTTATTTTATTTTATAGTTATATCAGATCACTATAGAAAATTTGAAAATTGGTGGCAAAAAAAAGTTTATGTCTAAACTATTATTATTAGTTTGTTTTGTTTTTTGTAGACCCCCATGTCTATTTAATTTTTACTCATATCTTGTCTTCTTTTTGGAATGCCCATAAACCTGTGTAAAATCATAGGCATCTCTTAAAGTATGTAAGAAAAAAAGAAAATACAAAATTAATTATGAAGCCCAAACGTTATGATGTATTAAAAAAGAAAGTTGTTAAAATAATTTGCTATATGACAGTTTTTACCACCCTTTAGAGTAAAGTATTTTCTATTTAAAAAGAACATTTGTTTAAAATTTTTAAAAAGAAATTAAAATAAAAAATTAACGTTCGTAAGAAAACAGTTTTTCCTGTTTATTCTAGTAAGCTATCACAGTATGGAAACCAGAAAAGGAAACTATAAAAGAAAAGAAATACAATATTTACTCATAATTTTCATCATACTTCATTTAAAAAAAAAAAAAAAAAAAAATTAAAGAGATTGCATTTCTGACGATTAAATAAAAAAAGACATAATATTAGATTTGTTTTTTTCTTCTTGAATTAAATGAATAATAGTTTTAATTGATATAATATTGTATTGTACAATCTCAATACTGACTGATGTATATTATGTTTTTTTTTTTAGATTGTGTTTAATTTTGTTTGGAAGTTGTTAATAAAATTTATAATTACATAACTAAAAATAAGGTAGGATTGCTTTGAGGTACTGTAACAATAGATTTATAACCCGTCTTACTCCACTGATTTTACTAAATAGTTTTATAATCTTAATACTAACATGTATTTAAAATTAAAAAAAATTCTTGTAGTTTTAATTTTTTTAGTCTAAAAGGAATTACCTAAAAACTTTTGTGATATTTTCAATCCTCTTTAGGTAATTTTAGAGCAGGCGAGATTATTAATTAACTTTATTAATTTACAAGGCATTTATTTAATTTCATTATTATGATTTTCTATATTAATACTCTATATGAGTGGTTTTATTTAAACTTTTTGATGAATATTCTCAAAACTTCTTTTAGTTAATTTAATAAAATCTCAGAAAGTTGTATTACTATAAAGAAAAATAGGAGGACCCGTGGTTCGAGTCCCGGTGCGGGGGTCTATTTTTCTCTGTATTTCTCCCGTAGTTATTGATAATTGTAATTTGATTTAAAGTAAAATTTAATCTTTCCATAGTATGAAAACTACCAAAAACTTGCTAATTGCCTTTATAAAGCCATCATCAGTGCCGATTTAAGTATAACTATGGATACATTAACAACATATCATTGATATGTTGTTAATGTATCCATAGTTATACTTAAATTGGCACTGATGATGGCGTTATAAAGGCCGAAAGCTGCTTTGATAAATAAACAAGTATTTTCTTCCGTGGAGAGACTGTTCCTTTTATTTATTCTCTTATATAAGTAACGGATGGCTGAAGAGGTGTTATAAGACATAATCACTGTTTCATTTTTGACATTTCGACCCTGTTGAAAAGTCATCTTCTGTCATGGTTTTTATTCTGCGATACAATTATAATAAAATAAGTAAAAAATACTAATATTTATAACATTAAATTATTAGAGTTGTTACATTTAAAAATCTATCATTTAAGTTGCAAACTTCATTAATTTTAAATTTTTAAAAGGAATTGTTATAAAATGATAATTCCTTTTTTTTTAAAAAGTTGTTAAAATTAAACACCTTCTTTAAATTTTTATAAGTAAATTGTTCTTGATAGATTTTTTTTAAAGGTGTAATTAAAAGCAATCAAAGTTAGTTTATTTTCATTACTTTATTTGTTAGACGTTTTGACCCTTTGTGTATTTTATAAGGTCATCTTCTTATCACATCTTTTAAAATTCAGTGTAGCATGATTGAGACTTATAAAGGTTTATTTTTTGTTTATTTCTTAAAATTATTAAATTTCCTCCATGAGAGTTCTTCATATTAAACAATCCGTTACATTTATAAAATTTAACAAAATGTATAACAATAAATAAAAAAAAAAAATATTTACAAGCAGTTAAATAAAGTTAATAGTTACTACAATAAATAAAATCAAACCACGACATTATATTATCAATAATATTTATGAAGAATATAGCGAAAGCGAAACTAGACTACCAAAAAAAAAAGTCTCAATCATGCTACTCTGAATTTTTAGAAAAAATGTGATAAGAAGATGACCTTATAAAATACACAAAGGGTCGAAATGTCTTACTAATAAAATAATGAAAATCAATTAACTGTGATTGCTTTTAACTACACCTTTAAAGAAATCCATCAAGAACAATTTACTTATATACAATGTTAATTCCTATTATAATTGTATTTCAGAACAAAAGCCATAACAGAAGATGACCTTTTAACAGGGTCGAAACTTCTCAAATAAAACAGTGATTATGTCTTATCGTAACTCTTCAGCCATTACTCTTATACTAATTATTTGAAAATGATCGGTGTTAACAAATCGTCAGCGCCAACTATTACCTGAAACTATGATGATTATCAATATAGGTACCTGACAAATCAAAAGTTTTGAACTGATGATCAATATCAAGTAATAAATTTAAAGTAGCCGATCTCCCAATCTATTTGTGAAAGTACAGCATAAGATACCTGTTAGTAACATAGGTTAAATAAGCGATAGTTGAAGAATACCAAACAAAGCAGAAACAGATGAGCAAGTTCTTGGGTTGGGCTGCAATTTGTGGAATTTCATTTTAAAGAATTGTCAAGAACAGCAATTTGTTTAAGTCAGACAATTGCTCGGCTTCCTCGGAAATACAGATAAAGTTTCCTTTTTTTTGTTATGTGTTCTATAATTTTTTTTGTTGTCTATTATAATAAGGTAGTGGTAGAGAGAGTAAAACCTCACTATCTACTACTATTTTATAATATATTCTCATATTTTGTTTAATTTATTTACTTAAAGCAAATTTAATAAAATAGTACCTCAAATCCTTCTCTACTATACTAATTAAAACAATTATATTGAGTTTAATTAATAATAATAATTAAATGCTTTTATACACCACATAAGTGATTGACTATATAAAACAACATAGACGTTAAAACTGTCATAAAATATTTATAATTTTTAATTTCTTTAATAATTTATTCCATAATCAAGAAGCTAATCATTTTTATTTAATTAATTGCTTTTTATACAGAAAATATATTTCATTTAATTTACTTTCTTTAAAAAAAGGGATTGGATTTAGTTTTTATATTAGGGATTTAAATAAAAAAAGCTTTTTTTATATAAATATATGTGTGTATAACTTTAAACGATTTTTCGTTTGTTTTATAATTTCGTTTAACAAATGCGCAATTGCTGTAGTTATTTTTAACAATTGTGAAAAAGGCTCTAAATATGAATAAGAAATACGATATCCGTTTACATTATTTTCTTTTTTCAATGAGTGAATGAAACTTGTAGGAAAGTTATGGTCGTTTTTATTTATTTATTTTTGTATTATCTTTAATTAATTAATTTAGTTGTTCAAAACTATTTAATTCTTAATGATTATTAATTTCTGTTGATTTTTCTGTTCCTTTAAAATTAAAGTAGATATATAAATATATTTTTTTTAGAAAAAATATTGTGGGACAAAACTTATAAAAAATTAAGGCCACTTAATTTTTCTATTTTGTGTTTCTTTTTTTTAATTAATAAATTATTATTATTGACTAATTTTTGCATTTCGATTACACTAGGAAAAATTAAATTTGTACACTTAATGCCTAGTGCATTCTGGCAATATTAAAATTTTAATCTAGGCTTTATGTAATGATGAGCTTAATTGAAATTAAAATGTATCAATTTATTGTAAAATATATTTTTAATGTTAATACACATTTTGGTTAATTATTAATCGAAATGCATATTTAGTAATTTTTATTATTATTTCATAATTAATTAATTAATTATATTTTATTATTTTTGTTAATAGCCAATGATAATTGACAATATTTTTTTACCTACAATTCTGTCCCTAAATAAATCCTTTATTTATGCTTCCATGGAATAATATTTGAGTTAATTATAATAATTTTTAGAATAATTGTTTTATTTATATTAATTTTATTCTTATTCAAACCATTAAGTTTATCTTATAATTAATTAGTTTAAAAGTGAGACTTCGGTTAATAAAACTTAATATGTATACTTAATTAGTTTATCGTTAAGATTACAATTAGAAAATTATAACAGATCAGTTAACGTGTGGTACTCTAGGGTGGCAAGGTTTCGGTACTTATGTATCATGTCCATTACAGAGTTAAAAAAGTATCTTTGAATGGTTAAACTGAAAAACTCTTATATCTTCAGGAATTAATTTTTTTTTGTTTTACAATCTTCACTACTTTATCACCAAGATACTCAGAGCACATAAAACAATTCACTTTATATGCAATCCTCGTCAAGAAGACAGTATCATCTTCTTAACAATTTTAAGTTATTGGCAGAAGTGTGTGTAGAAAATCAAGCTTCATTGTTCCTGATGATCTTCAAATCATCAATCTTGAATAGAAGATGTTTGAGTGCCCTTAAACCCCTCTTTGACTAAATTGAAGAGTAATTTCATGTAGAACAAAGCAAAATGTCTCAGTATTATAGATTTGAAGATCAGTTGTATGAGATGAGAGTGTGCAATATTTTCTTACTTCTTTTTTAGAATACAAAAAAGCCATTCTTAAAAGAAGCTTCAAACATAGTTTTACCATAAGTTAGCATTTTGAAGATACCAACTTCTAGATGTGAGGTGCATTTATGTGCTTTGGTAACATCCGTGATCATTCCTCGTCTAGTTTATTTTTAATAATTAATCTTTAGGGAATATCTATCAATATGGAATGTATATAACTTTTATGAGGAACAGGGTAGCCGAAAGGTTAGCGTGCTCACCTAAAAACAAGGTAATTATCAATTTACCTGACGATGGTTCGAATTTTAAATAGGTAAAAAATGTTCCATCAAACGGGGTTTACTCAATCACCAATGTGGTCTACATCTTCAGGTTTAGAATCCAAGACATTGAGCTCAATTAGGGTGAACCACCCAGTATGAGAAAAAAATAAACACTTTAATTAGTCAAAATTAATTAATTTCTCATTAAAAAACAAACTTATCTCTTTATCTCCGTCAACAAACTGTTTTGTTTTAATTTTGTTAATCGTGCTTAACAATAAATTAATTAAGTGTACTCACTTAAGTTTTATTCATAAAAATTATAGGCTGTTTTAAAGCTGAGACAAAATAATATAGTAATATTTGTTTTATCTGCCAATTAACAATGAATACATACTTAACAGACAATCATGTTAAAATTATTTAAGTTTTTAGTAATATTGTGTACATGTTTAGGTCTGTAAGTTGCTCGGGCTATTTTTAATTTTTTTTTTTTCTCCCTAAAAAAAAATTGTAGCATCCACTTTGCTAAGAAAAAAAGCGTTTTTTTATAATTGAGTAGATAAAACACTAGAATTGAAAGAGCTATCTTAATTATTTTCACCACAATTTTTTTATTATTATATTTTAATTTGACTGTAAATGTAATATAAAGTCAGAAACAAAATGCTAATTTTAAGGGGGAAAAAATTAGTTGGCCTTAAGGTGTATAAAATGAAAAATAAATTAAGATAATTTAAATAAATAAAAGATGCCATAATATATAATGTAATTAAAAAAGCAAAAAGGGGGAAAAAATAAAATAAATATTTATCGAATGTTATAATGATGAAAATAAATAAATAAAAAATAAGTTTTTATAACATAATAAATTATATTATGTGTGTATGTATATATTAGATTTATTTTAATTATAATCAAGTGTACTGGAGTATGGTAAGTACACGAAATTGGCCTTTTTAACTGTAAATTATAAGGATTTTTCAGCATTTATCGCCCTCAACAAGTTTTTAGTTTTTCTGGTTCAAGAAATTAAATTTTAAATTTGTTTAATTAGTGGCTACTGAACTCTTGGTATTTTGGTTTTAATTTTATAAAGCTTAATTATTGGAAAATACATTAAAAACAAAAAATATAAAGGTTTTTTCTTTTTACTTATGGTCTTCTGGGGTAATAAATGATACAATTTTCTAGTTAAAAAAAAAGGTGATATTTCATCCCTATTTTCGGGATATTCTCAAACCTTATATATTGTAGTTTTTGTGATCCATTTTTCCAAATGACAAGTCAATTTAAAAAAAAAAAAATTTTAAAATGTCTCCTTTACATGCTGATATGTAAATTCGTCTTTTTAAATAAAAAAGTAACTGGTTGAAGGTGAGTCCATGGGCTCTAGCCTCTGACTCTTTTGAAAAATGGATCACAAAAACTACAATATATAAGGTTTGAGAATATCCCGAAAATAGGGATGAAATATCACCTTTTTTTTTAACTAGAAAATTGTATCATTTATTACCCCAGAAGACCATAAGTAAAAAGAAAAAACCTATATAAATTAAAGGGGACAACACAGAGGAAGAAATAATGAAAAAAATATAATTTATCTGTAGGTACAAAATCCAAATAACATGATTGACTAACTCATCAAAATTTCTCTGTAATCTTTGATTACATGAGTATGAAATTTTCTAGGTAGGTTTCTCTTAAGCCTAGTCCACACTAGTAGACACGTTGCGAGACATTGCTATATACAGTCTCATAGACCGTCTATAGAAATGTATCGCAACGTGTCTATAGACATCTGCTGAGACCGTCTATGGTCTAGGTCTAGCGTCCACACTTGTAGACACATTGCGCAACATGCCTAACGTTGCACCATGTCTACCATTTAGAATGGAAAACCATAGATATGCGATTTTTGGTCTAGCAACGAGACCGGAGACGCCGTTTGTCTAGCCGATGTCTATAGACAAATCGCTAGACATGTCTCTGATACCAAAATCGCGCAACATGTCTACTAGTTTGGACAAGGCTTAGGCCCTATGTGCTCACTAAGAGTTCTATATTATAATCTGCCTTTTTTTTTTTTTTACTTTCCTGTGCTGTCAATGTTTAAATCCTCGTTTGGCACAAACTGTAATTTTAGTTAATAAACCTATCAATATACTATTCTAAAGCGAAGCACAGGAATCCGACAAATATTAAGGAATAATAGATCAAAAACAAATCTTCAGTACTTTTAAAGTATTCTTTTTTTTAATAATATCCCAACATTCATTTTTTGATTACTTACAATTTCATTAACGTAAACTACAAAACACTGAGCATAAACATCTTAAAACAGAGAGAAAATTTCCAATTCACTTATGTAAAAAATTAGAGGATGTGTCAAATCTCTCAAAACCTATCTGCTTCCATTGATGCATAATGTTCATTTTATATAAAAATACTTTTTGTTTTGCTTGTACAAGCTATATTTCTTATATCAAATATAGATTTAATTTTGATAGATAGCTTTTTCTTTAACAATTAGGATTTTAAGTCTGCTCCAATCCATAAAAATGAACAGATTTTTGTTACATTAGTCTTAACAAGATGGTGTATATTTTACCATTTTAAAAATGGTCGATTGACATTGACCAACATATTAATAAGGCATCCCTTGTTCATTTATGATTTTTTTTTTTTTTTTTTTTTTTTTTTTTAGTTTAATTTTAACTATCTGCTGTCAATGCGATGAATTTTGATCTAACAGGTAGGGGCCTCATTTTGTTGTAATAATTTTCAAAGGATCTGCTCATGGTGTAAGTTGTAAGTTGCTAATGGCTTACATGATGGACAGATTGTTTAAATAATTAATCCTCCCAATTGATTTAAAGCAATCTTTCTAATTGTAACATTGATTGGGGGCCTGACATATTTAATCCAAGGTGGACTAAATATGTTTAAACATAAAATAAAAATTTACGCACATTTCTTTACCAACATCACAACGATTGTATCCTGACATTGGGCTAAGAATGTTAGAAGCATTTTTAGTGTTGTGAAATTCTTGTGAGATGAATAATTATGGTTATTAATAAATATACATATTTAAATGATATCCTCTCTCCTTGATGTTTTAGTGTAATTTGGGTTTTACAATAAAATTACTAATAACATTTTTACAAGAATACTCGAGTTTAAAAGCCACTTTTAACTTATTTTAGATTTATTTTTTAAATCCATGCCTTGCATTATGCTGCTTAGCATATTGACTGTTCACAAATTTAAAGTTAAAGTTCTGATAAGCTTAAAATATTTTGAGTAACAATTATATATTTAAGAAGCATTAACTTGGTCAATAGGCTTAAGACATATGTTTCTCTTCTACTGGAATTAAAAGTTTTAAACATCAACATATCCTGTTCAATTCCTGGAGAGGTGAGACATATTCCAAACAGTTGGCCTCACGTACGGAACATAAAAAATGTTATCTTACCCTGATATAAAATTTAAGCTCAGAACAGTAAAACAAAAAATAATTGTAACTATAAATATTTTACTTGCAGTGTTAGTAAATTTAAACCATATGTGATGAATCAGAGTTTTTTTCTTTATCAATATACATAATGTATAATTTATTGGTGTTTATTTATTGTAAGCAAATAGAAATATTGTATTATATTGCAAATAAAAATATATATTATATTATTTAGGTATGAATTGACATTAACACCAATAAATTAATTTTTAAGATTTTATATTGTGAACAGTTATTTATTATTATTACTAAGAAGCTAATGATTTTTGTTTTTATTTTGTAACATTGTAAAGTGCGATAAAAAAAAAAAATAGCCTTTATCTTGTAAAATATCATTTTATTTTGGTTATTATAATTTTTAGGAGATATAAGGTTATTAAAATTTGTAATCAACTATACAAGTTATATATATTTATATATATATATATATATATATATATATATATATATATATATATATATATATATATATATATATATATATATATATATATATATATATATATATATATATATATATATATATATATATATATATATATATATATATATATATATATATATATATATATATATATATATATATATATATATAATACATATATATAAAATAATTATAACAATTATAAATATATACATATATTTAATTATATGCTATCTTAAGGTATTAAATTGTACAGATTGGAAAAAAATTATATAAAATAAATTTAAATAATAATATATATAAAAATAATAATAAAAAATAAAAAAAAAATTAATAATGTAATAGGAAAAAACTTGTGTTTTATTCTAATGTTTTATTTTATTTTATTTTTTGTTTAGTTTATTTTATTTTTGTTTTTTCTGTTGATTTTGGTTCGATTAAAAAAAAAAAAAAAAAAAAAAAAAAAAAAAAAAAAAATACAAACCAATTGTTGTTGTTTTTTGTCTGCCTATCCTTTTTATGGTATTTTTTTTAGATTGTTACTCCCATTTGTTGTAGAATATAAATAATTTTGACTAAATAACTGTTAAGACAAGGAGATGTTTAGTCCAATGTACTTTGGGATAAATGATTAATACACTCTGTTTTTATAAGGGGAGTAACAGTCTAAAGAAGAACATTTCATACTCCTTCTTTGGATTGTTACTCCTTCTGTTTTTTTTTTTTTATAAGGGGAGTAACAATCTAAAGAAATGCCCTTTTTATTTGCTTTAACCAGCTTTAGACTTAAAATGTGCTATTCAAACGTTTTATAACCCTACAAAGTTCACGAGGTAGTGAAGTGCAAATTTAAGAATGAAGCTATTTTCAATTTGATTGCAGTGTCTGGTTTCCTCAAATCTTACTGCTTGATATTTATTATATATACAATTTTATTGAACTGGGCAATATCTGCATACAAGCTGAAGCGGATAACTTTACTTATGTTTCATTACAATACATTGATGCCATGCTTGGACTAATAGAAAATAGTTCAACCGCTATATAATCAAAATTTATTATTTTGCAATTTACTTGGTTGCCCTCCCATATAGTTGTTTACCACTAAAAGGAACTCCTTTGTCTAAATAACTTAAAGGTGGTGACACACTTGAGCATTTGCCCCGAATGAGCATGCATTTGCCCCCGATTTAGCATGCGTTCGCCCCGAATCACTTAGATATGGAGAGGACGAGCCGAACGGAAACGCATGCTCATTCGGGACGAATGCTCAGGTGTGTCTCTGCCTTAAGACAAGGGGTTATTTAGTCCAAAGAACGCAAGGAAATATCCCTAAATATAGGGAAAAGGAATATCCCTCATCTGCAGATGAGGGAATTTGATAATATCCCTTACACACGCAGAAGTAATTTTGGGTTTGTTAATGAGTTCTGATTTCTAAATCATATGCAAACTTATTCAAGATTTAAGCCCATTAAAAGCAAGATCTATATGGTTACGTTTTGTTTCAAAAAAGTGGCTGAACTGAAGGAGATGATACAGTAGAAAATCGATGACGGCACAACTTAGCTCAATTTATACACTTGAGAGATTATATCCCTTTGTCAAACAGTACATTTTTATGATTTAATCATTTGAGAAATGATATATATGTTTGGATACTTTTTTACTTTAGCACCCCCCTATATCCCTTTGTGTTAATAGTTATTTAGACTTTATTCCTTAGTCTAAATTACTATTAAGACGAAGGGATATGTATTCCAATGTACCTTGGAGCAAAGGAATATCACACTTGTGTATATAATTGTGATCATATCCCTTAGTCTAATCAACTATTAAGATAAAGGAATATGAAATATAAAACTGCCCCAGGAGTCTCGAATGTCTTGGGGAGACCAACACACAAACCTTGGATCCTTTTGTAGGGCAGACTATTGTTTAGAACCAAGGGGGGTGCTGAAGTAGAAAAGTACCACTTAGGCTGATTTGTTCATTGGAGAGTTGATATCCCTTTGTCAAAAAAATACTTAAAGAGACCCCTCCATCTTTTCTATAAACCGCCTCATATTCTTCAGTTCTACTACTAAAGTTAATAGACAACCAATTGAATACCAACAGTTCTTATTTTCGCTAAAGGTTTGCACAACCTTAAACTCGATAATAATTAAAAAGGCTATAAGGACTCGTTAAATTCATACAAATTATGAAAAAGTTTGTTTGCATCAACAGAAGTGTGGGAAGCCAGAATTATTGTATCTTTCTTCTTAGATATAATTGCTGCATCCCAGCCTGCCGTTAACGGTCCAAAATAATCAAACTCTAATTTGTCCCCAACGTGAAGAAGGCATTTGCGTTGTTCACCTTCTAAATTAATTTTTGATAACTCTTCAGCCAACCTGAAAATTCTAATATCCGGTTTCATGATGTTGACTTCATACGACGTAATGACAAAATCAAAATATCTATGGATTTTCAGTGCTTTTAATACACTGTGTAATCGTGGATCAAAATTTGATATGACACCGATTTTCATTTGCTTGGATTTCATTGAGTCCAATGTTTCAATACAGCTGTCCGCCACGTCCCATCCTTCATCAGAACTAAATATATCTATAAGCTTATTTGCAACAGGTTCAAGATTTTTTTCAGAATAAGCGTTCCCTTCATGGGTCTTCATAAAAGTTTGAAAAACTATATTTTTCCACCAATTTCTCCATCCAATCGTAGATGAACCGAAATTAGGGTGCCCTTCGTTCAATGTTACCCAAGACTGTTTGAAACCACTTTCTAATTTGGACGCATCTGATTCAATGCCAAAATTCGAAGCAATAGCTGAGTATATTTGCCCAACTGGATACCTCAACTTTAAAAGGGTTCCATTGGCATCAAAAGTAATCAGTTTATACATAACTTAAAATAACAGCAACATGAGAATAAGTTAATAATGTTTAAAAACTGCTCCAATAAGGAATCACTAGCAATAATTTACATATAATTCCAAGCAATTATACTTCGATTTTTCAATGAAAAGCTTTTTAAAGACGAGATAAAGAAAAGAAAATCTTAAAAGACCATCAACAAAAATTACAATTCTAATCAAATCACACCATTAATACTTGATAATAATAATAAAATTACGAGAAACATGAAGCTTGTAACAAAATCTGACTGAAGTATCTATTGTTCTCACTTATTACTCTTGCACTATAATATATAGTAATCAATAGAAGAGTCAAACATTCAATAATCTTTGGATATAAAGTGGTATAATCTGTAATCGGAAAAAATTTAACGTAATTAAAAAAATATTTGCATCAAATAATAACTGTATTTTCTCAGCTGTTCGTTGTCAAATGCTTTGTTGGAACGAGTTTTTTAAACCTTTTTGAAACCTCCGCTATTTGTGCCACTTCCTGAAAATCCGTGTTTTCTCGAAAAAATATTATTTATTTTAGTTCCTAAACTCTTTAAAAATGTTTCTTTTATTTTAGTTATATTTCTGTTGTCAGTCTAAAGTTATTTTGAGTCGGAGCTGAATAAGAAGATTCTATTTTGTTTTTGTCCAAGTTAAAGAGTGTAAAGCTATGGCCAGTCCTAGAACCAGAAGAGTTCTTCAGGATTTAATGATGAAAAATCACAATTCTGTATGTTCTAGTATATTTTGCTATTTTTTAAATAAATATTCGTAATTATAATTGATTTTGGTTTGTCTGATTTGCTTTTATTTAGTCAAACATCTGTTTGATTATTATTACCATTACGTGTCCTTAATTGTTTCTGTTAACTTTTGCCTTGAACTATTTATCGAATTTGCATATTTTTAAATTAACAATCTCACCTGATTAACGTTTCTTTTGTTTATCAGAAATGTTTCGAGTGCGGTACACATAATCCGCAATGGGCTTCTGTTACATATGGAATCCTTATTTGTTTGGAGTGCTCAGGAAAGCACCGAGGCCTTGGCGTTCATCTTTCATTCGTCCGGTCTATTTCTATGGACAAATGGAAAGATATCGAACTTGAGAAAATGAAGGTAGGTCGACAGTGTTATTAAATAACAAGGAAGTTATATTAGTGACCTTTTTATATACTTCCATTTAAAAATAAGATCTCTAGCTGGTCAACGTAGGAGAAAGGAATAGGTAATGTCCATGTCATATACATTTTAATATTAGCGTCCTACATGGTGAAAGGAAACTTAACACAGTATGTCCATTGACATTTTCTTTTATAATGATGAAAGATTATTATTAAAAGATTTGACATTGTATGGCCAATTTTGGCTGGGATACAGTGTCGTACTGGCCACTTGGGGTATATGATATGTATACTTACTTAAGCTCTAGAACTACGCCCTTTTGCCTTTTAGTTCATAAAATTAATTTTAGGATAACATTATTTTTTCATATAAAATGTATTAAAATAGAGTTTATTGTTTTGTTTTTTTCCGCACAGTCCAATATTGCATTCTGAATAAGAAATTCATTCTGTAAAGTTGAAATTATTGTCTTTATTCAAAAACTTAATGGAGAATACTTATTAACTTTTGAGTGGAGAAAATATACTTCAAAGTAGAAGAATTATCAATTTTAAAATTAAAATTTGTTTAAAAAGTCAATATAACAATTATTATTAACACATTCCTAGTGGGCTTTCAAATTCTAAGTGTCTACTTTACAGCGGGCCTATTTTATTTAAAATTACAATAGAGAAGGTTAATAATTATTACTGATTAAAATTACAATTATTTTACTTACAATTACTTGCATCAACATACCAAGAACTGCACTTTAGTATGTTAATGACTGTACCTATCTCTAAAGCACAACATCGGAAAGGCACAAATATCAAGAAAGAGGGTCTTACAAAGATGAAGGTAGTGTAAGAGTGTACCTAATGGATTGCTTTAGAGTTTAGAGAAGGGTGCAACTTTGTGTTACCTTTAGCTTGCAGGTCCAAATATATTTTGATTGGGTTCGGATTTCTGATGATGATTATCGGGGTTCGGATTTCTGGGGTTCATGATGATTATCGGGGTTCGGATTTCTGGGGTTCATGATGATTATCGGGGTTCGGATTTCTGGGGTTCATGATGATTATCGGGGTTCGGATTTCTGGGGTTCATGATGATTATCGGGGTTCGGATTTCTGGGGTTCATGATGATTATCGGGGTTCGGATTTCTAGGGTTCATGATGATTATCGGGGTTCGGATTTCTGGGGTTCTACTGTATAACAAATGTATTTTGTTATTCTTTTCATCCAACTAAATATTTACTGTGATTTCAGGTTGGAGGAAATAAGAATGCAAGAGATTTCTTTGATACTCAAGATGATTGGGATGAGACA
This sequence comes from Gerris lacustris, assembly GCA_951217055.1. Classification (NCBI taxonomy): domain Eukaryota; kingdom Metazoa; phylum Arthropoda; class Insecta; order Hemiptera; family Gerridae; genus Gerris; species Gerris lacustris. The sequence continues at coordinate 18,148,100 of OX578279.1, read as the reverse complement.
GCTCCTATCCAGAAGAGATATAATTCTAAAGCTGCTGCTCTCTACAGAGATAAGGTTAATTTACTATCATAAATAATAACTATCACTTATTTATATTAGTGTATTGTCTACCAGATATTATTATTCTAATTGATTTGTTTCTTCTATTTTTAAAAGTTTCTTATAAATACTTTTATTGTAGAGCTTCAAAAGGGGAGTTTTCATGTAAATTATATTGTTCACTTCAAAATTAGAATTAGAGAAACTAAAACTGGAGTTCCAATCAGATGTGTGTTGACAACAAACTGAAATCTCATTAAATCGTTCTACACATGTTCACAAACATTAAAATTTTTATTTTGATATAGTATATTACAATAAAACCTCAATTATCTGTCTCCGGATTCACCCACTTTCTTTGACCTGCTTCCCTACTACCTCCAACTCATCCGGCATGTGATCATGAAGGCACTGTCTGTCAATTATTACACTTTAAAAATTTCCTAGATGAGTCAAGATATTTTAACTCATGACAAAGTTCTGTGTCACTTTTTTCCCTAAAATTGTCCCCTTTATCGCTTAACCATTTGTTAGGCAGCTTACCACTTTATTGGAGTATTTGAAGGACATGGGGGACTACATACACTTTCATACTTTAGCAGGAGAGATCAAGGAATAGGAACTTGTTTCTCTGACGAGGCAAGCTATTCTTATTCTATCCTTTATTACCCAAACTAGGAGACTTAAGGGTATGAGAATCAAGGCTTGACAAAAAGACTGCAAATTTGGTCTAATGCTAGGCTTGTCCTCCTCGTTCCTTTACTGCCACTACTAATTCACCTGAAACCAATACCAACATCAATATATCTGGTAATGATTTGAATCCCAGGGAAGTAAGTTATGATTAAGGGTAAGACTGAGGTGGTTTGATGGACGTGAGAATCAGGGCTTGGCAAAAAGGATGTAAATTTGATCTAATTGCTAGGCTTGTCCTCCTTTTCCCCTTACTGCTACTATTAATTCGCCTAAAACCAATACCATCATCAATATATCTGGCGATAATTTTAATTCCAGGCAAGTAAGACATGCTTCTCACTGATGATCAATGATCAAGTGAATGTGTAAATTGAGTACACCTACATCAATAAAAATACAGTAATTAGCTATAAAAATTGTTTATTACACATCAAATATAAAACTGCCTTAAACTTAGGTTTAATTGAAAAATATGTGTACTTATACACTGCATTAATCTTTAGATCAAGAACCTCCTGGTTCATGTTAATTGATTACATTCATAACAAATAATTTATTTTCAGCTGTGTTTTGTTTACTTCTTATTCCTTCACACATTAAAATAAACTGACAATCTGTCAATTTAAAAAAAATAGATTTTAGTTATTTTGAAAAAAAAAAAATATGAATAATTTAAAAAAATAATATGATTAATAAAAAAAAAAGAAAAAAATTAAATAAATAAATAAAAAGAAAATCTGTAAAGAGCTATTCCAGTATGTTGTCTATAATAATTTGTTATCAACAGTATTTGTTTTTTATGTTGCTTGTTCTTATATAAGAAAAACACTTTCTTGTTTGCTATGTTGCGTTTAGATACTTTATTAGCCCAATGATGTAATTATTTATTCGATAACACAAAATTTAAATTTATATTTTATTTTGGTATTATAAACAAAAACCAATGAATTATTATATAAGTCCATAATAAAAATATTTTTCATAATAGAATGAAGATATGTGTACATTTATATAATGTATTTATTGACCTTTCAGTGATGTTCTTACTGGTTGATATTTATTTATGTTATTATTATTATTATTATTGATGTTTATTTATAAATTTTTTTTTCTACTTACAGATAGCCACTCTGGCACAAGGGAAAGAGTGGGACATTAATTCATCTTCTGCCAAAAATCATTCTAGCTCATACCTCGGCACGTCGTAAGTAATTTTTTGCCTTAATATATTACATTTTTATATTTTTCTTTAAAGTTAAAAAATAAAATTAGCAGCAAAATATAGTCGGACCTCCTTTATAACAAACTTCTGTAGAACCAAATTTCTATATTACGAATATTTTTTATGTCCTCGTAAGTTCTCTTTATAAAAGTGTTTCTATCGAACGAAAATAATTTCTTTGCAACGCAAAAAATTTATAGAAATAAGAATAAAGATCGAACTGACAAAATTTCCGAGAATTAATATTGGCAGAGTTTTTGCATTTTCTTAGAACCATTCTTAGGTGTTTCTTGCTCTATTACTCTAATAATTTTGCGTATTCTACCTCCCTTAGTTCAAGTTGAATCGGAATCATCTTTGTACATTATAGAGAAATCTCTTAGTCTTATTTTAGTCTTATTTTAGGATTATTTTCGGACTTTTTACAGCGTAATTTACTCATTATAAAAAGTCTAAAAGAAAATCATCACTTTCAGAGAAAAGTAGTCTATTTACAGACGTAGATAAAGGATGGAAGAACAAAGAAGTATCCCGTAAATATGAAATCGCTTTGAGTTTGAGTTCAGTGAAAAACTGGGATTTAATATTTAAACTATACGAAACAAGTGGAGATTTTAAAAAATTATCTAGAGGTTGTTTAAGTATGAAGATGTAGATGAAGCAGTTCTGCAATGGGTGAAAATAGTACTGGATAAAAATCTTCTTCTTTCAGGACCATTAGGCGGCTTTCACACCGAAGTAGCAAGTCGCAGGATTCATGCGTCCTGGTGGCAAGATGCATGCCACTTAAACACCGGACTGTATAACTGAACGAGAGCTTACACACCGAGGATGCAAGTGCGACGTGCATCCTCGGTGTGCAAGCTCTCGCTCAGTTATACAGTCCGGTGTTTAAGTGGCATGCATCTTGCCACCAGGACTCATGCATCCTGCGACTTGCTACTTCGCTGTGAAAGGCGCCTTAAATTTATTTTTTCTCTTCAAAAATAAAATTCTATGTAACAAAATGTCTATATAGAGATTTTTTTCTGGAACCATCAATTTCGTTATAACTGCAGGGTTGGAAAAAACCCGGGTTTTATGGAAAAAGCCCAACCCACCTGGGTTTTTTTTAATAAAACTCGGGTTTTTCTGGGTTTTTATGGGTTATTTGGGTTTTTTAAAAAATAGTTATTTTTAACATAAAAAAATGTGTAAATGTAACAAATCTTATTAAAATGACAAATTGGGTCAAGCAAACCCTTTAAATACGCATGTAAGTATTAGGTTTTTTCTACGAAATAATAATAATAAAATTAATAATAATAATAATCGGTCCAAGATAACTCAGACAAACTTTCTCATATACGAGTCCATAATTACTTAGCCCGGTTATTAGCTTTCGTATGTACAATAATTATTATAGTACATTTCATCAAAATATATCATACAAATAACTTCTCCTAGGCGGGGAATCGAACCCAGGCTGCCGTCCGTGTTTTAAGCTATTTTCTCAGGAACTAAATTATTCCCAGGAAAACGGCATATATCGTTAGATTCGTATTTAAATTGTCTACATTTTAGAAATTTTTAACTAAAATCATCGGAACGGTTTTCAAGAAATACTTTTTTTTACGTTTTTCTTGTTATTTTTTTGGGGGGGGGGGATAGCATCCTCAAATTTGAAGCTAAAATTTATTTCTCAATTTCGTCTTGGGGTATGATTTTTCTGGACATGTATGCCAAACTTCGTCAAAATCGGCCCAGTATTTAGGCTCCAGGCGTCTGCACTGACAGACATTTTTTAAAAACTACTTTTTTGGACTCAGGGTACCTCGAAACGTGTAAATCTATCAAAATCTGAAAATTGAATTTTCCCGCCATCACAATACTTTCTCTTTATATGAGAAAGTAATAGTGTGTATTTATTTTAGTGCCTACATTTTATGTACATTACATTGCTATATCTATAATATTATTATAAAAGTTTTGTAAACAAACAAGTTCAGTGAGAGTGTCAAATTGTAAAAAGTTATGAAAGTTTAAATAAATAATTAAAGATTTCTATAAGCGAAGGTTCATGGCAGCGGCCGCTTTTCTGGGGTTGACGAGCGAAGCGAGTAGTGGGCGGAGCCCCCTAGTTTATATTATTTTATTTTAATAATATTAAAGTATCAGATATTAAGAACTACCGCCCGATTAACCTCCTTTCTGTGGTCTACAAGACATTTATGAATATTATTACGAGAAGGATTACCCCGCAACTTGATTTCTTCTCCCCGAACGACCAAGTTGGCTTTAAAAGAAACTTTTCCACCCTCGATGCCATCTTAGTGATTCAACAACTCTTAGCGAAATCCCAAGAATATCAGTTTCCCGTAGTACTACTCTTTATCGACTTCGAAAAAGCTTTTGACAGTATATATCATGAGAAAATTAGAGCATCACTTATAAGCAACGCCATAAAACCCGAATATATAGATCTCATAGATACCACCAACAGAAAAGCTGAAATATTAATAAACATCGGTAAAAGTAAAAAAACATTAAAACCATTGAGAGGCACAAGACAAGGTGACGTTCCATCTGCAAAGGTTTTCGGTGCAACCTTGGATGAAGTTTTCAAGAAATTTAAATGGGACGAATACAGAATCAAGATAAATGGAGTAAGGTTAAACAGTCTAAAATTTGCCGATGACGTGGTCCTTATAGGAACTACTGTAAGACAAGTTGGAAAGATGCTTAAGGATCTAGTCCAAGATGCCGCAGATATTGGTCTTAAAATCAATTCAAGAAAAACCAAATTATTACGCGTCAATTCTTTAGAAAATCATGAAATAACTATTGACGAATCAAGAATAGAAGAAGTGGATGAATTCATATATTTGGGGCAGACAATAGCTAAAAATGACTGGATGTCTAAAGAGATCGGAAGAAGAATTGGAATGGGATGGAGAGCCTTTAATAGCAACAGACAACTTTTTAAATCTAATGTCAGCATCGAAAGTAAAACAAAACTCTGGAAAAGCGTGGTAAAGCCTGTGATGATTTATGGTTGCGAGACATGGTGCTTAACAAGGAGGCATATAAATAAACTGAGAGTGGCTGTAAGATCAATGGAAAGGAGCATGTTGGGAATTGGAAGAAAGGAAAGGAAAACTAAGGCATGGATACGGCTTCAAACAAACTTGGAAGATATAGGAAAAGAGGTGATAGGAAGAAAATGGAGATGGGCCGGACACATTACTCGTACGGAGGATGGTAGGTGGACGAAAAAAATATTTGAATGGACACCTATAAACAAAAAGAGAAAAAGAGGTAGACCAAAAACGACCTGGGACGCCGAGATGAGAAGGTGTTGCGGAGGTGCAACCTGGAGGAGGGTAGCGGGCGACAGAACGGAATGGAAGAGAATGGAATCCATCTATAAAGAAGAATGGCTACCACGAGAATAATCTATAAAATCTATTTAACTTAAATCGTTACTAAGTCCGTGTTAAACCATTGCTACTAATTATTTATAAAATATATTTAATTGTTAGTGTTAAAATTGTTATGTTGTATTTAAAATTTAAAATGTATATATTATTGTTTCTTCTTATTTAATGTTATTTATACTATTTATTAACTTAAAACACAAAAAATAGAAAAATAGTTTAAATATAAAAGGAAGCAAAATTTCAACTAATATCAAAGTTTATTTGCTAAAGTTTATAACTATATCTGCTAATTCGAGTATTATCATGAATTATTTAAAAAAAAAAAAAAAAAAAAGGAAAAATACCAAACTCAAGCTATATGCTACCACAGCCTCGGCTGATTTGGAAATTGTGTGTTAGGATATTTTATTTTATTTTTAAAACATTATGTAATGATACAAATGTTTCCAATAAATGGTTATTATTATTATTATTATTATAATATTAAAGTAATTTAATTTTTCAGTATAATGCATATTTATACATTTACATTTTGATATAAATAAAAATTGCTTTTGCCCAAGAATAAAATAGAGAATTTTGGGAATAAACAGGATTTCAGAAGATTTAAGCCATACAAAGCTCAAAAATAATTTATAGTTATCATCGAATGAGGATATATGTGATATTCTGCATATTTTTTAGTCTCACAGCTCTTGCAATCACACAAGAATACTTGATATATAAGAATACATTGTTTTATTATATTTATTTTTTTCAAAAAACCCGGGGAAATTAACATGGGTTTTTTTAATTTTACCCGGGTGGGTTTTTTAATATTCCCCACCCAGGTGCCAACCCTGGTTATAAGGAGCTACGACTATATATTTGTGAGATGATACCTCATGCATCATACTAATACAAGTTTTGTGCAGTTGCTCAATAGAAATAAACTGGTTTAAGTAGTAATTTTTTAGGGTGGCTGAAATTTTTAAAAAAAATCAGTGGTTAGAGCAGCACCACTGCTTAATTTTTGAATTTAGGTACATCTCTGAAAATAGAAGCTTACACACTGTAAACTACAAGTATTGTGTAAGATTCAAGTGTATTGCATCGCTTTGATAATTTCGCTTAATGCTCTTTGTATGGCAAACCTGTTTGTTGCTAGTACTTAGTTAATATTTTTGGACTTCAAAATTTTACCTAGGCTATAATTGAAAAGTCTATGACCTTAATTTGGGTCCTACTCTAGAAATATCATAAAAGATATTTTCTAGAGTTTAGAAATTTTTAAGTTAATACCTATGGCATTTTTTTTTTTTTTTTTTTTTTGTCTGCTATAGAATATGTTTATTGGGGCCTTATTTAATTAAAATCAAAAAGGAGGAAGTGACATATACTAAAATTAACTCAATAATTATTAATGTATTTAATTTAATCATCTTTAATAATAAAGTTGAGTTGAAATGAAATTAATTTTTTAAAAATTAAAGGATTATATATATATTATTTATTAATAAATTACTTAATTTTGTTTCAGCAATGGGAACGACACTGGGTACAACAGTGGGAGTGGTGATGGGGGTGCTAGCTACAATAGTGGTGGATACAGCAGTGGTGGCTACAATAGTGGTGGTTATAGCAGCGGAGGTTTTAACAGCCCAGGTTATAATAGTTCTGGAGGGAGCTACAACAGCACTGGTGGAGGTGGCTACAGCAGTGGAGCGGGCTACCAGAACTTCAGTTCTGAAGAGCTTTCAAACGAAGTGAATTCATTCTTCTCTCGGAAACAAGCTGAAAATGCTACTAAACCCAAGTAAGCTCAAGTTTGAATACTTTTTTTTATAATAATTATTTTTAAACAGCAGTTTTATAATAGTTTTGGATTTGTCAATAAACCCAACTCATAAGATATTAAGACAACTCTATTGATATCAAGAAAAACTTTAAGCTGTTTCAATTCACAACTCCAACGAACATAATCATAAAAAAGTTAAGAAAATAAACTCTAAAACAAATGTAAACCCTACATTCCTCTCCATTTAAGCCCAATTTTAAATTTCTTGCACAAACTTTTCAAACACATGTTTAAAACAATTATATGACTGACATAGTATCTCACCTGACTAGATTTCACTGTTGCCCCTGACTGACGGATCCTTTCTACTGCTTTTTCTTCCTTTTCTTTTGCTCATCCTTTATCATCAGATAAAAAATATTAAGAATAAGTCTTAGCTGTATGTTTTGGTTTCAAGTCCATTGGAGTTGTCAATTTAAACTCCAACAAATGTCAATCACAACCAGGTTAACAAAATATTCTGAAAGTTAAACTCTATTGAGAGGAAAAGTTGAATAAAGCTTTAATAATTATAAAAAATAAAAAATAATAATTTGGCCTTATCCCCCTACACACTGGCCGACACGACTGCCCGACACGACCGTTTGCACCGACCGTCCTTGTCGGGGCCTTGCCTACACACACCCTGACCGAACGAGCCGACCAAATAAGCCGACTCGACTACTAGTCCAGTTTATCAGCAATACTCGTGGTACTACACCAACCTGACAAAAAAAAAGTGGTGGGGAAGTCGGTGGTCGGATGGTCCAGCCAACTCGACTGTCGGCCCCGACAGAATTCATGCCCCGACAGCGCTACACACCGGCCAACTGTCGTGCCCCACAGTTGTAGCCCCGACAGTTAAGCAACTATTTTCTCAGTTGGCTCTTAATTACCTAATATAGTTAGAGGTACAAAAAAGTATCTTGCTAGTGTAAGATTTTTTAAAACTAATAATAAGTTATGTGGCCTACTATTTGAGCAGTAATTGGCACTAAGCTGTTTGTTTAAACTTACTAATTTGCAATCTTCGTGGATCAACTTTAGTATTAATTGATTTGAACCTAACTAAAAAAAGAAAATAATTTTAAAAAATTGTAGCCTTAGAAAAAAAATGGAATGTCACAAAAAAATATTATGTTTTCATTTATTTATTTAATTTTTTTTTAATTGAACCTGAATACATTATTGTTAAGACATTAAGGTTTCTATTTCCTTGAATTCCCAGTCTGTATAACAAAGAGTTGAAATAAATAGTGATTTTCAATGTTTTTGTGATTTTATTATTGTTACAGCAATGTCCCACCCAGTCAGGGAGGCAAGTATTCAGGATTTGGTTATACTATGGATCCACCCCCTCGCAGTGCTTCTCAAGAATTCTTTGATAACGCTATGAGCTTTGGCCAACAGGTCGGTATTATTATTAATTAGAGTTAATTAAATGATTAATGTTCAATATTATGTTAGTATTTTGGAACTGAATTCTTACTCCCTATTAGTAATACCCTGTACTTACGTAATAGGTGGGACCGAAAAATATATATTTATACCCATAATGTATAATTAATAAAAATAACAACTAGTACTGCTGAAATTATGAGTACTATTAAATTGCTAGAGGATCAGTATAGACAAGTTATATTAGATACTAGCATAAATAATAAATCAGTTCAATCAGTTGCCAGAGAATTTTATGTTAATGAGTAGATGAGCGACATTATGAAAGATGTGTAGATCAGTATTATTTAAAAAACAAAAACAAACAATACATTTTGTAACACTTTGTCTGATTTTCATCTGCTTTTTTCCTGAGTGAGCGATATTATATATATTTTTTTTTTTTATTTCTAGGGTTGGAGTATGTTTTCCAAGTCTGCAGCCAAAATTGTGTCTAAAACAGGGGAAGGAGCATTGAAAGTTGGATCGATAGCAGGACAAAAGGTTGCTGAACTAAGTCAGAGTGTTTCAGACAAGGTTCTTTTTATTGCTTTTAATGTTAAGTTTGCTTAAATAGGGAAAAAGATTTCCATATTTAACAATATTTATTGACAATATAATTCCTTTATTACCTAAAGATTCTAAAGTTATTCAAAGAAAAATACCTTTATCTTAAATAAGGGTGTTAACTTACTTAAACGGAGTAACTAGCTAGAGTTGGTTAAAGATTCTCCTTTACAAATAATTTAATAGAATAAAAGAATTTTACGTAACACAGTTCTGTGCTAGAAACACTTCCAAGAAATATTAGTTTCCTATACTGGTCTTACAACTAGTGTTTACTTTGACAGATCAGGTCGACCAACCTATGTGAGGGAAAAAAGAAAGCCACTAGGCCTGTTGGAGGCACTCTACCAGTGACATTTTTATTTATGATAATGTTTTTTCTGGGGGGGGGGGAGCCAGTGTGGCCGAGGGCCTAAGGCGCTCGCCCAGCTATCAATAAGGTCGTGGGTTCGATCCCGTGCCATGATACTCTAAATTGCATCTATGAATCGCAGGCGGAGCAGGGCGAGGGACACCCCCTATATGGGGCACACTCTTCCTCCACTCTTTGACGCACGCTTATATAGCTTACTAATGACCACACCATACTTGCTTCGGCGGTACAATGTACAAATGTATGATGTGTGAAGTAGCTGGAACTCTCCACCACGTGGCGTGAAATGGGCCTAAAAGAGGTTCGAACAAGTGGTTTGTCCTACCCGTTCTAGTAGGAAGTACTAGATTACTACTACTACTACTTAAGGATAATGTTTTAATAATGATTACTTTTGTACGAACATAAAGAAAATATTACTTTCAATTTGAAAGGCCTTCCAATTGGTTATTAACCTGGACTATCAGTAGTTCTATCATATTTTCAATACACAGGGCACTGAAACTATGAAATAATTTAAGTTCTGGTAGGTTACGAGTACACTTGTTTGCTCATTCACAGCTGATTATTTTCAAATGAGTTCACTCATCCATAGCTGTGAGGGGGTTAATCATATTATATTGAGAGACTCTTTTATACCTTTAGATGATAAAGGAATTATATATAGGTAATTTTTTTTAAAAAAGATAATTTTTTAATTATAATTTTACATTTCATACATAGGTTTGTTTTTTGTTTTTATTATTATTTTTTATAAATTTATATTATATAATATATACTGATTTTCATATTATTCTTAGTTTAAGATTTTAAAATTATTTTATTTATCAGTAAAAAACTTAAATCACATAAGAATCTGTGATGTTTAAACTATTTAATATTATTAGGTCCCTTTACTTAGTTTTTGCATTCATTTTCATTTTTATTTAGTTCATTTTTATTTTTGTTTAGTTATCATTTTAATTTTTGTTTTGGTTTCTTATTTTTATTTTTTTGAATATTTATATAGGCTAAAGAAGGGACGCTATTAGATGGTATTACTTCGAGAGTTTCTGGAATTGGCTCTAAGGTAAATTATTTTTGGAATCGAGGTGACGGTTATTTTTATTTTATCTTAATTTTTTTTCCCCGTACACATTGTAACTGTGTAAAACGTGAAATTATCGCAAAAGAAAAAAAGCACTTGACAACGTGAGAAATCTCTCGTAAGAAATAGCTTCATGTAGGAATTTCTGCATTTTAATTTTATTTCTTTAAAAGTGTGGTAAAGCTTTTTTTATTATTTAATCTATTTTAAAAATTATATTTATGCTAATTTTTATATTTGCTTTTTTATATTTTATTTATTTAGAAATATCATAATTATTCTATCAGCTATATCTCTATGGCCTTAAAGCTAGTACATGTGATGCGTTAGTAAAGTAACTGTGGTAATGTGAAATGTATATACGCAAAAATGAGATTGAACCTCATCTTCATCGCATCCATTCAGTTTAATACGGGCTTTTTCTATGAATGAACCTAACTGAAGTCATATTATGCTACATTTTCAATGTACTATATCTTCCTTTGTGTAAATCAGCTGCGTTAAGCATGTCTGTATGAACATTTGAGCGTTTAGCTTAACTTACTAGCTGTGTTTCTAACTACAGTTCAACTAATGAGTCACGTGAACTAGTTCCTTCTAATATAATTTTCCTTATATATTTATTTAATCATTTATATACATGCTTACAGTGTTTTAGTGATAAGATTATTATAAAATCTCAATACTTTCTTGATTATACTTAATTTTCTTTCTTCTTTTTGTTTTATTTATTGTAAATCTCAAATAGGTGATTTTATCTGATTATTATTACTTTTGCTCTTTCGTACATACTTTAGACAAGCAGTTTTTATTTTAACAAGACTGGGTCTGATTTTCAGGCCTCTAAGGATCTGGCCGTAATATTTTGGAATCGGATATCACTTGAACCAAAGTTTAAGTCCTAGTGAAACGAGAAATTTTTATTGTAGTATCAAGGTGTTATTTCATTTTGTAATAATTTAGAGCTACAAGTAAAGGACTATAAAAAAAGTAGTTTCTAAAGAATTTCTTTCTTCGTTGTATTTTTCTAATTGTGCAGGAGATAGCGTACAAAAAAAGTCTGACTAACATCAATCTAGAATTTTGTGTATTAGTAAAAGTAAATCTTTTGGTGCCTGGTCGGGCATAGCTTGGCAATAGGCATTTCAAAAAAACAAACTTTAATTTTTATGATCCTGAGTAGAAACTTAGTAGACCAAAAATTAAGTTGATGGTAGTTTGTCACTTATAGGTTAGTTAGACAGATAATAAGTGACAAAAAATTAAAATGCTATTAAGTGACAAACTACCATCAACTTGATTTTTGGTCTATTAAGTTTGTACTCAGGATCATAAAAATTACATTGTCCATCAAAAAGGGTGGGGCATGGCCGTTCTTCACCGGTTGGTTTTCAAATGCCTATTGCCAAGCTAGGTCCCGCAGACGAACTTAGCCGACCACATACTCTTATAAGGCACCAAAAGATATACTTGAACACAAAATTCTAGCTTGATGTTAGTCAGATATTTTTTTGCACGCTATCTTCTGGACTATAATGATTAAAAGTAAATTAAATTACTTAACTTACGCATTTTATTAAATTACTTAAATTGTAAATTAACTTTTTTACCATTTGTTTTAGGGTGTGGATAATAGTCTTATACCTTACCTATTTTAATTGTTTCATTTTGTAAGTTTTTAACAAAATTTATTAAGAAAAAAATAAAAATAATTAATACACTATTAAAAAACAAAAAATAATTAATCAATTAATTTCTTAATCAAAAGCATTATACAATTTTTTACTTGAGAGATTCTACAGATTTATTAATGTGCTCATTACTGCGGAACATGCCTCATTTCTCTGAGAATCCAACTCAGATTATTATTAGAATTTAAACTATGCTTTGAAGAAGAGATGCCTTAAGTCTATTTGAACTAACAACCTCTACTTGTTAAATTAATTTAATTTTTTTTTCTACATTACAGATGAGTGAGCTTGGGAGACGAGGTTGGCAAGACATTGCAGGAAGTAATATAGCATCACCTCAGTCTGACCAACCTACTAAATCATATTCATCCTACTCCGTCCATTCCGCTCCTGCTGATTATCAACAGGATTTCGATAAGTAAGTGGTTTTTTTTACCACAAATGTGATTAATTACAAGCTAGACAAATGCTGCACAAACTCCCTTCGTTATCGGTAAAAAGTAAAACCCCATCCACAACCCAGACTACTTACTGTAAAACCACATTATAATTCATAACTGTTTCCTAGGCCTGCCATTGTTCCTTTAACTAACTAACTCCGTAGTGCAACAGCCCACAGAGGACCTAGGCCTGCCATTGTTCCTGTAACTAAATAACTCTGTAGTGCAACAGCCCGTGGAGGACCTGGGCCTGCCATTGTTCCTTTTACTAACTAACTCCGTAGTGCAACAGCCCGTGGAGGACCTAGGCCAACCATTGTTCCCGTAACTAACTAACTCCATAGTGCAACAGCCCACAGAGGACCTAGGCCTGCCATTGTTCCTGTAACTAAATAACTCTGTAGTGCAACAGCCCGTGGAGGACCTAGGCCAACCATTGTTCCTGTAACTAAATAACTCTTTAGTGCAACAGCCCGTGGAGGACCTGGGCCTGCCATTGTTCCCGTAACTAACTAAGCCTGTAGTGCTACAGCCGATGGAGGACCTAGGCCTACCATTGTTCCTGTAACTAACTAACTTTATAGTGCAACAGCCCATGGAGGACCTAGGCCTACCATTGTTCCTGTAACTAACTAACTTCATAGTGCAACAGCCCATCGAGGACCTAGGCCTACCATCGTTCCTGTAACTAACTTCATAGTGCAACAGCCCATTGAGGACCTAGGCCTGCCATTGTTCCTTTAACTAACTAACTTCGTAGTGCAACAGCCCATGGAGGACCTAGGCCTGCCATTGTTCCCATAGTCATTTTTATTTACATGTAACACCTACAAGCAGATGCTACATTTATTAAATACAATTTTTAATAAAATCTTGTTTAGTTCTGGAGGTGAATTCAGGACAGATTGGGATTGGAAAACATCACAAAAAACCAACGTAAAGGCGACAGCTCCACCAGCACCAGCCCCTTCATCAAGATCTAAAACCAAAGAAGAAGAAGCCTGGGAAGCACTTAACAACTAAAATACATCCAGACTCTGTTGTAAATAAAAGTATAAAACACTCAAATAAAACTAAACGGAATTCATCTCTCTACCTTTCTTTTGTGTATTTAATTTTAATTCAGCTTTTTATTTTAACTCTATCAACTTTTAATAAATTCTTATTTTAATTGGTTTTCCACTTGCATTTTTAAATAAATATAAAAAGAATAATAATAAAATTAATCAATTTAAAGCAATGAATAAAAAGGTTTATGTCATAGAAATGTTTTATTCAAATAAATCTTCAATTTTTTTTTTTTTTTTTTTTTTTTTTTTTTTTTTGAGCTTGCTACGTTACGCTATCGTTTCCATATCAACTATACATTGTCAAATCTTAAATTGCACTGGTGTCGCACTTCTACTTCATAAGTACTTTGAGATTAAATGTCCGTCCTTTTTTATTGTTTTTGTTAAATAAATTCAAATTTAATATTCAATATGTGAGTGGAAGTTATTTATTTATATTTTTTTAGTTATAAATGTTTGAGATTAACCTGAATTTAAAATTTAAATTTAGAAAGATGTTTTTCTGTGTTTGGAGAGAGATTATAAACCAGATCTTAAAGTAATTACTAAGATTATCGACTGTAAAAGAAAAACCAACATGCTATATTGATAATAGCCTAGAATCAGTCAAATAAAAATACTGAATTAGTAATCTATTTTTTGTTTTATTTATGTATAATTCATCTCTTTCATCAGGGTAAAAATATATGACTGGTTGAACCAATCCTTTATACCCACTTTAGCTTAGACCAAAAAAACCACATCCACTTAGCTAAATATGCATAGATCCAGTTAATATTAATGCTTGTAAAAACAAATCTCTGATCCGATGCAAGCAAATTAATAAACTTATTATTAATTAATATGCACCTGTTCTTTTGGCAACTTTCGATTTATTATTGTTTTTTTATTTTTTTTATTTACCTTTCTTCTGTGCCAGTTTTGAATTATATGTTGTAATTTTTTATTTATTAAAAAGGTGCTGATAATTTTAATGTGGAATATTAATTTCCACTTTAAATTTTATTTTATTATTTTTTTTAATTTTTAATTTATTTTTTATTTTTATGATTCTTGATGTAGATTTGAGCGATGGATTCACTCAGGAATAAGATGATAATTAAGAAACTGGTTCTCAATAACAGCTTTATTGTAAAGTGGTAAAAATTAGTGGTTTCTATTGAGATTTTGTGGAACTTTTGGTAAATGTATAAATACTAGCCCATAAAATCATTTTTTTTATTTAAATCCTTTATATTTATACATTTTGGTTGTTTGAGTCTTTGGCATGTTATTTTTTTAATAATTAATTAATTTACCCACTGAGCATGTTTGGATCCACTGTGGTTCCATGCCGCGCTAAGGCTGGTGATGGTTGGATCTCTAGTGGGTCCGAGCACCCCCTTCAGACGCTCTGCCGCTCTTTTCCCTCGTATCTCTTACAAGGGTCCGCCAGGCCAGCTGATGTTTGTATCCACAGAGGACCCTAAGAACAAATTTTTTCAAAGATTGACATTTAAATCGTGTTATCACATTTAATATTATTTTAACCCACCACAGAGGTATGTTCCTGAATTGGGAGACGCATTGAATGGGCCTTCCCCATTTAGGTGTGGGGAGGTAAGGGTAAAAATGAATATTTAACTTTATTTATCTTAAACAATGAGCAAAAACGATGTATGCCGGAACGGTGTATGAGGTATATGCCACCGAGGCATATACCTGCCTGAAACATCATATTTACACATCAAATTGAACACAGATTTTTGATCATCGTTAAAGATTCTTTTTTTATCCTTACCGTCCCGACCCACACCTAAATGAGTTATATAATAAAAGGGACAAACAAAGGAAACCACTGAGAATGTTTTTATATTGGTATTAATTAATTTTATAGAATGTTTTTGTATTAGTATGGAGTCTATGTGCCAAGTTTTGGCTCAATTTAATTGGAAGAGGATTAATTATTCCTTAAGAGATTTTGATGACAGTCACAAACAAACAAAATCAAAGTGAATATAATAGATTTAAAGAAGAGCAAATATTTCTGGGGGGTTTTCATACCTGAAAACAGAGATAGATGGTGGAGTTATTGTACAAACCTAGGTTAGACAACTAAACACTTCACACATATGTGGTATTTGTTAGTTCACATATGTGTGAAGTATTGGTCAGTTCACACTTGTTTGAAGTATTGGTCAGTTCACACTTGTTTGAAGTATTGGTCACAAACGTGTGAAGCACTTGACCAAGTCTTTTCTGGAATTCTGCTTCTTCTCAGGAATCAACCAATTTTATCGAATCGCCATCAAAGTGTTTATTTACATGACTACGTTGTGACAAACTTAATCACTACTCATTCCACATTTATCAATTTTGCCTCAATAAAACTGATATGGATAGACAGTTTCTTAATTGTTAATAAAACACTATTACATATTTTGTTCAAAGAAATATTAAATCTTCTTGTATGAAAAATAATTGTGATGATTTTTATGATCTTTCTGTGTCCATTTGTAATATTTGTGACCAATTATTATTATTTAACTGTATCATTTTAATTATTCACTTTTTGCATTATGTAATAAAAAATTAATTAATAAAATATTTATTAAAAATAAAATATATATGTTTTTCTTTAATTATTTTGATCAAATATTAAGAAAGAGAGAATAAAAATATATTTATTGTATCAATACAATTTAGAAATATGTGTAATAATCAAAATTATAATTATAAAAAAAAAAATAGAATTTATTTATTTTTATTCATTATTTATTTATCGCACAGTCTTATATTTAATTAAAAACAAATATATGTATATTTTGACATGTGTGATGAAATATTAATTATTGTGGGGAAATAAATAAATAATATAATTAAAATAAACTATAATTTATTTTTTAAAAAAATAAATAAATATATATGATTAATTAAATAGTTGTATATTAATTTATTTCATTTTAATATTTATCTTTCTAAGAAAAATAAATTTGTATTATCTGGTTAAAAATGTATTTTTTTTTTTTTTTTAAAAAAGAAAAGACTAGATTTGACCATGACAGAAATGTAATATAATGTAGATCTTTTTTTTTTAAATTAAATTAAATTTTAAATTAGTTATTTTATCTAAGATTTTGTCATATAACTTCATATTTACTGCGTCAAATTGAAGGAGCATACTTAAATTCATTTCTGATCATGGCGCAACATTCAGAAGAAAAAGGGTGAGAAATTTCTGGTTTAATTAACTTTTTTTTTTATAAGCGTATCCTGGGTTACTTAATACCCAACTGAGTGGTGTCAGAATTTATTAAAAATAATAGAATAATAACAACCTTGATAAAACCTAAGTCTATGCACCAACAACAATTTCATTTTGATTCCCAGAATGGTGAAACATGATCCACACTTGAATCTCATCAATAGCAATAGTAGTATTTTTTTTTTTTTTTTTTTTTTTTTTTTTTTTTTTTTTTTTTTTTTTTTTTTTTGTAATATGCTCTAAATTCCTTGTCTTCTGTTATAATTTAGCTCTTGAGGTGGTGATTGTTCTCATTAGTACTTATAATGAATTTTTAATTTCTGAGTACGTTTGGTAAATCTGCACTGTTTGTCCCACCAATTTCCAATTTTCCGATTTACTTGCAATTTATTTAACTGTTCTTTTTTATATTTTAAAAGCGATTCCGGCTGTACCATCTTAATTAAATTTATTAGTTAAAAAAAAATAAGTAAATTGACACTTTCTAAGGGACATGATGTAAGGATATGCTTAGGTTAGGTCAAAAAGTACAAATCTTAACTTAAACTGACCATAACCTTCCCTTATTTTTCGTAAGTTTCACTTCTTACGTATTTTAACTTAACGCATTTAAAAAAACAAAAAATAAAAAAACAATTGAATTTACCGAGATGGTACAACCAGAATCGTTTTTATAATGTAATAAACAGGTGAAGTGTGTGCTAGTGAGCACACAGCGAGGGTCCGTTGGCAACACAGTATTGTTTAAGTAGTACCTGTTGATGGTGCTTTTTAAAACGCTAAAAAGCCTACTTTGAACTATCCTATGGGTCTGATGCTCTCAGAACACATAAACAAACTTCTGATAATTTATTTTTTGCCACTGAACCAGACCATAAACTTATAAATACATCAAAATGAGCATAATTATAAAAAAACAAATAAACAATTTTTTTTTTTTTTTTTCCAACATTTCCAAAAAATAGTATCTACTTTTGGCGAAGAATGTTCAGGAACTTTTCAGAATGTTTGCACTTAACATAAGTGAATTGAAGGGGGGGGGACACTTTTCATACCAACTTTAAACACGCCTAGGCTCGCCCTATCAAAGTTATTACAAAAAAAAATTATTTTTTGTAATCAGCTCGACTATGATACCCCCCCCCCCCCCCACATGGTCTCCAGAAAAAAACAATTATTTTTTAACCCTTATTTTTTTTAAAAATAATTTTTTTAAGTCGCCTTATTTTTAAAATGTGTGGGTAGGTACTATACACATATATGCCAAATTTCAAAGTGATCGGAAGAAAGGTGTCACCATGAGAGCAGGTGACAGACGGACAGTCAGACACACGCAGGAAAATATAAGGGTCCTTGTTTTGGCCTACGGACCCTAAAAAGGGACAGTTTAAAAACATTTGCTAGTAAATCGGTCAATTAAAAATTGGTCGGCCAAATAGTGCATATTTACCCACATTTTTACCAAAATTGAAAGGTAATTAATAAATAATGTAACTCATTAGTAAAGTAAATACAAATGTGGATGTTTGCCTACTTTTATGGGAGGTTCCCTTACTTTTGATACATATCGTTAATAACACTTATACAATACCTGATGAAGGCAAAAAAGTTGATCATATAGTGTTACTTGGCTCTGCTATATAAGTAGTATCACAAAGAAAATCTATTCTCTCCATGGAATTGCACTGGGGGTAATGGTCCAAAATAAGGGAACCTCCTTTACGACGCTACATTATGACTCAAAACACCTATTCTCGCTGAAAATTCTACCTTATATCTTTAAAAGGCAGTCGAATCAATTCTTTTCTTGAAATATTTAATTATTAATTCATTTATGTTGGTTTAATCACTGTGATATCTATTTATTTCTTGCCTTTTCATTTTAATTGACTAAATAATAATAATAATTTAAAAAAATAAAATAAAAAAATATTAAATCATTCTTGTTTTTTTAGAGTTTTAACACTTAAATCAAAACTTCTCTTGTTTTATTGATCTTATAAATAAGTATTGGAAATTTGAAGAATAAAGTTTTTCAAAAAATTTATCTTGGGAAACTGTTACATGATAAAAAATATATGATTTAATTTTGGTATTTCCAAAATAAAAATACTTAAAATTCTTCCAACTTTATCATAACCATTCTAATAATTTTTCAAGTGTGTTTATGGGCGTTTTTTTATTGTCTATGGTACTTAATTGTAAGGACCAAATATACTATTGAAGCAGTAGCGTACACAGAAAATTTTTTCGGGGGGGGGGGCCCAACCTAATTTAACTTATATGCGGGTTTAGTATACCCCATAATTTATTATAATTGCAATTTCTCCCCCTTTTCAACACTCTAATTTCAATTTCTAACCTTATATTTAATTAAATTAAAATCCTATGAGGTAACACCTCACTATGTGATGTGATCGTTCTAAAGAACGATTATGTCTCCGATTCCAATAATTCCAAGACAGAAATCTGTTCCAGTTATCAGACATTTTTGATGCCGTTTCTGGCTGTTAGTCTGTCTCTCGCTCAATCATGGCGAACAACTCTTAAAAACTACTCTTTCGATTTTAATGAAATTCGGATGGCAGTTAATTAGCATATAAAAAGTCCATTGTTGGTCCTATATAAGGTCCAATCTTCTGGTCCCATTTCCCTCCACCACATTTCTCCACCTGCCACCATTTCTCTTCAACATGTGCACACACATACATTTATTTACACCTTATCTTCAAAAATATTCATCTGATTTTATAAAACTTATCTGATAGAAGCCCACAGATTAATTTTAACTGTCTGCGCTGTTTAAATTTTGGTAAATTGATACTTTAAATCATGTAAAAATCAAACCAATTTTGACTAATTTAAAAAAGGAGGGAAAATTGAGTAAATATAACATGAATAAAGTATCAATATAGCAATATTTTAAGAGCGCAGACGGTTGAAATTATTCTTGGGTTATCTGCGGGTTACTTTAAACAAACCATTAAAATTATTAATTCCATCGGCCTAAATCCGGGCCCAGCCGACAGTCGGGCCGGTATAATGTTTAATAAATTTAATTCCATCGGCCAAAATCCGGGCCCAGCCGACAGTCGGGCCGGTATAGTGCTTAATAAATTTAATTCCATCGGCAAAATCCGGGCCCAGCCGACAGTCGGGCCGGTATAGTGTTTAATAAATTTAATTCCATCGGCAAAATCCGGGCCCAGCCGACAGTCGGGCCGGTATAGTGCTTAATAAATTTAATTCCATCGGCAAAATCCGGGCCCAGCCGACAGTCAAGCCGGTATAATGTTTAATAAATTTAATTCCATCGGCCAAAATCCGGGCCCAGCCGACAGTCGGGCCGGTATAATGTTTAATAAATTTAATTCCATCGGCAAAATCCGGGCCCAGCCGACAGTCGGGCCGGTATAGTGTTTAATAAATTTAATTCCATCGGCAAAATCCGGGCCCAGCCGACAGTCGGGCCGATATAGTGTTTAATAAATTTAATTCCATCGCAAAATCTGGGCCCAGCCGACAGTCGGGCCGGTATAGTGTTTAATAAATTTAATTCCATCGGCAAAATCCGGGCCCAGCCGACAGTCGGGCCAGTATAGTGTTTAATAAATTTAATTCCATCGGCAAAATCCGGGCCCAGCCGACAGTCGGGCCGGTATAATGTTTAATAAATTTAATTCCATCGGCAAAATCCGGGCCCAGCCGACAGTCGGGCCGGTATAGTGCTTAATAAATTTAATTCCATCGGCAAAATCCGGGCCCAGCCGACAGTCGGGCCGGTATAGTGTTTAATAAATTTAATTCCATCGGCAAAATCCGGGCCCAGCCGACAGTCGGGCCGGTATAGTGCTTAATAAATTTAATTCCATCGGCAAAATCCGGGCCCAGCCGACAGTCAAGCCGGTATAATGTTTAATAAATTTAATTCCATCGGCCAAAATCCGGGCCCAGCCGACAGTCGGGCCGGTATAATGTTTAATAAATTTAATTCCATCGGCAAAATCCGGGCCCAGCCGACAGTCGGGCCGGTATAGTGTTTAATAAATTTAATTCCATCGGCAAAATCCGGGCCCAGCCGACAGTCGGGCCGATATAGTGTTTAATAAATTTAATTCCATCGCAAAATCTGGGCCCAGCCGACAGTCGGGCCGGTATAGTGTTTAATAAATTTAATTCCATCGGCAAAATCCGGGCCCAGCCGACAGTCGGGCCAGTATAGTGTTTAATAAATTTAATTCCATCGGCAAAATCCGGGCCCAGCCGACAGTCGGAGCGGTATAGTGTTTAATAAATTTAATTCCATCGGCAAAATCCGATCCCAGCCGACACTTTGGGCCGGTATAGTGTTGAATGAATTTAATTCCATCGGCAAAATCCGAGCCCAGCCGACAGTCGGGCCAGTATAGTGTTTAATAAATTCAATTCCATTGGCAAAATCCGGGCCCAGCCGACAGTCGGGCCGGTATAGAGTTGAATGAATTTAATTATATCGGCAAATCCGGGCCGAGCTTATTTGGGGTGATTAAGTGTATACACACCATAAGATAATACTTAATTAATTTCTTTTTTTGGAAAATATTTACAGCCAATTCGAATGCATCTGTCATTACTGTGTTTTTTTTTGTTTTAAGTGTATGGCGGGTCTTAGGTATGTAATCATTTCGGGGGGGGGGGGGGGGGGCCAGGGCCCCTTGGGCCCCCCCCCCCCCCCCCCTGTGTACGCCACTGTATTGAAGTTACGTGTTTATCTTGATGTTAATACGTTATTGTGTACATCATGATATTGTTCATACATTATAGTGTACACTATGTAATGTTATACATCTTTTAGAGATTGTACAGCTTGCAAGATTATTGTGTCATAAATTGTAATAATATTGAATTTTTTTTTGTTTAAAAAAAAAATATAAAATTTATTTAAAAAATCATATTTATAATTACTTCATATTCAATTATTAAAATTAATTAAAAGAGGATTGGATATTTATTACTGATTTTCTTCTCTTTTTTTTTAACAAAAAAAAAGAAGAAAAATCTTTCATTTATGTTTACAGCAAAATTTGCCTGTAGTGTAATAATGTGTTTTTTTATTTCATTAATTAGGTAATTGTGCTAGGAAATTTTAACTTAAGACTAAAAATGAGATTGCAAGACTAAAGAAAATACATATATTGAATAGACATTAAATGAAAAAAAAAAAAAAAAACAATATCTGCAGGAATATGTGTAGATTTCATATAAAGAAAATAAAACTCAATAAATGAATTGAAGGAATAAAGCATTTATAAAATCTTACTGCAAAATTTAATCATTTTTTTTTTGTAAATGTACCATCTAAACGTATGTTTGCCTAGAGTCCTAGAGTGATAGTTGCTCAGCAACTAACGCGGAGGACTTCTATTCTGAGTTTAGTAGATGTTACCATTTTCCTAGCCCAGAGAGTAGCAACTAGAGTCCCTAGTGTAAATCACTAAGGATTGCAGCCTCCTGCTCCTGTAGCGGCCATTATCACAGTTGCTTGCAATCCTTTATGAATTCCACAACGGCAGTCCCGGCAAAACACAGGCCTGTGGTGGTCAAAACTGCCTGTGGTGGTCAAACAGGAATAAATTCAAATAAACTAAGAAATCTAAGTTAAATTATTTGAATAAATAAATATAATATAATCAAATATAAATATTACCTAAACACGACATTTTAAAAGATATTTCATTTGCCTTTATTCGATATTATGAGTTCATTCGATATGAATACTAATCCAGTAGAATTATAACATCTAAGAAAACCATGAGTACTGATAATTATTTTGCGCAGTTTAGATCATTGCATAATATATAATGGTTGTTAATTTTTTATTCACCGGTTGCTCATAGTTGGGAAATTACAATAATTAACTCTGGAGAGCTCTTAATTTCATTGGTCCCCGCTCTTTATTTCCCGCTAGTTTCTTCTAATGAGAATCTAGAAGTGGGAAGAAGGTCTGTAACTAACTGTGCTAGAATATCAAAAGTTTTTCACATCTAAAAAGCAGTTAGCAGATTCCTCTGATTTCACACTGATATTGTTGCAATTGTGGCTGGGGACATGTGGAGGAAAACACCTTTATACTTTTGTACTAGCGACTGTCGCTTAGAGACTACAGCTAAGGAACTATCACTCAGCGTATATCCCTGGAGTCGCGTCTAAGGGGGTGACACACTTCGCCACCCGGGTAGCGCCACCTGGGTGCGCTACCCGGTCGTCAATGAGAATAGATGGAACCTGTCACACAAGGTGGCGCCACCTGCCGGGTGGCACTACATGGTCAACCCATTGTTTTCAATTGAGCCTGTCAGATGTCGCCACCCAAGTCACGCCACTCAGCCCCTACTCCTTCAATCAAATATAGGGGAAATCAAATCTGGGGCTGACTGCATCCCTCATAAGTGGGTGGTGCAAGTCAGGTGGCAGGGGCAAGTGGCATCAACCAGCTGGGCGCCACCCAGGTGGCGAAGTGTGTCACTACCCTAAGGTAATGTACCTTACATCTAATAACTTGGTCTTATTTTGGAAGGGTTTGTATCAGAAATGGTTGATTTTGTCATTTCAAATCCATTATTTAAATAATTCTCATAAAAGTGGCTTACGAACAAACTACTAACTCATTATCAAGTTGCTAATGACTCTCAACAAAATAAAAAAAATAGTCCACCAACATTTTGACAGACAGGAGACCAAAAATATTCTTTTTGAAGTCAGAGAAATAAAACTATTTCGCTCTTCAGAACAACTCATTGAAACTCCCTTGAGAACGATCATGCAAAGTGCTTGAACTGACTGGAGCTCACCATTTCTCTAGAAGATCTAGAATTATTTAAGATAAAAGCAAATAATTTATTATAAAAATTGACGTAAAGTTAATAACTTATTATGCTAGAGAGGAAAATCAGGTAAAAATATCGAACCCTCTTAATTATTGTTAAAAAGTTGGGCTACTTATTTTTATATTATTATCATTATTAATTTACTTAACAAGTATTATTACTTGTAATATATTTATAAGATATGTAAATTTACAGTTATTATGAACCAATTAAAAAAAAAAATTATATAAATAGCCTATAAAGCATTCCATGTGTACTCCCCATGTGAAATTCTGTGTTATTATCAAAAAAAATATATTATTTAAAAAAAAATATATATATGTGTAGTTTTATTTTGTGAAATAATTTTCTTTTTTTGTGGTAGGTACTTTAGATATTCAGCTCTCTTTTTATCTTAGACTCTTGTATCATTTTGAGTTATAGTCAGATTAAAGCTTAGACTCTTTTATCATTTTGAGTTAAAGCTTAGACCCTAGTATCATTTTGAGTTAAAGACAGATTAAAGCTTAGACTCTTGTATCATTTTGAGTTAAAGACAGATTAAAGCTTAGTCTCTTGTATCATTTTGAGTTAAAGACAGATTAAAGCTTAGACTCTTGTATCATTTTGAGTTAAAGACAGATTAAAGTTTAGACTCTTGTATCATTTTGAGTTAAAGACAGATTAAAGGGCTACTATACCCATTCTCTTTGTCGGAAAGGGGGTGGGGGGTAAGGTTAGAAATTCGTTCTTTCCCCTGGTTTGAGATTCATTTATGAGAGTTATTTGGCAAATTAAAGTTAATGCCTGTTCCTACGGTTTGAAGTGCTGGGTCAAAGACATATGAGGCCCATACTGCCAAATTCGCCAAGTAGTGTAAATATTGAAATTTGAATGTAAAAGGGAATTCAGTAGAAATGAGATATACTTTTCACAGTAACCTTAAGTTTTTATTAATAAAATACCTATTTAATTATTTACCACAACTTGAGGTGCCTGGTGGCATCTCCTAGGGTTGGCCCTGATGCCAGTAGCTTCGAGGCAAGGGTAGAAAATCATTTTAGATTTTATACTACCAAGGAAGAGGCCTAAGACAAACTTGGACTTAGCTTGTTTTAAATTGTTTAACAAAGAAGGAAATACATATTTTAAACAGCATTATTTTCCCCAGTTTTTTGTTTTAAATTTTTTGATTCAAGTGAGATTATTCATTATTCTAGGGTGCAATATATTAATTCCTAGCATGACCACCTACTAAAAACTGAAATGGCAGCACCATCCAGGACTAATTCAGAAATTTTTAATAAAAAAAAGTACATTTTCGTGCTATCTAACGGCTAAAAAATAAACTACACTGTTTGTTTACTGAATAATCCAAAAGATAGCAGCACCAGTTTTAAAAATACCGCACTTTATAAAAAAAATAGAGCCTGTTTTTCTTTGGATTTCTTAACTTATATATTTATCTCTGCTTTAGAGTATTTTAGAAGCATTATTTCAAAAACAATTTATTTATTTGGATTGTATTTCTTTTAAAAAAATTAATTAATTAAAATAAAATTAACATATGCTTTTGACATTTCTTGTAATCAATTGTCAAAAGGTTACGACCAGTAACATGGTTATACTTTTATTGATTTTGTAATGTTAATTTATGTTTCTTTCGTTTCGGTATTTTATTTTAAATAATAGAGTTTTATTTATAATTTTTTTCGTTGTATCTTCATACATTTAGTAGTTGGAGTTCGGTTGATGATTAAATTAACATTATTTTACCGCGTATAAATCAGTAAAAAGCTGAATCGATTAGTCGGCACAACTTCGTTTCGGTATTTCTTTTAGGGTCCGTGAGGTAGATCAGCATGATTTCAAGTGACAGTGATTGTTTTAATGTACAAAAAGAGCCTAATTCTAGTTTAGATGAGTTTTTGTCCTCACTTGACGAGGATGGGAGTAATCAAGACGGTACTTTCTTCTTTGAAACCGACTACCTTGCTCTCAAAGGGAACCCGGATTATCTTAAACTTATGAGAACTCTCGCCATTTTGGAAGTACAAAGGATCAAAACTTGTCAGGTATTACATTTGTCTCATAATCCCCAACGTTAATGTCATTATAATGTTGTCATGTCACAGCATTTTTATTAGCTTGGTTTTTATAAAGTTGTACTTTCCATTCGTCAACACTTTTACGAACTATTTATTCGTTCCTTAAAATTCAACAAGTAAGGGCTACGAATTTGATTGATAAGTGACTCTCTAAAATCAATAAAAGATAAAGCCTTAACATTATTCAAAGGTAACGCCCTCTAATCTATAAATCCTGTCTTCTACGAAGTACATATCTTTGTGTCAAATGTTGTCAGGTCGTAAAACAGTGTTCATCATTCAATTAACACCTGTCAACCCGGAATGAAGGTGATGAATGATATTGTTTATATCTTATCTTTGAGTTTATGTATCTCACTTTCTTCCCTCTATTTCTTCTCTCCCCATTCATCTAACACTTCCTTAAGCTTATAAAAGCTTTTAAACAATATTGGGAACATCTTTAGAATTATATTACACTATTTTATTAGGAAAAACTGCAGAATATGATACGGTTTATAGAAAAGATGGCGGACTCTAACGTATTTTTTTGACAAAGGGATATAAACCCTCCTATGAACAAATCATACATATATAATTTCTCAAATGTTTAAATCATTCAAATGTACTGTTTGACAAAGGAATATAATCTCTTAAGTGTATAAATTAAGCCAAGTTGTGCCGCCAAGCGATTCTCGACCGTATCATCTCCTTCAGTTCAGCCTTTTATTATAATATTCTTATCACTTTTGTGACAAAGAGACATGGTCACTCTTGTGTATATAACTTATAACATTTCTTTGTTTAATAATCTTTAAAGACAAAGGGTCATAATCTCTTTTATTATATCAAAATTTTGAAGTGTTATCTAGTCAAAACAGTGTGTTGTGGACTTGGTTACAGTTACTACGATTCCATGTGTTTAAATACAAATTGAATATTGATTTGGGATTTAACAAGCTAGGTGTTTCCGTTAGTAGTGTTGAATCCGTATTCAATATGAAATAAAAAGAAAAAACTTTTTCTTGGTTACTTTTGGTAAAGGTTATAAATAATTTTGTAACCTTCACCTTTTATAACCATGTTTTTTTTTACGTATTTTGACAGATTTGACTAAAGTTTATACAGA
Source organism: Gerris lacustris (assembly GCA_951217055.1). Lineage (NCBI taxonomy): Eukaryota > Metazoa > Arthropoda > Insecta > Hemiptera > Gerridae > Gerris > Gerris lacustris. The sequence continues at coordinate 18,120,938 of OX578279.1, read as the reverse complement.
AATACGCTAGGTGCACTCACACTTAGGCTCTGCGCTTGTAAGGATCGAGTTCAGGTGTTTCCATGCAACTCAATCCAGATACGATCCCAGAATTTAGTGTATCGTATCGAGATCGGAATCTTATTTAATCCATATTGAATCTAGGTTTCCATGGACACTTTGGATCCAAAAACTGTATTCAACCCTTATTCAATCCGCATTTAAACATCATGGAAACGTAAGTAAGTATTCTAAATTCTAAAGCGTAGCCGAATATTAATCAAATTAATTAATTGATGTTTCAGGACATTGAGAAGATAGAGAATCTGAGACAAAGAGTTAAAGAAGATCCGGGCAGTGTTTTAAAAGATATCTTATCTGGAAATGTCTGTCTGAACACAAGAGGAAAAATTGAAAAGGTATGTTTAGTTGAAACTTCAAGTTAACGCTGAGTACAAATTATTAATTTATTACCCAAACTGAAGTTGATAGTGATTAATGATAGTATATTCAGTATTGTATATAACTACAATATGTCATTTGAGACCATATGGATAGGATGGTCTAATTCAGGCTGGCAACGTTTTTGGTTAAAGGGCTAGGATTACCCCTGGTATGGATAAGATGGTCTAAGGGAGTTGTGAAGGCCTGATGAAGTTAACATTCAGCCCTCTGACTTCACTATGTTTGGGAATATAAGCCAGATAAGCACTATTTATTTTGGCCAAAATAACCATAATAAGAATAGTCTTGATCTCTTACTTGATGGTTGAAATGACATTTGATTTTGGAGAATTGAAATAGCTTTGCAATGTTTAAGTTCTTTTGTTAACTTGTTTTATGGCCGGGCAGAATAAAACATTTGGCTCTTGGGCTGTAACTTAGAGACTACTACAATAGACTGATACAAAATAAAATTTTGTTGGAAATCCAAAGTCTTAAAAAAAAATTAAATCTGGTTTTTAATTTATGTATAGAAAATATTTTCTAACTGATTAAAACATATGGTCGGATAACTGTTTCTGTTTCTGAGAAGTAATTAAGATTTGTTGGGGTTTTAAGCAGTGATAGTAAGACTTAATAAGAATAAAGGTCCCATGTACATTCAGACATGTTGTAAAACCAAGTCTTACAACTTGCTTATAAACTAAATATAGGTGTGAGAAACATTAATTTAATTGTAACCATCATGAATTTTAAATGTAGGTTTACTAAATGTTAGGGGAAGCCGAACAAACTATTTTATGAATAAAGGTTATAGCTGCGTGGTTAGAAAAAGCCTAACGAAAGTAAACAAATATTTGGGGAAAAATTGGCTGCAAGTACAACTAAAATTTTCACACTAATTTTTGTTGTTAAATCTGAAAGTAGATAGATCAGTCTATATACGTTGAGATATGTTATACAATGTATATGGGGCTCTTAAAATTACTAGAATCAGTACTATTACAAATGTAATTCTGGCAGGTCTGTAATCGAATCTTAGTCATGTTTTAAAACTCAATTCCTATGTATTGTTACCTATTAATTGAAAAATAAATTATATGAGGAATCTGATATCTTTCATTTTTGTAAGACTTACAAAAGTGTAAATATATAAAACTACTTGCATAGTCGAGTAGGTACTACACTCGCGCTACTACGCCTAAATCCTAGGACTAAACTCCAACATATATATTAACTCACCATGTAACTTATGTAACTCACCAAATATATCTGGTGAGTTAGAATCCCAGAGAGGTGAGACATGTTTCTCTCTGGATGATCACCTAGTGTGTGGTGAGTAAAGTAACCGAAACCCCCGTTCTGTAATGACCTAATAATGTGTTTATTAGGGTAATAAAAGAAACAGCAAAAAAATAAAATAAAAAAATAAAACTTCTTTCAGAATATACCATGTTAAAAAGTTTATTAGGTGAATTGAGGTGTTGTGGTGGTGACCGAATCTCAGTGGGTGTATGTTCAGGTGTTGTGATGGTGATCGCATCTCAGTGAGTGTAAGTTCTAACGTTTAATCTTCTATCAGAGTGATAGAAACTGAGGACTAAGTTTTGTTTATTAATAATGAATTCCATCTTCAACTGCAAGCAGACAATGTCTGTCTTATCTCTTAATACTAATTTTAAAAATAATAATAATAAACTTGCTCCCAAATGTTAGAGATTGAAAACTGAAGCCAATATATTTATTGCTTTTCTGTCAGGATAGTTTTTATTTTGCAAATTTACTTGTCGAAGGAATAGTCTATAAATTTCATTTTAAATGTACTATCAGATTCCAGGCTAAGTTTCCAGTAATTTAATTAAAGTCAACTCAAATGCATTCCTTTCATTTGCCTTTGCTATTCATTACTATTTCTCATGGAACTCCATGGGATATCTCACTAAATCCCGACGATATAAAGAAATTAAAACTAAACTTTTCAGCTCAGTCACTTCCAATGATAATGATTAATGCAATATGTTAGTAATATTATTTTGTTTTCAGGTTCCTGAACTAGACTGGAGTAAGTATAAGAACCTAAGTTTTGATGGGAAGCCTCCAACAATGACCAGAAGACGTGCAAAGAAACTAACGGAGGATCCACCACCGGAGAAATTCCTTGAACCAACGCCCAGTACATCTGGAGCTGAACTACTGGTCAGGGGACGCAAGTACGATCAGAACAAACCTGAAACCTTTAACCAGGTTAGTGTGGATTATTTTATACTTTTCCATTGTAATCAATACTTAGTGAAGAATTTATTACATCTTAGGAAATCAAACTAGATGTATCATTAGGAGAGAGGTTTCAACCAAATTATATATGTATGGTTTGTTCATAGGATAGTTGATATCTCTTTGTCAAAAAATACGTTGGAGTGAGAAGGGGTACGCTATTGCCGATATTTACCTAAGGTTTTAATTTATTCTCGATACAACGTTATAGCTTCAGAATATTTGAGTCCTAACATAGTTTTAAAACTTGATAATGCCTTACTGCCACTGAATTTGCAAAGGAACAAAAGAGATAAGGAAGACCAACATATTATGATTCTTTGTAATCTAATTTGTAAATCAAAAACTACTTTCACTATTAATTTCTAGAAGTTATCGCTGATTTTTTTATTTTATTATTATTATTTTTTTTTTTATCACTTCCAAATAGTACATTTGATCTTCTTCTTTGAAGTCAAAAACTGAAAACAACAAAAAAATCAAAAACAAATTAAATCAAAAACTCAGTCTTGTCATTCAGTGAGTTCACTTACACTTAAAAAACACGATTTTATTGTTCAACCGATTTTAATGGCTTTTATTGTAAAACCTTTATTACAACGTGATAATAATAGTATGATAATTGGGTACTTCTTTAGATTGTTACTCCCCTATGTTTTTTAGACTATAAATGGCTTTGACTAAATAACTATTTAGATAAAGGGATGTATGATAAAGGGATGTTTAGTCCAATGTACTTTGGGACAAAGGAATATCGCAATTCCGTTTTTATAAAGGGGAGTAACAGTCTAAAGAAGAATATTCCGAACACCTTCTTTAGATTGTTACTCCCCCTCTGTTTATTTTATAAGGGGAGTAACAATCTAAAGAAGTTACGATAATTGAATAAAGAATAGATACTTCACTTCGAATTCTCAATTTTCTAAATATGGTTCATAATGTAAAAATGTTATTGACCATAATATGATAACTTTAGTCAAGATGCCTATAATGTTTACAATATCCTGGGTGTTTCACTTAACTGTTTGGCTTTCTATAACAATTATAAGAAGTTATCCAAATAGCTGTACCGTATAAGGGGTTATCGGTAGCGTTGGGAACCAATCGATTGAAAAAAGTCGACTAAACGGTTGTTTTAAAATATTCATTCATTCGGTTGTGGATATCTAGTTTTCATTCGAATGATATCAGTCTATAGTTTGGAGTTGTATTAGTTGTAATTCGGACGTGTATATGTGGACGTGTGTATAACGAGATAACGAGTGTCATGCGCCTTCTCACCCCTCCTCCGCTCTGAGCCCTTCACCGTCGTTCCTTTCCCCTACCTAAAACCAAAAAACATCCGAATGAAACATTCGAATGAAAAAGTCGACTGGATTCAGTCTCAGTCTATATTTTTTCATTCGAATGAAAACGATGTTGTAGCAGGCTGTAGTTTGGGACGAGATAACGAGTGTCAAGCGCCTTCTCACTCTCACCCCCCCTCAGCTCTGAGGCCTTTACGGCCTCCACCGTACTACTCCTATATTAAAAAAAACCATTCGATTGAAACATTCAACTTGCGGGTTCAGTCTCGGTCTATGTATCCTATACCCGCTATGAGACTGTTTTCAATCGATTGAATTCAATCGACTGTTTTTTCCCGAATCGACTTATTCATTCGGTTGTTTTTTCTAGTCGGTTGTCCCAACGCTAGTTATCGGTGGATCAAGGAACTATTAGGAGTCTATTCTCATACCGGCAACTTTTTATTTTCCACCAACTTAATTTATATTCAAATCTAAGTACTTTACATGCCTTCAACATACCTATTTTTTATTTATCATGTTAAGGGAACTACTATTTTTTCTATACTGAGCCTTTTACTATATTTAACTAGTTTATATTGAGCCCAACTAAAACATTCTATCGAGGGTTGTCTGCCTTTCATGGAGTTACATATTAGTAGTAAGCCTAACAAAGATAGTAAAGATAATTATTCTATATAATGTATATTGTTGGTTACAGCTGTGGACTGTGGAAGAGCAGGTGAGATTGGAAGCACTTCTACTTGAGTATCCTCCTGAACCAGTCGAGTGGAGAAGATGGGAAAAGATATCAAATGCTCTTGGTATGCTAATTATTTATATTGTTTCATACTTATATGTGAAGAGTGAAATCTTTCAATTTACTGTCAAACTACAAGAGCAAATCTCATGTCAAGAGTTTCGACAGGCGTCAACTTTAATTTTATTTTGCTTCCGAGCTTACCGACATTAACAGAAGCTATGTGATCGTTTTTGAAGAACAAAAACTATGTTGGTCTCCGATTTCAAAAATTCCAAGACAGAAATCTGTTTCAGACATCAGGGAACATTTTTGGTTCTGTATCTGTCTGTTGATATATTAAAATATCTTAAAAACTACTCGTCTGATTTAATAGAATTTTGGATGGCAGGTCATAATTAGCCCATTGTTGGTCCAATATAAGTTTCTACCATATGCGCCCATTTGTTTCTCTTCCACATGTGCACAAACAAACATTTATTTATTTACACCTATATCTTCATATCTAATTTTTATGAACTTTGGATGATTTGTCGAAAGTAGCCTGAAGTAGCCCCAGATTTAATTTCTTTAAATTTTGCTAAATTGATACTTTAATAAGTAATTCAAATTTTTTAAGTTTTGGTAGTTTTCATACTACGGAAAGATTAAATTTTACTTTAAATCAAATTACAATTATCAATAACTACGGGAGACATACAGAGAAAAATAGACCCCCGCACCGGGACTCGAACCACGGGTCCTCCTATTAATCCATTACAGGTGCTCTTGCCAACTGAGCTATACGGGAGAATGATTTTTCTCTGTCGTTACCGATACAAATTCCCCGAATCCAAGCTTTCAATCTTATTCTACAAATCTAGAGAGCCAAATATTCACGGCTACAGAACTAGACCGAGAATTAACGCTTATAATTGAGTACTGTAAAAAATCAAAACAATTTTGACTGATTTATAAAACGGGGGAAAAATGAAAAAATTTGGATAATTATAGGTTTTAAAAGTATAAAAATCATCAAATTTCATGAAATAGGACACGAGAAAGCTATGTGCCAAACTAATTGGCTGAGTATTTTAAACACTTCACTAGTATTAACTTTAAGATGGTTTTAGTATATGTTCTTTTTGGATTGATTGTCTGCAAAACAGAGTTCCAAGTATTATCCATTAGCCATATCAGTTCTTTAAAATATATATTTTCATAAACACTCAACATAATGCATTTTGCCTTAAGAACTTAAGGCATTGAACTTAAGGATTTCTAGTTTTTTTTTTTTTTTTAAAAAAAAAAGGTGGGAACTTGGACATGGTTTATGCATGTATTTAATTTTTTTTATAATTGTAGGTAATAGGACCCCAAAGCAGGTATGCAGTAGAGTGCAGAAATATTTTAGGAAACTACGACAAGTTGGGGTTGCTGTACCTGGCAAGGTTCGCTCAGCTATTTCAAAGGTAAACTTGTTTTTAAGTAAAATATAATTATTTAAAAAAAAAAAAAAAAAAATTTAGACAGCAAGATGAAAACAACAATAAACTACGCAGAAGAAGTATGATTTGTAGTTAGGCATTATCCTTATCATCTTCATCGTTTTTCTAATTAACGGTGAGATGATAAGGGTGAGGCCTTGTTACAAAGTATCTACAATAAACATGGAGGCAGGTTCAGTTGGATGAAAACCACAATGAACTGGATAGCAGAGAATAATTTGTAGTTGGCCATTATCCTTATTGTATCTACATAGTTTTTATAATTAACGGTGAGGTGATAAGGGTGTGGGCCTAGTTATAAGGCAGCCACGATGAACATGAAAACAACCATAAACTACCCAGTAGAGAAGGAGTTGAAATTTATATTGGATCACAGAGGAGGATTTGTTGTCAGTTATTATCCTTATTATCGTGGTTGCTTTTTAATTAACAGTCTAAAAGAAAAAAACCTAAAAACGAAAGAAGCTTTGATGAACATCATGAATACAGCTTGATGAAAACAATCATTAACATAACATAGCAAAGCAGAAAGTAATCTGTTGTTATTACCCATATCATCTACAAGGTTTTTCTAATTCAAAATGGGATGATAAGGGAATGACCTTATTACAAAAGTTCAATTATAATCATAAACTACATGTTCATTATACTGACTTTGACTTTGTAGTCGAAACCAATCAGTATTTTTTATATATTTTCATATATTCTTGGTTGGGTCCTGAAGCGGGTAAAAAAATTAACTCTCAAGTTCTAGTAGGCAACGTTTTGACCTCACCGGTCATTTTCAAGCCTAAAATGCAATATTCTTTATTTTAACATTTAAGTTACATACACTGTGTCCTATTCTTATGGATCACATAATATACATTTTATAAAAAAAAAAAAAACCTTTGTCATAAATAAATAGAAATAATAATTATAAGAAATTACTTAGTTGACATTTTGTAGACATACTATCTATCTAGTTTTATGTCTGCTAAAAGTCAAAATCACAAATTTGCTTTGTGTCATCCATATTATCAATAAATAATACATTAATTAAAACCTACGTAGAATTAAAATTCTTAGTAATCCAATAAATGGAAGGATAAAGAACCAATATAAATTATACACATACCATCTCTCTTGATGATTTTTGTCATCATAATAATCTTTGGTAACAATAACTTCTACCTTAAACTCCTTAATGATCTTTACAAAAAACTCTCAACCAAAAAACATTTACTCTTAAACACTAATATCACAGTAATACATTGAAATTAAGCTATTTGGTAACCTTCCCTGTTGATAGATATCAACAGGGGATGTTACCAAAGATTATTATGATGACAAAATCATCAAAAGAGATGGTATGTGTATAATTTATGTTGGTTCTTTATCCTTCCATTTATTGAATTACTACGAATTTTAATAGTTTTAACTTAGGTTTTAATTAATGTATTATTTATAGATAATATGGATGACACAAAGCAAATTTGTGATTTTGACTTTTAGCAGACACACAAAATTACGTAGACAGCATGTCTATGAAATTTCAACTAATTAATTTCTTATAATTATTATTTTATTTATTTATGACAAAGGGTTTTTTTTATATATAAAATGTATATTATGTGATAATGTGATCCATAAGAATAGGACACAGTGTATGTAATTTATATGTAAAAATAAAGAATATTGCATTTTAGCTTGAAAATGACCGGTGAGGTCGAAAAGTAGCCTACATGAACTTGAGAGTTACTTTTTTACCCACTTCAGGATCCAACCAAGAATATAAGGAATTGATTGATATAGATTATCAATATATATTTTACCTACAATTTATATGAAATATAAACATTATATCTCTGTTTAGATGCATGAATTCCTCTTTTTTTCCGCCCTAGGTCGGAAAAAAAGAGGAATTCTTCACCTTAACGCACAATTAGCTAGTTTGTTTACATTCTAATTAGCTGTTTTTTTTTTTTTAATTAAAGTAACGGTTTATATAGAGTTTTTAGAGAAACAATGAGTGATTTAAGTGATTATGAAGAAAATGAGGTGAATTATACGCCTTCCGAAATAATTAATTCGGCACAAAATACAACTAATGAATTAATGTCATCATAATTAAAAGATAAATACGTACTTACATACAGGAAGTTTATTAAATTTTTTTGTTTTTGTATTTATTATTAAAATCCATCAGTCGTAGATAAAGTATGGTACGCAACTTTTGCGAAAACTGCATTTTGCTTTGCTCGTGTGGTTTTACTACCCTCTCTGTCGCTCGGGTGCAAACTCCACAATCGCATGCAAAATACTACTTTCCGCACTAGACGCGTAATGTACTATTCTTATGGTTTGACAGTAGACTGTTTAATGGAACTAATAATAGTGTGTTAGATTTTTAATTATATTTACCTATTTACTCTCATTTGTTTTTATAAATATTATTTGTATATTTTGTCTCAAGAGGATTAGCCGGTGGACTTCTACCTTTCTCATGTAATTTTGAATCTTAAATCGGTGTTACTAATTACATGAATTGTTTTATTCGATAAAGTTTAAAAAAAAAGAGAGGAAGTTTAATATAAAATACCTAGCGAAGACAGGTATTATGCTGAAGTAAAATATAAAAAATTGTAAAATATCACCAACTTGTGTTCCTAAATGTTTTCAAGACTAATGACCTATGAGCATTTGTTTTAGCCGAGACTAATTCACAGAAGAAATAAGCATCTGCTATACCGCCCAACCACTTTCTTCCCTGGGGTCGCCATGGGAGAGATGACAGAAGATAGTGATGGTGAGGGATCAGAGTCAATATGTGACGCTGACATGTCACACTGGGTAGACATCCTTGATAAGATTAAATTAGAGAAGGCTAAAATGGATGAACCTGGCTATTCACCAGTTCTGCACTATGGATATAAGGTAAGCCTTCCGAAACCTTTCACACTATACTGTATCATTTCCCTACTTAGCAACCTTTGCTCTGTTTTGTAGACACTATTTTGCTGAAAATGTGATTTCTATATCTATTATTTAATTTAAATCAAATAATAATTATAAGTAGGTATAAGTACCCATTTAGTACCTGTACCTTGTACAATCAATTAGAAATTTCATTTTTAAGTTTTAGGTAGTATTCATACTACGGAAAGTTTAAATTTTAATTTAAATCAAATTATAATTATTATTAACAAAGGGAGACAGACAGAGAAAAATAGACTCCAGCGCCGGGACTCGAACCACAGGCCTCTATATTTCCAGTACAGGCACTCTAACCAACTAAGCTACACTGAAGAATAATTTCCTCTGTCAGTAACGATACCTAGTCCCGAATTAAGCTTTCAATTTTCTACAAGTCTAGGAGTCGACATTTACAACAATAGAACTAGACCGAGAAATATTGTTTATAATTATAAAGTACCCATTTAATATCTGTACCTTGTACAATCAATTATAAATTTCATTTTTAAGTTTTAAAGATATAGAGGACCGGGGTTCGAGTCCCGGCGCTGGAGTCTATTTTTCTGTTTTGATATTTTCTCTTTAATAATATTACAAATAATCAACTTTTTGTAACATATGTGGAGGTTAATTATTCACATATGTTATGATGACTTCTCCTTGCCTCTCACTTGACAAGAATATCAAGTAAGATGCTTTGTATTGTGGGGAAGTAGTTGTAATAAGTTTTAGTTTTTTCAAAGTAAAAGGTTACAAATTACAATTTTCTCAAATTTATCTATTTGGGATAATTAAACTTTATAAAATATGTTTATGAATGTATTACACTGTAAAATTATAGTAGGATTGCTTTATATTTGTTGTTTGATCTTTTGAAATTTTCCACTTAAGCCGGCCATACACGTTTTGGTATACCTGACTGGTAAACTTGAACAGATGATCCGAAGCGTGTGTGCTATCATAACTGTGCAGTTATGTCATAACTTAATAGCACAAACACTCCAGTTTATTCAGGAATACCACAACGTCTACGACCAGCTTTAGATTTAAATCTATTTGTTGATTTATGTATATTTATTTGTGGTGTGTTGCAGTGTATGGGGTGTGGCGAGGAGCCGATCAGAGGTCTTCGTTGGGAGTGTAAGTCGTGCCAGGATAGAGTGATATCTTCATGTTGCGATTGCCTCGTTAGTTTAGTATCGAATCCAGAGCCAGTTCATCCTCCTGCTCATGTATTCCAACCTTCTCATATCTACACCAACCCTCAGTATTCTGTTCAAGCCTTCTCAACACATAACTACCTTGATCCTAATTTTGTAGCTTGAAAAAACACTGTCGTCTATGTGTTTTAAACAATTTGAGGTAACTATCTTTTGAATAAACCATAAAATCTTTTGATTTTTACTACGTTTTTATTATTAGCTTGCTTTCTTGTTTGTTTGTTTGTCCAGTACAAATCTTGTAATCAAATTTTAACTAACTTCCTGATTAGCTAGGCATTTTAAACTTTTAGAATAGCTCAGAGCACGATGACAATGCAATATTTTAATACTTTTAGCCATCTTTCAGCAGAATTTAATTCGTTTTCAGCAAGTTTTGCTGTATGGAAAGTTAGTTCGAAAAAAATCCGCAAGTTGACGGGTTTCAAATTTGTGATTTTTTTATTAAGAGATTAACATTGAATGACAGCCAAAAAGGAAAAGTAAACAAAGAAATAAATTAATTGACGTGTGACAACCAGGTTTGTTTACACTTGTGTCCTAGGTGTCGGTTTTATTTTTCTGAATCTGTTCTTCATTACTTGTACACATTTTTCTTTTTCTTCTCTTACTGTCCCTACACGGGGGCATATCAATGGCACGGTTTAGATTCGGTGTTGGCGAGATCCATTGTACAAAAATTTGTCCTTTTATAGGTTTAAGATCAGCTCTCTAGATGGTTGTCATTTATGTGAAGTAAATAAATTCAGAACTTTTTTTTTACTAACATTATATTATTATATTATAATAATGACTATTATATTATCAACATTACATATGAACATATGATTCAACAGAAAATTTAAAAACGAGTATATAAAAAGTTCTTTTTATCTTGTAATTATTACTATTTTGGAGCATACTAAAAGACCAATTCAAAAGGAGAATTGTATATCTACACTAAGAATAAATCTGTGATTATTGCTACTTTTCATCACTTAAATGTCCACTTACTTAGCTCTAAAATGTTTAGTATTTGTGGTGAATTGTATATTTTACCCCAAATTTTATTTCAATTGTATATTTTATATTGCTACCCTTCTTAAATTTAAGTAACATGTTGATGACGGGTGAACAATTGCTTGGCCGAATGCAGGGGCTGGGAGATAAACAAAAAATCAAATTTAAATAACTAAAGAACGAAAACAGCTTGGAGAGAGCAAAGCTCTCTTTTATTTTAATGGAAATGCTTCATGTGGGATGTTAGAAGAAAGAGGAGGACATCCTGAGTGCAATTTGGTTTAGTTTTTTTTTAGAAATTCATATTGTCTATTTTATTTAACAAATCAAAGAAAAATATATACAATAATAGTTATAAATATACAATTTATTTTTATATCTTTGTTATTTTAATTTTCTTAAAAGTGTAATCACACTTGTTACTATTCTTAATAGTAAAAGCATATTATTAATTACTGCTTCGGACTGAGTGTGTTCTGTATGAGAATAGATGGGATCAGTTTTTTAAACACTCAATGACTGATATTAAAGAATAATTCACTCTGTTAAAGGGTATAAGGCCAAAAATGTTAATTACTATTTATACATTTAGGCCAGACGCAGACTGGACACAAAACAGTCTACAGACTGTTTCCGAACTGTCTTCGTTGTGTAGAACTGGACACAAGGACACACTGGAGGCAAGACAGTTGCTTATCTTGTACCCAGCGAAATGGATCTCGTGGAAATTGCTTTGATTTGAGCATAGCAGTCTGCTATGCAGACATTATTCAGAAATGTGTCGGGACATCTCCTAGGCTGGAGGACTCTAGTGTGCGCTCTCCCATATACTGTATAAGCCCTTGAGGTAGTGAGAAAATGTCTGCAGGCAAACAGACTCCTATGTGTGCCTGGCCTTATTTGACTGCTCTTATATTACAATACATTTGTTTAGAAGATACAATAGTTATTACTTTAAAACTTATAGTCCAGGAGATAGCGAGCAAAAAAATGTCTGACTAACATCAAGCTAGAATTTTGTATACAAGTCAATCTTTTAGCGCCTTTTAAGAATATGTGGTCGGCTAAGTTCGTCTGCGGGACATAGCTTGGCAATAGGCATTTGTAAAAAACAAACCTGCGGAGAGCGGCCATGTCTCACCAATTATGGTGGACAATGTGATTTTCATGATGCTGAGTACAGAATTAGTTAGTAGACCAAAAATCAAGTCGATATTATTTTCACTCTTGATAGGTTAGTTATTCAAATATTACTAAAAATCAACGTGGTCACCTGTCAACGGACAAACTAACATCAACTTGACTTTCGGTCTACTAACTAATTCTGTACTCAGGATCATGAAAATCACATTGTCCACCATAATTGGTGACACATGGACGCTCTCCACCGGTTTGTTTTTTTCAAACACCTATTACCAAGCTATGTCCCGCAGACAAACTTAGCCGACCACATATTCGTAAAAGGCGCTAAAGGATTGACTTGTATACAAAATTCTAGCTTGATGTTAGTCAGACACTTTTTTGCACGCTATCTCCTGGACTATTAAGCTTATGCAAAAGTGAAATCAGTATTTTTTTTTTTTTTCCTTATAGAAAGGCAGAGCCAACCAGAGGGACAAAATGAAACTCTCCATTTACTGCTGAACCTAAAGCAGAGTAAGCCAATTCTCTAGCAGGAATATGAAGGCAGCAAACCAACACACTGTTATAGAAACAACTTGGCTGAGGATATCTCCGCTAACAATATCCAAGATAAGGGATCGACACATGCAACAAGTAAACATCTCTGTCTCATTCATTCCCTTCTTCTTTTCATTTAATATACGAGGTTAAAGCAGAAAATTAAAACAGAAAAATATTACTTATTTTATCTTTCAAAGAATTTATTTATCCTGATCACCTACGTCATTATTGCATTTAAATATCTGTAAAAATTGTGGATTCCAAGCTTTGTCGTGCAATTTTTAGACGGGATGTTTTTAATCATCTAACTATAAAAAATGTTTTTTTTTTTTTTTAAGATTGAATGGTAGAAATTTTTGTAGAGTTAATGAGGATTAGACAAAGAATGATTACGACCATGGGAACTTTAAAGTGCACAAGTAAATTAAATAAGTATTTATGTAAAGGAAATATTTGAAGTAAAATATTAATATTTTCAAAGCTGTTTTCTAATCTCAGTACCTCTGAACTTACATTAATAACAAATTTATAACTTATTCATTTTCTGACTTAACCTTATATTCTCCTACTAGACTATAGTTATGTTAGACTGTCAATAATGTATTGTATATTGATTTTTTAACTTACATATTTTTCCTCCGTGACTTTACTTCAGAAAATATAATTATTTTTGTATGTGTTGTAATTGATTTACGTGATATAATATATTCTATTTTGAATACAAATATTGTTAAGTAATATTAATTGTATAATTGAAAAAGTGAACATATGTATATTTATTTTTAATTATTTTGTTAACAATAAATTAAATTAATTATTTATTCTTAAATATTTTCTTTATGATGTTAAAATTACTGTTATAAGTCCAAAAGTTAAGATGTTTGTCCAAAGTGTTTTATTTTTATATATATATATTTTTTACTGGTAATTTAGATACATATTTTACTTATATGTAGTTTGATACAAATCAGGTAAAGTTGTATCTGAGGGTCTAGTAAAAAAATCTTTATTGTTTAATGAATGATATTGTTTAATGAACCTGAATTGCTTTTAAATAAATAGGAGGATTTGTTTATGATACAAGAACTACTGCTAACATACTTCCTCCAAACCACTGTCCAAACACTTGACATACCATGTTCAAATCCTAGAGGTGAGACTTGCTTTTACCTTGCTGATCACATCTAGTAGAAGCGTAAAGATTCCTCCTTTTTTCAATATCTCAATGCTGTGTTTAAAGAAGATGTAAACAATAAATTAAATAAAGAAAATGGAAAAGAAATCTTGCTACTAACTATAACAATACACGATCTGTCCTTTACTATGTCTGTGTGTCTGTTAATTTTTTGTAATGATAATCTGGACTTAAATGTAATTATATGATGTAACCTTACCTGATGATGTCATTACTAAAATATACATTATAAAAGTAATTATTTTATTGTAGCTCTACAATGGTTGTTTTTTTGATTATTAATATTTAAGTTTTCAAATAAAGAAGAGCTTATCTCAGATACTTGCTGTAGATTATTAAGAATTGATTTTCTTATCTCAATAATAAAGCTAATAGTGGTCCAGTTTCAACCACCTCTAATTGGTTGGTCACCAGAGTAGTTGAAACAAATCGATGGTGTTGCGCCAAAAGGGCCAATCTGCTTTTTGTATTTGAATTCTAAAACTTGAAAAGCTATAATGAAAAATTGATATTTGAATGCCTTTTTTATATTCTTATTCATTTAAAATATACTTGGATACCTAATTTATAAGTCAAAATAACCAAATTTATTTTATAAATTATAAATAAAAAAACAAACGTGATATTAGTTGCAGATTGGCCCTTGTGGATTTTTTTCAGATTGGCCCTTTTGGCGCAACACCATCGAAATTGATCTTCATTAAACATGTATTTTTGTGATTTCTCATTTAATTCATCAATTATACTCTTGAGTTTATTCAGCATAATTAAGCTGCTGATTATCTTGAAGGAATTAAGTAATGTAGTTTTAGTTATTTTATCTTACCTCTCAGACCTCTTTGTTGACTCCGGTAGTTTTATTAAATTCATAACTCTATTTCTCGTTGGAGATTTCAAAATCCAGCAAGTATCAATGGTTAGTTCTTCATGGTTTAATTTCTTCATTTATTATAAATTAAACTGGGTTTGCTTGAGTAAACATTTTATTGTTGAATAGAAAGATTTTGATGGGGCAAGTTTACACTTCTAAACTTAAGAAGTGACCTAAGGATGTATTTTAGGCCCTCTTAGTTGTAAGTTTTATTAAATATGACTTTATGACAGAAATTTAATGCTAGGGATTGTTAAAAAGAAGTTTGGCACTTCTTTAGATTGTTACTCCCCTTATAAAAAGCAGAGGGGAGTAACAATCTAAAGAAGGTGTACGGAATGTTCTTCTTTAGACTGTAACTCCCCTTATCAAAACAGAAGTGGAATATTCCTTTGTCCCAAAGTACATTGGACTAAACATCCCTTTTTCTTAATAGTTATTTAGTCAATCATTTTTATTCTAAAACAAAATAGGGGAGTAACAATCTAAAGAAGTACCAGAAGTTTAATATACATAAGGTCAAATCTAGGCCGGAGGTCTACAGTGTAATGGAGTGAAACAATTTTTTAAAAAAATAGAAAATTTGAAAGTATGGTGGATTCAGCCAAAAGAACCTGTTAGGATAGTGGATTACCTGTAAATAAATATCATGAATGATCTAGTCACTATTTCCACACCATGTTTCTATGAACTTGAACTCCTAAAACATAAATTGTATGAATCCTCAAAAGCTGCCTTCGATAGCTCGTCTACACACAACAAACTACAAATAGAGTTCCAAGCTAACCTTAAATCTTTTAACAATAAATAAAATTCTCATCAGAAAAGTCCTCTTCCTCCTACCTCAACAGAATATGTAGGACACTAAAATCCTTTCTGACGAGCGGCAGAACATTTTTATACTTATTCCACTTGTCCATGCTGCTTGGGTATGTTGACCCAGTCAACTCAACAATGAGCCAACAAAATAAAAAACTGAGTTGCACAGTTTTCCACACATATTGGGTGTGCAGTTTGATTAAGGGTTTTGTTTGTAAGGCCGGGCGCACTCTAGAGACAAAACAGCCTGCAGACTGTTTCTGAACTGTCTTCATTGTGTCTGCCTTGTCACACTTTTGTTGCTACAGCCTTGCACACTGGAGGCAAAACAGTTGCATATTTTGTACCCAGTGAAATGGATCTCGTGGAAATTGTTTTGATTTGAGCATAACAGTCTGCTATGCAGACATTATTCAGAAATGTGTCGGGACATCTAGGCTGGAGGACTCTTTTGTCTTGCTCCTTTCTTTGCCTCCAGTGTGCGCACTCCCATATACTGTATAAGCCCTTGAGGTAGTGACAAAACTTTCTACGGGCAAAATGACTCCTGTGTGTGGGCCTAGCCTAATAAGTAAATATCACATGTTTTTTTTTTACATAGAAAGTGTTTCCACAACTATTGGTAAGTATACCTTTTAGTTTAAGATATTTCTTATGTAAGGTCTTCAGGGGTATAAAACCAACTACGTTTTTTTGGCAATATTTCGTCCTTATTTTAGGACATTTTCAAGCATAATACTTATTTCCAATTGTGCGAGAATTTAATTTATTAGTCAGGTTGTCAATTAGAAAGGGGATACATATTTCCATATCCCACTCTTAATTCCGTCGTTAGGAAATTCCATAAAGTAAATTAAATTAAAAATCATTTCTCTCACACACAATTATATACATGAGTCATGAGCAATGATTGAACTATGACTGATCTTTAGAGATTAGGAGTCAATCATTGCTCATGACTCATGTATATAATTGTGTGTGAGAGAAATGATTTTTAATTTAATTTACTTTATGGAATTTCCTAATGACGGAATTAAGAGTGGGATATGGAAATATGTATCCCCTTTCTAATTGACAACCTGACTAATAAATTAAATTCTCGCACAATTGGAAATAAGTATTATGCTTGAAAATGTCCTAAAATAAGGACGAAATATTGCCAAAAAAACGTAGTTGGTTTTATACCCCTGAAGACCTTACATAAGAAATATCTTAAATTGAAAATTAAAGGGGACTGCAACAAAAAATGGATACCTTTTAGTTGGTTAAGACAATGTTAAGTATATAGTTAGTTGCGTAAACAATTTTTATAGTTTTTTTAGTTGCATCTAAAGATTATAAAGAAAAATTGGCCAGTTATTACACTTTCTTAAGTTGGTCATATTTAACATTGGATTATATATATTACATTGGTCTAGTGCACAATAAATAAAAAATCCTACCAATAACAACACAATGAAGTGAAACCTCGATTAACCCTCTTCCGATTCACTGTCTTTTTAGCTTCTACCCAACATTCGGCACATCTACTGAATACACCCCCTTTTTTCGACTCCACGTGTTCCCCTTCTACCTTCAACCCACCCGTGTGACCATGAAGGCACTATGTGTCAATTATTAACCCATTCAATGCATCCATGCCGTGCTAACGCGCCTGGCGGGTGGATCCAAGCCCTCGCTTTTCTACCCTTACATTAACATCCCTCGTGAGCAGGCTAGAACCCACTGACAAGGGTCCGACAGGCGTCAAATTCTTCAGTTTGCCCTTAGCTTTCAAGGTGTAAACATCGTTTCTTCTGCACGCCTTCACATCTCCGTACAAATCTCCAAATAAAGCATTTAGAAAAACCAACACACCACTTTTTTTCGGTAAATTTTTATAAATTTATATAAGTATAATTATGTCTTAAAAATGCATTTAAAGTAAACGTAATAATATAATTCCGTTTGGTTGCTCATTATGGAAGAAAACAACAACGAAAACCTTTGGTAAATATTTCTTATTGTACATTATTATTATTTTTATAACTTTTTGTATAATACCAATTGCATATTTTTATTTTTACTCATTTACCCAGCAATAATAATTTTCTTTTTATTTTTACTCATTTACCCAGCAATAATAATTTTCTTTTTATTTTTACTCATTTACCCACCAATAATAATTTTCTTTTTATTTTTACTCATTTACCCAGCAATAATAATTTTCTTTTTATTTTTACTCATTTACCCACCAATAATAATTTTCTTTTACAATGGGTTTTATTTTTGCCTAATTGTTTTTTTATTTTTTTTTTCTAGTGAATCCTTCCTTCACAAAAAGAAAAACAAAAAAGGATGATGTCTTCTTCATTTCGGACCTCGATGACAAAACTATAAGGAAGCTTTTTGAAGAAGATATCAGTGACTACAACAGCTTGGACGAGGATGAAGTTGAGGAAGCGGAGATTCGGGAAGATTTTCCAGCGGAAAGGCCTGTTCAGTCTTGCTCTTCCGGTATAAACATACCCTCCGTTAGGTTTACTCCTTTGGTAGACGTTAGAGCCCGAATAACAGTTCCTTGCGATGACCCTGTCCCTTCGACCTCTACTTTTCCTGACACTGATCCCTCCCTTAGCCCTATTGCTCCTACAGCTCCCTCCTGTTCATTTACACCTCCTCCTGTTTCACCCTCTAAAACTCCTCCAGCCTCACGACCTGGCT
This sequence comes from Gerris lacustris, assembly GCA_951217055.1. Taxonomy (NCBI): domain Eukaryota; kingdom Metazoa; phylum Arthropoda; class Insecta; order Hemiptera; family Gerridae; genus Gerris; species Gerris lacustris. The sequence goes on along the minus strand of OX578279.1, from coordinate 18,102,263 downwards.
CTTTTTCATTTTCTTGGTCCCCTAACCCCCCAAGGGATCCCCCTAACTTTGATTTTTCAGGGGATCCCTCTATCAAAGTTAATATCAGTGGATCGGAGCCCCATGATTTTTTTGATCTAATGTTCACCGATGATTTTTTCCAGTTGGTAGTTCAGGAAACAAACTCGTATGCAAACGAGCTTTTCCTGAGCCAAGGGTGGAAGCCAAGAGCCCGGATTACTGACTGGAAAGATACGTCAGTTTCAATAATCAAAATATTCTTGGGGCTTTATTTCCACATGGGGATGATAAAGATAGCTCGTCTGAACGATTATTGGAGCACCAATAATAAGTTCAGTTTTCCTTTCTTTCGAAAGCATATGGGAAGGGATAGATGGTTGGCTATTTTACAATCATTTCATTTTGCCCCAAACCATGCTTTTGAAAGTGAGGAAGAAGAGGACCCTTTATCCCTCCCAGTTGAATTTGACCCCCTTTATAAAATCCGACCCCTTTTGAAATATTTCCACAATACCATGGCCACTATCTTGAATGCCGGGAAGATTGTTTGTATTGATGAGTCAATGGCTCTATGGAGAGGGCGGATTTCGTTCTGTCAATATATGCCGTTGAAAAGCCATAAATATGGTATCAAACTTTATGTGTTGACGGAACCTGATGGTTTGATTCACCATTTTTTGGTATATGTTGGTGCAGCTGATGCAAAAGTGGCTGGCCAAAACCATGTTTCTAAAGTTGTCCATAAATTGATGACTGGTTTCTTAGGAGAGGGTTGTTCAATTTATATGGACAACTATTATAATAGTGTAGAGATGGCTGATTCACTCTTGCATCAGAAAACGTGTGTCTCTGGGACTCTGCGATCAACTCGAAAGCATAATCCCAAAGATGTAGTCTCTGCCAAACTAAAAAAAGGTGAGTCAATCCAGCGGTGGTCCAAAGAGGGAATTAATGTTAATAAATGGAAGGATAAAAGGGATGTTCTTACCATAGCAACTGAATTTTCAGGGGATATTGTAGAACAAACCACCAAACGAGGTGGAACGATACGTAAGCCTCAAGTTGTGGTAGAGTTTAATAAGTACATGGGTGGAATAGATCTCATAGATCAACACTTGTCCTACTATACTCTACCACAAAAATCTTTAAAGTGGTACAAGAAATTAAGTTTTCACATCATTGAAATGATGATGTTAAATGCTTATTTCTTGTACCGCCGCTATACCGTCACTTCCCGCCAAGTTTCAATGTATGACTTCCGTTTGGCAATTATTGATTACCTCTGTGGGCCAGATCCAACCCCTCCTGTGTCTAAACCCTTACCCTATGGCCAATTTATCAATAAGACACATGTTCCGGGGATTCTTGATTCAGCATTCGAGGGGGAACTGGAAGGTGATGAGGAAAAGATAGATACCAGGCCACAAAAAAGAAAACGAAGAAGAAAAAGATTGAGGTGCAGGGTCTGTTATGCGAGCAAAATTAATAAGTTAGTCGTAACTTATTGCGTAGGGTGCAAGGAAAGGCCAGGGTTATGTATACCCCAGTGTTTCATCCAGTACCATGAATCACTGGGGTTCATATTAAAAGGTTAAATAATTGATATTTTTAAATAAAATGTATAATATAGTAATCATTGTTTTAATTTTCGGTTTCCTTTTGTATTATTTTTTTTTTTTCTTCAATAATTATGTTTTTTTTATTTTTTAGTTATTAGTGTTTAATTTTTTATTGGTCTATTATTTAAATTTATATTTGTTATAATAAAAATAATTACGTTTATAATTTATAAATTATTACATTTAAGTCAAAACCATATAATTATTATAAAAATTGTAAAAAGAATACAATATTATTTGCTTTGCAAAAATTGTTTTTTTTTTCTTCAATTATTATGGTTATTTTTTAGTTATTTATTTTATTTTTTTTTTATTGGTATATTTTATAATTGATATAATTTTTTATAATTATGTATATAATTGAAAAACAATACAATATTATTTGTTCATTGCAAAAATTGTTTATTTTTTCTCTTTTTTATATATATTGTAGCAGCCCAGATTATAAGCTTTGAGCTACTACATATTTATGTACTGATTTTAATTAAGATGACTAATGAGAGTATTAATTATCTACAAATATAGTAGTTTGATTTTAATAAAGAACTTTATTGTGAATACAACAGAAAATGATACATTTTTTTTAAACATTATATGTTAATTAATTAAGTCACGTAAATTTTTCTGATAGGTTTTATTAGGTTATTAGTCCAATGTTCAAGTTGAAGTTTCAATGATGTTCTAGTTGCTTCTTTAGGCACTTATATAAAACTTTAAATGAAGAATATTATGTTAAATGCCCATGTTATTTAAATTAAACTAATGTAAAACTTTTTAATGTTTGAATCCTTAGATTTGTATCAGAAAGTTAGGGTAACTTGTAATTAAAAAATTAATTTGTTAATATCATGATAGCAGTTATGATTTTAGAGATTAGGATCACTATATAAGCATTTTGCATACTAAATGAGGTGAGTCTTCAGCGCCCGTTCATGTAGGATGATGTCACCCATCGTGAGATGAAAAGTCGTATGTCAGCCATTTTGGCAAGTGATATGTTAATGAAGTAATTTAATTTAAATTCATTTTTCTCTTCTATGGAAGATATGCTGTTGCCGTTGAAACGGCCTTAGTTGCGTAGCGTGGGTTTGCAACGTAGCTTGGATATGTAGTTAGCTGTAATTTCATAAAGGTGAAATTTCTTCACAAGAGACGAGCAGACGATACTTGAATTCGTGTCTCACTAAAGATTATTTGAGAGCACTTCAGCTCTACTTTTTCTACAAGAAGAAAATTTAAAAAAAAAGAATTTTATATAAACATTTTTTATTAAAAAAATTATGTTAGAAAACCACATGGTTCTAAAAGTTTAGAGAAAATATTAACGTTTGTAATATTTTACATGAAAGAATTTAATTTAAAGTTTAAACAAGTTTTCTTTTCTCTCTTTGAGAATATAAAAAAAAATTATTAAGAATTTTTTTTATATATTAATTAGTAAGACTTACTACTTGAGGTGAACCTCATTTGACCATTTCATTTTAATTAAAATTAATTAATTAATTTTATGATATTTCATTTCTTTAAAAAGTATCTGCTGTAAATCCAAGGTAATTAGGAAAAAGGATTCATTTAACATTTAATATTTTTATTTTACATGGACTTTTTGAGATTGTTTTAAAAACCACATTTTATTTTATTAATGAAAAGCCTAATGCCCTGCAATAAAAAAAACGAATGCTCTGCTATAAAAAAAAACTAATGCTCTACAATGTAATTTAATGCTCTTAAGTTAAGTAATGCATTTATATATGAGTCAATGTTTGACTATTAAAGAAATTAAAAAAAAAAATTTTATGACTTCTCCTTTCGTAAATTTAATTTTAATTATTTTGAGCTACCACATGGACTTGAGAGGAGGATACCGCAATATATATTGTAGTGTCTCATTACACTACATATATTTTATTCAAACAAATTTAGCTATTTTATGAAAAGAGAAGATAATATAAAATATATTTTATCCTTGAGCAATTGATGTAGTGTTATATGGGAGTAAGGTTTGTCTGACGATGAGAATCGATTTAAGTAATATATCGATCATTTAATCGATGTTCTTTAATCCAGCGTTCTGTCATGCAATGTGATGGGTTGATGACTTATTAGATACCTAATGTATGATTTTGTTTCAATTTATTATCAGCAATAGAATTTTTTATTTAACTTAATGTAATTATGTAATACCTTTGCGAGAGCTTTTGTTGTAATTTCAATTTAACTCTAATAGGTAGTATTAAGTTTTTATGTTGGTAATCTTGAGATTAGGATTCTCTATATATAGGGGTGAGTTCCGAGAATCGGGGCTTGGCTCTAAGGACGACTTCCCGAGGTAACGAGTTCAAACCCGTCTAGGGACGTAAAATTTTAATTTCTTTTTTTTATGAGTATTTTAATATTGCTCATTTATATTAAATGTTTCATTGCAGTTTGCAATTGGTTTTGAGTAGTTGCCGATGTGGCATTTAAAAATATAAAGTAATTTAACTTTTTAGAATCTTTCACTTTTCACTTTTTTTGAGGAATTCTCAACTTGCCGATTGAATCGGCCACCACCATCATCATTGGTGACACATGGCATTTTTCGCCATTTTGCTTTGAATCACAGTTCACTCATCAAGTCAACCACGTGGTGATTTTCTCGATTACTTGTCTTCAAAGATATAATTAAATCATAGTTAGTTTTGGAGCATTATGCTACTCGTTGTTCAAATTATGCAGAACTAATTTGTCGTCATTTAAAACCTTCTTTAAATTATGTAAATTGTTAAACTTCACACCTCACCATTTTATTAATGAATACTACGTATCAGAATAGATATATCATAGGATAGAATTAGAAAGAAAGCATGTCATGTAAGATTAAGAATATCTTTATTTTAAGAAATATATATAAAATATTTGAAGAGATCTGAAAGTAAAAATAAAAGAAAAAGATAGTTGTAATTAATACATTATGAAGGAAACATATATGTGTACAATGTTTGAATATAAATGAATAATTTTGTTAAAGTTGATAAATTAAAGAACTTGCCTAATGTTCTACCACACCCGCAATTAAGTTCACAATTTTGAGTGTAATGAATTTAATGAGAAAATAAAAAAAAAAATTATTTATTCAAGTTAATTTTTTTTGATATTTTTTATTTGTAACCACTAGCTGGTTAACTTTTATCTTATTCCTTGTCCTTATTATTATTTAAGTTTTTTTATTTATTTTAATTGATGAGCTATCCGAACGTAAAATTCAGATATAAAAATAAATTTTATATCAAGGGACATTATAAAAAACGCGCTACCGTTATATATATATATATATATATATATATATATATATATATATATATATATCCATAAGTATCCACAGTGGATCCACCCGCAAGTAAGATCGGCCCAACATGTTGTGTTGCTGGATTGCATACCCTGTCTGCCCCCAGTGGCGTTTGGATCCAAAGTGGATCCATGTAAAATTTCCTAGAAAAATTACATTTTTCATCACGTAACCTCATGTGGTGTTATTTGTAGGGAGAATACAACATTATTAGCGAAAAAAAAAAAAAAAAAAAAAAATCTGTCCATGAGGTCAGTTCCAGAATAGAACTACGCATTGAATGGGTTAAGCTAAAAAAAAGTGACTAGATGAGAAATTATATTTTTAACCCTTGGTTTGACAAATTTCTGGTGCCTCTAGTCAAAAATAAAACTGACGTGTCACTTTTAGCTCTAGAATTTTCCCCTTTCTTGCTCAACCCTCTTTTATCCGTCAAGGCTTAGATCCCGTGCTTGATGGTTAATCGAGGTTCTACTGAATATATGTACAAAAATGTAAGGGGTACTAACTTAAAAAACTTAAATTAAATTTTCAAAAAATGAACTTCATTTTTTTTGAATGCATTGAAGATATAAGGTGTCATCATATTGAATGCTCTTTATAGTAGGGATATTGATTGCTAAGGACTAACTAGACGCATTAGAATAGACTGCATTTTTTTAATTAATAATTTTTTTTAGTAAATACATCTTTAGACAAGCTCTAAAGAATGCGTTCAAAATTCTAATAAAAAAAAATTCTACAATTGGATTTTTCGATCTTAATGTCTTCATAAAAAGTTAATATAGAATGGCTTTTTCATCTGGTGTTTTATTGCAGGTAGTAGGACCCGAACACAGGTGAACAGTTGAATACACAAATGTTATGAGGAAAATATCTCAAGTTTTGGTTGCTGTACCTGGCAAGGTTCTCTCAAGGTACTATCAAAGGTAAACATTTTTTCAAGTAAAAAACAAATTTTCATTTACCTCAACAATTTGTTCACAAACTTTTTAAAATAAAAATCCTACTTAATGAAAGGATTGTACTAAACTAACATGTTTACTTGACTAAACATTTAGCGAGCCTAATAATTGTTTATAAAAAAAAAAAAAAAAAAAAATCAATCTTACCTCTAAAAAAATATAGCTTTTACAAATTTGCTTTATTCTTAATTTTACTTTCTGACCATGATTAGTGGTTAAAAAGAATAATTGGTATTGAGATTAGGTTTGAGGTTTTCTCCCTCTTAGTAAACACTGGCACTTATACCAGATAGTTCCCAGTGTTAAGACATGTTCCACACTATTGCCTATTGATCGTTGTTCTTTCACAGCAATAGTTAGAAAAGAAGGAGTTCAATGGATGCTTAAAAGGTTGATAGTAACCTTATTTAAGCAAACTTCTTACATTCAACATCTTATATGCATCCTGTCTGTCTGTGTGTAATGTTTACATGTCAGACGATAACTTGAGTAAAAGTTAAACAATTTTATTGAAAGCGTGGTCCGTCTAAAAGGTTGCGCTCAACGCTTGCGTAAACGAGAGGTTCAAATGTATAATTGGAATTTCATTTATTGGAAGTCTTTTGACCACTAATGGCACCTAAAATGTTGAAATATACCATCTTGAGGCTTTCTCAAGGCCTTAGATGTTTGGCCTTCCTTGTTTAGTTGTGTTCAGTGTATATCCCTACTACGCCCTCTATATGCCTGTAAAATTATCATCTATTCTCAAAAAACCTTGATAGAAGGAATTAACAGTGTTTTAGAAAGTATAACTTATTGTTTTAATTTTTATATTATCTAAACTAAGTCGAAACTGGTCTTGTACATTTGTATATTTTAAATCATTGTGATAGACAATATACTGATTTTTAAAAATTATTGTGTTTGATTCAACAAAAGATTTTTTTCTAAGTACCCCAAAATCTCTGTCAAAGTAATCAATGAATTAGTTTAGAATTGTTAAAAGACTCAAATTTTATCTAAAATATGCGAATATTTTTGCTTTTTTTTCTAGATAGCAAGATAAAAATGTTATAGACTCCAGTCGATTCAGACTTGTAGTTTTTAATTAATAATTATATGAATTAGGACAAGGGTCTAGTTATAAAGAAGCTACAAAGAGCCAGAAGATAGCAGAAGAAAAACAATAATGAACTACTAAATAAAGATATGTTTGTAGTTGGGCCTTACCCTTATCATCGTCATAGTTTTTTCTAATTAAATGTGAGCATGATAAAGGTAAATACCCAGTTGCAAATGAACTACATGAACATAAAGAGAGAAGGTTGAAAATTACAAAAAAAAACTACACAGTAGAGAATAATTTGTAGTTGGGCATTATCCTTATAATTTTCATCATTTTTATATTTAACAGTGAAGATGATAAGGGTGAGGGTATAGTTAAAAAATTGCTATAAAATGTAGTATGTAATGTTGGATTTGATAAAGCAATAATTATATTTTATAAAAAGAAAAATAGGAAAGGTTTATCTTTACATTTTTGCACACTGTGCACAAAGCCATATTGACCACATAGGTGTGTATTAAACGAACCCAAGCATTCCCTAAACAGAATTAAAAACTAAAGATTGCACAGAAAAAAATTCTCAATCTCTTCTAAGAAACCTTTTGGCTTTCATAAGGTTCAGCATCATAAGAGTGCCATGCCAACACTGGACAATAGCTTAGTACAGTGGTTCTCAACCTGGAAGGCACGCCCCCCTGGGGGGGGGGGGGGGGCTTTTTGGTAACGCTTTTCGAGTTTATGTGCCATGAAAAGTAAAGACATGAAAATGTCAAAAATTAATAAAAAGTTTAAATTTACTTAGTTTTGTGGTATATATTTTCAAAATTATCGTACTTTGTACTCGAACACACAATTACTCTAATAACACGATAATAATTGTCTGGCAACACTAAGAGCGTGAGAATGGTTATTCCTCAGGAGGAAATATTGTTTTCAAAATCTCTCGAAACGACAACTAAAGCGGTTGATATATTTTCTGCTCTTCATACTTTTTTAGCTCCTAATGACCTTCATTGGACTAATAGAATTGACCAATTCTATAAAATCCTTCAGGATTTATAGATTTGGCTAAAAAAAAAAAAAAAAAAAAAAAATCCTAAAATAATCTGTTCTCACTGTATCATTCACAGACAAGCTTTAACATGTCAGACTTTACCTGAATCACTTAACGTTGCATAAACATAGCAATTAAAATAGTAAACCATGTCAAATCCAGCGCTTTGAATACTAGACTCTTTGAGACTTGAGACGTTGTGTCAAGAATTGAATAGTGACCAAGAAAGTCTTCTTTTTCAGTCAGAAGTTCATTGGTTTTCCAAAGGTAATAATATGCTTGCTAGATTCTTTTTTATGACTTCAAGACAAGAAGATCTGTACAGCAATTTTTCAGATGCTAACCTAACCAGCTTCAGTTTCATATTCCGATTGTGCTACATGTACTGACCAAATATGGGGGGGGGGGGGGGTCGCAACCCCCCCATCAGTGTTCAAAGGGAGGCACAGAGCCTGAAAGGTTGAGAACCCCTGGCTTAGTATATAAGAGGAAATTTTGTTCTCCTCTCCAGTAGCTAGGGCATTTGGGGCCCCTGCAAGAACTTTTTGGGGCCTCTCGCCAAATAAAATTGATGAGCAAAAAGAAGAAAAAGGCCCCCTGACAATTGTATAAGTGTGATTCCAAGTTAGATTTTTATTACGCTCTATCTAATGCCCCATCGGCATTTGAACAAAGATATTGATTTCATGTTTATTCAATTTTTTTGAATTTGGGGGCCCGCCCTCAATGAGGCAATGGCCCATAGTTACGCCACTCCTCACAGCTTACAAATAGGATTCCGGAATCTCTCTCCTTACAATGCAGCAAGATATACCTGCCTTGCATCATATCATAGTATTTTACTGACTTAAAAAGCTCCAGGGTTTTGCCTCCAAGATGAAGTTCCTGAGAAACATGAAACTTGCCTTGTTATTCAATTACTTCTTAAAATTATGATAATTTAGTAATAACTATTCCCGTAAATTGTATTGTAGAAATTAATGTAATAAATAAAAAAAAATATATAATGCCTAATTGGCATTCACTTTGTTTTAAACATTACTTTATTTTGTAAATATTACCCAACTATTGATTGCTATTATTACATTTAAAGCCTAGTCTACCATTGGTCGAGTAGGACTCTACAAAGCTACTTGCCTAATGTGAACGATACGCATAGTAAACGGTCGAGGATAGTGGATAAAAGTTGGTCGAGTAAACAAGCGAGTGCGGTGGTAGAGTAGCTCGTTCGCCGAAGGGCGAGTTGACCCCTCACCCTACGTCCGTCCTAACATTGAATACCTCTTCTATATGTTAACTGTGGGATTATTCGGAACTAAAAACGTAACAACCTCACTTTATTAAGGCTACTATCTCAAGCACGTGTGAACGACTTTAGAGTCACTCTACCAAAAAACAGCACACCATTTTACTCAACCATTCCTTGTGCTAAAAAGTAAGCTAGTCCACTCGACCATTTACTCAACCAATGTAAACTAGGCTTAACTCATGATCCTTTATTATAATGCTTATTTGAAGGCAAGGATTCGTTCCTGGTGTAACCTTGTTTGGATAGGATATGAGAAATAAAAACCATTACCACTAAATACAATATTCTTTGTATTTTAATCAAGAAAGGAATATGCATACATTTTTTTTTTATTTTTTAACAAATTAAAATTAGCAAAAAAAAATTATTTTAAAGTTAATCAGGTAAACAAGAATAATAGAAAATTTGATTTATTGATTAGTTATTTTATAAGTTAACTATTCAAATTTTAGATTTCTTTAGCATTTATCTGATTAATAAATTCAATCAGATAGGCACCACTTTTATTAAAGATCTACTCAATTACCTTATAATTAAAAAAAAAACAGAAATGGCTCCTCCAGGAATTGAACCTGGACTGAGAGGTCCTACTCTAACTAAGACCCTTTTAACTCATTCATTTTTTTTTAAAAAAAATTCTTATCTATGAAATCAATTAATACTTGGTTGAACAATTAAACATTAAGCTGTTGAACGGGACTAAAACTACAAAAAAAACAAAAACATTTTAATTGATTTTTTAGATCATTGCTTCCTCTCTCTGGAAAATACTCTCATATACAGGGTGATTGGCGATATATGTACACAAATAAATAGGGTGATTCTAAACCTCATTGGCTTCAAAAAAGGCATATAAACCATGCGTCAAAATTTATGATTTCATAAAATCGCACACCTTTGCTCATAAAAACACTCCAAAAGTATTTATTGCTCCAAAAGTATAATCTATAACAAAATTTTTGGTTTCGTTGTAAAGCTGACAAAATTTCTTTCAAGAAAAGTTTAATATTAATTTTCATGTCCTCAAATTACATAACAAAATATTTATTCAAATTTTATTTTTCTTTTTATAAAATTGAAAAAATTTTTTTTTTTTTGTGGTTCCATATCTTGGTAGAGAACCAAGCTTAAACTTGTCGGACTTCAGGAAAAAATTCTTTATTTATTAACATTTCGATCAATATTAATATTATTACCTATTCATAAGGCGGAATTTTTAGTAAACTTCGCTGAAACTAAAAAGTAACTTGTTTATTGTTGTTATTGTTGACATGTATATGAGTATTCTAAACCAATCTTGCTTCTTTTAATATGCTTTTAATTATTTACTCACCTGTAAGTCAAAAACAACATAAACACGTTTTTTTTTACATTCAGCGAAGTTTACTAAAAATATTAATATTGATCGAAACTTTAGCAAACAAGGAAGTTTTTCCTGAAGTCCGAAAATTTAAGCTCGGTTCTCTACCAAGCAAGTTATGAAACCACAAAAAAAAATGTTTAATTTAAAAAAAAAAAAAATATTTTGTCATGTAATTTGAGGGCATGAAAATTAATATTAAACTTTTCTTGTAAGGAATTTCGTCAGCTTAACAACGAAACCAAATATTTTGTTTTAGCTTTTATACTTTTGGAGCAATAAGTGTTTTTATGAGCAAAGGTATGCGATCTTAAAAAAAAATCATACAATTTGACCTTGTGGGAAAACGGATGAGAATAGACCCGTGGTTTATATGGAGTTTTTTGTAGCCAATGAGGTTTATAATCTCTCTATTTATTTTTGTACATATATCGGCAATCACCCTGTATATATAGGATGGCATTTAAATTTTTAACCTTGTATCTGACCAGGTCTAATATTACAAAAAAAAAAAAAAAAAAAAAAAAATGCATAATAACTTTTCTATTATTTGTCGACATAAGTAAATTAAATAACCTCTCATATTTTAATTTAATCTAGTTTTTTATTTTATTATGTCTTAAAAATATTATCATTTAATAAGCTCTTAAAACTGCATAGCAGCTTTGTAGCAATTAATATAATAAATAATCAAAATTAAAAGAAATACATGTTATTTTTTTTATCACCTACACTTTAAATTTGACATTGTCTGTTTTTGTTTTGCCTGACATTTTATCCTGAATTTCTTGAAATGATAATCCCCTGGTGTCTGGTAATGCCACCTAATCTCACAAATCATATATCAATTGTTATTATAATTATTATGATTATATTAATTGTTAGATTTTGATATACAGGATTTAGGTTTTTCAACAAAACAGATTTATTTTCACTAATATCTCAAAAACTAGATTTTTCTTTCTCTTTTGGGAGAACGACTTACATCATTAGATTCCTATTTAAATTTATTACTTTTTAGGGCTTTTTAAACAATATACTCGGAACCTTTTTTGAGATTTATTTTTCAAAGCATCTTCTTTTATCAATTTAAGCTTTTTTTGGAGCTAAAATTCCTTTTTAGTCCGTAGGCAAAACCAAGGACCCTTATATTTTCTTGCATATGTCTGTCCGTCCGTCCTGTTGCGTGCTCTCATGGCTACACATTTTGTCCAATCACTTTCAAATTTGGCATGTATATGTCTTGTACCTACCCACATATTTTAAAAATATAGCGACTTAAAAAAAATAGTTTTCAAAAAAAGTAGGGTAAAAAAACTGAAGGGTTAAAATTTTTTAATTTTTTTTCGACACGGTGAGGGGTATCATATGAAAGGGTACGTCGAGCTGATTACAAAAATATATAATTCTTTGGATATAACTTTGATAGGGCGAGCGTAGGCAAGTTTGAAGTGGGTGTGAAACGTGCCCCCCCCCCCCTCTATCTCGCTTATGTGAAGTGCAAAACATCTGTAAAATTCCTGAACATTCTTCGACCAAAATTAAAGATACCACTTTTTGGAAATTTCGAAAAAAATATTATTTTATTTTTTATTGACAAAAAACGGTTTTTTATAATTATGGTCTTTTCGATGTATTTATATGGTTGTAGTCCGGTTCAGTGGCAAAAAAATACTTTTTTCAGAGTGTGTTTTGAGAATATCAGACCCTTAGAATAGTTCAAAGTAAGCTTTTTAGCATTTTAAAAAAACACTGTTTATTCACTTTACAGTTAAACACTATATAGTGTGGCCTACGGACCCTCGCTGTGTGCTGACTAGCACACACTTGACCTGTTTAATATATTTTGCCTTAGGAATGATTTTTTTTTTGAACCTGTATGTCAAATTTCTCTGAAATTAGTTCTCAAGTTCGGATAGTCGAAGTCAGTCATAGACTACTAACCAAAGGGAAATTTTTTAAAAATTACTTTTTTACCCCAGGGGAGTTCAAAATGTGTAAATCCATTCTAAAAAAACCTAAATTCCGTGCCATTTTAATACTTTCTCTTTAATTAAACTATGTATTTCAAACTTATATATTTGTTTTGAGCCTATATAGTGGCTCATACATAATATATTATAATATAATATATTATTGCTATTATATTTGAAACTATAAAATTATTGTGCATGTTTTAGAAATAAGGAAAAATGTTATTTGACTAAATAAGTTGACTTAAAATTATTAGTATTTTATATAATTGTACCTGAAAGAAGATGGCGCTAAAGATGGGGGACAAAGAGAATATGCTGTATACAACTGTAGGGCCTAGAGCAAAGCAGGCTGCTTCAAAAGATTGCAGGATTATAAAGGAAGTCAACCAGCTAGCCGATGTAGAAATAAAGCCGATAAACCCTTTTAACTTGGCTGGGCATATCTCTGCTACCATAGTCGCAGATAAGGGACCAACACCTGCAACACGTAAATATGTCTCATTCATCCATCCCATCAGTTTAGTAGAACCTTGTCTTTTAATGAAAGGGAAAGCTCTAGTTTCTTAGGTGAGCCGTGCTGTTATATAGCGGCCTCAATCTAGCTGTCCTGACTTTACAAACGACAGTATAAACTAAATAATATTAGTTGTTTATGGAGCGTTGACAACAAGAACATCAAATAGCGGTGACGCCTTTTTTATAACTTACATAGTGGTGAAATACTTTAGCGATTTTTTCTTGCAGTGTTCAAATTTTATGCATTAAAATGAATACAAGGGATTTAAACCAGAAAAAAGGACAATTTAATATCAAGATAAAAATGAAGATTGATTTTGTAATGAATCAAGAGGCTTTCAATATCGTTTTAAGTTAACATCTATAGGGTGGAGAGCCAGCGTGGCCGTGTGGGTTAAACCACGTCTGCCCGGCCATCACTAAATCATAAGTGGAACGAGACGGGGTTCGATTCCTCGCCGTGATGCTCTGATTTATATGGTTCACTATTGATCACATCATACTTGCTTCGCCGGTACAATGTTCAAATGTATGAAGTGTGAAGTGGCTGGAACTCTCTACCACGGGGCATAAAAAGGGCCTAAGTGATGGCCTAATTGCAAGGTTCGAACAAGTGGTTCGTCCTACCCGTTCTAGTAGGAAGTACTAGACTACTACTACTACTACTACTGCTACTTAACATCTATGGTTAATTATAATGGCAATTACCTGAGCAGAAGAACAAGTTGTAAACTGACAGTGCTAAGATAGGGACGAAACTGTATTGTGATACATCATATCCTCCAGTATCTAATGCAAAGTAGACAGTGAACATCATCTGAAATTTTTTTTTTGTAAAATATCATTCTAATTCAGAGTAAATGTACGATGAAGGAAATGTTCAGATTTTGCAAACCATTGTAATGTGGGTAATTAAAGACAGCTTAACTAAAATTTAGTCAAAAAGTGTTGGTTAATGAAAAAAGATTTTTTAATGTGTTATGTATGCAGATATCCCAGAGCTATACAGACTCTTATCTCTCTGGCAACAGGCTCTTTGTTAAAAACCTCATTGGTGGAAAAGAAACTGCAGTTTGAGCCAGCAACTTATGCCTTCACTAGTAAATCACTTTCTAAAAGGACGTCAAAGAATCTACTCTCAAACACGTAAAAGTTGTAAAACACTGTTGTATAAGCACTTTGTTGTATAAGTTAGCATTTGTATGAGGACTGGGACAAGTCCAAACCATTGGCTGTTGCTGCGCGTATTACATTATTATTATATATATAATCCATAAATAATTCTTATAAGCTAGTGTTGTATAGTGTTCAGTTTGTTATTAGAGGAAATAAGATTCAATTCTGAAGAGATTTTTTTATAATAAAAGAGGGAGAAAATTCCAAATTCGGTGACCAAAATACATTGTTGTCGACATGGACATACTTAAAGCTGAATTAACATCGGCACTTTGTATTTTCCAGTTTTTATCACTCTTACCATTGAAACTGCCATAATAATAGATGTGATGATTAAAGTAAGCTTAGTTCCAAGGAATCTCGCCATCGGAGGAGAAATTAGAATACAAGGTAAATTGCTTGCACCAAATATAACACCGGCCATACTTGGTGTAACAGGAAGTGTTAGTTTCTCTAAGAGAGGCTCCAGGTAGGAGATGAACACCATAACACCGCTAGTTTCCTGAAGAATCATTACTGTGAGGCTTATCACTAGAGCCTTGGTGTGTCCTGGAAGCTTCAGCAATTCCAATATGCTTAAGTCACCTTCTTCTGGTCCTTTATTCTTTTCATTCACATATTTCTGAAAAAAAAATAAGCCACTATGATTTTAATTATGTCTAATGACATTATAAACGGGCTTAAGTTTAAAACCCCAGTTCAAGGTATTCCTAAGAAAAAACAGACCCCTGGCCCAAGTGGCCGGGGGTCTGTGAAATCTGAGCCCCAAGGGGCTCAGAATTCACTGGGTTGGTCATTGACTATGGATATGACTTTCATTTACATAAGAATGTATATCTGGTGGTAGTCAAGCTACTATTCAATTCTAATTACCCCATAATCTCAGATTATGGAAGAATTATTTGCAAAGAACTTAAGAATGAACTTATTTCCAGCGCTATAAATGGAATGACATTAAATGTTGAATCCAATTTGCAAAAAAATAATTTAAGATGATTGTAAAATGTGTACCTCAATCTCTAAGAGCTCTTCTTGAGCTATGGTTTTTGATTTTCTTAAACCAGTGAGCACATCCAGGGCCTTCTTGCTTTCTCCCCTGCTGGCTAAGTATACAGGGCTCTCTGGCAGCATGCTGAAACCGGTGATGAAGCATAAAGTCAGTGCTGCACATACGCCTTGCACCTCTCTGTAGCTGAGTAAAGGTCCACCGTAGTAAAGCACTATGTAACCAAGTCCAAGGAAGAAATCCCCAAATGAAGTTACTGCTTGTCTCTCAGCAACCTGTTAGATTATTAGAATTTAACTAAATTAAAATAACAAATATATAAATTATTTGTAAAAATAATTCAATATTATCGTTGATTTTGATGACAGTCTTATTTTTAATAAAAATATTTTTATAAATAAATAAAGACTGAAAGAAAAATTGTTTTTAAAATTTTACGAAAGTTACAAAAATAAGTGCCATTTCCAGCGAAAAGTCTACATTGGTTATCTGGTATCCATCCAGCAATTTAAGGATGGATTTTTGTCCTGGATAAACAGGCAGTTAGTCATGAATGTCCCTCGGTCACTTGCCACTAACAGTAGTGTATAATCTAATTTTCTGTCAAAAAACTAGCTTGCTTGTGATACTTTCTGTCGTTCCTCCCAAAAGTCCTGTGATACCAGCAAGAGGAATCACTGCTTTTACATGACACTCTTGAAGTGGAACAATAACAACTCTGCTCGCGAGTTCGCAGATTAGTTAATATTGGTTAATTATTGTTAATATAATTATTGGTAAACTAATTTTGATTTATAATTAACAAATTCATACTCCTTAGTTAGCCAATTAACATTGAAATTACCACTTTGATTTCAAATATGGATATAATATGTCTTCAAAGCATACAATATTTATAACAAAAGTTTTATTTAGCTTTTGTTTTTAATTTATATATTAAAAAAAATGGGACTGAATACTTACATCAGAAATTTCCGTTAGATAGACTGGTATAGAGATGAACGAAATACCAGTTGCAGCCCCTCCAATGATACGTCCTACACAAACTACTGGGAAAGAGGAACCAATTGCCAATATCGCCCAGGATAATAGAAAAGCATAGCCTGCTCCAAGTAGAACTTGTTTCCTTGATAATCTTGACATAAATGCGCTTATGGAAGCAGGACCTGATGTAGCTCCAAGAGCCAAAAGTGATCCGACCCAGGAATTTTGTGCTGGTGTGAAGCCTAATCTTCCTACAAGTACACTTGGCCATGTCAGTGTGCAACCAATTGATAAATACAGCAAATCAACTGTAACAATAGCCCATTATTAAATGTAAGCATAATAAAAATATTAAAAACTTTAACATATTTTTAAATTACCAAATCATGGATAAGAAGAAGAAATTGTCTCATAGCGTCTTCTCTACTTCTTACTTAACCCTTAATTGCTAATGGTAATTGGATGGCTGGTATTACTAAACCTTAGTCGGATCGACTAACATATGCAGAAAATACATTTTTTGGGTTGAAACTACACTTTTATAAAGAGAAAACTATTAAGAACACATTATTAAATGTTTTAGTGAGATATACAAACATTTGATGACAATAACTTAGAAGGAACATCAGTAGAATCTGAAATTGAGTGAACATTAATGCACCAGGTCCCATGCCCTAGGCCAAAAGGTCCCAAGGTCCTTTGCTAAGGCCCAAGGTCCTTTGCTAAGGGCTCCAGACCCCAGATTATCGGCCACTGGTCTCTGGCCCAAGGCCAATTACCCTAGGCCCATTGCCCGTGTTATAGAGGTTGTTTGGATAATAATAGTCGCGTTATAGAGGTTAATTTAACATTATGTGATATGGCAATCTCAAGAGGATTTGAAAATTGCACTTGTAATTGAGGTTGTCGTGTTATTGAGGGTCGTGTAAGCAAGGTTCTACTGTATTATGTACAATGTCACTTTCTAAGGGAAATATTGAAAGGTTACGGTTAGTTTAGGTTTAAATTTTTACTTCTCAACCTAACCTAACAATAACCTTTCAATATGTTCCTAAGAAAGTGACTACGTATTTTTTTTTTTTTTTTTAGTTTTTTTAAACTATTGAATTTATCAAGATGCTACAGCTGGAGTTGTTTTCATAATGTGAAAAGGAAAGTTTTTTTTTTAAAAAAGTAAGTAAATCAGACAATTAGAAATAGGTGGGCTAATTAGTGCAAATTTACCCACTTGGTTGTAAGTACATTATACAATTTTTTGTTTCACTTTTCTTTATCGATGGATTACAACAAAGTAAAGAATTCCCTAACGTGGATTGTCGTTTATTTTTGTTTCTTTATTCTACAGTACAAATATCTGACTCGGACCGCTTCAACAAGAAACTTTATGTAAAACTAAACAAAATGGGTGGGGCTAGACACTTTTGAATGAAATCTGTGATAAGTATTATAATATATAATATAATATAATACAATATTATAATATAATAATATTATATATTATAATATAATATATTATAATATATATTATATAATATTATAATATAAGCATAATAATAACAATAATAAGAGGGGATGTGGGGTGGTAGTCTACTTGCCTGAGGTAGGGTCCCTCTGCCCCTGTAATTTCCCATTTACTCTAGCAACTTATATCTACAATACTCTACTGGTTACTCTACCAATGTAAACCAAGCTTTAAGGCTGAATTTGGTTTTTGTAATGTATGAAATAAAAAATGTTATCAAAGTACAGACAAAACTTTAATTATACACTTACTCAAATATATTTATATAAAGTGTAAATTTAATTCTTTTAAAATTATTAAAAAACCATACTTCCCTTGGACAAATCTAGTTCTAAATTAAGATAATAGTGCATAAAGTTACAGAGGTGCGTACACTATCGCAAAAAAATATGACTATGAAGTATGATATCTTACCAATTAACACTTTTAAGTAAAGAATAACTTTAGGTGATAGAATCATTGTCCCTCTGACGTTGTGGCTTTAGTGGCATCTACTGAAATAAGCTGAATACAGCATTTTTACAAACAAAAAAAATAGTGCAATAATTGCTGTATATAAAATAAAAATAGCCTCGTACTCTTTTTTGCTTTATGTCTAAAATAATTGTTATTTTGTTGGCAATTATTGATAGTATTAAGATCATTATTTAAATAATTGCATAACTTTATGTTTGTGTGCAAGCGTAATGGGATTAAATCGTTCAGTATTATTTTTTTTTAAAGTAATAAAGAAAAAGTAGCTAATAAAATACTTATCAAATTTTAGATAAAGTATTTTATTTTTTTTAGATCATTAAAATAAATAACACACCTATAACAATTTACTTTTTTTTAATTGATAATGTTGGTCTGGTAAAGACATAATATAATTGATAAAAGAAAAAAAATTAACAACTTTAATAGAAAAAGTTTATCATTTTATAAGTGCAAGTACGTAGACATGTAGATATAAAGAGACATAGACACCACATAGGTAGGTATTGATTGAACCCAAACAAAGTAAAGAATTCCCTAAACAGAATGATTGACTCGCAAAAAATCTAAAAAATCTCTTAAACTCTTCTAAAAAAAAAAAAACGCTTGGCATTCCTAAGTGCCAATGCCAATGCTGGACAATAGTTTAGAAGATAAGAAGGAATTTTGTTCTGCTCTCCTAACAGCTTACTTGCAAGGATTTTGAATCAGAATCCCTCTCCCTGCAATGCAGCGAGATATAGCTATCTTGCAACTTAATATTTTACTAACTTAGAAAGAGAGAGAGTTTTGCCTCCAAGATGAGGCTCCTAAGAAACGTACAAATTACCTTGTAATTTAATTATGATCATTTAGTAAGCTATTACTTGTAAATTTTACTGTAGAAAAACTACATAGTAGCTTTGTAGAAATTAATGTAATAAATAAAAATTAACCCTTAGACCACAGCAAGACACACCATGCAGACTCTTTACTAAAGCAGTTAGGGAAACTGCATGTCGCTCACGGTGAGTCAAGGACAGTAAAAAAGCCTCTCTCCAAAAAAGGAATGGGGGAGCCTTTGCCATATGATATCGGTATGGAAGATGGGTGGCCATGTTAGTATTAGTCCAATGGTTGTGTGGAGTGAGTTGTTCTCGTTTCCTTTGTTGTTGTTCGTAGTACCACATGCTTTTGCTATCTTTCGTTTTTCATCATGCCACTCACATAAGGTAAATTATACAGAATTTTTTTATTGATAAAAGTAGGTAATTAGCTAACATTACTTGTGTATTTACCAATTTTTAGGGTTATTATTTCACAAGTTTTGTTTTTCGACCGGAACTTTGTAAACATTGCTTTCTTCAAAACGATCAGTGTGTCATGAATGATTTCACTTGTTGCGTCATTTTGTTTTCTTCTGAAAGATATTAATTTCTTAAATAGTTACTTTATATGGCTGGGGTAAAAAGAAAGCTTAAAAAAAATATATATCTTCATACATACATCAATAATTATAAAGCATTAGTAAGGTCCAGGTTTTTTCATGTTTCAATTACACAATAAATTTTACAAACTTGTAATTTTGAAGGCATTATGTTACCCACAGTTACCACGATTTTAATTCTCTAGTCCCGATTTTATATTTTTAATAAGTTTTTATTGTTAAAATTGTTTATTGTTATGTGTAGTTGTTAATTGTTTAAATTATGAGATGATCTGGGAGTAAAAAGTGAATTAAATAACGACGATACCATAAATGGTGGAAAAAACTTTTTAAAATTTAACCGACTTATAAGGTAATTACCATGTTTTTATATTATAAATAAGAAGATTGTATGTAATGGAAAATAGCAAAAATGTATTAATAATTTTATTGAAATGCAAATTAAGTAAACAATCACTGTTAAATTGACGATGTTTTAGGCATGAAGATGACCTGGTCATGGTCGAAATATAGCCAAGTTTTGAAAACAATGTAGTTGTTAAAACATTGTTTTAACATGTTGTGTTTTAAACATTGTTTTTATAAGAAAGTTAATTACCCTACACGACCCACACCTAAGAAGATATATACTATGAAAAATAGGGACACAGGAAACCAAAAAACAAGTGTAATTTTGACATTTTCGTGTCTTGGCTATGGCACATAACCTTGAAAAGCGTTACCAAAAACTAGCCGTTACCCGAGTAGGGAAGATATAGGAACAGGGAGTTAGGAAGATATAGGAGGTGTTCAGTCGAGTCTGCCCGCTTTCAGTAAGTATAGTGTCTCCCACTACCGCGCTTGGTAGGGCCTACCCACCCCTGCCCTCCCAATCGGCTACCTACCACTTCTCACTCTCTTCGCTTCTCGCTACCACTCCAGTAGTCGCTCACGCACCCCAGCACCCCCCCCCCCCCCCCCCAACTACAACTTCTGTTCTACTGCTCCAATTTGCATCGGACAAACACCATAACCCTTAGAATTTTATTCCTAATAAACTTACATACATAAAATTAATTTTTTACATTATTATTTTTTATTTTTGTTAAACAATAATTTTTTGCATTTATTATAAAAATATGGGTGAAGAAGCTAAAAGATTACTTCTTAATAAACTGGAAAAGAAGACTAGTACTTTATTTCTTCGTGACTACATATGTTCGATTTAATTTCTAATTTACAAACGCAATAATCTGCAAGCTCAAATGTTTTGATATTTTCATGTCTTTACTTTGGCACATAAACTCGAAAAGCGTTACCAAAAAATGACACCAAAAAGTTTTTTACATACCTATATATTGAATAATAAAATAAGTCAAAATAGAATAATAATATTTATAATATTGCAGTAAACCGCCATATGCAAACGGTGTGTCATGTTGATATATATGTTGCGTCATGTGCGTTTCAGTGAAAAATTGTCCTTTCTGTGGCTGCATGACGCACATGGTGCATCATGATGTTTACAAACAATAAACTTTAGAAAAACGATTCTGGTGAAATTTCATGCATATCTGAGTCCAGACTAAAATAAAAAAAATGGAAAAGGAAATCCGTTTCAAGGAAGTACTTTTTTCTCTCTTCTATGCCGCAGTTAAAGGGTTAAAGGAAATACAAAAGTTATTTTTTGATTTTTTTCTTTATCACAGATTCGATAATTGAGATTTGACATTTTCTGTTTTTGTTTTGCCTGACATTTTATCCTGAATTTCTTGAAGTGATAATCCCTTTGTATCTGGTAATGCCACCTGAATTCAAAAATAATTTTAATTTTTGTTATATTTTAATCTATAAAAATGGTTAATTAAAATTAATATTCATATTTTATAAATAAAGAAAAATATTTATGCGCTTAAACAGTGCTTGATTTGTAGAAAAAGAGGTTTTTGCTACTGTGACCTTGTGGTCCAAAAGTTTTGAAATTTTGACTTTTTAAAACGATATTTTAACAATTTTTTGAGCATTTTAAAAGTATGAACACACAACATTTTTATTCACACTTGGTAAAAAAAAGAATTCCCATGTGCACCAACAATCTTCCATCAGAGGCACCGGTGCGTACTGTCACAAATCAAGCACTGAGTGTAAATAATGTTGACTCAAAAATCATCATTTTTATTTTATTTTACCTGAAAGAAGATAGTGCCTAAGATGAGGGACAATGAGAACATGCCATATACAACTGTAGTGCCTAAAGCAGAGCAGGCTGCTTCAAAAGATTGTAGGACTATAAAGGCAGTCAACCAGCAAGCTGATGTAGAAATAAAGCAGATAAACCCTTTTAACTTGGCCGGGCATATCTCTGCTACTATCGTCCAAGATAAGGGACCAACACCTGTAACAAGTTAACATATTTTCTCAACCTTGACATTATTAACATATTTTTAAACTTTTCTCTTTTAATGATTGGGAGAATTTTTACAATAGACTTATGCTTAATTCATTATGTTGTTTATTTTTTTACTGTCATTTACTATAAGTATATTTTGTTCGTCACATTTAATTTTATAATTAAAAGTTGTATTTTTCTATAAATTACATAATTTTATCTTAATTCCTGGACTATAATTAATCTTTTGATTTTCAGCGTTTTCCAAATCGGCCTGATCACCAATTAATTCAGATAATTAGAGTTCTACTGTAATTCACAAAATAAGACATTTAAATTTTAAAAACCTTTCAACCAAGATTTTTAGGCAAGCTTTCAATTATTCATTTTATTAATTAAGTAACAAATGCTTAAATGAAAATAGTGATTATGTCAAAAAACAAAATATATTAAGAAACATTCAACACTAAACAACAAATTTAATAATAATATAATATTACTTTTTTAAGGTAAATTATCTTTCAGCAATTCATATTTAAGTTTATAAATTCATTTTTAAGTTTTTGGTAGTATTCATACTACGGTCTAGTTCTATTGTCGTAAATGTCAACTCCTAGACTTGTGGAAATTGAAAGCTTAATTCGGGACTAGGTATCGTTATTGACAGAGGAAATTATTCTTCAGTGTAGCTTAGTTGGCAAGAGCACTATACTGGAAATATAGAGGCCCGTGGTTCGAGTCCCAGCGCTGGAGTCTATTTTTGTCTGTCTATCTCCCGATGTTAATAATAATTATAATTTGATTTAAGTTTATATTCCATTTTATTCTTTGCATTTACATAACATTACTAAGGTATCTTCTATGATATCTTGTCCTTCAATGGGTTTAAATTATTAATTTAATATAATTAGTTTAGTTATATTATGGTAAAAAAAAATTATCTTGGTTTTTAGGTATGATTTAATTATTACTACAGTCCAAATGGCCTTTACCTGAGCAGAAGAACAAGTTGTAAACAGCCAGTGCAAAGATAGGGACAAAACTGTATTGTGATACATCATATCCTCCAGTATCCAATGCATTGTAGATTGTGAACACGATCTGAAAATTTACTTAAAATGCTTAGTATATTTCATTAAATGCTAAGAATGCTTTTAATAATAGAGGGAATCGTCAGTTTTGCAAATCCTTGTATTGCGGCTAATATAAAGTCAGCTAAACTGAATTAGAGTGGATCTGATGGTTATTGAAGTCTGTAATATAATCCACAAATAATTCCTGAGATTGTGTTGCATACTTTAGATTGTCGCTAGAAAAATTAAGTTAATTAATTATGAAGAGATTTCATTTAACATTTTGTTACAAATGAGAGAGAAATAAATATCAAAGTCTCTAGTTAATCAAACTGCAGTCAGTGGCATAGCTAGGGCATTGCCCCCCCCCCCCCCCCCCCCCCCCGCAATGCGGGCAATGATTATGTAAATGTCCATGATGGCAATGATTGTGAAACTATGGGCAGTACGGGCCCATAGTTACGCCACTGACTGCAGTGTATTTACACACATAAACTTGAAACTGAATTTACACCTGTTTTGTATTTTCCAGTTTTTATCACTCTTACCATTGATACTGCCATTATAATAGATGTGATGACCAAAGAGAGCTTAGTTCCAAGGAATCTTGCCATAGGAGGAGAAATTAGAATACAAGGTAAATTACTTGCACCAAATATAACACCGGCCATACTTGGTGTAACAGGAAGTGTTAGTTTCTCTAAGAGAGGCTCGAGGAAGGAGATAAACACAGTAACACCGCTGGTTTGCTGAAGAACCATCACTATGAGGCTTAACACTAGAGCCTTGGTGTGTCCTGGAAGCTTCAGCAATTCCAATATGCTTAAGTCACCTTCTTCTGGTCCATCATTCTTTTTATTTACATATTTCTGAAAAAAAACATTGTTTAATAATATACAACTTTTTTTAACTACAACTTTAATTTTGAATCGAATAATATTATTATAAACTTTAGATTAAAATCTATGATTACTAAATGCCTAGTCCAAGGTATTCCTGTAAGAAAAAAATCATATCTAGCCTACATGCCCCGTCAATATTTTTTATGATATTCTTTTGCATAAGAATGTATATCAGGTAGTCAAGGTACCATTAAATTTTTACAACCTCATAATCTCATATCTTGGAGATTCTATATATGTTGGAGGTTCTATAAATAGTATCAGGGCCGTCCCTAGAGGGGGTCAACCGGGTCAAGCTGACCCGGGCACCACGTCTAGGGGGGCGCGGGCGTCGCTAGGCCCCTGTCTTAAAATACTAGGTGAATTTGGCAATAAAGGGGGGCGCCACATGTGCTTTTGACCCGGGCGCCTAAACCCCTAGGGACGGCCCTGAATAGTATTATATACAATTGAATTAAAATTATATAATATTTTGTACCTCAATCTCTAAGAGCTCTTGTTGAGCTACTACTTTTGATTTTCTTAAACCAGTGAGCACATCCAGTGCCTTCTTGCTTTCTCCTCTACTAGCTAAGTATACAGGGCTCTCTGGCAGCATGCTGAAACCGGTGATGAAGCATATAGTCAGCGCTGCACATACACCTTGCACCACTCTGTAGCCAAGTAAAGGTCCTCCATAGTAGATCACTAAGTAACCAAGTCCAAGGAAGAAATCCACAAATGTTGTTACTGCTTGTCTCTCAGCAACCTGTTAGATTATTATAATTGAACTAAATTAAAATAACAAATATATAAATAATTTGTAAAAATAATTCAATATTGCTGTGAATTATTTGGGACAATCTTATTATACAATATACAGTAGAACCTCGATAAGAAGTGTCTCAAGGGGATTAGGGAAACAATCTTGTTATTGAGGTGCTCTTTTTGTTGAGGGTCGTGTTATCAAGGATATTTTGGCTATCAGTCGTGTTATCGAGGTTAATGGGCGGGGTTTTCAAGTCTAGACTTGTTCAAGGTCAACCCATTCCTGTATAGAGACACGTTATAGAGGTTGACTTCTCAAAACGACTTGTTATAGAGGTTCTGAGTTACGTAGTGAATTTGGAAAAAATCCATGTTAGAGGTTGTTTGATAGTAATAGTCGCGTTATAGAGGTTAATTTAACATTATGTGTTATGGCAATTGTAATTAAGGTTGTCGTGTTATTGAGGGTCGTGTAAGCGAGGTTCTACTGTATTTATAAATAGATAATGACTGAATAATAATAATGACCAATAATTGATTTTAAATACCTTTATTAAAGGTTAAAAAAATATGGCTTATCAACAACTTGGTTCTACTCATATTTATTTAATTGAAACACTTTATTCATATCGCCATTTACCTTGGCATTCAGATATTATCTTAGTTCAATAACCTTAACTATTTGCTACAAAGGTTTTATTTCACGTTTATGTTTGATGTGCAGTTTATCATTTCAAATGTAAAATATTGCAGAGATAATATTAATCTTCTAAACTAAGAGAATTAAGGGAATAAATACTTATTAAGTTTTTTTATTAGTATTAAAATATGTATTTATTTATCTTAAAATTTATTCAGATAACTATTATTAAGTATAAAAATTACGAAACACATGAAACTTTGTTATTACAGTATGTTATTAAGTCTCATTTCATTATTTCTTAATATAATATTATTAATTTTTAAAAATTTTCATTAAATTACCTTTTATTGAATAGGGCAAAGGAACACAAATAAATTGCAGGGAGAAAAAACCAATTACTCAAAAAGATTTAACTAACCGGGGGGAAAAAGAATATCAAGAGGAATAAAAAACATATTAAATTTGATATTTATAATACATTTATTTGATTGACCCCTAAACAAATGCTATCTGACCTAAAACCACTTGTGTGGTAAAAAAGCACCCTGCCAAGTCTGTGGTCCAAAAAAGTTGTGAAATCAACTTTCTGTCCCGCCAAAATGATGTTGGCACTTTCTCCTGACCCAACACGCCCAACACTTTAGGAACGCTGCTGCGTTACTAAATTATGAATAAATCTTCATTGTTGAAAGAAGAAATAAAACTAGTATGAAATTAGTGTAAAATATGAGTTCTTTGTAGCTTTCTTATGTATACTTCACTAAGCTAGAAACATCTCCAAGTAAATTGGATCATTGAACACAAGAGTTAAAGCTTTGTGAAATTTTGACTTTTTGACTTGGCGGGGCGGAGAGAGCCAGCGTGGCCGTGTGGGTTAAACCACGTCTGCTCAGCCATCACTGAATCATGAGTGGACCGAGATGGGGTTCGATTCCTCGCCGTGACGCTCTGATTTATATAGCTCACTATTGATCACATCATACTAGCTTCAGCAGTACAATGTACACATGTATGATGTGTGAAGTGGCTGGAACTCTACCGCGGGGCGTAAAAAGAGCCTAAGTGATGGCCAAATTGCAAGGTTCGAACAAATGGTTCGTCCTACCCGTTCTAGTAGGAAGTACTAGACTACTACTACTACTACAACTGGCGGTGGCGGAACGCTTCTGCGTTCCTTAATATTTCAATTATTTGTCTTTACTTTACTCAAAAACTTTTTACGTCTTTACTCGTCTTAAAAGTCTTTACTCTACTACAAAAAGAGGATATAGACCAGGGGATAGAGTGTAAAAAAGTGCCTGACGAACATCAAGCTAAAATTTTGTGTATAAGTAAATCTTTTGGTATTTAAAAATATGTGTTTAATAAATGTGTATACGTGGTCGGCTAAATTTGTCTGCGGGACATAGCTGGCTATAAGCGTTTGGAAAAAAAACAAATTGGGGAGAGTGGCCATGTCCTGCCCTTTTATGGTGGGGACAATGTGATTTTCATGATCCTGAGAACAAAATTAGTTAGTAGACTAAAAATAAAGTTGATGGTAATTTGTCACTTGATAGGTGACCACTTTGATATGGAGTACTATTTAAATAATTAACCTATCAAGTAACAAACTACCATCAACTTGATTTTTGGTCTACTGACTAATTTTGTACTCAGGATCATAAAAATCACATTGTCCGCCAAAAATGGCGGGACATGGCCGCTCTCCACCAGTTTCTTTTTGTCAAATGCCTATTGCCAAACTATGTCGTGTAGATGAACTTAGCCGACCACATATTCTTAAAAGGTAACAAAACATTTACTTATACACAAAATTCTAGATTGATGTTAGTCAGACACTTTTTTGCATTCTATCTTTTGGACTATTAGTTATTGACAATCCAGTTTGGATTTATAATTTAACAAATTCCTAGTAATTGAAGCAATTGATAAATTTACAATCTTTAGTTAGCCAATTTACATTGGTTAAGATACCACTTTTAAATATATATACAATATAACTATATATATAACAAATATAACTTCTTACTAATCTTGAATCTTAAAAAAACAAATCTAATTTCTTAAAAAAAACTCAATACTTACATCTGAAATTTCCGTCAGATAGACTGGTATACAGATAAATGAAATACCCATGGCTGCCCCTCCAATGATACGTCCGACACAAACTACTGGGAATGAGGAACCAATCGCCAATATTGCCC
Source organism: Gerris lacustris (assembly GCA_951217055.1). Classification (NCBI taxonomy): domain Eukaryota; kingdom Metazoa; phylum Arthropoda; class Insecta; order Hemiptera; family Gerridae; genus Gerris; species Gerris lacustris. The sequence goes on along the minus strand of OX578279.1, from coordinate 18,074,560 downwards.
AGGATAATAGGAAAGCACAGCCTGATCCAAGCAGAACTAGTTTCCTTGGTAATCTTGACATGAGTGTAGATATAGAAGCAGGACCTATTGTAGCTCCAAGAGCCAAAAGAGAGCCGATCCAGGAACTTTGTGCTGGTGTGTAGCCTAATCTTCCTACTAGTGGACTGGGCCATGTCAGTGCACAACCCACTGATACATACAGCAAATCGACTATAACAAAAGTACATTTAAATACAAGCATTATCAAAATATTAAAAACTTTAACATATTTTCAAAATCCTCGTTCGTCACTTATTATTATTATATAGGGTGAGAACATCTGACTTTTACTTTGCTGATAAATGCCTAAACAAATAAAATCTTAAGAGACAGGGAAAAACACAAACTTATAATCTTCTATCTTTTCTGTTACTATAGCGGCCTTTACACATACGTTCTTTCCTGTGTGCTTGAATCGTGAAGGATTGTGTGCGAGTAATAGTGTGGGAAAGATTTGGTAGCTAAAAAAGTGATTACGCGCTTTCCCAGACGAAAGCGTGACCCCGAATGCATGTGTAAAGAGGAATCCCGCCCACAATCCTCGGAGCGTGGAGTGGTTTTCAGAGGAACAGTTTTAGGGGGCAGGCAACAACTTTGTGCGACACAGTGGGGGTAAATTTAAAGAACACGGCAGGCCTGTGGTGAAGCTCGCAATCGCTTTTAGACTAAGGAGACTTACGTGTGGTAATACGAGCGTTTCTGTGCATGCGTAATCCCTCACTCCTGTGTTGCCTTTAGACTGAAACTCTTTCCCGCACCCTTTCCCCATTGCTCTATCCTGCAGGAAAGTGCCCAAGTGTAAAGGCCACTTATGAGTATATGAAAAACAAAATTTGCATAAACCTTAGTTTGTAATTAAATAAATCAAATACCATCCTTATATTAACTTCTGATCTTATAGATAATTTATTTTTAGCTTTTATTGGTAGCTTTTACAATAACAAATGCAAAAAAAAAAAAAAAAAAAATACCTATAATAAGTAACAATATCATGAAGGTGATCAGTGATTATTAAGACAATCTAAGGTTATCTGAGAGGGTAAAGTAATTTACAGAAACTTGAGCTAAATTAGCATTAATTTTTGGTTCAATTTACTTATTAAATGAATAGATTAATATTAATTATTATAACATACATATATGCTTATTGTACAAACTTATTAATCAATAATTCATCAAACGATGTGAAATATGGCTGATTTTTATATGAGTCATATAAAAATCAGCCATATTTCACATCTTTTAATGAATTATTGATTAATAAGTTTGTATGTGAAGCAGCATAATCCGGTTGCCCATGGCAATCCTTACATTAATCTGGTTTCAATTTGTGGAAAATTTTCACACTCAATGACTAACTTTTGTTTTTATGCAACTATTAGGCCATTAAAGGATTTAACTACCCTCAATAATTGATAATTTGTGTTAATAAATTTGTGTTTATCCCTCAGTAATTGATATAAATTTGTATTAATATTTTGTCAAAATTTGCTCAGAAATAAATAAGACAATAATATGATTAAATATATTAATCATTTTTAATAAATGATTTTTTATTTTTAAATTGGGATTCGAGATTTGTCTTACGAATTTTGTCCTTTTAAATACCAATAGAACTTCCTTGCACAGACTTGTTGTTTTCAAATTTTTTAATAAAACATATCTTACCAATAAACACTTTTAAGTAGAGAATAACTTTAGGTGATGAAATATGTAGAATCATTGTCCTTCTGATATCGTTGCGTTAGTATCTACTTCTAAAAAAAGAAATAAAAATTACTCGAAACAACCTTAAATACAAACGATAGGACAATAACCCTGAAACAAAATCATAGCAATAAAAAAAACAAAAAAAACAGAAGGGGTATTGTTAGCTCAAAGCTTTAAAAACACACATCTGAGAGCTGATAAAAAAAAAATTAAGAACTCATAAAATTTAAGCAAACTTTAGATTATCTAGATAAACAACATTTTCAGAGCATGCACAATCTAAAATGTAGCATTAAAAATACAATTTGTTTAATTTAATATTCTAAATTTAGATTCTTAAATTAAATTGTATAATTTCACAAGCAGAATTAAATGCCGAAACTGGTTAATTTATTTAAAATTACTTGGTTTATTATGTAAAATTACTATTGTATTTGTAATAATTATTTTTTATGGTTGATGTAGCGTATCTGGGGCATCATGCATAGAAATGAAAAAAACTGGCACATAAAATTAAAGTCTTTTCTGTAGATTGATCAAAAATGCACCAATTATGGATACTTCTTCATTTCATAAGTTTTATCTTAATACATTTTCTATCTTCAGTCTTCTATTTTGAGACTCAATTATATACAGGTCGATTTTGCGAAGCTTGGGCTTATGTATCTGTCGTAGATTAACTGGGCTTCGATGTAGCGTATCTTGTCTTTTGAGAGAGGATGAAATGAAAAAGTATCCATAAATAATGCAATTTTTATCAATATGCAGGAAACATTTTAATTATAAATGCATTATATTTGTCAATTTTTCCAATCTATACGTGATGCCCCAGATACCCTACATCAACCAAGGTAAGAGCAAGATGTAGACTAGGTGATGATAGTTTGACTGTAGCCTATCTACTGACTGACTTGTCCTACAACTAGAGTAGTAGTGGTAGTAGTAGTAGTAAGGTGCTAGTACTAGACGGGTCTTGGATTTTTCCTGTCCACAGCACGGATTTAAAAAAAATAGTGTAACTTGCTTTCGAGATCCCACAAAGATAAGAAGATTTTTCATCTTCTCTCCACACAGCCAACAATAAGAATTTTGAATTACAATCCCTCTCCCTGTAATGTAGTGAGATACCTCTTCTACAGTAAATATCATTATTTTAATACACTAATACGTGATATAATAATAATTAATGGATGAAATCTTAATTGTTGAAGGAAGAAAAAAAGTTATTATGAAATTGGAGTAAAACAGAGTCCTTTATCGCTTTCATAGGTATACTTCACTAAGTTAGAAACATCTCCAGGTAAATGGGATCATTGAGCAAAGATTTAAAGACAATCTCTCCTTTGAACCAAAGTTTGAACACAAACAATAATCAGGATTAATACTAAAATAGGCAAAATTATCGGTGAAAATTAGGGAATACAGTAGAACCTCGATAAGAAGTGTCTCAAGGATATTAGGGAAACAGTCTTGTTTTGAGGTACTCTTTTTGTCGAGGGTCATGTTATCAAGGTTATTTTGGCTATCAGTCGTGTTATCGGGGTTCAAGTGAGGGGTTTTCAAGTCTAGACTTGTTTAAGGTTGACCCATTCCTGTATAGAGTCGTGTTATAGAGGTTGACTTCTCAAAACAACTTTTTACAGAGGTTCTGAGTTACGTTGTGAATTAGAAAAAATCCGAGTTATAGAGGTTCTTTGGATAATAATAGATGCGTTATAGAGGTTAATTTAACATTATGTGTTATGGCAATCTCAAGGGGATTTGAAAATTGCACTTGTAATTGAGATTGCCGTGTTATTGAGGTTGGTCTAAGCGAGGTTCCACTGTATTATGAACTGACGTGCAAGGCTTAAATAATAGTTAAACTACAATCTAACTATTAAGCACACACATTTGAAATTTAACATTCATGCTTTAATAAAAATTGTGAATAGATCTTACTTTACAATTTTTTAAATATAACTCATGAGTAGAAACCTACGTTTTATTAGAAACACCAAATTATATGGGAATAAACAAAGTATCATCACTAAATATCATAATAATCACTATATATCATAATTAAATATGATCAGTTAAGATAAATAGTTTAGCCCATAAGTTACAAAGTATTCCTATTATAGTGACGCAGTTACCCTTGACCTAACTTTGTTGACCTAAACAGTTGTACACTGGTAAAGAGTTATCATAAGTAAAAAAAGTAAAGAAATAGAAAAAAAAAAAAAAAAATACAAACAATATAAGAATTAATATTTTATAAATAAAAAGTATCTACTAACATAATTTTTGGAAGATGTAACTGTAACTTAGTGAACTAACGGAAAAGTACTAAAGAAAATGTATTACTTTCTCAGAGACCATCACTAGAACAGATTCATTAAAGGGTGGAGTAGGGGGACATCTCATGGTCATTCTAATGATGAAAGGTCTTATGTTATAGTTAAATCTTTTTGTACAAAGACATTAAAATCATTCAAAAAAAACTTTTCAGTACATTTAAATTATTCTGGAACATAATAAATCTATCAATAAAAAACTAAACTTTATAAATTTTATTTAAAAATTTAATTATTATTATTTTTTTTAAGTACTTAGCCTTCAGTCATTAGCTCCTCTACAACTTCCAAATATAAATCTATAATAAATTTCATAATTATTTATCAAATTAAGAGTATTAAATAGTAGAAGAAGATACCCACTTCTAGATATCCTATAGTATTATATACTTTTAAATTAATAAAAAAATCAATAATAATGAGATCTATGAAAGAGGAAAATTATAAGTAAAAAAATAATGGGAAATCATAAATTGAAACCTGCAATAAAGTTCTGTCACATACTATTAACGATATATTATTTTATTAAGTAAACTAAAATAAATTTTATACATGAAAAATGTACAAGTATACGTATTCTTACATGCTTTTTGTTCACTTATTCTTTATTAGATGGGTGTTCGCAACTCTGATGAAACCCTTGGCTATATTTCACTTAACTAGAAACAGCATCGTAGGGGATTCTATAGACAAACAGGAAAAATGGGATCTGCAAGTGCAAGAAATTGGAAATCCCCTTAGAACTGAAGTCTTAACACTAATAATAATCTGGGTTTTTTTTCAGACAGGTTAAACTCATTTTACACGTGTAAAGATGTTTTTGTTTTTTTAATTTTCTTAATTATTAAAAAAGATTTGCTTACGATGTGTATTAATTTATGCAAAATGTAAAAAAAACTATGCATAAAATATATATTTCTCATCGTTATATAAACTACATTATATATCCTTGAAATGTCTGAGCTATAATTATTTGGCAGTTACTCAATTTATAAATTTGCATTTCAATTTTGTTGCATACGAGTATGTCCACAGTGACTAAGTCTCGGGATGCTTATACTTCTTTCATGGGATTCTAGTAGGTAATCTATTTTAAAGCTTTATAACTATTTCATTTTAATTGTAACAGGAAAAAGTTTATAGCTGTAAGATTGAATTAAAAATTATATCTGTTCTGTTTAATGATTGTATAGATCTTAGCGTAGCTTTAATTGTGCAATAGTGTAGATTCTAGTGTGTAGACAACACACTTGATTGATTAATACACTTTGTATTGCAAGCAATCCTTTTTAGAAGGACAGCCCACACGTTTATTCTTGTAAATAAAGTGTTTTCTCTCTTAATCTCTTAATACTTTAGTTATGAGTTATGAGTAGTAACTTTATTTCTTGTCCAAATAAATTTCTCACTGAGCATTATAGAATTTATAAACAATTATGCTCATTCAACTGTACATGGGATCTCAAACATTGATATCAATAGAGGTAGGCCCTAGAAGTTATAGCAATACTACCACATCTTAGCCACCTACCTCTTAGAGCTAGGACGCATGCGGTATAATAGAGGCTTAAGGATGTGTTCACCCCTGATAGGACTTAATCTGTTTTAAATTCCCAAATTTAGAATAAATATAAATAAATATAATATTTTCAAAATAAATAAAAACATATTAGCAAAATATTATAAAACGGTAATTTTTACTTTAGTACCCCCCAATATTCTTTTCAGGGCTCGATTAGAGGCGGAACGCGGTGGAACGGCGTTCCGGGACCTCTCTCTCTCTGATAAATAAAAAAAATTATTATCGGCACTAAGAGTGTGGGTTTATGTCTAAAACTGCTTAACATGCTGTTTTTGAACGTTTTTGCAAATTTTTCCTGGGGGGACCCCTGGACCCCCTTCTAAAGTAAGGGGGGGGGAGAGGGTAGGTTATAGTTCCGGCACCTCAATTTCTAGAAATCAAGCACTAAATCCCTTTGAGTTAATAGTTATTTAGACAAAGGAACATTCCTTAGTCTAAATTACTATTAAGATGAATGGATATTTAATGCACCTTGGGACAAAGGATTATCACACTTGTGTAATATAATTGTGATATCCCTTAGTCTAATCAACTATTAAGACAAACGAATATTAAATATAAAACTGCCCCAGGAGTCTCAATGTCTTGGGGAGAGAAACACACAAACCTTTGAGACTTTTGTAGGGCAGACTATTGTTTAGAACCAAGGGGGGTGCTAAAGTAAAAAAGTGCCTATAAAACATATTTAAATTAGTTTAATTAATATTTAATGATAAAAAAATTATTTTTTAGTCTCATAATTTGCAAGCACAAAATCAGTCAGTCTCAATATTAATTTTCATATTATTATTTTTTGTTTTTTTATAATATAGGTACCATATTAACCCTTAAACGCTAACCTAATTTTTTCGGTGCTTAATGCTAACCTACGTATTTTTTACGTACACGCAGTAGTTATCACGAATCTAAGTTAATATTTAGCAAACATTTTTATTTTTATTTATAATTTATATTTGTTTGGTGTTTATTTATTACTTATGTCTTTATCGTGTTCATTTATTAATTTATTACATTTTTATTAATCATTTTTAATATTTTTTATTATTTCTATTTTGTTATTATTATTTTGTTGGTTATTTTGTATTATTTTGTATTTTTTGTGTTTATTTATTACTTTTTGTGTTTATTTATTATATTTATTAGTAGAAATTTATATCTCTTTAAGACTAACTGTAAGTAATATTTACGTGGTGACTTAATGAAAAATAATTGTCAATCCTCACTAACGCGTCAGGTGAGACTGAAGTGAGTATGTACTAAAACGGGAAGGTCTAGATGAAGCACTGCTAAAGAGTGGAGATTGTGTGGTTTACAGTTTTTCTGTGATTCACATTTAACTAAAGCCGTACGTAATTTTTACGTACAGTTAGCGTTTAAGGGTTAATTTAGTTTGTAACTTAAGTATACATTTTGTGTAATAATGAAATTTAAGTTAAAGTGCTATGGGCCCCCTGCCAGGCCAATATGGGCACAGCATTGACATTTGAAGTATACACTTGCACAATGAAAGACAGCAACTTGTTTATCTGATAACAGCATGAAATTTAGCTACAGTTTGCGTGTGATGAGTTGAGACCTTTTACAGCATGGGAAAATCTGTAAAATTGGAGTGGGGAGCCAATGAGAGGTCAGGATTTTGAATTCTAGAAGGTCGGGCCAACTAGGCAAACAAAAATGTCACTAGCCCCACCCCTCCCACAGGCCTAGTGGCTTTATTTTTTTCCTCATTTTGGTTGGACAATCTGAGTTTCAAAAATCACAACTGGTAACGCGCATACTGTAGAAAATCCCCATCTCCCAATCGCTCCCATTTCTTATCTCTTATCTAAATTTCACAGTTTTATCAGATATTTGAGCCTAACGGGACCGTGCCTTCTCCAGGGTTAAGGAAAATATGTCAGGGGGAAAAGACACATAAGGGTTTTTATCAGTGGTAAATAAAACAATAAGGGTAAAAAGCTTTATCGTCTTGATAAGGCAGATTTTGCTATTATGCTCCAAATATGTGAGGGCACTTAAAGAAAAGATTAAGAGAAAAAGGAAAAATATAATAGGATCTTAATAAAAATATCCAAAGTTCATTTATGTATAAAATTGTATTTTCACAGAAGAGGAATGTAGCCTAAAATTTGGTAGAAAATTATTTTAACTTTATTTCTTTTTTTTAACAATAAATGATCCTTATAAATAATAAATTAGCAAACATTTTGTTTCACTGGTAACCAATTAATGTGATTATATCTTTAACATTTTTTTATCATTCAATTTTATCTCTTTTTTTAAAGCTCGTACTTATAAAATAATGGTCAAACCTACAATGTCCTTTTTGAAGACTGACATCGAGTTAAATCTGGTCTCAAATTAATATTGAGGTTTTAGTTTTATCTATAATTATTTAGACAATTATATCAGGCAAATTATAAGTGATCATGTTTCATACCATTCAATGAGGATTGTAAAAAAAAACCAAAATAAATAAATAATAAAATTTATTGATAAAAATCAACTCTAATGGTGACTCAAAATAAGTATGGACAAATATTTTATGATATTTATGGATTAACAATTAATAAGTCAAAAGGAAAATGGAAAAAATAATTTTCAGTTTTCTAGAAGAGTTTTCCTAGAGATAATTAATCTTTAATATGCCCAAATAATTTGTAATAATAATAAAAAAATAGATTTTTCAACTTTTGTTATTAATCTACTGTTTAATTAATATTAGGAGACTATAAAGAAATCAATTGAATAGGACAAGACTTTTTATATTCAAATAAAATGATTATTTGAAACTTAAACAATAAATAGGGTTCTCAGACAAACCATATAAAATAATATTATTTAGAAATTTATTTTTTTGTTACAATTAATGTAATTTTCACAAAAAAATGAAGGAAAAGTGGTAATAAAAGAAAAGTAGAGTATCATATGAATAATACTACACAGCAAGTAAATTATACTAAGACCTCTAGTAGAAACATGTCACATCCATAGTATTAAAAGAAATAGAATGAATCTATACAATTCAATTCACATCACATTCATCCTTCAAAAATTGTGCTTTTTCACACAAAAAATCAAACCAAAGTAAAGAATTAAATAATAATTAATTATAATTATAATATGTATACAATTAATGTTGTTTGACAAATTTTGTATTTATATTTTTTAGTTTGTAAAATCTGAATTTTCAAAAGAAGGATATGTAATCTTTCATTTACACAATTATATCGTTATTATAAAATTAAAAAAAAAAATAATTAAATAAAAAAAAAAAAAAAAAAAAAACACAACACAAACAGATTAAAATTTTTAACAAACCACAAATGTTAATTAAAAATCAACTTTATCAATATTATAAAACCGGGGAGCCCAGTTTTTTTTTTAACTGCAGAAACATACGAAACTACACAAATTGAGATCCAGATCAGGCAGGACAGTACTTTGCCACACATTGCCTACCATAAACTAGTTCATCTGGCATCTAAATTCGCACGGTATCGCATATTTCAAAGGTTTAAAAAAAAACTCAGATACAGGGCCCTGTGCCTTAATCTGAACCTGGCCTTACTCGCATCAATTATTACTTACAAATTGAATTATTCATTTATTTAAATAATAACCAATTTGTTTTATAGTAAATAAATAAACCTTAAAGAGCAACATTGACTGGTTTATTGTAGAAAAAGGCCTGCAATAAATTGAAATATTTATTTGACAAAGATTTTTACCACTTAAGTGATAAAATAATTTTTACCATTTTAATGATAAAATAATTTTTAACAATTTCATTTTTTTTTACACTTTTTATAATTATTATTGTTTTTGTTTTTCTGTTTTGCTTTCTTCCACAGTAAATTTATCATTTTTTGCTCTTCGAGTCTTATTCAGCATGATTAAGTTTCAAAAAATCTCAGCAAAGCAGCTCATCTCACTGTTTTATATACATTACATTAAACATTATTTGTTTGTTGTTGTTGTTTTTGTTAATTGGCAATAATATTTTTTTTTTTTAATTGGCAATAATATAATTATTTATTTTGTATCTATCAATTCAAATTTTCAAACATTTAAAAAACATATAATGTCTATACTACACAAAGATTTTTACCGATAATAAAAATTTTAAGTTATTTTTTTTTTAATTAATTCACTGGTTCCAGACTTATCAAGAATAAATTATAGATAAACATACACATTGAAATTTCTCTTAAGCTGGGTTTACACGATCCAAGTGGACTTGGACCAAGTCAGATTTGACGCTACTTTGATTGTGTAAACAGGCTATCAAAGTGTACTTAGACCAGCAAAGTTGAGTTGGAAAGCCCCCAACTTTTTTAATCAAAGTAGACTTGGATGGGAATAAAAATGGCGCCCACCTGCAAATTATGAGAACGAGCTGTCAAAAATGACGAGTTTGTACTGTTTGTAAAAAACAGAAACAGCTGATTTTGACAGTGTTGTTCAAACTACTTGGATCGTGTAAACCCTGCTTCAAAAGTTGCACAACCACTTGGTCTAAGTGAATTTGATCAAAGTTACTTAGTCCTAGTCCACTTGGATCGTGTAAACCCTGCTTCAAAAGTTGCACAACCACTTGGTCTAAGTGAATTTGATCAAAGTTACTTAGTCCTAGTCCACTTGGATCGTGTAAACCCTGCTTCAAAAGTTGCACAACCACTTGGTCTAAGTGAATTTGATCAAAGTTACTTGGTCCTAGTCCACTTGGATCGTGTAAACCCTGCTTCAAAAGTTGCACAACCACTTGGTCTAAGTGAATTTGATCAAAGTTACTTAGTCCTAGTCCACTTGGATCGTGTAAACCCTGCTTCAAAAGTTGCACAACCACTTGGTCTAAGTGAATTTGATCAAAGTTACTTGGTCCTAGCCACTTGGATCGTGTAAACCCAGCTTTAACAAATACTTATAGATACTAAATAAACCAAGAATTAGCTTTAAAGTTAGCTCAAAGTTTCAGTTTATTACCAAATATTAACAATTTTATTTGTTTTTAAACAGAAATCAATTAAGATTTGTTGAATTCCTTAAGAGTAGGTTCGACAAATCTTGTAAAAAAACAACTAACTTGGGCTTAAAGATAAGATAGCTGAATTATTACTTGAATTATTTATTTTATTTTATCCGACAAATATTCATTTAAGAGTGAATTAATTGTATATACTTGTATGATATGATGCACCCGACAGAATACATTAAAACTTTTTCTGCCTATATAAGTTTATTTTTTAGTTATTTTATTATACAATAGAAAAAAAATATTGTTTAATCACACATTTACTTAACTAACTAAACATTTATATTAATTTGTCCCACGATGAAAAAATATTTAATTTTTTTTTTTTCATGATTTAATAGTAAATAAACTATTTTTTAATGATATTGTCACAAACGAAGTAATTTTTTTAAAAGAAATAAATGGTCTTTATATAATATATTTTATTTATTTTTTTTACCTATGATTATTTACAGATGATAATAATTATAATATAAATGATATCACTGAAGTTAATTTGTTTATTTGGTTGATAAACTCTCCTGGAACAAAAAATAACAAATTTAGTTAAATGTTAGTTATTAAGTTTTTAGAAATTAAGTAGATAAGAGAAAGTTTAATGAAAGTGGGGTAGTAAGAACGACAAATTATCAATGAGAATTCACTTAACCTTTTAACCGCCATTGTTCCATTTATGGAACATGCACTTCAACATTTTTTAAAAATTATTTACTGATTATATTTTGGGAAACTTGACTATTGTAACTGTTTTTATGATCCTTGTTTAACTAGTGGTATTTTTGTTTTTCATATTTGAGGGTTTTAAATATTTTTTAAAATTTTTTAAAAATTAGCAATTTTAAGGATTTTGACCTTCCCGCACATATTATTTTTTATCTAAATATTACGAATATATATTGGGTCCCTAATTTTTTTTGTATATTTAGAGATTATAATAGAACAGTAAAAAAATCATTTTGATAAACAAATATAAACAAGGAACTTCTGAGATCGAAGTGAAAAAGCATGTTCCATAAATGGAACAATGGCGGGTAAGGTAGACACACTGTGAAGCATGGAACATGTATAGTATACTGTTCCTTGGCTTCTCTACCTTTATCTGTTTTATAATAAAATTATATACTACTATATTGATTTGCTGATTTTTATACGTATTAAATAGAATACTTTATACTATTTGTATTTTAAGTATCTTTCTTAATAATCCGGCAGGTAAAATTAGGGAATTAGTTGAAATCTAAGTTGGGAATAGTATAGATTATTTTTGTTTTTTTCACTATAAACTTATTTCACTTTGAATGTATTACAGCAGTACTGTGATCTTTATCTGTGTACTAAATATTGATAGGGCATGCTTCTTAACGGGTTGGTAACATAGGATTATGAAAAGCGGAAGGATGAAGGAATGGGATTACTTACCTGTGGATGGGGATTGACCTAAGCTTGGAATGGGATAAACCCTTTATTTTTAATGAACTATAAATCTTTCGTGGAAAATTGTAAAAACTTATAAATATTTACAGGAAAATAATCTCCTAATAGAAGCCGCTTTCCTTTCAACAAACTGTCCCGCTCAATTTACAGATTCCCCATGAGCTTCTAAACACCTCCCTCCACCTTTTAATCTGGGTGCATAACGGTTCTCTTATTATAGCTTTAAGTGTATGCAAAAAGGAATACTATTAATTTAAGATCTTGAAAACCTATAGTGTTCGGGGATATAAAAAAGAATTTTCACCTTATGGATAATTCCAAACTAAAACAAGGAGACAAATTAGGAAAAATTCAACCATTTTATGACGAGTTGAAAAAACAATTTATGAAATTCGGCATTTTTCATGATCAAGTGTCAATCGACGAATCAATGGTCCCTTACTATGGTCACCATTCATGTAAAATGTTTATTCGCGGTAAACCCATAAGATTCGGGTTCAAGATCTGGATGCTTTGTTCATCAAATGGCTACCCGTATAATATGGAAATATACGACGGTAAGAAAACAGACGCTGCTCCTCAGACTCCACTTGGTACAAGAGTAGTAAACGATCTTCTTGCCGTTATTGAAGAACCTCGCCAAGTAGAAGTTTTCTTTGACAATTTTTTTACATCGTATGATTTATTGCAAGATCTCTGTACCAAAATTTCCAAGGCATCAGGAACAGTAAGAGAAGGGAGAATATCAAAATGCCCTCTCATATCTCAAAGAGAAATGAAAAGGAGAGACCGAGGAAAAATTCGATTATTTGAGTGACGGTTCAGTTTATGTTTGTCGATGGAACGACAATGCTGTAGTGACTATAGCGTCAAATTACGCTTCCCATTTACCAATGAGAACTGCTAAAAGATATTCAAGAGGGAAAAATAAAAGAATTGATGTAGACCAACCTAGCCTTGTTGGAGATTACAATAAAGGAATGGGAGGAGTTGATGTATTAGATCGGATGCTAGGTTCTTATCGCCCGCAACTAAGATCTAAGAAATGGTGGTGGAACTTGTTTGCAAACGGTTTGAATATGGCTGTTGTTGCAGCTCGGCTTCTGCACAAAGAGGTATATAAAAATACTTCAATGGTAGATGATCATTTCTCATTTAGAAGAGAAATAGCTATGGCGGTGCTACGAGTGGCCCCCGGAAGGATGGTCCCAAAATCAGGACAACTTTTTTTTCAACAAAAGTAATGCTTATATGAAATTGTATGAGTTTATCAAACAATTTTCTGTTGGGGGGGGGGGGGATGGTTTAGGGAGATATTTCTTTTTATAGTATGTAATTTTATTAGCATGTTGATAATTACAATTTTTTGTTTATATGAATATATATTTTTTTTAGGGGGGGGGGGGGGGGGGGTGGCTTTATTATGAAAAGAGAGGGGGAGGGAATCTAACTAATAATATATTAAATAATAATATTAAATTAAACAAAATATTTAATTAATTATTGTATTTATGTGGTCTCTTTAAAAATAGTTTTTTTTTTAAATAATGTGTAATTCTTGTAACCCAAGTCCCGCCATTGTTCCATAAATGGAACATAAAAGAAAATGGTGAAAAATTAAATTTTTTGAATTTTTTTTTTTTTGAAATATCATAAGTAAAAAATAAGAAAGCCGAATTGCAAAAAAAATCAACAAAAAAAGCATTATTTTTTAGGGCGGCGTTTAAAGGGTTAAGTCAAGTTCAAGCTTCAGAGCAGGCCTGACAGTTTTAGTCAGTCTGACTGAAGGCCTGCTATCTAAGTGTTAGCCAGGCCTGCTATTTAGGTGTGTGTGTGTGTGTGTTCAGGAGGCCAGATCTTACACACAATCAGGTAAAAAGCCTTCAGTCGGAATGTTTAGTTTAAACTTTCAGGTCTGCTGGATCTTGTGTATGCAGATTTTATCTAGGATAAAGCTTCTGCAGTTAGTTTTATAACTAGGGCAGCATTGTTAACTCGTATAGGTTAAACTGGTATGGCTGCCCCAAATAGTTATAAAGTGTCAAAAGTTATGGACATAGGGTGTTATTTCTCTTCAGGTATTTTTACAATGGAGACTTTTTGAACTAGAGTGGTCTTAGCGAGTGCAGTCTAGGAATGAGTTTAAACAGGACATAGAGTGTGCTAGCAATAACAGCCCCTCACCGTCCTTAGACTATTCAAAGGTTTCCCTAATCCTTCAAAGTAAACACCTTACATACACTCTAGTTAAATTAGTCTTTTTATATTTAGCATGTAGAGCTTATTGTAGCCATATAGTATTTCTGGATACCTTACCAGTCTTTTATAAGAGTAACTAGTAGTAGTAGTAGTAGTAAGGTAAGGATAGAACGAACCACTTGTTCGAACCTAGTAATTAGGCCTTTATTTGGGCCCTTTTTACTAGCCCCGTGGTAGAGTGTTCCAGCCACTTCACACCATCATACCTCTGTACATTGTACCGCCGAAGCGAGTATGATGTGATCATTAGTGAACCATGTAAATCAGAGTGTCACGGCGAAGAATTGAACCCTGACCTCCTGATCCATTGATGGCTGAGCAGACGTGGTTTAACCCACACGGCCACACTAGCTCCCTCTACATAGAGTAACTAAGTACTTCATCTATTCCTTTATTAAAATCTTGTATTAAGAGTTACTAAGAAAATTCTAGTATAATTTTTACGTTTTACTAGATAATTCAACGTAATTTCGTTGTTGAATATGTATCGTTTAAATGCAATACAAAATAAATTGAACTATAGATTGATCAATTACTCGTTTTGGGATTTGTGGTGGTACTACTGAAGTAAAACTTTTGTACTCGTTCAATTGTAGAGGGATTACATTTTGCTAAATTCATGTACAGTATTATAAAAACTTAGTTTTATTTGCACATATTAAAAACACCATTCCCATACTATTAAAAAAAAATTAAAATACCTGATTGGTGGGTACGTCATTAATTTTCCAACCTCCCTGTCCATCGAATTGAAGTATGCTATCATGGAATTTCCTAAAAATAAAACATACAAAATGCATAAACATAACACAACTAACAATGAAACAAAAATAGCAACACACCAATTTTTTATTATTATAATTTGTGTGTTATGTGTTGTGACTTTTGACAGCACAAGAAAATCCGAAAAATTAAGGTGGGGAACCAATGAGAGGTCAGGATTTTGAATTCGAAGGTCGTGCCAACTAGGCTAGGAAGGTGCTCCCACAGGCCTAGTGGCTTTATTTTTTTCCTCATTTAAGATGGCTAATCTGAGCGTCAAAAGTCACAACTCTTAATGCTCATACTGTAAGTGAGTGAAAATAATAAGTACCATAGTGATGGCCTATGTGTTATGGTAAGGAGTGTGATGCCTTCAGTTTTGGCTGCTTCGTACATTTTATTCTCGACGTCGATACTTACTGCACTTGTACACTCGTCTAAAAGTGCATAGGCAGGTCTGAAACACATTAAAAATTCATGTCAACAATTGATCATTGAAGTACATCCATAAAAAGGATTTTAAAAAGTGAAACTTAATGACCCACAGGCCCTTTTTAGAGGGTCCTATGAACTAAATTTATAAAAAAAAAGATATATTGAGATCGACACCTTTTTAACGATTAATATTTAAGGGATGTGTGATGGACCACTTAGGTGTAAAAAAATTATTTAATTGTAATTTTTTACACCTAAGTGGTCCATCACACATCCCTTAAATAAAAAAAAGATTAAAGTTACTTTTTTTTATTCCTCCCATCCTTGAAAATTACAGTAGTCTTACAATTAGAATTAACTTTTGACAGCAGAAGAAAATGCTAGGAGAGCTAACAAGAGCTTGATATTTGACCGAGACATCAAAATTTCGAGGTCTCTAAATCTCAAGTTTTTCATTTATCCCACGATGTCAAAAGTTAATATAATTTTAAGACTACTATAACAGGCTAATAAAAAGTTGACAGTTTGATCAATGGAAGCCGATGTTCTTAAAATTAAATAGGTTAATCATAGAAACTAAGTGATTTTAACGTTGGTCAATAGTTTTTATTCTTACTGTGGCTCAGAGTAAACATGATGTATCAATGTTGTAGATCTAAAAAGGGTTTTTATATTATAAGTTTTTTGTATAATATTATCATAATACGATGGTGTTCCTTATATCCTTATACTAGGTATATTACATCCAGAGTATTCAAAAAACCAACTAACACAACTCAAAACTAAGCCTAAATTTAAACTTAGAAATTAGAGAAACATGCTCTAAAGAACCAGGTTATTTATTTATTTCTTTTTTTAGTACATGAAAAAGAACTAAATTTAGAGCAAAAATTCATTTGGAATTTTTTGTAAAAAGAAACTCAGGATTTTTCCTAATGGCCTATTTTGGTACTCAATTATAGTTCAAGAATTCACATTCCACACAATTTTCATATCATGCTATATTTCAACCCCTTAAGCCTAGTTTGCACGGGTCGAGTATTTTAGTAGAGTAGTTTAGTAATTTAGGTCTCGACTCGTATGGACACTTTGTTACTTACTAAATTTATATACTCGACACTGACTAAATTACTAGGCCGTGGCTACTAATACTAAAATACTCGACCCGTGGAAACTAGGCTTTAGGGTCATTTTCAAGATAAAACACAATTTACACTTCTATTAATTATATAATCTTATCAAAGACAACCAGTAACTTATTAAACTACCTAGCTATATTAGAAGTCTGTTAAAAAATGTATCTAACAATTATGTATTATCCTGATTTATTCATTTAAGTATATACATAAATTAAAAATCATAACTAACTTTTTTACATCAGATTCCAGGCATTTACATCTCTTTATCACTATTTGTAGTAATATTAAAACAAAAACTTACTTGTGGTAGAAGAGTCTGGCTATGGCTATCCTCTGTTTCTCTCCTCCTGAGAGTATGTCCTTCCAGTCTGCAGATGCAGACCATCCTCCTTCCCTGTGTACGAGGAAACCAAGAGAAACGTAGTCCAAACACCTATCTAGATCCTCATCAGTTAGACCTCTTTCCTTCATGTCTTCCACTGTGTCTGGGTAGATCACCTGCTCTCTCAAACTCCCTACTGTCATGTATGGCCTAGACAGAGAGTACAAATAACCATATGAATTCAAATTTTGTTTCAAAATGAAATAATTGAAAATAAAAACACAACTGTTATTTTTCATAATACCCTCAAAATGTATAGGTATTGTCTGATTAATATATTTATTTATAGCTACAAGAAAAAAAAAGTTGTCTATTGCTTCTGAGCTTACTGAAGGTAATGGAAGTGTGATCATTCTGAAGAACAAAAAAAATTGTTATGCCTCCAAATTCAAATATTCTCAGACAGAAATCCGTTTCAAACATCAGGGAACATTTATGATCTCATTTCTGTCTGTTGGTCAACAAATATATGAACCACACCAAATCTTAAAAACTAATTCTCTGATTTTAATGAAATTTGGATGGTAGATCATAATTAGTCCACTGTAGGTCCCACACATTTCACTGTTGGTCCCACATTTTAACTGTCCCCCACCCCAGTGCACACTGCTTTTTCTTCCACATACGAAAAAACTTTCTTTTTTTTTATGAACACCTATATCTTTAAAAGTGTCTACCGATTTAAAAAAAAAAAAAATGGTTGGTTTGTCAAAAGTAGCTGGAACATATTAATTCTCACCATCTCTGCACATTTAATATTGAATAAAGAATAATGTGAGTCAATTTGGTATTAAAATATGTCCCAACAACCACACTTTTCATTCCGATCAATTTTTTAATATTATGATGCAAGGAAGTTATGTGCCACCCTAATTGTCAGACATTTTTTTTTTTTTTTTTTTTTTTTTTTTTTTTTTTTTTTTCTTTTTTTTAATGCATTTGAATCAATCAGGTAAATAATACAGTTATGAAGAATAAAGAAAGAATTCTCTCCACTAAATTAGTGGTTCTCTTCAGAGTTAGTGAGACAAATCGAAATGCAAAATAAGATAAAAAAAAAGAAAGAGGTTGAAATCTGACGTCTTTCTTTATTATTAATAAAGTAACTTCACCTCTCATCTAGAAAAACAATATAGGAATGAGTGACGGCTAATGTTGAGATTTGGTCTAAAAATCTGCTTTGAATTGCATACATAAAGAAATTTCAAGTATGTAATTGAGTTATGAGAAGAGAGTATCTGTATGTTTAATATTCAAACAAGGATAAGAATCACTCTTACCACATCTCTGTTTAATTTGACATTCTAAATTTTATAAAGAGGAAGATGACTTTTGGCATAATGATCTCACCCCTACGGTGAAATATTGACAGAGAGTAATCCTTTTCTTTTCAACTTGGGTTTAAGGCAGTAAAGTTTATAGGAATCTTTCTTCTCTCAACCAATTCTTGGATCAAGTAAATAGTAATTAAATTTTAGCGATGAAGTTTATGATTTAAATACATAAAACGTATCAAATTAATAGAAAAGTTACCTTTGTGGTATGTAGAACATAGATGCATTTTTGGGCCTTTGGAGAGTACCGGAATATAGAGGCCATAAACCACAAATAATTCTAAACATGGATGATTTGCCACAGCCGTTGGGTCCGGTGATAAGGAGATGGTGACCAGGCCTGATATTTACAGTAAGGCTTCGTACCACCACATCACCTAATACAAGAAAAAACATCAAATTACAGTACACATTAACCATAGTAATAAATAATAAAACATGTTACATGAAGCATTCCTAAGTGAATAAGCTAACAATACATAGGTACTATATCAATTGAAAAATGCATCTAAACAATAACATTTAAGATACATTTTAAATGTATGGAATTTATATGTTTAAGATGTTAATAGAACAAGACATATAAATAAATAAATAAAGCAATTACCTGTAGGTGTAACAATAGGAACTTCAGATAGTCTAATACTTCCATCACTGCTGTCTAAAACTGTACCTGAAAAAAAAACAAAAACAAAAAAACATTAAAATAAACAGACAACTAAAAAATGAATAATATATTAAACATTAGTACTAAGGATCAGTTTGGAGATTCAGGAGCTAAATGAGCATTTTGCATACCACAAACAATTCTCCGGGTTAGATTCCCAATTCTAAGCAAAAAATGCTCCACAATATTATTTGTGTAGATGCTGTACATGAATTACGCCTTAAACCTATTGATAGAATTACAGATGTGTAAAATGGCTCATCTGTGTCTCTTGTAAAAACACATCACTGTTAATTATGAGGTAATATTGGTTCGGATCTAGAAGCTCTAAAGGTATTCTCAATTCTTAAATAGTAATGTTAAAGAGACAAATTGTTGTTCGAGGGAAAATATCTCCTATGTGCCAATTTTAGTGAAAATGAGGTTTTGGGTAATTCTTATCAAATGTCCCCCTCTTTTAGATGGTAAAATCTCCAACGTGATAAATATGACCAATAAATTTAAATATGAATTTAAAAAAATATTTCTAATACCTCATATGATGAGGACTCATCAACATCGAAACTTTCTTTTGGTTCTCTTTTAAAATTTTAATTTTTAAACATAAGAGACATTATCCCACTCGAGCGACAAAATATTTTATTCAATTCTAGAGCTTAGTTTATGTTGCTTCTCAAATTTTTTATTTTATTAAGAATAAAAAATAAATTATGGAAGAAAACTTAAATAAATGAATATTTTAAACTTTCCTCATTTTTAAATATTTAACGGAAGAGAATATGTGGAGATTTAAACAAATAATTATTCAGGAGGTAACGAGATATTTGCCAGACTTAATTAAAATACATTTTAATATTTATAAGAGGAAGTTTTTAAAAAAACTAAAATTCTTTAAATATTGAACAACCTCTTGTTTCATAAGGCAGCAAGAGATTCTAAATATCTTGTTTCACATGGAGAAATAGGATTTGATATGAGTTATCTCTTGATTCAATTGGAAACAAAATAGAGAGAAAGAAGGAACCATTTTTTATTTATAATATAGGTGTTTACATGTATAAATGTGTAATAAGACTCTCTCTAATTCATTACTCACATTACTACCATCCAATTGGATTATTGCTCATAACTTGATTGTTCTGACTAAATTTTAGTGAAACTCATTTAAGGTGATTAAAATTTAAACAAGTAAGGTGCGCTTCATGTTCGTGGATAATCGCT
Source organism: Gerris lacustris (assembly GCA_951217055.1). NCBI lineage: Eukaryota > Metazoa > Arthropoda > Insecta > Hemiptera > Gerridae > Gerris > Gerris lacustris. The sequence goes on along the minus strand of OX578279.1, from coordinate 18,054,225 downwards.
GGTTTCTTTACGATTAAGTTAAAATTATTAAGTGTAAAATTTTAGTAGTTGCACATTCTTTTTCAACAGTTGTCACACATGCCGAGATGTACCTGTGTGCCAAATTTCATGTTCCTAGCTATAGTAGTTTATGAATTAAAAAATGCCATCAGATAGACAGACAGACAGAAGAGTTATACAAGGTTTCTTTCCATACTTCGTACAGAAACCTAAAACTAAAATTAAATGCAGAGAACATTTTTATCTATCATTTCAAAGTTAAATTTGTGACTTAAATTCCCTTATTTGAAATGAACGATCAAAACCATTTTTTTTTTTTTTTTTTTTTGTAATAGAGATCAGTGTTGTCTACTTTATTGTACACCAATGATGAATAAAGACCAGTTAAAGACAGTTATTAAATTGTAAGGGATGATGTCTAAGTGGAAGCTTTGATACAGTCTGGAAAATTCAGAAAGTTTAAAAAAGTTATAGTTTGAGGGTGAATTTTTCATATGGTCTCATCTAGTCTCTTGGTTTAATAGTTAGAGTGCGGGACTGCCACCAAGGAGAATTAGGTTAAAATCCTGTTAATTAAATCCCTGGGATATTAATTAATTAATTAATAGAGTGTTGTCACAACTGTTTCTAATTTTAAATATTTACATTTTGAACATCCACAATATGTCCTAAAACTTTCCCTACCTATGCTTAATTAACCTAGATAAGCTAAGTGTTAGAAGGGTAGACATGATGTATTAAAAGATAAGTGACTGGACCAGGACATCCTATGGACATAGTCGTGATAATAGGGAATATCATCTTTAATGTCCGCAAAACTTTATAAACAACTTGAATTCCAGTTAACACCACTTACCGATGGGATGTGTGAATTGTGAGTTATTTGGTAAAGCCCTTTCACATCTTCCCTGAGCGACCTCATTGAATACTTGGAACATCCTACCAACCCTCTGAGTATAGCCGGCTAGTTCAACTATCTCCTTGTACGATGACATAAGTCTCTCTACTGCATCGGCTGCACTTAGTAGCAAGTTACGTGTAGTCGTGAAGTACTGTGTTCTGTCACTTACTCCTTTCTCTTGACCTGTAAGAACAAGTAAAGTATTTTAAGTTTTAAAATAAATGTATATAATATTGTATTGAAAAAAGAATGCAATAAGAAACTGCCAGTTCCACAAGCCTAAAACTCGATATGCAATGCTTAAAAACATTGCGGGTTCAGCAGTGTTCCAGATATGGTTTAAAATCAAACTGCTACAATTATTACATCTGAAGAAAATATTATAATTATGTGCATTCGTCATATCAAATTATCATTAATTTTATGTAAAAAAGGTAATGAATTAAGAGAGGAAAAAATCAAAATAACACTTTATCAGTGCAATACTGATAACATTATTTGCACACACATTTTCATTATTTGCTGAGGAAACAATGTGTAATGAGTAATGAATCTTACTTAGAAAGGATTAAAAATATACATTTTACATTCCAATAGAGAGAAAATATTATAATGTAAAAGAGAAATGCATTTAGAAATGATTATCTAACTGCAATGTAACGGTGAAATCAAGAGTCAATACACGTGACATCAATTTATTCTTGCCAAGAGGTCAAGCATGCTTCGACTATGTCAACAAAATTATTCAATTTCATAGTAAATAATGAGTAACATATCAAATAAAAAGAATTTTGTTCCTTATGCATAAATCCTTTTTTAAGCCTGGGAGTGTTGTAGAGTATCAATATCAAATTGCTTTCTATTAGTGTTGCCAGTATTTAATAATTAGTAATTAAGAAATTTAGGGCTTCTGATAGACAATAATGGTACTGTAGTACTGTAGATTTTTTTCTGACATTTCCTGAGTTAAAAATCCCTGCTATTTAACAAACTAGGGAGGTTTGAAAAATATTTGACAAGTAAGAATTTTTTACACATACAAGTATACTTATTTTTCTACATTGTTGGGGGGGGGGGGGACATATTTCTAAATAACAAAAAAAAAAAAAAAATATATATATAAATAAAAAAAAAAAAAAATGGAAAAAGAAGATAATTGCAATGAAGAAAACTGTTTGCAAGAAGTTGAAAATTACAAATTCGTAACATGTTCTAGAACTGAAGGATTGTATAAAGCCATATCTTGTATCTGTAACATTTTCTAAAACTGGAGGATTTTAGCAAGCCATATCTGTAACATTTTCTAGAACTGGAGGATTGTAGCAAGCCATATCTTTAACATTTCCTAGAACTGGAGGATTGCAGCAAGCCAAATCTGTAACATGTTCTACAACTGGAGGATTGTAGCAAGCCATATCTGTAAAATGTTCTAGAACTAGAGGAGTGAAGCAAGCCATATCTGTAAAATGTTCTAGAACTAGAGGATTGAAGCAAGCCATATCTCGCTAACCAGCAAGCATTGTTTGAAAGACAAGCTAGGCATTATTATAAATAAGTTTTAAATGGTATGAATAAATCAACTTTTCACCTTGTATCCAGATACATGTGGTCAACATTGTTGCATTTTTAAACCAAATCAACAAATTAATTGTAAAAGTGGAAATGGATCTACAAATTGCTGCTGGATTGAAATAGAAAACGCAGATAGAGGCAACCAGCAACAAATGGTAAGATATCATGTCACTTAACATTTTAAAAATATTAATGTGCTGCTGTCAATTTGTAATCAGTGAAAAATACATGTTAACATCTGTGTTGCCAGGGATTGTTGGCTGGCCTTTACTAGGCTTTACGTTTAAGATTATAGTAGATCCCATAATAGGGTTACCACCTGTTGATGAACAACCCTGTTCAAGGTACATCCTGATAAGGAAGGGGTTCACAGTTCCTATTGACTGCAACTAGGCACAACATGGTTGTTACTGTTGCTGACCAAGCAGGCTTGATTATGAATTTTTATCAATTTTGCCTGAATTCAAAACCTGACATCATTGATTTTTAAAAGATAACACTAATCACTGCACCATATGGGGGACATGCCCATGTGCAGTAATAGTATTTTGACAGATAGATACGACTTATGTGTTACCTTATTTCACGTAAATTATTGATGAGTGAATGTTTACCTAATTTAGAGGTAAGTATGGGTAGGGATACCATAACCATGCCAGTCCCACTCCAGACATACTTCATGAGGAACTGTTCCAGAACAATGTACCAGAGCCTCTGACAAAGTATCCTGTTCTTATGCTCCACAAGAGACCTGTATGATTTACGCAGTTGTCCTAGCTCAACCTGAAATCAAATAAATAATAAACTATGAATTAAAATATTAAGATTTGAAAAATGGATAAAACAAAATAAATATTCCTCATTGTGTTCACTAGAAATCATGGAGTTTCGTTTGTATTATTATTAAGAATAAATAACAATTTAAAGAAACGTTGGATTAATAAAATAACAGAATATACCCTAATATCATAGAGTGTTTAAAGAAAATTGATTCCCCATTGAAAATAACATTGATATTTTGTAAAGCCGCTTCCAGACTCTATAAAGCCATCCAGTGCTGAGTATAAAAGAATTAATTAAAGGATGATGACAATGAAGACCTTAGAGTTTATTCATTATGACGTCCTACTGTCCTACGATATAAAGGCACTTATTTAGACCTGCCCTTATAAAAAAAAAAAACTGAAGGGAGTAACAATCTAAAGAAGGTGTACGAAATGTTCTTCTTTTTTTATACTGTTAGTTGACAATCTAAAGAAGGTGTATGGAATGTTCTTCTTTAAACTGTTACTCCCCTTATAAAAACAAAAGTGTGATATTCCTTTGTCCTTAAAGTACATTGGACTAAACATCCCTTTGACTTGGTAAAGCTATTAAGACAAAGGAATGTATAAATAATTAATCCATTTATATTCTAACAAAACTAAGGGGAGTAACAATCAAAAGAAGCATCTTTTGAAAAGGTGAAGAGTTTAGTTTATGTTAATAATGTACACTTTAACTATTAACTTCAAATTATTTAAATCTAAATCAAATAACAATGCCAATGTAACTCTACATTTCATATTCTGCTTTGATGATATAGCCCAGTTAATAAAGGTTTTTACCTGCAACTAATTAGGGGAAATCTGGATTTTTTCCTGATGATAGACCATGATAAGAGGTACATTCTCTCAAAAGTCCCCACTTCTCCCCCTTGTGCTTCCCCCCCCCCCCCTACCCCATCTTAAACTTCAATATTTACTTATTTTTCACTTTTTACGCAAAACGGTTTATTTTTTGAAGAGAAGTGTTATTAACCAAAAGGGTCCTATGCATGTTTGAAGTGAGACATACCGTTTTCGAGATATTATTGATTAAAATTCCAATTTTTTATTTTTGCGAATCAAGATATGTTAAAAACAACACTTCTGATTTTAATGAAATTTGGATGGTAGGCCATACTTAGCCTATTGTTGATCCTATATAAATTTCAACCTTCTGTGCCTATTATTTTATCTTGCACATTCGCACATCTTGGTTCGAAAAAATAAAAAATTGGAATTTTTATCAACAATATCTCGAAAACGGTATGTCTCACTTCAAACATGCATAGGACCTTTTTTGTGCAAAATTATGTGAGAAATATTTTTGTTAATAACACTTCTCTTCAAAAAATAAACAGTTTTGCGTGAAAAGTGAAAAATAAGTAAATTTTGAACTTTAAGAGGGGGTAGGGGGGGAAGCACAAGGGGGAGAAGTGGGGACTTTTGAGAGAATGTACCTCTTATCATGGTCTATCATTAGGAAAAAATCCATATTTCCCCTAATTAGTTGCGGGTACAGCCTGTTTTTGGCCTTTATTGACTGAGCTAATATCCTTGTTATTAATAGTAGGTATGAGTAGTTATGATAACTTGTTATATATATAAGGTGGCGGAGATAAACTAAACAGAGACTGAGATCTGTTTAGGAAAATTTAATTTTTATATAAAAATAAGAAATAATAAGAATAATGAATTTGTTATAAAATTAATTTAATTTTATATTTGTAATAAGTTATAAAATTTCACAAGACGATTCTTTTGAATCCTTCATTTTGAATGCAATTAATGCTCCTATGTGAATTACAATAATTTCAAACTAATTATTATTAAATATTATACATTTTTCAATGGTATTCTAAAGCAGATGTAATTGGATAGACAATTAGGCAGTTTATTCTTAAAACAATCCTTTTTTAGATGCTTAATTGTGTAATATAAGTTTGTCGAGCACAAATTTATAGAGTCAAGGCTCACTAGATTAAAACAAAAGGTTAAAGATTCATATAAAGATATTATACGGAATTATCAAGAAGGCTCCAAGTTATTTAATAAACAAGGACTAAACGAAGATTTAAGATACGTGCTTAGATTAGCAGATCTCGAACATTGCTTCAAAAGTGTATAAAATATATTTATTTTTAAATTTAGTAACAAAATATGGCCCACTTTGCAGAGATCAACATCTAGTGACATTCTTAATTCTGAATACACAATGAAGAGAAAATACTACGTTTTAGAACTATGATGTTAAACACTTTTCCATAAAGCATATAAATCTTTGTATTTTACCTCGTGTTCGGTGTTCGTGTATAATAAAAGCGTTTACTAGCATAGAATATTTTATCGAAGTTTCAAGACGATACATAAATATCTGTCACTGCGGCAGATTGTAATACCAAAGCAGCTCTCGGCCCTCGAACGCCTTTTATGAGGCGAAATAAGACAACGTTTTTAGAAAGCCCAAAAAACCGCGCTCCAGGACAGAGAAATAAAAAGAAATAACGTTTCATAGTCGGCTTTTAAAATGAACCCAGTTTTGCCACTTTATTATTTTTAGTCCATTTTCGGCCATTTTTATGGGCTGTACCCACAAAAATTGCCGAAAATAGATAAGTAAAAGAATAAAAAGTGGCCGAACATGGCATATTTTAAGAGGTACAAAGAGATTACGAATCAAGAAATATTATTTTGTTTTCAGCCCTGGTATATATTTAGAGACAATTTTTTTTAATCGGGAGACATTTTTTTAAAGCCCTAAAAAAAGGCGTTCCGGGCCAAGAACTAAGAATCCGATTTTCCCTCAAAATGAGCCATTGTTCGCCACTTGTTATGATTTTTTCCATATTCGGCAATTTTTACTTTCATTGGCTTATATATGTGATAAGTGATGAATGATGAACCATGGCTCAGATTTTGTCGGGCTAGAAAAGCTGAGATAGCCAATAAAAGAAACGTCCAAAAAAATGGCAAAAAAAAAGTTTTGCCAACTTAACTATTTCCATTATAGTATAGGGAATGTATATGTATAGTATAGGCATAGGTAATTTATTCAAACCCTAATAAATTTCTAAATTTTAAAACATAAGTTTTATGTAATGGTATAATGCCCGGTACTTCTTTAGATTGTAACTCCTCTAGGTTTTTTTTTAGAACATAAATGACTTTGACTAAATAAATATTAAGACAAAGGGATGTCCAATTTACTTTGGGACAAAGGAATATCACACTTCTGTTTTTATGAGGGGAGTAACAGTCAAAAGAAGAACCTTCTTTAGACTGTTACTCCCCTGTGCTATTTTTTATAAGGGGAGTGGGGAGTAACAGTCTAATGTGAAGAAGTGCCTAATGCCCTATGCCCACCACGTGTAGGACCACCCCGAAAATGAGCAGTAAACCTCGGCCGCGTTCTTTTACAAACGCAAGATATGATGTTATTCGATTTTGTTTTATTTTTAATACATTTGCAATTTTTTTTTGACAAAGTACAGAAAATGAGATTTTTCAACACATTTTATTATTATTTATCTAATATTGTCATGGTGGAATTACATTTATCTACGATTGATACGAAATATAAACATTACATCTCTGTTTAGATGCGTAGAAAGTGATTATTTACGTACTTGTATTCATTGCGCATGCGCGTCTCATAGTTCTGAAGAATTCCTCTTCTTTACCACGCTAGCGCGGTAAAGAAGAGGAATTCTTCAGCTTTACGCAAGATTAGCGAGTTTGTTTACATTTAACAAAACTAATTTGCTATTATTTTATTAAAGTAACTGTTTATATCGAGTTTTAAGTGAAAAACAATGAGTGAATAAGTTACTTTGACGAAAATGTGGAGAATAATACTCCTCCAGAAATAATTAATTCGGCAAAAAATACAATTCAAGATTAATGCCATCTTTATCAAGAGAAGAGATGCGAACTTACATACAGCAAGTTTATTTTTTTTCTGTATTTATTATTTAAATCTAACAATCGTAGATAAAGTACGGTATGCAACTACCGTACTACTATTGCCGTACTACCACCACACTACTATTGCTCGTGTGGTTTTACTACCCTCGCTGTCGCTCGGGTGCAAACTCCACACTCGCATGCAAAATGCTACTTTCCACACTCGACGCGTAATGTACTATTATTAAATTCATTAGTTTCCCGTTTCCGCTTATTACACGGTCCTACTGATAACAAAAGGTCAGTTCGACGTTCAACGCCTCTTATCACCTGGCGCCCGAGGCAGGCTGTCTCCCCTCTAAATACAACCCTAGTAGTAAAGAAAGAGATTTTAAAAAGGAATGAGAGGCAATAGCGGGCCAACAACGGTGGGAATTTTAGCCTCAAAAACAATAAGCTATCTATAATTCTTTAATGTTAACTAATTAGAGGGGAAAAGCCGGTGGATGCTGTTAAAATATTAAGATTTAATCAATACGTGTTTAAAATAGGGATGCAGACACCTACATACGAAATTCTTTCACGCAGAGTTAAATTCCAATATAAATATTTTACTTTAATTTCGCAGAGAAAGAAATGCTTCTGGTTAATTTTCAAGAGTATTCCGCACATAAAACATTTATACAAAAGCCGAACAGAATCACCAATCTACTCGCCTAAAAATAGGACAAAGAGCAGTAAACATTCTGAAAATATAAAAAACTTTATCTGAGAGAGACAATAATGTTACCATGATGCAAACATAACAGAACCAGACAAACACAAAACTATCTCAACTTGCACTTGTTTATCTTTATGCTAGTTTAACAACTGAGTGAACGAGATAAGATTCAGACTCTGGTCTGGGTCTGAGATTTACACAACAGATATCTTGTGTTTTGTTTTACAGTTTGCCTTCCATTTAGCGGTTTTAACCACAAGACAAATAATAAACAAGAGCGGGGATTCCTAGTGTGTAGTGTGTCAGCCAACCAATATATAAAAGTTATCAAACATATGCCTACTCAATGGAAATAAAAATTGTCATATTGTATACATTTTTTAAAAGTATCAAAGTCTCTTTTTTTATATTTATCCACCTGCAATAGGTATAGGTATAACATAGTAAGTAGATTAGAAAATTAATAAAAGGCAAAACACTGGGCTTGCGGGGGAATTTTAGTAAAAAAAAACAATGTTATCTATAGTTAAATTAGTGAATAGGAATAGATGATAACAGAGAATTGATAACATACGGTGGCTGGAAGTTGTTTTCAACCAGCAACTGTGGGAGATTAGCGATCATCGGGAAATTGTCGAGCACAGAATTAATATATTGGCCAGATAAAAAAAAAGAATATCCAAACAAGCCCTGGATTGGGAACCCTCAGGGCGCGAGGTGACCTGCAGGAAAATTAAAATTGGGAAAGACCAGGAGAGAAGCCAAGGTGTTGCTAAGGAGAAGCACAATCAGAGTAAGATAACGAAGCTTCAAAGAGGTTATGCTCATGCTCCTCCATGGTGTTGCAGGAAATAAACCAAGCAATTCATAATAACATAATTAGGTCAAATTTAAAACTGTCCGATTTACATTAGATTGTTATTTTTAATATGCTAAATTAAATTATATCCTTGACGAAGACTAAAGATCTTCAGTGAGCAGAATAATAGTTAAATGACAAAGGTTTCCACTACAGCCGGGTTGAATGGAAGACAGTTGCTGATAAGGTGTGTCATCCTCTTGTAAGCACGAACATAAAAGGCTTTTAGCCGCAGATCCAAGTAGGTGTTGTAAATGTCGATTTAGACGACAACTACTACGTTTCCATGAGTTTTCAAAACGATTTTGAAAACTGATTTGGCTTCCATAAGGAGTTTTCAGAACTATATACTCCCAGAATAGTTATAAGGTTTGTTTCAACTTTCCAACCCCCTTATTTGTACCGTCCTTTGTATCGTCCCGCGAATCGTCCGGGAATCGTTTATAGGTTTTATACGCATATGCTCCACTCACAATGTACTATAATAAAATCATGTCAGGTTGGAACGGGTTTAGGACTATAATTCGCACCGAATTAAAAACATTCAAGGATACCTAACAGTCTAACAGGAACCTCTATTGACATGTGTGACGATTGACACGACTGCGCATGTCATATAAACCAGTACTTGGTACTGTCAGGAGATCGTTTGGACCGTACAGTAAACGGTTCGCAAACGATCTCTGCAAAGGTTGAAACAGTTTGGAGGACGTATGGAACATAGTCACAAGTCGGGTTGGAACGGCTTTTATCCATTGCGCATGCCCGTGACGAACCCGCGGACGATACACTCCTTGGTTGGGACAAACCTATAGTTAAGTCAGGTTGTCGTATCTCTGCTCAGCATGCCTACTGCGCATGTCTCAATTCTGTTTTTAATTCAATACCCGTTTCCATGCAATTTTTTTCAAAGTGCGTTTAGAGGGTTCAATTTAATTGCTCTATGAGATTGAAAGACGCACATTCAATGTTATGGAACGCTTTTGCAATGTTTAGACGAAGCAATCAAATTGAATCTATCAAGGTTATCAAAACCTTGCAAAAACCATAAACATAACCCAGCTGAAATCTTCCATTCTATAAGCTGTTTACTCGATTCATTTTGATGTTTCCATAGAGCCATTCATATGAGATTGAACTTATTTTCCATTGGCAATAGCAATAAGCAATTTCATTAAATTGGTGTTTATATGTTTCAATTTCATTGATTCAGACGTCTTTCAATCTCATGAAGCAATGAAATTTAACCGTCTAAACTCTAAACGAACCTTCAATGCAAAACCAAAAATTTGCTGTAGTGACCTTGAAATCAAAACGTTTTGAAATCACCGTTTCTATGGGGGTTTTGAATTCCAAAACAGTTTTGGAAACCCATGAAAACGTAGGATAATATCCTGTAATAATATGTAGTTGCATTCGTAAGTCGCTTCATGTGTCAGTAACTTAGTTAATGGTCTTGAAGTTGAGTTTCCCTTATTTCCGCTCCTCATATAAGAGACTGATATGTGAATAAAATCAGAGTCGGTGATAGCAGGTTATTAACATTGCTAACTACAAACTAATGATTAATTAAGATGTAATCAGAAAAAAATTGTTAATTAAGAAAAGTAAAAGTTAATTCGAACACATGATTTCGAAAATAATACTTTAATTCATTTCTTTACATTAACAAAGAGAAGAGATCAATTGAACCGATAAGTGAATAGTGAATTACAAAATGAATGATTTTAGAAAAAAAAAAAAATCTATAGATATTGACCAATAAACTCGTACAACAATAAAAAGTAGGTGAGGTTGAACGACCCTACTAGATCAGCTTCTCTTGTCTGTCATCTGCAATCTTAGGGTGTTATTCACGGAGTAAATAATAAAAACACTTTAACAGCTGTAGAATAAAAAAAAGGGGACTCGTTACCATGGAGATATTACGTAGTTTTATCTCGGGTAAGAGTACATTGCCAGCTGAGTGAGTCAGTAATAAAACGACAGAAAGAGAAAAGAAGTATTTATCTAGCGGGGGTCCCTTGACTCCGGAAACTTCACAAAAGGATAAGAAGCAATAAAAAGGATGATGTAACAACGTCAATAGACCCAGACTGTTAGACTCCAACGAAAGGAAAAGGAATCTCTAGTTCGTACTGTACATAGAGGTCTTCCAGTCAATCACAAGCTGAACTCACGGCTGTCCCATCTCAGCTACAACGACTTTACAACTGCGAAAGGAGAAAGGTGAAAGTGTAAACACATTGGGTTGGGTGCTTTAAAAACTAAGTTTTTCTTTTCGCTAACTTTTTACTATTCTTTTAAAGGTCACGAACATTTAAAAGAAAAAAAAAAAAAAAAAAAAAAAAAAAAACAATAAGGAAGTGAACATTGTTAATTTTCTTCTTTTTTTCATTTGCAATAAATCTACTCAAACAATAATTATAAAATATTTTCATCAGCTAATAAAGTTAACAATGATTACAATTATAATTAAAAATTATTACAAATCATAAGTTATTAATGATGGCCATTTTAATTATTAAAATAATAAGATAAAGAAAATAAACAATTACAGATGTTACTAAAGAATAATAATTTCAAATAATTTAATAATACAAAATCTGATAGTCATAAAAGGTACAGAAGAGAACAAATAGAGCCCAATTAAAATGATATCAGAATTGATTAAGACTATTGAAGTATATATTACTTATTTTTTTGAAAACTTTCGTAATGCTCCGCAAAATTTGAAAAAAAAAACATATTAAATAAGGTCTGAAAAATACAACGATAATGAAGATATAAGTAGCTCTAGGGCTAGAAAGTCCAAAATGTTGACATTCTCAAAATCATCTTCTATAAAACGCTGTTATATGAAACATATGGAACTTCTTTAGATTTTTACTCCCCTTATAAAGAAAACAGAGGGGAGTAACAATCTAAAGAAGGAGTCCGAAATGTTCTTCTTTAGACTGTTACTTCCCTTATAAAAACAAGTGTGATATTCCTTTGACCCGAAGTACATTGGACTAAACATCCCTTTGTCTTAATAGTTATTTAGTCAGTAATTTATATTCTAAAAAAACATAGGAGAGTAACAATCTAAATAAGTACCAAACATATTACAACCGGGGGGGGGGGGGGGGGGGGGGACATTCGTATTAAGGATTTCTTTTCTAAAATACCCAAATTATTTTTTTATATATTTTTTGTAAAATTAAAAAAAGCTAGAATATTTTTGCAAATGACTTAGATGTAACTTCGGCGTTAGCGAAAAAAAATACTTATATAACTTTGACTTAAAAATATTGATTTTTGCGCCATAGCAAAAATCGAGGACCTTTAGGCCTTGGGTATATGATACGAGGGGTGAGCGGTAAGCGGCACTGGCTATGATAAGAAGCGAAATTCATAGGATTAGGATGGGCGGTATTTTCCAGCCATGCTAACTTAACGAGAGTTTCTAATCAATCCTAAAAAATAATCAACCCTAAAAAATAATCATCCCTAAAAAACAAGGGGTTGAAGTTTAAGGGATTGACATTTTCCAATGGAAATGCTGTCATGTTAAATGAGATAAGGCGTCCTGAGTAAATATATATATATTAGTTTTTTCATTTTAAATCTGAAAAAATCATAGTTATTCCTGGTTAAATAAAAGCGGACCAAGAATAACTAAGGATAAAGGATAAAACGAAAGATAGCTTAGAATAGACGTCCCTTGAAGTGCTCTCGACTTCTTGTCTTATATTCTTTTAGCCCTCCTGAATACATAAAAACTAGGTACTGCTGATAAATTATGTATTCTTATTTATTATTTTTGGCTTTTACAGCTCACGTCAAGAGTCTAATAAAAATTTATAGTCAAATAAAAAGTTTGAATTGGCTGTCCGTATTAATGGGGAAAATTTCTCCCCAGAAGATTTCCGATAATCTAAAGTTAATAATGATGATAATATATTGACAGAAGCGGAAAAGCGCAGCCACAATATATAAACAAAATATGGTAATATAAATAAAAGTATTCAAACAAATTACGCGCGAATAAGTAGCAGAAAAATGGTTCATTGAATTGTTTATATGAGCTTCAAACAGAGGTTCAAGTGAATTGATTGCATTGTTTTCAAATAGAAATTGTATGCGGACATATTATTTAGCCTCTAGCATCCTAGTATTTGTAGAATATACAACGCAAAAATGAATTTCCCATTAACTTACTTTATTTTTCAAATCTGAATGCATCTTAAGCAGCCCCTACACGGTCAAGCCGCTTGATCAAAACATCGCGTCAAGCAATGGTGTCAAGCATGATTGATAGTCTAGGATTACCCGTTTGATGCTTGAGTCAAGCCTTGACGGAGATTGATGGAAAGTTTGAATGAGTCAAACGGCTTGACGGAGATTGATGGAAAGTTTGAATGAGTCAAGCCTTGACGGAGATTGATGGAAAGTTTGAATGACTCAAGCGGCTTGATGGAATCCTTGATAGTCTAGAACAATTTTGATCAAGCATTCCATCAATCACCTGCTCGACACCCCAAATCCTGATTCGAAACCATGGTATCTACACAATACTGATTCACTACAGTCCAGGAGGAGCAGTTCACTAGTCGAAAACTCCGCTACAAATGAGTGTTGATGAAAAGATTCATGGTATGCTTGATACGCCCAAAGGCAGCTTAAAGGTCGTGTCAATCAGCTTGACGCGATGTTTTGATCAAGCGGCTTGACCGGTTAGGGGCTGCTTTACTTAGTAGATACATGGGAGCGTCTATGGAGGTCATCTTAATGAATAATATAAATTGTCTCTTTCACGTAAACTGGCTAATTTGTTTATTCTAAATTACAAAGTAGCTTTCAGCCTTCATAAGGCCATCATCAGTGCCGGAATGTGGAAGAAGTAGAGTTACATTATATAAATGAAAAGAATGAAGTAGACTAAACTCATTCATTCTTTTCATTTATATAATGTAACTACTTCTTTCATATTCCGGCACTGATGATGGCCTTATAAAGGCTGAAAGCTGCTTTGTAATTTAAAATAAACAAATTAGCCAGTTTACGTGAAAGAGACAATTTATAGTTTTCATGCATCTTACTTAAATACATTGGCAATCATATAAATTATAACCAATCATAGTTACATAAATTATAGAACAAAAATATACATACTTTTATTCTTATTTCTATTCATTTTAATTATTGAATATTAGATAATCAATAAGAAATTAAATGGTAAATGGTAAGAATTCGCTGTGAGATGTAACTGTGTTTCAAATGTAAAATCGACGATAAATACAATATTATTGGCAATAAATACTTCTCTGGCACACCACGCGGATGATGCAGACCAATAGTAAATAGGACTAGACAATGCACGTAATAAGAGTCAAAGGTTAGGGAGAGAATTGTTTGGAAAGTTAGATTGCTTACCTTGTGTCCACCGTAGAAAGCTATTTCCTCAGCATTAGCAATAAGTCTGGAGTGTACAGCTCTGAGGTAAGCTGACCTCTCAGCTTCTACTGTTACAAGGGCTCCAAACTTTGGACTGAGCGCCCTCAACACTTCTCCAGTAAGTAATATAACCACAGTAGCTAGCAGAGGACCTGAAACACATAGAATCAAGTCTTAATAAAGTTACTTAAGTACTTTAAGGATGAAACAAATAAATTGCTCTCATTAGCCAAGAAGCCAAACCGGTTTCTGTTTTGAAGACAAGTCAAAAATTTCACGAAATAAATATTCCTGTTTTTAAAACAAGAAGTTGTTTACAAAATACAGCAGGTTTTAAAAGTACCACAACACCAAAACTTCTCAGATAGACGGTTTCATTCAGTCATTTATTAATGAATCGTTATTATAATATTAAAAACTAACACGAATAACTGAAGCTTTGATAATGGTTTCGGAAATATTGCTTAAAAAAAGCAGTATGTTTTCATAATACAGTACAGATCTGATAACAACCTCACACGGACCATTAAATATCTATACACATGAGCTTTTCTTCCCATGTCATAAGAAAGTCGTTTAGTTTAACGATGTAGATCTATACAAGGATAATAAAACGAATTAACATGACATATGTATATGTATAAGATAAGAAGGTTGGGTAATTCTAAAATCGACTAACAACTTGATGGGACACCTAAAATCTTCTTTGATAACTTTTATTTTCTCTAGTAAGACTACTGCACATCTCTTATCAGTAGATAAGCATTATAAGCTTTTATCTAAAAACATCAAACTAAACATAAACAAGAAATTGAAGAAGAATGTTCTAGATCAATTTTTCCTGAACAACTACAATTTCCAGAAAAGCAAAAGAATAACACTAAAATGTGTATACATACTCAGAAAACTAATTCTAAGAGGTTAATTACAAAACAATAAGTTGCGTTCATATATAGCCTACCTACACGAACAAAAATTTGTCCACACCAACAAGAAAATTTGTACAAAAATCTGTTCGCAAATATTTGTTCAAACCATTTAAACAAACGTTTGCGTGTTTTTTATTTGCCATAGTGGGTGGAAAACATGTTTTAAGCAGAGGAACATTCTCAATCACAAAAGAGTGTAGACGTGTTTATGAATAAATGATTTGTTTTATTTCGTTTTTTGTAGTGCGATTAAATTGTTTAATAATTTCAAGATAAAAAGAACTTTTTATATACTACGTTTTTAAATTTTCTGTTGAATCGTATGAAATGTTGATAATATAAGTGTTATATAATATATAATGATAGTGAAAAAAAATAGTTCCGAATTTATTTACTTCACATAAATGACAACCATCCAGAGAGCTGATCATAAACCTATAAAAGGATAAATCTTTGTACAACGGATCTCCCCAACACCAAATCTAAACCATGCCATCGATATATTTGAAATAATATAATCGATAAATAATATAATCGATATTTCCTGTTTTGCTGTCATTCAATGTTTAACTATCACAAATTTGAGACCCGTCAAAATGAAGATTGCGTAAATATTGGATATGGCAAAACAAATAAAATAACTTTCCGCACAGCAAAATTTGCTGAAAGCTAATTAAATTCTGCTGAAAGATGGCTAAAAGTATTAAAATAATGCATTGTCATCGTGTTCTGAGCTATGATAAAAGTTTCAAATGTCTAGCTATTCGGGAAGTTAGTTAGAAATCGATTGCCAGATTTGTACCGGACAAACAAACAAACAAACAAGATTGCAAGCTAATAAAAACGTAGTAAAAAATATATAAATGAGACATAAATGTGGAATCAACAAACCATACCTTCCCCAACTGTGTCTATGGGATAATACAATGGTGTGGACTATAAAAATCTGACGAAAAAAACAAAACTAAAAAAAAAAAAAAAAAAAAAAAAAACAGAGCGCAACGATTGGCCATAATAGTTAAAGTGGGAATTGATTAACAGAATTCGACGATTAAAAATACCAATTTCGCAAAGTATATAAAAAGAGTTTGGAAGAACAACGTGGAGACATACATCGTAAAAAAATGTAAGGGTACCTGCTAATCGAAGTCATAATAGATAGCCAGTATTTTGAATTCTTAAAAAAAAATTCTGTAATTTGTGTATTTTTTTGGACAAGTTTGGTCCAATCTTTTAAATAAAAATTACAAAATCACTGGGCGATATTTTCACAAACCTTTGGAATCCAGTACCATCAATAAATTTTATATCTTTCATCAGATTTCAGAACATTCAAACCCATCTTGAAGAACTTGGCATACCCACTAACATCTTTATATTCTTTTTATTTGCACTTACATTTTTTTTTTTTATCAATAAAAATATATATAATATATATTTGTACCGCCACACAAAATTCCAGTAGCCTCTTCGCTAAACGACGTGTTTAAAAGGACTAAATGTCTTTTTTTATCGTATAGACAAGCTTTTTAAAAATATTTGTTGCGGACAAATGTTTTAAACCAAACAATTCTAAGGGAACTGTTCTAAGCGTTTGTCCAAAACTATTTTTTGTGTGGACCAGGCTTTAGAAATGACTCATAATACATATATTAATAAATAATTTCCCAACTGTTATCATTTTTTTGGGGAGATTACCTTTTTGTTTATTGCTATTAGAACAGATTTGTAAAATGTGATAAAAATAGGCCCGATAAATCGAACAAAATTTCCTCATATAAATATGAGATATATACATATATAGAGTACTGGAACATCGTTAAGATAACTTAAAGTATCAATAACCAATCTCAGTGTATTCTTTTACGTCAATGAAGTATTTTCTGTGTAACTATGATAGCTTTCTATAAATTAGCTTTATTTTTAAATATTGTTCTCGTTAATGTTGAACCGACTTGTTTTTTAAAGTTTACTTAAGTTCAAAGCTCAAGGATAAAGAAAAACTTGAACCGTTAGTTAATTTAAATCTAGAATAGAATAATTAAAACGATTTTTATCGTAGAAAGAATCCGAAAACATAAAGCAATTATAAGCAGTAAATGTGATGATTGCCAAGAATTAGGGGTTGTAAAGAACTTGAGGTTATTTCAAGATAGGTTGAGTAACCAAGCTTAGAAACGTGTGAAGGTTTCGAACAGCGTTCATTTAGAAGAAATAATTACATTTCCAACTATTAAAATATATTATATACTTTAGAGAGGAAAATTAGTTGAAGTTTAGTGAGGTAAGAACGAAGAAATTGTGGAAGAAAGATTGCAGAGCGTGCAGAATCCGAATCTCTGAGAGCTGACCTACAGCGCTGCCAACAGTTAGATAATGTAACTTGATTAAGATTATATCTTCACGATATTTTATCTTTTGGTTTTAACCTTTTCTCAATTTTTATGTCGAATGGATAAGACGAAACTGACTCAAATTTTTGTTAAACAATCAAAGGGATCAGTGTGTCTGATACATTAGAGACACTTCCCACGTAAATCATATTAAACAAGTAAGGCGCGCTTCACGTAAGTACGTAGGGCGATAATCGCCGGTTTCTGTACATTAAAGTTAAAATTATCAAGTGTAATATAATTACACTCATTTTAATAGTAATATTCTTTATCTACTCTTCAAGACCTTTAAATTAATGTATAACATGTTATGTTAACTAAAACAATGTTTAATCACCCGCCATATTAGCCACAATCTTGAAATTTTTAAGTGTAAAATTTTAATAATTGCATATTCTTTTTCTACATATCAAGACCTTTAAATTTATGTATAACATGTCATAGTTACTAAGAACTTTTTTTAGTCGCCCGCCATATTGGCCGCCATCTTGAAAATATTAAGTGTGAGAAATCCAAAATATGTCCAGTTGTCTCAAATGCCGAGATGCACCTGTGTGCCGAATTTCATGTTCCTAGCTATATAGTAGTTTATGAATTGAAACAAGCAACGAACAGACTGACAGACAGACAGAGCCGTTATATAAGGTTTCTTTTTGTACAGAAACCTAAAAAACCAACACATCTGGTTCAAAGACTACCCATCTAAGTCAGAACTAGAGGAGACAATGTTAAAAAAAGTACAATGGAGAATAGAGACCTTTTATCTTTAAAGTTTATAATTTTACAATAGAGATAATATATTGTGAATTCAGCGAGTTGTGAAAAAGGTGTTACAAAAAATACCAGGTGAGGTGTTAACAAAGGAAATCAAGTTGAAAGCAGAAATCAAGAATTGCTTATTACAGAATAGAGGTGAAGAGTAAACCTAAAGGTAGACAAAAAAAATTGAAGCAAATACTAAAAAATAAAGCGGGTGGATTTTTTTTCTGCTGTTGTTTTCAGATTTGGGGTACGATTTCCTAGATTCGACTCCAGCGGTAGACGCTGAGCGATAGTTATTGGCAGAAAATTATAAAGGCATTTCCTTCCGCGCGTCTCCAGCGACTATTGCAACACATCAGTATATAAATAAATAAATAAATAAGTTTATTGTTGCTCATATACAATGTAGAACTTAAAAGTACAGTAAAAATTTAAAAAAAAAAAAGTATACAATATTTGGAAACAAATAATAATTTGAGCACATTCCTCATTGAGCAGTGCTCGTGTGGAGGAATGGCTTACTTACGGCAGCTAAAATATTATATTACATACAATATTATATTACATTCACTATTTTCAAACATATAGCCATAGGCAACTTATATATATATTTATACACACACATACATATACTTACATACACATACACGCACACATACATACTTATCTATATACATAAATATTACATGGTTTTATTATTTTTTTATTTTATTATTATTATTTTTATTTTGTTTAATTAATTTATTATTATTTTATTTTATTTATTAATTTTATTAATATAACGAGAGGTCAGCGGTATATAAAGGGCGGCTCCAGACTTGACTTTCAGGGGGCCATACCCGGGGTTGTGGGGAGTATGGTATACCCCCATGGGGGGTTCAAAAAAATTTGTAAAATTTGAATGCCAAAAACGTGATTTATGATTTATTCCTAACGTTTGTGCTATATTTAATGTATGTGAATTACTAAGAAAACATCAGTTTAACATTTTCAAAACCTTTACACTTAATTATATACTGCCATTAGCGGTAACTGACTTACTGTAAAATGAAAGTAGGTAGCAATCAATAAAGAGGAAAGTATACTGTAACCATGGTCAACCAAGGCCTAGTACTAGTTCTAACGATGATTTTACATCCGTAAAATAATTACTTAATTTAGTTGAAAGAAAATGTTTACTTTCAAAAACATTATATTGCAACATTTCATAAAAAAAAAAAATTAAATTACAAATTCAAGCCACTTTTTTCCTTAAGCGAATCAGTCAATAACTTTTTCAATATCAATGACCAAATCTTTGTGGACAAGTAGTAAACACAACCCAGTGAGCCGATCTTCACTCATCCTGGAAGAAGCCGTGTCTTAACTCGACGTAATGACGAGAATGATCTTTCAGTAGAGGCGTTGCTTACTGAACTGGTAGAGTAGCGAACATTTCAGCAATGACTTAATAAATGGAAACAAGTCTCCATCACAGAAATTGGTTAACTCAATAGGTTTGTCCAAGACTTTCAGATGTTCCTAGTCCTCGACGTATAGAGCCTTTGAAAGAAACCAAACAAACTTCACGTGCCCTTTCCTTCACTTGCCGTTTTATTTTTTTGACAGCTGGCACTCCGTTCATTAGTATTTAATCGACTATTCGTTATTTATTTACTGATCTTCTGTACAACCTATCAAAACTGGGTAACAATCCCAGTTTTTATTATAAATTCAGGTGGAACTTGGTCTCTGAGGATTAGTGAGGATAGATCAAAACAGAGTGGTGAACATCATAGCAAGACTTCAAGATCATAGCTGACGCTGACAATGTCTCTTCAACGCTGATCACTTTCAGTTTAGCAGGTTTCAGCTAATTAAAGCTTTTGTGGACAGTATCTAACTTTCTAATCTTAGGGTACGGTCAGAGTACAAGCTGATTTCTGAAAGCAGGCAAGTGTTTTGAAGGGAGCAGACTTTGTTTTACGAACTTGGCACGAGGAAAGCAGGTGCGGAAGGGATAGAGGAAGATAAATAGGCACACAGGAAATTTTTAGAAAATATAAGACTTACTTTTAAAGGAATAAGATTGTGTGTTTATTTCCATAGAAAGTGTTCGCAATTCAAATTAAAACAAGGGAGGATTTCTCTTCATGAAATCAACAAGTTAAGAAATAAGTATGATAATATCACAACTTGTTATCACATTTTATCTGCAATAATATTCCGAATAGAGGGCAGAAGGAAATCTTACATTTTTATGTGGTCCTATATTATTGAAGGATGAAGAAACCCTTTAGCGATCAGCATTTCTTTATTCACAATACAAAAATAAAAAATAAAACAGCAAGCAAGAACAAAAGATAAGTACATACTAGTCCTGGAGATAGCGTGCAGAAAAGTGTCTGACGAACATCAATAAGCTATAAATTTATGTACAAGTTAATCATTTAGTGTCTTTTAGGAATATGTGGTCGACTAAGTTCGTCTGCGGGATCTAGCTTGGCAATAGGCATTTGAAAAATCAAACCGGTGGAGAGCGGCCACGTCCCGCCTTTTATGGTGGACAATGGGATTTTCACGATCCTGAGTACAAAATTAGTTAGCAGATGGAAAATCAAGTTGATTTTAGTTTGTCACTTAATAGGTTAGTTGTTCAAATATTACTCCAAATCAAAAGGGTCACCTATCAAGTGGCAAACTAACATCAACTTGATTTTCGGTCTACTAACAAATTTTGTAGGATTATGAAAATCACATTGTCCACCATAATTGGCGGGACATGGCCGCTCTCCACTGGTTTGATTTTTCCAAATGCCTAATGCCAAGTATGTCCCTCAGATGAACTTAGCTAGATGAACCAAATATTTTTAAAAGGCACTAAAAAATTAACTTGTACACAAAATTCTAGCGTGATGTTAGTCAGACAATTTTTTGCACGCTATCTACTAGACTAAACGTGTTTATATAAACAAAGGGTAAAAAAATAGTCCGTGATCGCCGAATTGAAATCAAAGATGGCCTAAACATTTCAGTAAAGAATCTTACTATGAACGCTGCGTATAATTTCTAGTTTAATTCTTATGACTGTTTTTGGGAATCGGAGTAAAAGTACCCCACTAATATTAGTGGCTAGAAATCCTTTCCTTTGTGACACAAACAAGGAAATTTGAGGGTAAGACTGAGGTAGTTAGGTATGGGTGTGAGTTCAGGGTTTGGCAAAAAGGACCCGAATGCGGTGAAGTTGCGCTAGGCTTGGCTTTCCCGCCCCCTTGCCCCTTACTACTACTACCCCACTAATATTTAAAAAAAAACGTTTCCTTCTAATGAAATCAATATCTCGTAACTAAATTTGGCTTAAATCTTCGATTTAGGTAGGTCCGGTTTAAAATAAAATATAAAGGTACGTAAAAACTTCGATTTAAACAGTTAAAAATGAAAGGGTTTGAAGTCTATAATTTTACAAAATTTCAACTTTTATTTTCTTTAAAGTTGATGTTTTATAAATAACTATAATTTTCCATTAAATATTATAGAAAAAGTCAAAAATAATAATATATCTAAATCTTGGTTTTTGGAAGTAGATGAAACCAGTTGTTAACAAGTTTCTTTTTAGTTATTTAATCATAATCAAATTCAATTTTTAATGTTTAATAATAGATTAATCCTAATATCCAATGTTCTCAAGTGTTAGCTAACATTAAACATTAGACAAAATGTAATTTTATCACTGGCTATGGTTTATTTAATATACTAAATCCAAAATAGGTATGTATAGGAGTTAATGATAATAAATGGGGAGAAAAAACAAAAAAAAGTTTTCGTTTTTGTTTTTGTCTAAAAGTTTAAAAACATTTCAAAACCAAGCCCCTCGTTTTTTCATATTTTACGTTTTTTTCAGGTGCATTTTTTAAACTAATTTTTATTATATTAAGAGCTTAACAATTGCGAATGGTTATTTAACTCTGATAATATAAGAAACAAAATTATACAAAATATACGGTTACACAACCAGCACAATATCCTTAAATGAATATTATTAACCTCGGATTTTGGCTCCGGTTAATTGGAATTAAATTATTTAATTTTTAAAATGGTTAGACAATCTAATCAGTTCATTCGCCGATGGCCAGGGTCAAACTAAACTTTTATTTTAAAAAAGTCCAGTTTGTTTGCCAGTGTTTATCTGGGGTCAGATATAGCTTTGGTGGTTGTGAATGAGTTAAAATAGAATTAAATTTAACTACATAATATAATTTATTACATTATATAATATATAATCTTATTATCAAATAAAATATTGTAAACTTATTGATTGATAAATAAAATTTGAGTAAATTTTAGCGATTTTTTTATAGTACAAAGTCAAAAAGATGACAATAAAAATCAGTTATTTTATTTGTGAAAAAAAAAAAACACATTTTGAATGAGAAAAAAACGTCACCAGAAAAAAAAGGTGCGTTTTTTTGCGCACCTCTAGAATTTTGCATCTCTACTTCTAAAGCAGTTCTCTATCTCTATCTCTTTTTAGTAGTATTTTAGTAATTCACTATTTTTCGTCCCTTAAGGGACATCTTCAGACCTGTTACAATGTTAAGTGGCAGATTCAGTAATAAAAACATTTTAAATAAAACTTTTTTTTATATAAATACTAGCTGACCCGGCAAACGTTGTTTTGCCATATAAAATATTTCTAGTGAATAATTTGGTAGTTAAATAAAAAATAACTAACTTATTGTAAGTGTGTGGGAACGTGATCTATGACTGAAAGAGGAATGCAGCGCTGTGAACAATGACAGCCTATCAAAATAATAATTGATTAAGCATTTATTTTTTAATTCATATTACTTTATTAACTTTTAAGAGGTATATATTTAAAATTATATCTCTTAACAGTTATATATGCATTAAAAAATGTTATCCATATTTGCTATCAATAATTATGATAATTAAAAAAAATCAATATCAATCTCTAAGTGCAATGGATTGTATGATATTGTATTTAATAATTTAATAATAATGAAAATTTATAAATTTAAAATGTAATCCCTACTCCGTGCTGTTTGCTGGGTGAGAAGTGACGCCGGTAGACACCTGGCGGGGATAACTGATCGATTAATAATTGATCAGTTATCCACCACTGAGAGTTGAAGATTATTACAGTACTAATATCGATATTAACAAATGGAGGGTTGGTGGTAAAAGGGTAAAAATTTAGGATTATAAGTATTTTTTAATGCAAAGTAATAAAATAAAAAAAATAAATTAAAAAATGTTGTCCAAAAAAGAAAAAAATCAGGTGGTCCACTCTTATCACTTAGGGCTATAAAAAATAGTATTACGACCTATTCTCAGACCTACCGAATGTACACAAAACATTTCTGTTCTAGCCTGACCCGCCAAACGTTGATTTGCCGTAATTTCTATTGAATATTTTGGAAGTTAATTAAAAATAACTAACTCATTGTAAGTGTGAGGAGATGTGGTCTATGACTGAAAGAGGAATGGAGCGCTATTGACGATAAGGCCTATCAAAATAGTGAGTAAGCTTATTGTGTGAGAATATGAGACCGGCTTCGTTCACATCCCTACTCCGAACTGTTTGCTGGGTGAAAAGTGAACCCGGAAGACGCCTGGCGGGGATAACTGATCGATTGATAATAATAATTACAATAACCGAGCAAACAGCAATAATTTTTGTCTAATTGTTATCTAATGTTACCTAATTGTTATCTCATTGTTATTATTAGTTTTGTTATTTAATTGTTAATTTAAATTTTGAATATTAATTTGAGTATTTATTTATTCTCTTTCATAGTTATTTATTGAATTTTAATCCTTTGCTGTTTCTTAGATGTATTAAGTAGCTTTTTTTCTAGTCATTTATTAGTACTTGTATGGACATTTTTTTCCTGTGGCCCTGCTGTCGACTCTTTTTTTAAAAAAATAAAAATAATAAATAAATAAAAATTGATCAGTTATGGATCATTGAGAGTTAATGATTATTGCAGTTATAATATCACTATTAAAAAATGGAGGTTGGTTGGAGGTAGAAGGGTGAAAATTAAGGGTTATATGTAAACTCCCTGTCAAAATTAACGCACCACTTTTATATGCTTACACAAAAGTCGTTCAATTAGGATCTTTTTTCTATTGTTTTCATCTCGGGCAGACCTATTTCGCCTCTGTCGATCATATGCACACTCCAGGAACCGCCGAAAAGCTCTGAGATTGTAGTGAGATGCACTCTCTTAGTCGACCACCAACCTTTTGAGAAAAGCCTTTCTTAACCCATCACTACGGGTTTAATCGCTTTCTCCATAGATAAATTAGGAGGTCTATTCTTGTTGACACAACCAAACATCTGTATTATGAATAACTACGTGAGAGCTCTCATTTAATCAACTGCAAATAACAATGAATCATTTATGATGATGATTAAATATAATTAATTTATGATATATAATTAATGATGATGATTACATATGACATGATGATTAATGATGATTATTAATGAATCATTAAACATCAGTATAAATTAGAGATAGTCCAAACAGAGAAATATATAGGTGGTGCGTTAATTTTGACGGGGAGTCAGTTTGGGCACTGAGTGTTGAAGATTATTACAGTACTAATATCGCTATTAAAAATGGAGGTTGGTGGTAAAAATTTAGTATAACGGTGGTAAAAAAAGGGTAAAAATTTAGGGTTATAAGCATTTTTTAATGCCAAATCATAAAAAAATTAAATTAAAACATTTTGTCCAAAAAATAAAAACAAAAACCCTTATCACTTAGGGGTGGTAAAAGGGTAAACATTTAGGGTTATAAGTATTTTTTAATGCCAAATGATAAAATAATAAAATTTAAAAAAAAGCCCAAAAAATTAAGGAAATTATATTTTGGGGGGAGGGTCTCCCTCATCACCTAGGGCTGGTAAAAAGGTAAAAATTTAGGATTATAAGAATTTATTAATGCCAAATCATAAAATAATAAAATTAAAAAATGTTGTTCAAAAAATTAAAAAAATAAAATGTTGCCCCCCCCCCTTAATACTGAGGGGTGGTAAAGTTATAAAAATTTAGGGTTATTAGTATTTTTTAATGCCATATCATAAAATAATAAAATTAAAAAAATTTGGCCAAAAAATTCAAAAAATAAAATTTTGTGGGGCCCCCCCCTCATCACTGAGTGGTGGTAAAAAGGTAAAAATTTAGGGTTATTAGTATTTTTTAATGCCATATCATAAAATAATAAAATTAAAGAACTTTAACCAAAAAATTCAAATAATAAAATTTTGGGGAGGCCCCCCCTCATCACTGAGTGGTGGTTAAAAGGTAAAAATTTAGGGTTATAAGTATTTTTTAATGCCAAATCTATAAAAAATAAAATAAAAAAGTTATGTTTAAAAAATCAAAAAATAAAATTTTGGGGGGGCCCCCCTTATCACTTAGGGGCATAAAAAATAGATAACATCCTATTCTCAGACCTACCGAACAATACAAAAAAAAAATCATCAAAATCGGTCTAGCCGTTTCGGAGGAGTTCGGGATCAAACACCGTGGCCGAGAATTTTATATATATAGATTTGTCATAATATTAATAATAAATTAACTATCCACTACTAACATTTAACATAAAACTATTAAAAACTTGGTAAAACACAAATGAAACAGTATTATTTAAAATGTTTTTATCACTGACTCTACCACTTAACATTGTAACAGGCCTGAAGATATCCCTTAAGGGATGAAATATAGCCAATTACTAAAATACTACTAAAATGAAGTAATTTTTAATTCACCCCTTCACGATCCACCAAAAGAGTTACATAAAATATTTTATAGTAAATAAAAAATGTGCTTAAACAAATAAACAATATTAAGTATAAGTAGATACTAAAAAATAATTAAGTACATAAAAATAGACTTAAGTATAAAAAGTTTCACTCAACAAGTATCGTTGATTTATTTGGTAAATATAAATTAGATGACTAAATTTAGCTGGAAGGCTGAATTATTGAGATAGTTTGGTATGTTTAGAAAAAGAGGTGTTGAGGCAAAGAGGGGTCAAGGTTAGAGTAAGTAGCCCAAGTGTGCTATATTGGTAACTTGTATATACACAAGACCGTTCCAACACTTACTCATTACAGCATTCAATCCCTTCACTTTAATACTGTTTCAACAGACCCCCACACGATAAGAACAACAGTAATAAACAAAATGTCACTTAATTAAAATATATTTATAGTTCTTAAGAGTTCAACCTTTAAAAGGTTAGAAATGTATAAAAAGATACAACGCTTTCGAAAGAAATTGACCAATTATTGGTTAATTACTGTGGCCCACCAAAGCCCCACCAAAAGCGGAGAAGAGTTGGGAGTAAACAAAATTTAAGCACAATTAGCGTTGAAAATCCGTCTATACTCATAATAATCACTAAAACAAAATCACACAGACAAGTATTTTACCAATTATTAAGTAAGAATAAGGGGAGGTAGCCTCTAAAAGCAATGTAAGGTAGTTAAAAGGAAGAGGCTACCGAAATTTGAGCACAATTTGAAACACAAGCTTTGAAACAGCTTCTGCACTCACACTAATCATATAGGAAACAGAGTTATAAAATAGGATTCAAGAGCATATTCTCTGATCGTCCAAAACGGAGTCCTCTCCACTCCATTCTGCGTATTTAAAACAGAATTAAGTATAATATTAATGAAGAATTTAGAGCATTTTCTTTTAATTCTTAATATGTAAGTTGATTTTTAAAGTTAGCTATTAGTTTGAAGAAACGTCTTTGAACATTTCGTAATGGACTGTGGACTGTGGTGAATAACTTGAGCGCCTGAGGTGTATGAGAGACCACCGCTCATATAGTACATGCCGCTTACGTTTATGTTTACATAAGCACGAGCGTTGCGGCTTGCCGCTTACAGCTGAGCTTAGACATTAATTTTCGCTCACCGCTCAGTCTTTTCAGTAGATTGTAAACTCTCGTCAAGTAAACAGGGAAGTTGAAGGAAAATACCGCTCACCCTATTATTTCGCTCATCGTGGAAAGCGCCGCTCACCGCTCAAAAGCTGTGACGCTCTGCGACCCATCGCTCACCACTCTTATCATACTCGAGGCCTCAAGTCTACAGCTGTGGTTCCAAACCATCGATCCGCAAAAAAAAAATGGAAAAATATACATTTTTCTGGCACTTCTTTTGATTGTTACTGCTCTTATAAAGAAAACAGAGGGGAGTAACAATCTAAAGTCGGTGTACGGAATGTTCTTCCTTAGACTGTTACTCCCCTTATAAAAACAGAAGAGGGATATTCCGTTATCCCAAAGTACATTGGACGAAACGTCACTTTGTCTTAATAGTTATTTAATTAAAGTCATTTAATAATATTCTAAAAAACAAATAGGGGAGTAACAATCTAAAGAAGAACCATCATTTTTCTATGGATCAGCGTTTCTAACAAATACTCTTCTAACAGTGTTTTCAACTACTTCTGCATTTACCTCTCAGTACTTTATTTTAATAACTTCAATACCATAAATAAAAAGCAGGTTAAAAAAAATAAATACCTAAATATACATATTTTAAATTGCATTTCTGTGTGTTGCATTAATAGTGTAAGGTAGAATTACTTTCGTTTTTCGTTAAATATTTTCAATGTTGTGTATATTTTTCTTCTTTTCAACCCTCCAAGTTAGCGAATAAAAATGTTGGAAACCGCTGTTCTGCAGTCCCAACTTTTCAGTCAGACTCACTGTAAGACGACTTATTTTGAATGCGTTTTAACTTGTGTACGTTACTTTCGATATTTATTTTTAAATATATTCCTCCCTTTATAGACAAATCTAACTGTAAAATTATTGAGAGGATAACTTAACGTTTCAAATAAAGCTAATAGTATTGTTTTATTAGAATATACCATAATACCATATACATATAAGACAATTAATCATACTCATACTTAAGCCTTTAGTTCAAAATAACTATTAGCAGAAAGTGGCAATTGGAATTTTGTATAAGAAGAGGACACGAGGACTAGCTTTCCACTTATTAAGTGTTAGAAACAAACACGTATATAACAGCATTAATCTTGCATGTTGCCTTAAAACATCACCAATGTCATGCCAATTATTCATACCCGATTTAAGGAGTGATTAATAATCATAAAATTGTATACGCTTCCTTGAAGAAAGAGATGCTATCCTTCGATACATCATCTGCTCATTAAATAAATTTAGAGACCCATAAAATAATTGATTACAATAAATCTTGAAAAATATTACAAGCCATTTTTCATATTTGTGCAGTATATACTATATATATATATATATATATATATATATATATATATATATATATATATATATATATATATATATATATATATATATATATATATATATATATATATATATGTATATATATATATATATGTATATATATATATATATATATATATATATATATATATATATATATATATATATATATATATATATATATATATATATATATTAGCCGAAAAATCTTTTCTAAATGAATAATGATTCTCTTTTTAAGGGCTACACAGATAAATTAAGAAACTATTTCCTATTTTGGAAATATTTCGCCTCCTCTGAAAGCATTAACTGTTTATTTATATGGTCAACAATGTACGAATAAATATAAATAGTTTAAAAATCGGAACGACAAAGTCAAGAACAAAACTTTCTCATATTACCTACATTGTAAAGGTGAATTTAAATCCAATAATATGTGAATTTAAATCCGTTTCAGGTTAAGACTTATATGGGACCAACAATGGGCTAAATATGACCTACAATTCAAATTTCATTAATATCGGATGTTTAGTTTTTAAGATATGTAAGAAAACAATCGGTCCGACACATCTTAGACAAACTTTCTCATATTCGAGTTCATAAATACTTAGTTAAGTGTTTTACATTGATTAGTTTTCGTATGCACATTTAATTATTATTGAACATATCATCAAATTTTATCCTAAAAATTGCTTCTCCTAGGTGGGGAATCGAACCCGGGCTATTTACGTCCGCGTTTTAAGCTATTTTTCAGGAACTATATTTTTTCCGGGAAAACGGCCTATATCGTTAGATTCGTATTTAAATGGACTACATCTTAGAATTTTTTAATCAAAATCGTCGAAACCGTTTTCGAGAAATAATTTTTTTTCTTTCACATTTCTGGGGAGTAGCACCCCCAAATTTGGAGCTTTAATCAATTTCTCGATTTCGCCTCGGGGTATGATTTTTCTGAACATGTGTGCCAAATTTCGTCAAAATCGGCCGTGTGGTTTAGGCTCCAGGTGTCAGCATAGACGACAGAAAGTCATTTTTTATAAACCACTCTTTTGGACTCAGGGGACCTCAAAACGTATAAAACCATCAAAATTGAATTTTCGCGCTATCACAATATTTCCTCATTATATGAGAAAGTATAAATGAGCGACGACAGACAGACACGGAACCGAAAATGTTGCCTAATGTCTGAAACGGTTTTTTGTCAGGGAATTTTTGAAATCGGAGACATGAAAATATTTATTAGTAAAATTATTTTTAACAAAATCAGATGTATTATCTCGGGGGACTTCAAAACGTGTAAATTCATTCAAATTTCAAAATCGAATTTTCGCGCAATCACAATACTTTCTCCGTATAAGTATTAACAACGTATACCAGAAAGTAAGAAGTAAATTAAGATGTAGCTTATGTAAGTTACAGTACACTAAGGAATTTATAAATACGGTGAAAAAAAACTAAGTTATAAATGTCAAGATAAAATCACCTTAACTAATCATTTTCTACATAAGTATCATTTGTCACTTTATTCTCGCCTCTCACTTCATATTACAGCTTATAAATTATTTAATTTTTCCTCACTAAATCAAATGCCTTTTAAAAAATAACATTGAAGCAAAAAATATAAGGATCAATACATCAAATTTACATTAAACACAATTGCACTGAACAACACTTATTAAAGGAACACGATGAAATTACAAACTTAAGTAAAAAATACTCATTAGTCAATACGACTTAATGATACAAACAATTAGTACTATTATTCCCTTCCTCTCTTCAATTTTAAAATTACCCTTGGTATTTTATATAAGTAATGCTTTTCTTTGTATAGGGGGAAACATCAATCAAGTATTTTTATATTCAAGGCATTCAATGCATGTACACTAAGTACTGCATTACGTTGATTGTAGGCGAAAATATTACGCAAGTTTCTAACTTATAGTATATTTTTTAAGCAATTAAGTTTTAAAAACCTTGATGCCGAATGAGAATTTTATTTAGGAAGAAACAATTAGTTGAGAACTTAAAGAAACATTATGATTGGAAGTCGTTAGATATTTAAAAGGAAGTAAAATTAGTCGATATATTTTAATCACTTATAGACGTGAGTAAATAAATTACGTAATAAAATTACTTCTTTCGTAGTGACAACTTAATTTATTGGAACCATTTTAAATGTTTTTTTTTTTTGATAAATAATATAATATTAGCTATGTAATTTAACACATGAGTAATTGAGGTTAAATGGTTAAGAAATTATTTATTTCTAAATAAGGCAAGTTATAACTCGATATAGAGTGGTAGGGTCTTTCAATAAAGAAAAAATAGACAGCCAATTGGTGTGGCACATAGCTTCATCGCATCTCGCATACTTTATTGATTTTATGCTTTATC
Source organism: Gerris lacustris (assembly GCA_951217055.1). Taxonomy (NCBI): domain Eukaryota; kingdom Metazoa; phylum Arthropoda; class Insecta; order Hemiptera; family Gerridae; genus Gerris; species Gerris lacustris. The sequence goes on along the minus strand of OX578279.1, from coordinate 18,023,245 downwards.
AAGCCATTATTGTCTGATTTATTTATTTTGCTTCCGAACTTACCGAAGGTAACGGAAGCATTGTGTTCACTTCGTTCATTCGTTCACAAGAACGAAAAACTTTTATGCCTCCGATTTTAAAAATTCCAAGACAGAATTCCGTTTCAGACATCAGGGAACATTTTTGGTCTCGTGTCTGCCTGTCTGTCTGTCTGTCGGTCTGTGTCCGCGAATTATGAAACGTGCGACGATAACTTGAGTAAATGTCATCCGATGTTGATGAAATTTGGTAGACATGTTCATTTTACCAATGCCCAGGACGAGTTCGTTGGACAACGTTATCCGTCCAAGCGTTCACGAGCAACGCTCGCGTAAACGTGAACTTCAAATTTGGAATTTTAGGTCGGAAAAAAATCTAACTTTATCTATTCAATGAGACAAACATTTTTACTAATACAATTTTTCAGTAAAACTAACAGGGACACCGCTATGAAGTGTTAACGATCGCTAAAACTATTAATAGATTTTACACAATAAACATTTTAACAATAAAGTACATGATAGGATGCGAGGAAGCTATGTGCCACACTAATTGGGAGTTTTTTTTTTTTTTTTTAATACGTCAAAATTGTGTTGATTTTTTGCATAAATTAAAGTATCAACTTAGCAAAAGTTAGTTAACAAAAGTTATCTGCGGTCTACTTTCGACAAATCATCCAAATTTCATAAAAAATCAGATGAGAACTTTTAAAGATATAGGTGTAAATAAATGTATGTTTGTGCGCATGATCAAGAGAAACAAATGGGCGCAGAAGATTGAAACTTATATGGGGCCTAATTATGACCCACCATTCAAATTTCATTAAAATCAGTCGTGTAGTTTTTAAGATATGTAGGTTCGCAAAAATTGAACGACAGACCGACAGACACGGAACCAAAAATATTCCTCGTTGTCTAAAACCGACTTCTGAGTTATAATAGTATATTTTCGTTCTTTAGAACGATCACATAGCTTCCGTTATCTTCGGTAAGCTCGGAAGCAAAATTATATTTATTATAAATAGCGAATAAATTTTGCGAAACGTTAGCATACATTTTTTCACAATGTTTTATTTGACGGCATATCGCTAACATACCCTCTCATTATACTTAATCTGTCACCAACCACCTCAATCGCTAATGATTAATGTAAAATACTACATATTATTTTTTATAGTATTATTATTACGGTTATGATAGAAGCTTAAAAAAATATGAAAATTCAAAAGAATGTTAATAATAATATATTAATTTAATTACTTTCTTTGTGTTACAGATTCAGAAACATCTATTCGAGTTTATTTCTTTCATTAATAATAACAATCGATACTAGCAAAGGAAGGCTTCAAAATAGACTTGGAAGCTAAAGGTCTTCATTCTAGAAATACTTGAGAACAATAGAAGTTTATTCAAGCTTGAAGAAATATTTAATCAACTAAAAACAAATCACGAGACAGTTTATTCGCTCTGTCAATAAAATACTATACAATTGACAGCTTGATACTGTCAACACTCTGTGTAGAAGAAAGTAAAAAACTGTCAATATGAAGAGAAAATTACATTTTTGTATTTCAAGTATGTCAATCCACAAAATTGCTAGGTATCTATCTTTTTATGTATAAATTTCAAACTAAATAAAATATTAATAATAGCCCATAAAAACTAAATATTTATTATAAATCCTTTAAATTTATGCATATTAATTGAGTAAGTCATCGGCAAGTTAATTAATTAATTATTTGATTAATTAATTAATTAAAAGAATATTGTTTCCGAGTTTACCGAAGGTAACGAAAGCTATGAGAACGTTCAGAAGAACAAAAATATTGTTTGTCTCCGATTTCAAATATTTCAAGAAACATCTGTTTCAGATATCAAGGAACATTTGGCACTTCTTTAGACTGTTACTCCCCTTATAAAAACAGAAGTGTGATATTCCTTTGTCTAAAAGTACATTATACTAAACATCCCTTTTTCTTAATAGTTATTTAGTCAAAGTCATTTATATTCTAAAACAACATAGGGGAGTAACAATCTAAAGAAGTACCGAACATTTTTGGTTCCGTGTCTGTCTATCGCTCAATTTTTGCAAACCAACATATCTTCAAAAACTACAGGTCCGATTTTCATGAAATTTGTATGGTAGGTCATAATTAGCTCATTGTTGGTCCTATACAAGTTTCAACCTTCTGCGCTCATTTGCTTCTCTGCATGTATGTTTGTGTATATGCGCACAAACTTACATTTATTTTCACCTACTTGTACATCGCTTCAAAAGTACTTATTTTATTTGTATGAAACTTTTATAGTTTATCGGAAGTAACCCGCAGATAGCCCCAGATTAATTTGAACCATCTACGCTCTTTAAGTTTTGCTAAATTGATACTTAAATTCATGTAAAAAATCAAAACAATTTTGTCAGAATAAAAAAAACGGGGGAACAATTAAAAACTAATGGCGTGTAAAAGCATAAAATACGAGATACGATGCGAGGAAGCTATGTACCGCACTGATTTGCAGTCTATTTCGTCTAAGCGAGTATGGTGGGATCATTAGTGAGACATATAAATCAGAGTATCACGGCGACAGATCGAACCCACGACCTCGTGCCGCCCTTGATTCTTGATTCACTGATGGCCGAGCAGATGTAAGTAATTTTCAAAAATATTATAAAATACAATAAAGTAATGACAAAATAATAGCTTAGCTTAAAGTACAAAAATCACTATTAGTAGCGTCTGAATTTAGTCTTGAAGTCATGAACATTATTGTTTGTTGAATTAACAGCAAGGTCTATAGTTCCACTTTAATTAAGGAAAAAACATTTCTTTAATCACCAATCATGTGTAAAAAACATTAAACATGACATTTGAAATATTTACAATGTTCTAAAGTGTGATTGATGATCACGTAAGTTTCTTTTGTCTTCCTTGAAAATAATATAAATCCTAAATATACGTATTCCCATTAAACAAATAATTTCCTTCAGGATATAACCATTTAATGAATCAGAGATATTATAAAGGATACAGCTTCGCGTTTGAATGACAACCATTAACCATTATTGATGTCTTCTCCTACATAATATAACATTTATAAAATAATAAGTCACAATTTAACTTTATGAAAATGGCAGCTTATACTAAGCACTAAAAAAGGATAATTACATTCGCCTATTACCAATGAGATTATCCACACAAGAGAAAAACATGGTCAATGATCATCAGAGACGGGACGTTTATGACTTTTATTTTTCCATTTCATGACCTTTATTCTATGACTTTTATGACTTTTATTATCCTGTTTTATGACCTTTATTTTAGAAAATCGGTTGTTTTATGACCTTTTAGCCAAAAGTATGACGTTTATTTTCACTGTGAAAATTTAGCCTTTATATGAAGGATTTAATTATTTTGGAGGGAAACAGTTCCAAAAAGATTTGAATACTTCATAAATGCAAAATTATATTTACAATATATAATAAATAATAATAATTAGCAGAATGCTCAACATTGTAAAAAATAAACATGTGTTGTTCTATATTCTCCAGCGTTAAATTGGTTCTTTTCTCCGTCAGTAGAATTTTAAACTTGGAAAAAGACCTTTCGACGTCGGCAGATGAGGTGGGAGCAAATTTTATGCATGACACGTCATTTGCTTTTGCTTTACCGGGCATTCCGTCATGCAGTATTTTTAATATAAGTGACCGTCATCTTGATTTAAGATGGCGGATCAAAAAAATCCGCCATCCGCTATGGCAACTATTGCCTGGACGTGTTCCCACCCAGGATTCCTTGAGGGAACAGCAGTCAACTTTTCTTTCACCTTTTTCCCCACTCTTCCAACCCAATCGGTACAAGCAAAGGGTCTTGATTTTTTCGACCCTGTTTGGAAATAGCATATCCTTTTTGCAGACCTCCTATTATGTCAGGAAATCTCCCGAAGTTGACGTTGATGTAGTTCAGGTGGGTTTCCAGTCCTGGAGCTTTTAGGGCTTATTTTGCATTACGAATTGACCGTGCCTCTCCAGCATCCAATGAAGCCAAGACCTTGAAGACTTCAGGTGAAAAGTAGGTGTAGAACTTACCTGTTTATCACATGGCTTACAGAAGAATGTTTCACCTCTGACACCCACTTACGCTTAAGCGCTAATTTGTTTGCAGGAGTTTTCGGCATTAAGACACGAGTAGAATCAATCAAGAAACTAGTTACACGAGTAAAATTAATCAAGACACAAGTAACACGAGTTTCTTATTCGTGTTACTGGTCATCAAATGAGCAATTAAACATTCTACTCCCTTGCCATGAATATATACAAAAATTTTAATTATGGAACAGCTAATCAGGAGACTGCCCAATCCAGTGGGTTTATTAATGAGTTTTTATTGGCTGATTGGAGAATAAATCTTGAAGTTCCTTGATTCTAATAGGAGGAGTTGTTTCAAGAAGGAGCCGCTCAGGAGCCCTAAGTAGTTTGGAATTAGGGATGACCGTCGGTGCCTCCCTGGTTGTAGGTATGCATAAGCGCATTAGTTAATCCGAAGGTGGTCAGGGAATTAAGAGCCCAGGCCTTTCACTAAGCTGGTGTAAAGGTTTTTTGTTTGAACTACACTTTTACCTTGAACCGGACCACGAATGTTCAATTTAAAAATTTTCTTTTACAAAATAAAATCTTTTTGCTAAACATGTGGCAAAAAAGGCCATTTTATGATGTGTATTCCAAGAAACCCCTATTTTATGACGTTTATGCGTAAAATGGCTATTTTATGACAAAATCATATGACTATGACGTTTATGACTTTTTCCCGTCTCTGATGATCATATTTCTTTCTTTTATCATAATATATCAAAATAATTAGCTTACTACAAGGTTTATTTTATAAACTAGCAATAACTGATACTACATGCAAACATATATTTTGACAACACCACTTTTAAGCGCAGACCAATCAATGAAGATATAAATTTGATGAGAATGAAGATAAGGTATACCAAATATATTAGCTCTAATAAAACTATGATTTTCTCTGAAGACTGTCTGATTTTTAAATGAAAAAAAAAAAAAATAAAATAAAATTGAGTTAAATCATGTTTGAGATAAGCAACACATTCTTGAAACTGAGGATTTTATTTTCAGTTACGTATAGCAACTGAAGCAGTTTTACTGGGGGGCTTAGATAGCCCGTAGGAGAGAGCGCTTGGCTTTAAGCAGTCAAGTAAAGCAGCATCGGGCATGTTCAGTAGTTGGATGGGTGTTCATCTGACCATAGAGCTCTGGGATCAATTCCCAGACCGGTCCCCTCCCTCAATGTTCACCCAGCATTGTTTAAATAAATGGGCAGCTGCTCGAAAGAGTAGCACCACCAGGATTCGGGCTGGAAACCATCATCGACACGCACGGTTCGATATAAATCGAGAGGAGAGACATGGTTAACGACCAAATACTTCACACGAATATGAAGAGTTTGGTTCCTAACCCAGGTTTGTTCAATGGGCCTAAGTGGCCAGTGTCTTCGGGTGTAAAAGCCCCCCGGAAAAAAAGAGAGAATAAAAAAAGCAGTTTTAAATCCTTCAGCATGTTATGCGAGACGGAAGTCGTTCATTTAAGAATGAACTAATTCAAATAATGAATTGTCTGAATTATTTTTATAACAAAAAAAGGTGTGTGTAAATTACCATTCATCTAAATCTAACAGTTTAAATAGGAAGTTTTCAACTGAATCTGTCTACACGCAACGTGTTCATGTCTAATATGTTTTACTTCATAGTGCCAAATTACGTAAGATACAAATTTGAAGTGCTGACGGACATTAGACATGCTAAACAAGGGTGTTTTCATGTAAATTATAGAGAAGCAATTTTCTTGATTACCATAAGATGCGTGAATCTAGAAAAAGAAAACAAAAGAGAATTGTAATACGAGGTCCTTGAAGGATTGCTCTCTTAAATTATTCAACTTAGCTCGAGTGTTATGTAAGTATTCAAGTTTTAAATGCTTCCATGCTCTCTGCAAATTTACTATTTGTACAGCTAAATATACGAAAAACCGTCACATTAACGAAACCATCTTTCCACTTCAACATCTTGTTTATCTCAAGTCAAAATTTATCTGGAGAATTTCGAGCTCAATTCTCACAAAACGACTCTGAAACAAACTTTACTGAATAAACACCCATAAAAGTTTTGTTAAAACAGTTAAACCTTGTTCAAAGTAGTTGGTTTTAAGTAGTTCTCTTATAATACCAGTTGTGTTTAGTGTCTAGCTTTATTATGTTTAACTGCAACTGTCATGAAAACTTTTAGCTCTTCTGAAATGAATGTGGTCTTAAAATTTGTAAGATCTTCTCTAAAAATATGGTATTAAGTTAATTTTCTACTACTGTACCACACAAAATTTACTTATTAAACAGATATTTCAAAGCTAGGAACCAAGCTTCCTACAGAAATTTTAATTTAATTTAAACCAACTACCATTTTGGAAGCGTCCTTTGCGAAGAAGGAAGAATCAAATTACTTGGACTCTTTACAGGCCCTTATCATTAAGGTATCATTACAATTACGGTGGCAATTCTACACAGCGACCTTTAGTAGTTATTACCCTAAGTTAAGCTCTTCTTTAGATCCTCGACTGTGTTTTTATCTAATATGTATTAGCGACTCATCATAAAAGAAGTATACTTCAAAAACCAAACAACGTGTTCACACAAAATGAATAGTATTTGAAACAATTTGGCCGGTTTCAGCTCTTCTAATGCAGCCCTCTTCAGATAATCTGTTAGTTATTAAGTGACTTTAAAAGTACAATTGATCAATAGTACTTTTAAAGTTACTTGATAACTAACAAATCATCTTAATTAGGCTGCATTTGAACAACCGAAACCGGTCAAACTGTTTCAAATACAATTAATTTTGTGTGAAGACGTTGTTTTGATTTTGAACTACACGATCCCTTTTATGATGAAACTCTTCTTTAGTAAAGAATTCATTTTGTTTAGCAATTTAACCAAACTTTTTTTTTTTAGGTATTTAATAAAATAGCACTCAATGTTATGATTGAATAGTAATGAAGCTCACAATAAATGATCTTTGTTGTTCTTATCTATTCTACTACCAATATATGAACTTTTACTGCTTTTGTTTTATGTTTTTAGGGTTTCGAAGATCGCATCCTCGAAACCCTTATGCCGAGGGGGATATGTCTGTCCGTCCGTCGTAATTTAGTTGATATATAGCTAGAGAGTTTAAATTTGAAATGCTGGCCTATCTTTTTTACCCACACATAAGAAGAATATAGAAAAGTTAAACATTTAATATGGGCATGACTAAAAATGCAAAATGAAAATTTTCGGAAAAAAATAATTTACCTTTTCGTTATTACCGATAAAAAACATTGTGGCCCCCGGGGGATCGAACCAGGGATCCCTAATTCTACTCCTTCTTAATATTTTATTTTCTTTCATATAGTACGGGAGGGAGGTAGGAATTCATAATATAATAACGTATATGCTTAATAATCTACGAAACCCTAAAAAGGTACTTGTATACAAGTACTTCCCTGTGATTTGTTTAGTTCAGCTGTCAACTTCATGGGAAAACAGAATTGGCATAATTTAAAACACTGAATGGGGTTTTTGTGCGGTTATTGGCATTACTGATGAGTTGCAGAGCAAAAAGGAAAGAAAGCAGAACGAATTCTTATTCAATTTATAAACTAGAAAGAAGTAATTAAAACTCATCTAGAGAGAGTTTCTATATTGCTATTGAATAGTTCGATATTGAAACCGATACATTCAAACACTGAGGTATCAAATATAGTAGTGCAACAGTTGAAATTGATTGAGACATGAATGAACTTGTTTTCAGATGATATCGACCTTGGTTGCGGTTAATATTGTCTTCTTGAAATAGCACGCCAGAGGAGAGCAATATTAGATGAAGTGGTTGATTTCCTCACCTTCCATTGCAGTATACTCCCATTTCAAATCGCAGCAATTCCAATACGGGAATCAATTCAAGACTGGAAACCGCTACCTCCCTTTCAAGATAGTAATTACCATACTATGTTGGACAATCAATGGAGACAATCATATTTGATTGCATTCTCTCTCTCTATATATATATCAAGTCAGCTGAATATAATTGGACCCATAGAGCTTAATTGATGCAATAACAGCGTAAACGTTTTGTATACATAATTTATTAACCTTAAAGATTCCCATAATTTAAATTCAAAGTTTAAAGACCGACATTAAAATTTTAGATTTATTTTAAGAGCGTAACAAATGGGAACAGATTGTAAGAGATTACCTGTAAATTGTTTGTTAATAAAAAAAACAACATCGGCATAAGTTTTTTTTTTCACAGCACTAGTTTCATATTAAATTATCTGTAGATCTAAGTATTTTATAATTTTCTAAATCGATAAACTATTTTCATTTTTTATTAATAAAAAAAAAAACTGTATTATAACTATTTCAGAGGCTATAAACTTAAATTACATTGCAGAGAGTATTGAAACAACTTTTTAAAAAATGATTTAGGTCTGTAAACTGCATTAAATCTTACAACCAGTACTGCAAATGAAAGCTCCATAATCTTGCATTTGATTCTTAGAATTAATTACAATTTTGCAAGAGATTTGTAAGAAAAATTATTTATATTTTTTATTTTCTGAACGTGTAGACCGAGAACAATAGGCACCTATTAATTTGGTGCCACAATAATTACTTACACAATACTACTCGGAGATTTAAACATTCATATGTTTGTAATAAAAAACTTGGTATTTCGGTAAAATCCGTGTCACGAAGGGGTTGAAGTCCGACGTTTCACTTCCACAAGTGGATGCATCTTCAGGGGAGTGGTACATCGTGATGTTGACTCGAAACAAACACAAGACATTCTGTGCATATGAATATGTTTGATCTATAAATAATGACTTTAATTAAAATCTTCATAACCGATTGGTATGTAATAAAATCAGGTATATTAACTGAGGTGATGCATAGCTGCATTTTAATGAGTTAATGCAGGGGTCTCCAAACTACGGCCCGTGAGATGTTTCCATTCAGCCCGCTGCGCCACGAAAGACGTAAACAAACGAACCTAAACAATGCAAAGTAATAAGTTCTCCATCATCAAATGCCATTTCAAACATTAAAAACGATTAAAACGAGTCTTATATAAGTTTGTTTGGCCGAAGTTGGATATAGTTTATGACCTAATTATCGATGTTCCCTACCATTGTGAAGTCTGATAGCTGAATGTTGCTTACTTCATCCGGCCCACTATGGACCATCTTATCCAGATCCGGCCCGCTAAGGACCATCTTATCCAGATCCGGCCCGCTATGGACCATCTTATCCAGATCCGGCCCGCTATGGACCATCTTACCCAGATCCGGCCCGCTACGGACCATCTTATCCAGTTCCGGCCCGCTATGGACCATCTTATCCAGATCCGGCCCTTCAACTAAAAAGAATGGAGACCCCTGAGTTAAAGTAAGAGAATTATTTTGTAGATTTAATAGCCTTATGGGTTTTTTTAATTATACATACTTAAAAATATAATTATTACGGTAAATAAACCGTACTATCAAAATTGAGAAAATTATAGTAAAACATGAAAATCAGGGAATTTTTATACAAAAAGGGTTTAATTAGTATAATTGGTTGGTCATAATCATTAAATCACTGATTAAAAACTTTCCACAAAATATTGATGAAAACAACTAATATTTCTTTATAATACTCGCCCAAATCTTTGCTTAAATTATATTGCTAAAAAAACGAGACTAATAATTAAAATATTTCTAGTAGAAGCCACAATACACACAATAGAACCTTGTAAAAGACTCATAAAATACTTTAAAAATAGATTGTAAAGAAAAAAGAACTAGACTAACTTAAAGAACAATAGGTAATTTAAAAAAGAAAAAAATTCCCTTACTTTAATACTAGTTCAGGGCCATGTCAGGTAATAGCGTTAAATATAAAATATGAGAGAAAAGATATTTCTAAACTTGTTTTGGAATTTTGGGTCCTAAGTCAGAAATGTCAGTCAAGTAGATAATTCTGGAGTTTACAAATCTACATAACTTCAAAGGAGACAATCCAATCATGCATTAGTTTGGTGAAACAATAGTACCTGCATAATTGGTGGAAGTATTGTAGAGCCGATATCAAAAACATATACATAGAGATAGCGAGCAAAAAGTGTCTAAATAACATCAAGCTAGAATTTTGTGTATAAGTAAATCTTTTGGTACCTTTTAAGAATATGTGGTCGACTAAGTTCGTCTGCCAGACATAGCTTGGCAATAGGCAATTGAAAAAACAAACTGGTGAAGAGCGGCTAGGTACCGCCCTTTATGGTGGAAAATATGATTTTCATGATCCTGAGTACGAACTTAGTTAGTAGACCAATTATCAAGTTGATAATAGTTTGTAACTTAGTAGGTTAGTTAGTCAAATATTAATCCAAATCAAAGAGGTCACCTATTAAGTGAAGAACTACTATCGACTTGATATTTGGTCTACTATAAACTAATTTCGTACTCAGGACCATGAGAATCACATTGTCTACCATAAGGGCGGGACATAGCCGCTCACCACCGGTTTGTTTTTTGAGTGCAGAAGAACTTAGCCGACTACATATTCTTAAAAAGCACCAAAAGATTTACTTATACACATAATTCTAGCTTGAAGTCAATCCGACACTTTTTCGCACGCTATATCCTGCTGGTTTTTAGCATAATGATACACACACACACAGAGGATAATATTGAGTAAGGTTAGATGTAGGTGCCATATCTGCTAAAATATTATGAAAATTGCTGGAAACCCACGATGAAAGGCAAAAGCTGCTGATATTATTGATGATACCATAGGAGGGATACCACCCCTATTGATGAGAACAATGGAGGAATTGCCCCCGCAGCTGACCGTAGCGGTTTCATTTATTTTCTCATCTACTTGCATAAATCATGTTTGAAATATTATTCAAATTCTGTACTGACCAGATATGATGGATCCTCCCATTTGATGCGAGGATCTTGCCAGTGTGAATGTGATAAGAGCGCAGTCGAAAACAGGTTTAGTGAGGTGAGAGTAGAGGTGAGCCAGTGAAGCGGTGAAGTTGGTGATGTCGTCAGTCAACAGGTGATCGGCGTTCTCCAGCCTTGAGTCCAGGGTCGACACCCTGTAGTACGTTTGATTCGACATGTACAGTTTGTAAGCATGACTGACCAATCGGCTCCTGAAAAACACCAATAGAGAAATAAATATCTAGTTATAATAAATCTAGAGTTGAAACAAGATATATATATATCATCATACCAACTAAAAAATGGTAAAAAGTGGCTTTAGCCAACTGTAAAACAAAAGGAATTTACTTCAGCAGACTATTGATAAAATATTAGACATGGGAGCATCTATGGAGCACACCTGAAAGGGATGCCATAAACTGTATCTCCACATAAATTGAAATTTCTTCATTTTACAAAGCATCTTTCAGCATTTCTAAGGCCCTCATCAGAGTTGTTTATGGAAGAAATCATTTAAAATGAATAAACTTCATCAATTAGTTGATAGATCATTCTCAAGCTGACTGACTAGCTGATTATATTGTCATAATTATTGTTTTTGCTTATGAATGGTCCGCAAGGAGGGATGGAAATATCGCAAATGTGAAGCTTTTGAATTTTCCTTAAAAGACCCAACTAATCAAGAATAAATGACAAATCTTTAGATAGTTACTTCCCTTGTAAAAGAAACAGTGGGGGTTAACAACCTAAAGAATGTGGACATAATGTTCTTCTTTAGATTGTTACTCCCCTTATAAATACAGAAGTGTGATATTCCTTGGTCCCAAAGTACATTGGACTAAATCTCCCTTTGTCTTAATAGTTATTTAGTCAAAGTCATCTATATTCTAAAAAAAAAACAGGGGAGTAACAATCTAAAGAAGTATCTCATAAATTTCATATTATGTGAGAACTTATGGTAATCTTTATTGATTAATAATTTGTGCTATAGACTATAGAGACCAATTGATTGCTGGAATGGATGTACCAAAAAGAGTATTCTAACTAGTTCCTCAATATTTAAGAGCCCTAGAAAGTACTTTGAAAGGGAAAGAAGGTAACTAAGTATATGAGTAAAAAGGTACTTCTTTAGATTGTTACTCCCCTATGATGTTTTAGAATATAAACGACTGACTAAAAAATTATTAAGACAAAGGGATGTTTAGTCTAATGTACTTTCAGACAAAGGAATATCAAACTTCTGTTTTTATAAGGGGAGTAACAGTCTAAAGAAGTGCCAGTAAAAAGAACTGAGCTGGAAGAATGGTCAATCAGAATGAATTCTAAGCGATTTGCGAATGCGTTAGCCATTTGAGTGACAACCTAGGGACATCTTTATACGAAGAAGAACTTAAATAACTTAAAAATACAGTGTAAAGTAGCTAACAATATTTTATTATTACTTTTACACAGCAAAAATAATCATAAGTTTATATTGAAACAACAGAGATCAGCCTAAAGTAAACGTTTTCAAAGGTATCGAAACAAACTTCCATTTTATATTACGATAAATATAATAACCAGCATAAAAACAATTTATCGCTTCTACCTTAACCACTCTAACCACCACTTAAAGTATCAAAAATTATCAATTTTATTATTTTCTTGAAGAGTGTAACAAATAATAATTTAAAGATGAATTATTATAACCATCGTAAATAATTTTAAGCAATATTCTGTTACGACAATGTTCTCTATCAGAAGACAATATCGAAGAATATTACACCGTCAAAAGTAAACACTGTAATTTTCTTGAAAATGAAGGCTTGTTGGGTTTTACGAGTTTAACACTTCGTGCTATACAATTTTCTTTTATCGTTGTTTTCACAAGAAAATGATCCTGTTTAAAGATCGTCGTGAGAAATGTTGATCTTGTTTTTCGAATCTGTTTTCTGGGAATGTTTTTTTTTCCATGATCTGAACCAACATTAAAAAATATGTTATTGTTTAACTAGAAGATAACAAACCTCAGTAAGGTTATTGTACTATAAGTGAATTCCAGTTGAAAATTAGTCTAGAATTGTAAATTACTTTTTACTACGTTTTTATTAGCTTGCATTCTTGTTTGTTTGTTTGTTTGTTTGTCCGGTACAAATCTGACAATCGATTTCTAACTAACTTCCCAAATAGCTAGACATTTGAAACTTTTAGCATAGCTCAGAACACGATGACACATTATTTTAATACTTTTAGCCATCTTTCAGCAGAATTTAATTAGTTTCAGCAAATTTTGCTGTGAAAAATGAATTTTTTGAACAAGATTAAGGGACACAACCAAAGTTGGCTTCAATGTTATCAGTGATCCTCCTTCTATATATTGTATTATTCTAAGGGAAATATCGATTATATTATTTCAAATATATCGATGGCATGCTTTAGATTTGGTGTTGGGGAGATCCGTTGTACAAAGATTTATCCTTTTATAGGTTTAAGATCAGCTCTCTGCATGGTTGTCATTTATGTGAAGTAAAAAAATTCGGAACTATTTTTTTTTTACTAACATTATATATTATATAACAATAACAATTATATTATCAACATTACATACGATTCAACAGAAAATTAGAAAATTTAAAAACGTAGTATATAAAAAGTTCTTTTTATCTTGAAATTATTAACTTTCGTTTAAATTTAGGAAAATCAAACCAAAGTTCTTTCTCACAAGTATCTTCAAAAGAAAACAATCAATTTCCTAGCTAACTAGGAAAATCAAATTTTCATTCAGACTATAGTAGTATTATGATCCTAGTACTAGGTAGGTACTAGACGGGTTGGACGAACCACTTGTTCAACCCCAGCCGTATTTGGACTTATTTAGGCCCTTTATTACTAGCCGCGTGGGAGAGAGTTCTCTGTACAATGTACCACTGAAGCGAGTATGGTGTGATCATTAATGAGCCATATAAATCAGAGCATCGGCGCGGAATCGAACCCACGACCTCGTACTTGATTCATTGATAACCGAGCAGACGTGGCAAGTAATTTAATCCACAAAGCCACGCTGTCTGCTAAATAGATTATTTATAATCTACAAAACGATTTCAATGAAATATCGTATATGTTTAGAAAGTTCACAGTACAAGGCGATATCGAGCAATTAATTATAGCCTTCTTTTGAGGGTTGTTGAAATATTGGGGGAAAACACATAATCTTTTAAAAACATTCCAACCGGTTTTGATTAAAAATTTGTAAAGTTTTTTAATACCAAAAAAACCCATGCAAGTCGATTTTCCGGGAAAAATGCTTTTGATTTTTATGATAATCCCATTTAAGATTGAAAATGGGGTTCATAAAATAAAAAAGACTTATTTTGTGGGGTTAAGGATAGTGCAGAATGAGGACAGTTTAAATAAAAATGGTATGAAGAGATACTTACCGTCGATACTTGCTTGATCTGATGATCACTGGACCGGTTTCGGCTAAACGCCATCCACTATCATCAGCAGAAGAATATAGATCTCCGTCTACATGAGAGAGTGACGACTTTCTCATGTAGACTCTACGAGTTCATTTCGACTCTAGGATAGGAGATCTATATTCTTCTGCTGATGATGGCGGATGGCGTATAGCCCCGAACCAGTCCAGTGATCCCTTAGATCAAGCAAGTATCGACGTTACCGTCGATACTTGCGTTATACTTCGATACTTGACGTTACCGTCGATAGTTATGATATGGAGAGGTACTTACGTACCTCTCCATATCATAACTAACTATAACTTGCGGCAATAATCCTCAATTTGACTAAAATGAAAATATGTAAATGAAAATGTGTCACCAAGTTTCTAATTCAACCTTCCCCTATTGATATACCTTACGATTTTACATCCCGAAATGCAATTTTTTTTCATGCTTACTACTGCACACCACAAAATCCTAAGTTGATAGATAACATTTTTTTTTTATACGTCGGACCTCTATATAACGAATTTGGATTGTTTCCAGGAAAAAAAATGTTATATAGGCATTTTCTCTTATGTTTTAAGAGAAAACGTAAGTGGTCCTGAAAATGGGAGATTCTTATCCCGTACCATTTTCACCCATTACAAGAACTGCTTCATCTACGTCTACGTCACGTCTTCATACTTAGGATCTCTAGATCATTTTTTTTAAAAATCCCAATTTGTTTCGTAGAACTTGTTCTTGTATAGTTCAAATATTGAATCCTGGTTTTTCAAAATTGTTGACACTGAACTTGGAGTGATTTCATGTTTACGGGATACTTCCTTGTTCTTCATTCCTTTATCTACGCCCTTGAATTAATTTTCTTTTAGATAATTGTCCAGTAAGTGAAGTACGCTGTTAAAAGTCAAGAGCTTTATAAACGTCAAAAACGAATTCTAAACTGAGAGTAAGAGATTTCTCTATACTAATCAAAGATGTTTTCAATTCCACTTAAACTTATAGAGGTAGAATAGGCAAAATTATTAGAGTGCTAGTGCAAGAAACTCCTAAAATGGTTCAAAGAAAATAAAGCAATGCAAAAACTCCGCCAATATTAATTCACATAAAGTTTGAGAGTCGGATCTTTATCCTTTATATCTATGAATTTTGTTCGTTGTTGAGAAATTGTTTTCATTCTATAGAAACACTTTAATAAGGAGAATTTGTAGGACATAAAACAAATTTATTAGAGATTATCGTGGTATACAACGATAATAAGTTCTAACATAAAGAATAATAATGAGATAAAGAAGTTCGTTATAAGGAGGACAAACTGTATTGCAACGGCTTCAAAACTTTTGTAATGCGAATTTTTGGTAATTTTCTCCATGGACATCCGTTTTAGACCATTCTCAATCGATTCCTCAAATTTAACACTTTTTTATGTATGTATGTATGTATCACTCCAGACATCTCACGCTAGGATGCACTTAAAACATCCAAACAAATTTTAAAATGTCAATTGTATCAAAAGAAGGGATGAGTTCGTTGGCCAGAATTTTTGGACTTCAATTAGGGGTCAAATTTTTACAATGTAAGGTCAAAAATAGTATAAAAACGTGTTTTTCCATTTCACCCCCCTTTTACTTGAAAATATGACAAAAGTGTACATAACAATTACTGTACTCTTAAAGAACTTTCCAACGGCATGCATCTTGAAGGGTATATATTATTTTGACTTTTGTACCCCGTCCCAACCCCAGTGTACAACTTTTTGTTTTTCCACCCATCCAAATTCTAAAACCAAAATTTTCCTATATTATCATAAGCCAATTATACGCAGATTTATTTGAAAATTCGCTTATTAAGTCATGGTGCATGACTGGAATATTTTTTGTTTACGCCTCATCCACAAGATTGAACTTAGCAACCTTATCAGGGAGAAATATCATTCAAATAATTAGGTCTGATAAGAGTGCAATACTCTTCAATACAATGATAGGACGATGACCCCCTCAACTTTAAAGCATGACATTAATTACAACCCCTTTCACTCCACTAATCATTTGATTGAGAAATATATAAGTATCTAGTAGAAACAACTTTGTAAATTTAAATGACAGGGTTCATTTTAAAAAGCCATAATTCATTTCTGGTAAGTTCATTTTTTTTTCTTCCCAAGAACGTTCTATCTTAATTCCAAATTAAGCGATTTCGTCATCAATTCATTCACAAATCTTAGCCAGTTTTAAATATTATAGCTTACAAAAAAAAAAAAACAGGTTATCACGAAGAACAAAGTCACAGGATGTAAGATATTTAAATTGTTTAACTAATACTGCAGGGGATTATAGTTGATTAATATGCAAGAAAGTTTTCGGACAATACTTAATAGACGTGTTTCTATATTCTCCAAATTGCTAATACAAACTGAACTTATAGTTTTACTTTGGAATAAGTTGCAGAACGAGTTGTGCGATGGAATATAAGTTGTTCGGACTAGTTGTAAATGTGTGTAAGTAGGACACGATACGACTGGTTGAGTCCTTGATGTTGCTTTTAACTCAAGGGCGTAAACATCGTGAGACCACTGACTCCGGATCCGCTAACATCTAGCGGCTAGGCCATCCACCAACCTCCGGTAAACTACTGGCCTAGTTTGAAAACCACTTCAGTCTCATCTTAAACACTTGACCATCATATTCATATTATTTGAATAGTTTAAAGGCAGAGTGGTATAAGTCAATATTTAAAACTTGTATATTTAGATATAATGTATACATGATTAGATTATACATGATGTTGTATATATCTGATTATATCTACAAAATCATGGAACTACGAAGTTATCTCCTTAAAACTAATTAAATCTATTTATACACACAATAATAAACTGTTTCTTATTGATTACACAATAAAACAGTAGGATGATAGGAGTGTAAGTGAGATACAAATAGATACAAATAAAGATAGGTGATATATTTTTAAATAAAAACTTTGATGGATATAAATTTAAATGTATTATTAACAATAAGTTTTGTTTATTTTTACTAATAACTTTTCCCATTTCTAAATAAGTGTTATGAAATTTGAATCTTAAGTAGAGTATGTTGAAAATAATAACCATAGTATGGTATTTTTACTTTGTTTAAATAATTTAAGGTTTTTTGATTTTTATCTAATCTTATGAATCTTTTTTATTTTTATTTGTATTATTTTTATTTAAGTATCGAAAATCATTTAGAAGTTAAAAAGAAAATATGTTCTTATTATGTGTTTAACATTTTGTTTATCATTATTATGTTATTATGGTTAGCCCTAACTCCATTGTAAAAAATACTTTTGTATTTAAAACAATAAACTAACTACAGTCTTCGCACAACTAGAATCGACGCGTTGACAGCGCGGGAAATTGAGTGACACACAGATTGGCCAACCTCTCTGGGGGAAAAAATAAAGCCACTACGAAGCCTTCTTATACTGTTATCCAGAGGGCCTCTCCCCTCCACTAGAGACATTTATCTTTGCCTAGTTGGCCCGACCTTTTGTCCGGGAAAATCTCAAGCTCTCATTGGCTCGTCCCCCCTTTTGCTAGTTTTTCCCGCGCTGTCAACGCGTCGATTCTAGTTGCGCGAAGACTGTAACTAACTATATCTGATTATAGATGTATATATACATCCATATATATATATATTATGTACATGTGTATTCTTCAATTATTATATATATGTACAAGTGTAATTGTAATTATATATATAAATATATATACATATATATATATATATATATATATATATATATATATATATATATATATATATATATATATATATATATATATATATATATATATATATATATATATATATATATATATATATATAACTTCATTGGTTACAGTTTTGTTTTCTTATTTCTCAGTTTGTATTCTTAAATAAAATTAATGCAGCGTAAAAACACAAGCATCTACTTTTAAAAGCTGCCTTTCAATAGAAACAATGATAAATCAAATATAAGAAAATTGGTTCGGCCAAAATGGCTAACGTACTAGTAATATATGATACTAAAGATTGAAAGTACCAGCTAGATTATATAGACATATAGAAAAATGGTTCACAATATGAAGAATGTGTTTATATATATTGTTTATAAAGCTTACTGCGAAAGTAACAGAATGTAAAGCGTTCGAAAAAAGGATTCGCAAACGTTTGCGAACCATTAAATCCACAATTTGACGTAAGTGTTGTATTATAATGATTTGTGTCGTGAATTAGTAAAAAAGTGAAATGCAGAAGAAGAAATGCACATATTGTGGATTAATCAATGAGTATTGAATAAACACTTAATTTGTTTCCTTTAAGATAAAATGTTTAAAAATAAAACAATATATAAAATCTATTTCTACGTGTGACCCTAAGAACCTGGACCAAGGGAAGTGCCAATAACTCTGCCTATTTAGAAGTCCAGCATTGATAGTTACAATATGTTTCCTTCAGTATTATTCACTTTTTTCAAATTAGTTATTAATATTATATAGTTAAAACTTGATAAAGATATGAATACGAGAGAAAAACACTACCTTTCTTGATTTTCAAAGCCAAAACCCTAACTTTATGCGAACTCCTAACTAGGACTAATGAGTAAACTAATGAAACAAAGTAACAAGTAAACTAACTAACGAGTAAACTGCACCCATGTCAACATGCTAATATCAAACCAAGCGAGTTAACTCATAAAAAAGTAAACGAACAAACGAGTTAACTCATTAACAAGTCGACAAGATAAGAATAAGTCGTCAGTATATCTTGTGTTTGTTTAGAGTCAACATCACGATGCACCATAACCCTGAAGATGCTTCCAGTATCGGAAGCGAAACGTCGGACTTATAACCCTACGTAACGCGGATTTCACTGCAAAACCAAGCTGTTTATTAAGATAACAATAAAACAAAGTAACAACTAAAGAAGCTAACAATATAACGAGACGAGTTATCTAATAAAAAAGTAAACAAGATAGCTAACAGTAAAACAAAATAACATAACAAGTAATAAATAAACTGAGTAGCAGAGCGTATAAACAAACAAAGGTTGGATTGAAAATAGGAAGGTTTCAATTATCATTCCAGTGTTACCGATTTAAAGAATAAAAAAAAATCCCTAACAGCTCTTTATTTAACTTATTTACAGATCTTTATACAAAATGTATTTACCCTGAATTACGTTATTTTACCCGGAAATAGTACATTACACGTCGAGTGCGGAATGTAGCATTTTGCATGCGAGTGTGGAGTTTGCACCCGAGCGATAGCGAGGGTGGTAAAACCACACGAGCAATTCAAAATGCCGTTTTCGCAGGAGTTGCGTACCGTACTTTATCTACGATTGTTAGATTTAAATAATAAATACAGAAAAAATAGACTGCCAATTAGTGTAGCACATAGCTTCCTCGCATCCTATCATATACTATAACAATTATTGTTTTATTACTTTATTGTAATATTGTTTATTTTGTAAAAACTATTAATAGATTTAGCGATCTTTAACACTTCATAGCGGTGTCGCTGTTGGTTTTACTAAAAAATTGTATTTGAAAAAAATGCTTCTCTCATTGAATAGATGAAGTTAGATTTTTTCCCCGACCTAAAATTCCAATTTTAAATTTAAAGTTCACGTTTACGCGAGGATTGCTCGTGAACGCTTGGACGGATAACGTTGTCCAACGAACTCGTCCTGAGCATTGCTAAAATGAACATGTCTACCGAATTTCATCAAAATCGGTCTACATTTACTCAAGATATCGTCGCACGTTTCATAATTCGCGGACACACAGACCGACAGACAGACAGACAGACAGACAGACAGACAGACAGACAGACAGACAGACAGACAGACACGAGACCAAAAATGTTCCCTGATGTCTGAAACGGATTTCTGTCTTGGAATTTTTAAAATCGGAGGCATAAAACTTTTTCGTTCTCAAAAGTGAACACAATACTTCCGTTACCTTCGGTAAACTCGGAAGCAAAATAAACTTCCTGTATACAAGTTCATATTTCTCTTTTGATAAAGACAACATTAATTCATTAGTTGTATTTTGTGCCGAATTATTTCGGGAGGCGTATTATTCTCCTCATATTCTTCATAATCATTTAAATTACTCATTGATTTTCACAAAAAACTCGATATAAAAGTTACGTTTATTAAACAAACAGCAAATTAGTCTTGTTAAATGTAAACAAACTCGCTAATCGTGCGTAAAGCTGAAGAATTCCTCTTCTTTACCGCGCTAGCGTGGTAAAGAAGAGGAATTCTTCAGAACTATGAGACGCGCATGCGCAATGAATACAAGTACGTAAATAGTCACTTTCTACGCATCTAAACAGAGATATAATGTTCATATTTCGTATCAATCGTAGATAAAAATAATTATTGTTTAACTTTAACATACTAGGCATCGCGTGGCTCTATCATTGAAGCGAGCGTATTGCAATGAAATACTGAATATTGAAATTTATTAATCATGATGAATGTCATAGTTGTAGATAAGTGGAAGAGAGTAGTGTGGGGAAAGAGTGGGGGTACTCGGTACGAAGCTTTACTTCCTAAACAAGCCTATACTCTATACGACTATAACAATCTTCACCACCCGCGGTAGCTTTTAAACAATTATTATAAATGTATCTCTTCACTACGCAAAGAATTTTGCTTGTATCAAGTTGAAATTTTGCATACCTGCTTCAATTGTGCATTAGATAGTGTATATGAAGTTTTATTAAAATCGTTTCGTTAGAACGTAAGATATCGGTAAAAAGGTTGTTTTCTCTATTATAAACGTTTAGGTCCGCTTTAATAGTTTTAGCGATCTTTATTAAGTCATAGCGGTGTCGCTGTTGGTTTTAGTAAAAAATGTTATTTGAAAATAATGTTCGTCTAATCGAATAGATGTTGATAGAATCTTTTCCCGTCCTGAAATTCCAATTTAATTTTTGTACCTCTCGTTTACGCGAGCGTTGCGCGCGAACTCTTGGACGGATCACGCTGTCCAACGAACTTAGCCTGAGTATTAGTAAGAGGAACATGTATACCAAATTTCAACTAAATCGGTCAACTTTTACTCAAGTTATCGTCACACGCGTGAACGTTACTGACAGACAGACAGACAGACAGACAGACAGACAGACACGGAACATATTTCGTTGAATGTAGGAAGCTCGCTACGCTCGCTTCAATTATGTTGATGATTATGTTATGATTTATACGAATACGCGAAAGACACATTAGAGTATGCTGAAATTAAGTCGACCAACATATTATTAAAAGAGAAAAATGTATTTCTAATTTAGTTGAATCAGTCAACGTCTGATTAAATTATAAGGGAATTCATATGGATGAATGCTCTTTCTGCTTTAATTACGTCTCGGCTATGGAAGCACAAGGTGACAACACCATAAGGTTATTTTCGCCGAAATCGAGAATTTATTTAAATGTTTTATGGGTATAATATATTTTATCCTTAATAAATCATTCTTTAAAAAAAGAAAATCAGCATTAATAATCTTTAAATGATAATGGAATTAGTGTTTCTTCACTTACAAATATTAATTTTATTTATTCAAGTAATCTTGCGTTGATTTCCAATATCATAATAAGTTACTTATTTATTAGTTGTTTTCTCTCAAAGGATCTTTGTTTAGATATCAATGCAAGTGAATAATATAGATTAAGAAATATATTGAGAGTGTTTTACAGTTTAATAAGTTTTAAAGGAGAGCAGGGACAGGGATAGTAGAGGTAAGGAGATGGGAGATGGTAGAAACATACTCGCGGGATAGGTCAAGGCTTGTAGGCTTGCTGATCACCGGAACTAGAGGATATAGATAACAAGGTAGTATAGTGGGCTGCTTCGGTAACCTATTCTGGTCAGGTCTCTACGTGAGAGTGTGCTCGGAATACACTTTTCTTCTACCTAAGATGCTTTCTATTTCAGTCGTACGACCTAATTAAACATCCTTCTTAAAGAACCGCAAACGGACATCACCGACAATAAAACAGTAAGGACTCGTAGACCATTCGCTTATAACTATCTTACAAAACGAAGGACTCAAATGAATTTGAATGTAGATAAAACTAAGCACTTGTAGATCTTGACTTGGTATTATGTACTATATAACTATGTAATGCTAAAATAGTAGGTACATTACGCGTCTATTACGGAAAGTAGCATTTTGCATGCGAGTGTGGAGTTTGCACTCGAGTGACAGCGAGGGTAGAGTAAAACCACACGAGCAAAGTGAAATACAGTTTTCGCACGAGTTACGTACCGAACTTTATCTACAATTGTTGGCTTTAATAATATAATAAATACAGAAAAAACAGTTACTTTAATTAAACAAACAGCAAATTAGTTTTGTTAAATGCGTAAACAAACACGCTAATCGTGCGATATGGTGAATAATTATGAAACACGCAGCATGTGCAATGAATACAACTACGAAAAGAATCACTTTCTACGCATCTAAACAGAGATAAAATGTTTATATTTCGTATCAATCTTAGATAAAAGTATTTTTTTAAATTTACTTGAGTTTAATACGATCCTAATTTTTACCACACTCGTAACTCTCATCCATCTGCCCTGTAAGTGCTGGAGTACCTCAGGGCAGTATCCTAGGACCTCTTCTATATTCCATTTTCACTCACGACATCCCTCAACATCCTTCCTCAGTCCTTGCCACCTTTGCAGATGACAAGGCTATCCTATCTGTCCACGAAAACCCTCAAACCGCATCTAATAACACCCAAAGCCACCTTCTCCTTCTGGAACCTTGGTTAAGAAAATGGAGGATACGAATTAACGAACAGAAAAGTGTTCATGTCACTTTTACTCTTCGTCATAGCACCTGTCCTCCAGTCATCCTTAATCAAGTTCTTATTCCCCAATCCAACACAGTCCGTTACCTAGGCCTTCTCCTCGATAGACGACTCACTTGGCAACATCATACAAAAACTAAACGTACGGACATTTCAAGACGATACAAGTTGCTGCTTCGTCTTCTAGATCGTAGGTCTAATCTTACCTTAAATAATAAACTTCGTATTTACAATGTTGTCTTAAAACCAGCTTGGACCTATGGTCTAGAAGTGTGGGGTAGCACCAAGCCTTCCAACATCCGTCGAATCCAAACTCTCCAATCCAAGATCCTTAGGAAAATCACAGATGCCCCTTACTACGTCTCCAACCTCACTCTCCACACCGATCTCAATGTTCCTTTTGTTCGAGAACTATCCGTATCCCGATACCACACATTCTACGAATCTCTGCACAATCACCCCAATCCCTTAATAGAACTCCTTGCATCCCAAATTATTCCAGATAACCCACCTCGTCGCCTGAAGAGGCAGTGGCCTAGAGACCTTCTCGTCACATAATTTTTATATTACATTTTATTTAATCTCCACTTTATTTAATTTCATTCACTCACACATTTAATATTCATTTACCTTTATACATTTGCAAGTGTAACTATCAATCCTTAATTATTTCTCCCAGCCGAAAGGAATAGTCACTGGACTATTACCTTTCTCACGTTACTCATTGCCAAGAAAACATTTAACCTCTGTAACACTTATAACATGAAATTATGTAGTTGTGTTAAACAATAAAGATATAAAAAAAAAAAAAAAAAAAAAACTCGTAACTCAGGTACTGAGTTCACACTAAGATCCAAGTAATGACAGATTTACGTTTTTGATGGTTTGAATTTAGAGTATCTTAGACATGTTTCACACTATGATAAATGTTTCACCTTAGAAGTTAGACATGTTTCACACTATGATAAATGTTTCACCTTAGAAGTTAGACATGTTTCACACTATGATAAATGTTTCACCTTAGAAGTTAGACATGTTTCACACTATGATAAATGTTTCACCTTAGAAGTTAGACGTGTTTCACACTATGGTGAATGTTTCACCTTAGAAGTTACATATGTTTCACTATGATGATCACATAGATTAGATGGGTAAAATGATCAATTCACCGTTCTATGATGAGCTGAAGTTGTGTTTATTAAGACGCCCAAAAAGTAGTGATTTCGCCAATATATATAAATATTTTAGAAGGGTATCCTGTACAAAATAACATTCTTAAAATATTAGTGAGCATTAGGCCCAAATTCAAAGGAATGTATTTTTAAAAAAGCTTATATTAAAGAACAGTTTATAATAAACATTGCCGTTCAAGTACCTAATGCAATTATGTATTCATATTTACTATTTACCCTTTCTCTATTCTTATTGGCCTCGAGGCAGATGCCCTGTTTACCCCTTACCAAGGTAATTGCATTATCATATACCACTAAACACACTATAAGAAAAAGCATATAATAAATACTCGATGCTCTTTTCAAAGATGATAATATTTATGACAACAAAATGTTAGCATACTGCCTATATCTTTTAAATAAATATGATTACAAAAATTCCTTCTTCTTTTTTGCCAATCTATTACAATCTGTGTGCATTATCCTAAATAAAGCATACTTTGAACTTTTTAATATGAAAACTCGGAGGTAAATTTCGTTTAAATTATTTAGTTTCAATATTGCTTAAAAAGAAGGTTAAAAGAAAGACTTAAAAAGCAATTTTTAAGAGCATACAATTTATACATAATAAACAAAAATTTACCCTTAGGCGTTCGTTAAAACTTCAAGTTGATTATAAATGGTCCACTACATCGTAAAAATCACAAATCAATAGGTACAAAGTAAAAATAGACTGCCAATTAGTGTGGCACATAGCTTCCTCGCATCCTATCATGTACTATAACAATTATTGTTATATTATTTTATTGTAATATTGTTTATTTTGTAAGAACTATTAATAGTTTTAGCGATCTTTAACACTTCATAGCGGTGTCGCTGTTGGAGTTACTAAAAAATTGTATTTGAAAAAAAGTTTGTCTCATATAATAGATGAAGTTAAAATTTTTCCCCGACCTAAAATTCCAATTTTAAATTTAAAGTTCACGTTTACGCGAGCGTTACTCGTGAACGCTTGGACGGATAACTTTGTCCAACGAACTCGCCCTGAGCATTGGTAAAATGAACATGTCTACCAAATTTCATCAAAATCGGGCAACATTTACTCAAGTTATCGTCGCACGTTTCATAATTCGCGGACACACAGACCGACAGACAGACAGACAGACAGACACGAGACCAAAAATGTTCCCTGATGTCTGAAACGGATTTCTGTCTTGGAATTTTTAAAATCGGAGGCATAAAACTTTTTTGTTCTCAAAAGTGAACACAATGCTTCCGTTACCTTCGGTAAGCTCGGAAGCAAAATATAAATATATTATTAACAATAAATATTAGTCAATAATAAACAAAGGCTGCTGCTACCAGCCTTTTTAAATGAACCATTTATTTTTACATATTTTTCCCCCTTAACGCTTCATGTAATATAAGAGTCTAAAATTACCAAGTCGAATCTTTTTCTTATATATTTATTTATGAATCATTAAAAACAGTTTTATAAAACAACTTAGAAGGCAAAATAACGATGTAGTAATCTAGTATATTAGCAAGAGGTTGCACCTTGCGTCATATAAAAAATGGAATCGTTTGACGACGCGTCTAAAAGTCTAGGCCGAACATCATTAAAAGTACATTAAACTAGTGTTATTAATCTTCACTAGATTTTATACTTCCTAGTCCTAGATAGTAAACAGGAAGACTGGCAGTATCTAAACAGCTTTAGGTAAAAGGTGAGGTAACTATCAGTGTTACCAATGTGGCAACCCATGACAGTGGAAAATCGCGTGAAAATGACTGAGGGGATGTTTTTCTAGTCGATATAAACTGAGATAGTATAAATCATGGAAAATTACCCCCGATCTTTGTCATTGATAAGAGAAAAAGTAGTATTTAAACAAAAATTGACATGACAACTGATAACAAAACTCATGACACTGAAAAAACACCCCAATCAATGTTACCTTGTTAATTAAATTGTTTTTTTTGTTCAAATCATTAATTTTAGATTGATATATATTTCATTACTTAGTTAGATTGTCACTTCACTCATATAAATAAACAGGGGAGTAACAATATAAAGAAGGTGTACGGAATGTTCTTCTTTAGACTGTTACTCCCTTTATGAAAAGAGAAGTATGATATTCCTTTGTCCCAAAGTACATTGGACTAAACATCCCTTTGTCTTCATAGTTCCGAGTTAGTTAGTTATTTAGTATGTCATTTATATTCTAAAAAAAAGGGGTAGTAACAACCTATAAAGAATACCTAAAAAGAAGTACCAATATTTCTTCCAAGAGTGGAGAACAAAAAGAAGATCGTGGAGGCGAAAGCAAACTAATGAAATAAAGTGGAAGTGGTACGAAGAGAAGACCTATGGATAAACCAAATATATAGTTCTATCACCTGGTTCTACATACATATACATGATTTCAGGGTTGGATTAAAAAAAACATTTTGGTGTTTTTAAAAAAGGGGGTTCGATGGTGTTACATTAAAGTTAACGTTTAAATAACAATGTTCTGCAAAAAAAATCTTCAGAATGAAAATGTCCTTTTCTGAAGTATTTTGCTGCTGTCCGAATCTGAAGTCAAAATTTCTTCAATATGTACAGTGTTCCCAGAAAATGCGCCTAAAGTTTGGATAAATTGTGTTTTAGCCCAAAAACATTTCGTAAAAAAAGAAATATATATATTGGGTGTTTGAATATCTTTAAACTATGAAGAATACGAATCAAAAGTCAAAAAAATCTGTTGACCTTACCACTGTACAGTGGCGGATTTACGGGGGGGGGCTTCCGGGCTGAAGCCCCCCCCAAAATACTGGAAATTGAAAAGTTTATCTGGCTGAATCCTAGTAAATAAGCATCTACATATCGGGCTAAAATTATGACTCTGTGATTAAATTTAAATTTTAAGTATATTTTCTTACTATCTTAACGCCAACAGCGAAGATAAAAGGGACACGGGAGTGCTGTGCAAATAAATATTAAAACGATTGGCCTAGGCTGGAGGGACAGGGAAGTGTGTGATATTGGATAAAGTCGTATTAGGGAAATTAGTGCTAACTCCTTTAACTAAATACAAACATTCTTTAGAAGTATTTAAAGATCATGTTTCTAAAGGAAACCACCAGTTATCTTGTATGAAAGCTACAGAGTGACGGAAACTTGGACTACATGACATACAACGAAATGAAAGAAAATTCAGAGCCCTGCTAAGATTTCGTGTAGACGCAGGTGATAAGATATTACCACCACCTTAAATCAGCTCCTAAAAATGAAACTTTTATAAGCAAGACAACCCAAAACGCCATAGTTGCGGTTCGTTAATTATGGATGAAATCGTCAAAGAAGTTAGACATTCAAACTATTATTCCTTAATTGCTGAAGAAACAAGAGACACCAGTTCTGTTGAACAACTCACAATATGCAAGATTTCTTGACTTGGAGTCTTGCAAAAAATAAAAGAGGTATTTGTTGGCATTGAAGAGGCCACAGAAAGAACTTGAAGAACTAATTCTTTAAAAATATTGAAAAACTAGGCATAGATTTAAATTTTTTGAGATGCCAGGCTTGTGAAGGAGGTTCTAATATGGCAGGAAAATTTAAAAGAGTTCAGGCTCGCATTCTAGAATTAAACCTTTTTAGCCATATATATAAATATATATATGTTCATTGTTCTTCACATCAATTAAATCTTGCTCTTACACATGCAAGTAATGAGCCTATGATCAGAAATGATTGCTAAAGATTCTTCAAAAAGAGTAGGTACTTCTTTTGAAAAACATCATTAAAGAGCATGACCCGGATGTGATGAGACAAAAACTGATAACCCTTTGTGAAATTCGCTTCATTGAAAGGCATGATGCTTTAACATTTTTTTATATGTGTTTGGGGCTGCTGTAGTTTTCTTCGAAACTATCGAAGAAGTTCCTCTAACCATCCACAAAATCTGCGGGCATTTTATTTGCTATGCTTCAGTTTGAATTTGTTTTAACTTTTCACATCTTAGGAACAGTCCTTGATTTGCCTGCTGCTTTATCAAGAGACATCCAGAGCCCTTAGTGTTGATCTTAATCTCTGCTACAATATGGCAAACAATTTATGAGAATGCTCTTAAAGTAGCCTCAGAACATAGATTGAAGTTATATGTCCCCACATAGCAGGTGAACAAGTTCATCTATCAAACATTGGCGATTCAAACCCAAAAGAATACTACAGAAAGAGTGTTTTCATATTATTTATTGACAGACAAATTAGTGAACTATCAGACTAATTAGTGAATGTGATGCACTCCAGCTCATGGCGATTTAATGCTTTTGGCTGGAATCAAACTGAACATAATTCCAGCCAAATCTCTCAATCATAACGGTGATCTGGAAAGCATTGTCATTGCCGCTGAGAAGTACGCTGGAGACTGGAGAAAAACTCAGATATGAGATTGAATTGTGGATTTTGGCGAGAACACTACGGAGAGAGCAAAAGGATCGACCTTTTTCAGCAGTTGAGCGTTCAGCGGCCCAATCAGAAGGTGTTATCCTAACATCAAAAACTTCTTCATTTCATCTCAATTGTATCCTGCCAGTGACAGCATGTACTGTACTGGAGGAAGAAGCTTTTTAACATTGGAATTAATCATGTCATACCTGAGGTCACAATGGTAGAAGACCCGTCTGAATGGATTAGCCCTTATGAACATTCACAAAAATAGCAACGTGATGAACCCGTCAAATGTTATTGACAAGTTTGCAAGTGTTCTGCCCAGACGAATGAGATTAAATTAATATGTTTTGTTGGTATTTTAGAGTAACTAGGCTAATAAATCTTGACATATCATGACTTTTAATAAAACTTAAAATATTTGTGTTTAGTTTTTTCAGCAATTAGACTAATAAATCTAATTTATTTTATATCATGTATATAGATTGATATTGGTAAAATAAATTTATTTCTTAATTAAGTGAGAACATAATTTAATTCCTTTTAAACATCAAGTGAAAGGGATCAACACTATAAATATTTTGTAATATCATTATGGTCAATACAATCTAAAAACTAGTTCTTTTTATCTTAACCATGTTTGTTTCTGACTTAAGAGTTAGTTATTAAAAATGCTAAAAATTCATAGATTTGCAATTAAAAAACCAAAAATTTTCCGGGGGAGGGCCCCCGGACCCCCCTTCCTACGGGGAAAATCCTTACCCCCAGAAGCCCCCCCCAAAATATTATCCTAGATCCGCCACTGCCACTGTAAATGGAATAGTAATACAAAGACTCAATATGAGGAAAACGCATTTTTTCTTACTTTTCTTAAAAAAGTAAGCTCAACAGATTTTGACTTTTGATTCATGTTCTTCATAGTTTAAAGATATTCAAACGCCCAATATTTTTTTTTTTTTTTTTTTTTTTTTTTTTTTTACAAAAATTGTTTGGGCGAAAAATTAGGTCAAAAACCCCCAAAATCACAATTTTTCCCGAACTTTAGGCGCATTTTCCGGGAAAACTGAGCGTATAGGGGAAATTTTGACTTCAGATTTGGATTCAACAACCTCCAAAAACATCAAGTTCAGATAAAATGTTCTTGGGGCCCGAAAGTACGTTAAGTTTTTCAGAACAGTGTAATTAAGGTTCTCCATTACTCCAATGGAGTAAATGGAGATCCTATAATCATAATCATAATTATATAAGAATATATAATCTACTTATCAAAATTTCAAACATCCTAAATTTAGATTTATTGAAGAACACCTAATAATTGTAAAGGATAATTACGAAACTTTCACTTCTAAAATGTTTAAAACACCCAATTTCACGATCATATTAGTTATAGTCAGTTATGATTAATTAGAAAAATATGCTAATTTATTACATCAATTTTCATTGTAAGCAGATTAAAAACATTTTTGTTAAAATGCTAATTTAAGATAAGATTAATTTCAAGCAATAGATCAAATTTATAAAAGTTTGAAAGTTTGCCGAAATCAGCGTATTAAGTGTCAGATATCGTTGGGTCTCAAATTCCATTTATATTTTTAGAAGGATCTAGTTCAGGTATAATTTAATTTAGACAGCTGGTTTAAGATAAGTTCGTTAGCCTGTTTCGTCCTTGTCTTCCATGTTGTTTATTAGTCACGTGACTCGGACGTGATACCAATGGTAGACAAGGATTGAATCTCCCTCCAACAGTTGCTACATCACATTTTGTATTTGCTGCTCGGCTGCTCGACCGCCGATTACTTTGTCCTTGCTTTTAGCAATTTCGATTAACTGCTTCACCTCTACTTTTTTTTCTCTCCACTTAACATTGTTAGATTAGATGAATTTATCCGTGGCCTTCCAACCTCGAATACTTCTTTCACTTAATACAATCTACTGCATAGTTGGTTTACCACTGTACTATACGTATTAGGTAAACAGATTTATTTGCAAAGAAGCAAGCAAATAAGGTAATTTTATTTCTTAATCTATCTCTATAAAATGAAAAAAAGTATGAATTTAGCAAAATGTAATGAGATTTTGACACAGATGGTTGAAATGATTGTAGGGCCATTCGTGGGCAATATTCGACAAATTGTCCAATTTCCTTAAAAATCAAATTATTATTTAAAAAAGAAATTAAAAATCAAATTATCTTTTATAAATAAGGGTGTTCATAAAACAAAATAGTACATTACGCGTCGAGTGCGGAAAGTAGCATATTGCATGCGAGTGTGAAGTTTGCACCCGAGCGACAGCGAGGGTAGTAAAACCACACGAGCAATGCAAAATGCCGTTTTCGCACGAGTTGCGTACCGTACTTTATCTACGATTGTTAGATTTAAATAATAAATTAAAAAAAAAATAAACTTGCTGTATGTAAGTTCATATCTCTTCTCTTGATAAAGATGGCATTAATCTTGAGTTGTATTTTTTGCCGAATTAATTATTTCTGGAGGAGTATTATTCTCTACATTTTCGTCAAAGCCACTTGATTCATTCATTGTTTTTCACTAAAAACTCGATATAAACAGTTACTTTAATAAAAGAATAGCAAATTAGTTTTGTTAAATGTAAACAAACTCGCTAATCGTGCGTAAAGCTGAAGAATTCCTCTTCTTTACCTCGCTAGCGTGGTAAAGAAGAGGAATTCTTCAGAACTATGAGACGCGCATGCGCAATGAATAAAGTACGTAAATAACCACTTTATTCGCATCTAAACAGAGATATTATGTTTATATTTCCTATCAATCGTAGATAAACAAAATGTGTGCAAGAGGAAGAGAAACTATAATAGGCGTAAAATGTTACAACTTAAATGAAACCAACAATGGACTAATTATGACTTACCACCTTATTTCATTAAAATTGGACAAATAGTTAAGATATGTTCACAAAAATTGAGCGACGGACAGATAGACCGACAAGGGACCAAAAATGTTTCTTGATGTCTGCAACGGATTTCTGCCTAGGAATTTTTGAAATCGAACATAAGAAGGATTGAAGAATCGGAGACATAAGAAATGTTCGATCTTCATAAGAAATGGTCGTTCTTCATAAGAAATGTTCGTTCTTCATAAGAAATGGTCGTTCTTACGTTACCTTCGGTAAGCTCGGAAGCAAAAAGGGGTGGAGAATAAATAAATAAGACAATTTTGAGTAGTAAAAGCGAGGCATCATAAAAGTAGGTGATACAACGCAAGGAAGCAAATGAGTGTGGCAAACTAATTGGCAGACTATTTTTTATTACTTCTGGGGCTATGAGGTTCGCAGCTTTCGCACAAGCTTTTCCCTTTTTATGTCCTTTCAAGTTCAAAAGAATTTTATTTTATGCCCTTAAATGCTAGCCACAAGTCAAAGTGTTCAAAATAAAATCAGGATCTTTTGCTACTCCGATTTTCTTTAGGTTCATAAACAATTTGCTTTCTAAGTATAGTTATGTCCGTCGAGTGGACTCATGAACTGGCGACAGACTTTGCGAGAAAGGTCTGACCCAACAGGATCAGTAATGTGAGTAACGGGGAACGCTCCCAGCGCTCTGCTTGATGAAATGGAATGCCTGCAATCCGGTCCTGGACGACTATTTAATGATGGGTCAGGTTGATCTATTTGAGAAAATTATTTTTATTTATACTGTTTCTTACATTCAGTTCTAACTACTAAAGAATTTGAAATTGTCTTTGTTCTAATTGTGATGGTTAAAACCTCGTCCAGACTGCCGAACCAAACAGAGGAAACGAGCCAAGCATTGGTCTCTATGCGCATGCCCAGTCTGAGGTGCGCAGGCGTACTTTAGACTGGGCATGCGCAGAGACTCTCCTCACTTGTTCGGTTCAGCAGTCTAGACCAGGCTTTAAGAGAAGTGATTTTATTTTACTTATGTATTGTTTTATGAAAGTGTTTGTGTTACATGAACCTATTCAGTGTTTAACAACAACTCTGGTTATAGATTGGTTAACTATACCATTATTAAGTTAATCTTAGTTTTCCTCTCCTACGTTACAGTTATGGATAAACGGCATGCATTTTTTTCTTGGCGATTAACTAAAAGTTTAAAAGACTTTAAATTCTAACAAAATGTAATACATCGAATTTAACAACAATTATTACTGTAGACTGTAGACTGATTAAAAAATATCAGAAGACGATGAATATTAAATCAAAAAGACCTCTTTCATTTAAAAAAAAAAAAAATGTTTCCCACAAGTTCAATTCATTCCATATCCCGACAATAGAATTGATTATACCCGTGACTGAGATGACCAATTAGTTTTTGAATTGATCGAATACACTCATTTTTATTGTTCTCAACTAACCTACGTGAACTGATATAATTTGATCCAATGTGAACTAACAATTGTTTTTATCAGACCAATTAGAATATCTGCTGATGGTAATTTTAATCAATGAAAGTAAATGAGATTGTAACATATGCAAATAACCATTTAAAAGTGTTTTAAATGGATTTTTTCACATTTCTTAGCTAGTTGACTGTCCAGGATAGATTTGGTCCTGGACAAATCTTGTTATCAATATTTGACCCACTTCCTGACTATCTAGAAAGCTGAAACTTGCACAGATTATTGTATTTCCGATGACAATACTATAATCAGCCATACAGAATACAGTTATCAGCCAGTTATACAGAAATCGTATGTATAAGCCAATAAATCAAGAAATTTGTGAAAACAAATCTAACGGTAAAATTAAAAACAAAATTGATAACAACGACGGTCAGTAACAGGTAAGTGAGGTTATTTCCGTTTAAATATTATCGATTTAAACGGCAAAGATTTCTTCTCTGTAGGGTAGAGCAAGCTCGGTTGGAACCCTGTTCCATTCTCATCTTGGGCTACCTCAAGCGTGGTGGTGTTCATATAAACTTTTAATGCTTGTATTTCTGTTAAAAACATTTGCAGACATAATATGTTGATAAGAATTTTTAAGCATGGCATAAGCAACACGCCTTCAGTTATTGGACTGTATGTGCTTAAATAAAGTAAAATGCGATTCTACAAAACAAACGGTAAATCTTCAAATAAATGAATTTAAGATCTTTCTAATATAATGTAGGTACTCATTATCGAAATTAAACTGCATATTTATGGGTCCGTAACCACAATAACTATCTTTTTGAGGGAAAGTGTTACATTAAACTTGGGAAAGCAACTTTTTTACTTTTCTTTTTGGGAAAGTAACTTTTTACTTTCTTAATGGTCTAATGACTATTTAAATAGTTTTCTCCTAATAAAACTTTTAATCAAAATCAACGTGATTATGTAAATCTATTTAAATCATTAAATCTATTTTCACGATAACATATAATTGTACAGAGCATACAATAAGTTTTTAAAGAAAAAAAAAATGAATAAGATAAGATACTTTTCACAACGATATAATAAAAGTAAAGTGGCTTATCAGTAATGTCTAATCTAATCTAAGGTCAAATTGATGCTAACTAGAACAAGCGAAAATGTAAGTTAATATTTATGTTTATTTACATTTAAATGAAAAATAAAAAATTCTTTCCAATTTGCATAAATTTACTATTATTAGTTTAATTATGGGAATAAAATTATTCGAACCACAAATGTGTGGTTATTTATAAATTGAAATGAAGAAGTGTTACACACGTGGCACAACCGCGCTGAGTAATATAACATATAATTAAAGTGTTGTAATTATAATTAAGCAATATACAACTGTAAAACTTAAAGTATAGATGTTGTAGATTTAGAAATGAAAAGAAAAAAAAAACAGATTTATTAGAAACATATAAAAAAATTTAAGAACAAAATAATTGGAGCCGATGAATAGTTATAACGCAATTCAAAATATTATAGCACTTTAAAAATGCAAATTTCAATCTCGGGCAATGTAATTGTAAAAAAAATAGAAGTAATAAAAAGTCAGGTAAAGTTAAAAACTGAATCAAACAAGCGGAAAATTAGACTTAAAAAAATATTTAAGGATTAAGAACTTAGATAGAACATTTTAAAAACAAGTTAACCTTGCCTCGAGTTAACATTAAACAAGCAACAGGTTGAAAATACAAAATGTAAACAATTTAATATTAGATACAAATTGACATAACAAGAGGTCAATTTAAATAGATTGATAGAATACACTTACTAAGAGCACATTGTACGTGTAAATATCAGTTTAAAACCCGTTTTATAATATCCTTTAACTAGAAGAATAACGCCTGAGGTAACGTATTTGTAATTATTGCAAATACGTCAGAAATCCAATTAACTGAAATGGCCAAATTACAATTTGAATGTATCATTTGTATTAACAGTTCACGGCAAAAGTAAAATTAAATGGATTTTATCGAGAAGGCGAACATTTGGCGAATCTGTAAACGGTCGGTTCGCATTTCGATTAATGGGCCCCGACGAATTTACGAGTGCCAGCGTGTAACGAGCGCGAAGGTGCAGATGTGCTATAATAGTTCTAAAGATATTTTACTCAGTTGCTTTACAGTGGCTTTAACTTAACTTCACGATTCTTTAGGTTCCAGATGTGAAGACGCTAAAAGTCTTATTGTCAGTAAAGACAGTGTTGGCATACTTCAAGAGACCGAAAAATCAATATTGCAACGATGAAATCATCCGCAAGTCTACAAAAAAGCATATATAATAAGCATATATAATTTCTTGATTAACTTAGTATTTGATAATCAAATACTAAGTTAATCAAGAAAATCTGGCTTACCAAACACTAAGCGGAAGCTAGGGACCGGCGCGACATAGTCGAGTGGATAGCAAACCCGCCCTAACAAAGGCCATTATCAATATCCCTGGCGAAGGTTCGAATCATGGGGAGGAAAGATATGTTTTACAAGTGGATGTGTGAAGTGATCGACACCCCACCCATTTGGTTTTCTTAATGGACCCACGACTCTCCAACGAGGTATGTCTTCTGCTTTCCCGCCTTTGGTCTCAATTTAGGTTTAACCCCTTGGTTAAAAGGAAGCTAAAGTTTCTAGTTCTGCAATATAAACTTGCTTCAAATAATTACTTATTTAAAAGTAAGGAGAGAAAGGAATAATAGCTTCTCTGGAGTTTAAATTTCTACATAATAACATTTTAATAGACTTATTTAAAGTTTTATTCCATCAAATTAAATTGGATTTTCAAACTGAATGCGTGCATAATTAAGAATAATAAATTTATCTAATATGATTCTTGAGATTAAATGATTAAAATATTTGCATTGGATTTGCTCTTAAACGAAAGAGTGCGTGTGAACAAACCGTAAAATATGCAGTGACGTAATGAATACATTAACAGTAACGATCTAAGAAGAAACAATTTACGACCAGCTTGAAAACCTGAATATCCTGTTAATTTTTGGATTAAACAAAAATTAAAATAATTGTGCACATCCCTCAAAAAAACAGAAACTATCATATTAATCGTTATAGATAACATCTTTCATTCGGATTAATAAAAATAATAATTGTTGACATCCTTCAAAATTAAATAAATAAATAATCAATAAGATAAACAAAATTAAAATCTTATAAGGGATAAACTAACATTTTACCTATATCGAATATTTCACAAATAATAAGCAAAATGATCTTTGATTATACTGACTTAATTATGTAATTATTTTGAATGGAAATTAACACATGATTAGGTACTTAATACAGTTTTTTCGTATTAGCATACAAATGATTTTTGCTGAGTAATTTTTTATTTAGATCTATAAAAACCTGTTTCTCATCAGATTACAGATTTTATAATAGCGTCATTTCCTATATTTTCTAAGATGGATTATCTTTATTCTTATTAATTGTCAGTTTACACATATGTGTCATTTCCTGTGTAAATATGGACAGATTTTTATCGATTTAATTGACAGCTGTTCCTAGTAAATATCTTGGTCAATATAAGATTAAATCCCCTTTTCTTTGACACTTAATAAAGCCGTGTCGAGACTACCGAACCGAACAGAGAAAACAAGCCGAACATTGGTCTCTACGCATGGTCAGTATAAAGTGCGCATGCGCATCCCAGTCAGGGCATCCGCAGAGACCAATACTCGGCTCGTTTCCTCTGTTTGATTCGGCTGTCTGGACACGGCTTTTACGGATACATATAGTAGTTAATTTCACATGTAAATAAAAGATGGGATCTGTTGGGCTTAAATTGACAGCTCTGATTTATACTGAAATCAGAAATTCAGCGAATTAAAGATGGAAGTCCTTTGTATTATACAGATAACACAGTTCTGCAAAATTGAACAAACTTTCAAACACCAAGAAAAATGTTACATGAACTAATAAATGAAAATAAACATGTTTTAGAGGTTGCTGAGTCTAAAACTTAAGTCCAATTTCTCCTATACGTACAGTTTTTCCGGAAAATGAGTCCAGAAATTTTTTTTTTTTTAGGGTTTTGGGATCCAATATTTCGCTCAAAAAAAGTCTTTAAATAATGGGTGTTTAAATATCTTAAAACCATACAGAACAAGAAGGAGAAATTTGGACTTCAATTTCGGATTCAGCATTCAAAAATTCTTCAGTAATAGTACATTACGCGTCTAGTGCGGAAAGTAGTATTTTGCATGCGAGTGTGGAGTTTGCACCCGAGCGAGGGAAATAAAACCACACGAGCAAAGCAAAATGCAGTTTTCGCAAGAGTTGCGGACCGTACTTTATCTACAATTGTGGATTTTAATAATAAATACAGAAAAAAAATTAATAAACTTCCTGTATGTAAGTACGTATTTCTCTTTTGATTAAAATGACATTAATTCATTAGTTGTATTGTGTGACGTATTAATTATTTCGGAAGGCGTATAATTCTCCTCATTTTCTTCATAATCACTTAAATCACTCATTGTTTCTCTAAAAACTCAATAAAAAACATTTAGGCGCTGTGCACAATGAGGAAACAAGTTTCATGAAACGTGAAACTTTAGTATCATGAAAACACTTGATTTAAAACATACAGAGAGGAGCACACTGCGTTTCTTGAAACTGTATTTTCATTGGTTTCATGAAACCAGTTTCATTATACCAGTTCCACGTTTCAGTGCACAAAGAGGAAACCATTTTTCTGACAGTTTCATCATGTCCTCTAACGAAGTTGTATTAATTCAATATATCACATTCAATTAGATAAATGCTTCTTAATGCACTCATTTGAAATAAACAACTGAACACCAAACAAAACGTAATCAAAACTGAAATGATAAGCAAAACAATAACATGAAATCACGTGCAACTTGGTTTCGACGAAACCTCACTTTTTTATTGCGCGATAAATGAATTTTTGGTTTCGTGAAACATGTTTCATGAAATCAAATGAAAATACAGTTTCAAGAAGCGCAGTGTGTTCCTTTCTGTATGTTTTGAATCAAGTCAAGTGTTTTCGTGATACTAAAGTTTCACGTTTCATGAAACTTGTTCCTTCAGTGTGCACTGCACAGCGCCTTACTTTAATTAAACAAACAGCAATTAGAATGAAAACAAACTCGCTAATCGTGCGTTAAGGTGAAGAATTCCTTTTATTTCCGATCTAGGGCAGAAAAAAGAGGAATTCTTCACCTCATTATGTACGCGCATGCGCAATGAATACAGCATCTAAACAGAGATATATTGTTTATATTTCGTATCAATCGTAGATAAATGACATTTACACTGTGAGGTTTCTTCTTTTTTGCAGAACTGTAATATATTTAATGTATAAATAATAGTACATTACGCGTCGAGTGCGGGAAGTAGCATTTAGCATGCGAGTGTGGAGTTTGCACCCGAGGGACAGCGAGGGCAGTAAAACCACACGAGCAATGCAAAATGCCGTTTTCGCACGAGTTGCGTACCGTACTTTATCTACGATTGTTAGATTTAAATAATAAATACAGAAAAAAATAAACTAGCTGTATGTAAGTTCGTATCTCTTCTCTTAATAAAGATGACATTAATCTTGAGTTGTATTTTTTGCCGAATTAATTATTTCTGGAGGAGTATTATTCTCTACATTTTCGTCAAAGCCACTTGATTCATTCATTGTTTTTCACTAAAAACTCGATATAAACATTTACTTTAATAAAAGAATAGCAAATTAGTTTTGTTTAAATGTAAACAAACTCGCTAATCGTGCGTAAATCTGAAGAATTCCTCTTCTTTACCACGCTAGCGTGGTAAAGAAGAGGAATTCTTCAGAACTATGAGACGCGCATGCGCAATGAATAAAGTACGTAAAGAATCACTTTCTACGCATCTAAACAGAGATATCATGTTTATATTTCGTATCAATCGAAGATAAACATATGTAATAAATAAACAAAAATTCTCCAGAAAATGCTATTTTCATTCTTGTGTTGTTTTTGTTTTTCAGAACTGTGTAATATAATATTTAATAATATATGATAAATAAATATCTACAATTATTATTATTAAATATTTATGGATAACATTATTTACAGTTAGTTGCGAAATAAACACAGAGGATATTCTCATAATAACAATTATTATTATATATATATTAATGTTATATATCTTAGCTACAGCTACATTATTGCAATGTCATTTCCGGCAACAAAAAAAAAGCTTTTATAAGTGGTTACTTTCATTTTCATGCCCTATTTCGAGAATGAACGCAACTAAACGATAAAAAAAAGGAATGTTTTAGGCCCAACAATACTTTTGATATTGTCATTTAAGCGTTAAAAATTACTTTTACTTTTATACGAGGTGACTTTATGTAGTTCGTATCTTTTTTAACCCTGCGTCTCTAAACCTATTTGCTTCGTCGAGAATCAACCATTAGAACAAATAATTACTGTTTTTTTTTTTTATGGTGTGTATGTGTGTGTGTGCGCGTGTGTGTATATAATCGATCGACAAGTAAAATAGGTCATAAAAATTGTGCGCATGTGGAAGAAAACAAAATGGGGTATAGAAGGTTAAAACCTATATGGGACCAACGATAGATTAATTATGGCCTACCATACATATTTCATTAAAATCGGACGAGTAGTTTTTAAGATATGTTGGTTCGCAACAATTGAGCGACAGCTCGACAGACAGTCACGGAACCAAAAATGTTGCCTGATGTCTGAAACGGATTTCTATCCTGGAATGTTTGAAATCGGAGATATAGGTAAGATAAAATCTTCGTTTTTAGTACGATCACATATCTTACGTTACCTTCGGTAAGCTCGGAAGAAGAAAAAATAGTAAAATAGTTTATTGAAGAACGTTTACTAAAACAAAATGCTAGGAAACATAAAATAAAACGAATATCCTCCAATTTAAAATGTATGTACTTGTATTTCTAACGGGGATTTTTATATTTTACTACGTTTTTATTAGCTTGCATTCTTGTTTGTTTGTTTGTTTGTTTTCCGGTACAAATCGATTTCTAACTAACTTCCCGAATAGCTAGACATTTGAAACTTTTAGCATAGCTCAGAACACGATGACTTTAGCTACTACTTCTAGCCATCTTTCAGCAGAATTTAATTGGTTTTCAGCAAATTTTTCTGTACGGAAAGTTAGTTCGGAAAAAATCCGCCAGTTATTTTATTTGTTTTGCCATGTCCCATATTTACGCAATCTTCATTTTGACGGATCTCCAATTTGTGATAGATAAACATTGAATGACAGCAAAACAGGAAATATCGATTATATTATTTA
This sequence comes from Gerris lacustris, assembly GCA_951217055.1. Taxonomy (NCBI): domain Eukaryota; kingdom Metazoa; phylum Arthropoda; class Insecta; order Hemiptera; family Gerridae; genus Gerris; species Gerris lacustris. The sequence goes on along the minus strand of OX578279.1, from coordinate 17,982,592 downwards.
TCGATTATATTTATATTATTTCAAATATATCGATGGCACGCTTTAGATTTGGTGTTAGGGAGATCCGTTGTACAAAGATTTGTCCTTTTATAGGTTTAAGATTAGCTCTCTAGATGGTAGTCATTTATGTAAAGTAATTACATTCGGAACTTTTTTTTTTTTTCACTAACATTATATATTATATAACAATAACAAGCATTATATTATCAACATTACATACGATTCAACAGAAAATTTGAAAACGTAGTATATAAAAAGTTCTTTTTATCTTGAAATTTTTAAATCTATATTGTACAGTAGTTTTCAAGAACGAGTTATGTTGAAAAAGGACGTTGTCTTGAAAAATTTACAAAATCTAGTACCTTATCTTAATTCGTAAATTTTTTAAATCATTAAACGATGAATGAAACTCAGGTTAACTGAGCGAAAACTCTGATCTCGACTTTCTAGCTAAACCACGAGAAGAATTACTTCTTTTTAAAAAAAAAAAAAAAAAAGAAGAGATACGATCACCCGAAAAGAAACATTATATATCCGATTAAGCAGGTTGTGTTTTTGTAATCCACAAAATCCAGTGGGCCACTGTAATACTCACCTTGAAGTATATTGACTAATATTCATTTCGTACCTTGCTCAATTGTATATAAAATACGCACGGCTGTCCACTACTATTTTTGTTGTTTTTTTCTTCGAATCTGCGGTTATTGTGTTATTGCATTACATATCCAATTTCATTCCTTACTAACGAAGATGTTTATTATAATTTTCTTCATCTTTCGAAAAACCATACTTTTATAACAAAAATTTCCTTTTTATTTATAAAAGAAAATTGTTCCTAATTAAATTTTTTTATAATATTTTACAGAAATCAACCACTTCAAAGCAACTCTTCCTATTAAAATATATTGATTTATGCTTTCCCCGTGACTGAGTATCTAAGATAATGTAAAAATAGTTATTTATGCAGAATAAAACTTAAAGAGAAAATTTATTCAATTGATAGAGTAATCGATCTGTTAACATCGAGACAAATCAAATTTATTTAAACCCGATCTGAATTACAAATGAACAAATAATTACTGCTTTTTACTACTTTTTTATTAGCTTGCTTTCTTGTTTGTTTGTTTGTTTGTCCAGTACAAATCTTGCAATTGATTTTTAACTAACTTCCCGAGTAGCTAGACATTTAAAACTTTTAGAATAGCTCAGAACACGATGACAATGCAATATTTAATACTTTCAGCAGAATTTAATTCATTTTCAGCAAATTTTGCTGTATAGAAAGTTAGTTCGGAAAAAATCCACAAGTTATTTTATTTGTTTTGACATATCCCATATTTACAATCTTCATTATGACGGGTTTCAAATTTATGATTTATGACAGAAAATTTAAAAACGTATTATAGAAAGTTATTTTTATCTTGTAATTATTAAATCCTTTATATTAACTATATTTTTGTTTGTCCGGGCCTGACGTCAAAATCTTCGAAGGCTAATTAATCCTCTTCCAGTTATTCAATCGAGATGATTATTTAATTAGTTAGAACAATTAAAAAATATTAAAACCCAAAGTAAAAATGAAATAATACCAATATTAACCCTCACACGTCCATGCGTTATTATAAAGGACTTATATTAAAAACAGTTATTATGGGCTAGTACTATTTATTTGTTTTAGTCTGATATACTTTGGACGAGAGAACTAAAATGTATATGTTTCGTGTTATATTCCTTAAAAATAAGTGTGGACTAATTTTTAAAGACAGAATATTCCTTATTATCTTAATAATTTCGTACATTACAAAAATCCAAAGTTTTATCTCTAGTGTCAAAGCACTTGAACAAAATAGATTAAAATTCTTTAGGGGGCGAATATTCAACTTTATTTTAAACATCAAAACTATTGTCAAGTTTAGACAATAACTAAAGTACTACTTTACTTAGAATAATCAAGTAATAGTACATTACGCGTCGAGTGCAGAAAGTAGCATTTTGCATGCGAGTGTGGAGTTTGCACCCGAGCGACAACGAGGGTAGTAAAACCACACGAGCAATGCAAAATGCTGTTTTCGCTCGAGTTGCGTACCGTACTTTATCTATGATTGTTAGATTTAAATAATAAATACAGAAAAAATAGACTGCCAATTACTGTGGCACATAGCTTCCTCGCATCCTATCATGTACTTTATTGCTATATTAACATTAAAATTATTGTTATATTGTTTATTGTGTAAAAACTATTACTAGTTTTAGCGATCTTTAACACTTCATAGCGGTGTCGATGTTGGTTTTACTAAAAAATTGTATTTGTAAAAAATGTTTGTCTCATTGAATAGATGAAGTTAAATTTTTTCCCCGACCTAAAATTCCAATTTTAAATTTAAAGTTCACGTTTACGCGAGCGTTACTCGTGAACGCTTGGACGGATAACTTTGTCCAACGAACTCGCCCTGAGCATTGGTAAAATGAACATGTCTACCAAATTTCATCAAAATGGGGCAACATTTACTCAAGTTATCGTCGCACGTTTCATAATTCGCGGACACACAGACCGACAGACAGACAGACAGACAGACACGAGACCAAAAATGTTCCCTGATGTCTGAAACGGATTTCTGTCTTGGAATTTTTAAAATCGGAGGCATAAAACTTTTTTGTTCTCAAAAGTGAACACAATGCTTCCGTTACCTTCGGTAAGCTCGGAAGCAAAATATAAATATATTATTAACAATAAATATTAGTCAATAATAAACAAAGGCTGCTGCTACCAGCCTTTTTAAATGAACCATTTATTTTTACATATTTTTCCCCCTTAACGCTTCATGTAATATAAGAGTCTAAAATTACCAAGTCGAATCTTTTTCTTATATATTTATTTATGAATCATTAAAAACAGTTTTATAAAACAACTTAGAAGGCAAAATAACGATGTAGTAATCTAGTATATTAGCAAGAGGTTGCACCTTGCGTCATATAAAAAATGGAATCGTTTGACGACGCGTCTAAAAGTCTAGGCCGAACATCATTAAAAGTACATTAAACTAGTGTTATTAATCTTCACTAGATTTTATACTTCCTAGTCCTAGATAGTAAACAGGAAGACTGGCAGTATCTAAACAGCTTTAGGTAAAAGGTGAGGTAACTATCAGTGTTACCAATGTGGCAACCCATGACAGTGGAAAATCGCGTGAAAATGACTGAGGGGATGTTTTTCTAGTCGATATAAACTGAGATAGTATAAATCATGGAAAATTACCCCCGATCTTTGTCATTGATAAGAGAAAAAGTAGTATTTAAACAAAAATTGACATGACAACTGATAACAAAACTCATGACACTGAAAAAACACCCCAATCAATGTTACCTTGTTAATTAAATTGTTTTTTTTGTTCAAATCATTAATTTTAGATTGATATATATTTCATTACTTAGTTACGACAGACAGACATACAGACAGACAGACACGAGACCAAAAATGTTCCCTGATGTCTGAAACGGATTTCTGTCTTGGAATTTTTAAAATCGGAGACGTAAAAGTTTTTCGTTCTCAATAGTGAACACAATGCTTCCGTTACCTTCGGTAAGCTCGGAAGCAATAAACTTGCTGTATGTAAGTTCGTATCTCTTCTCTTGATAATGATGGCATTAATTCTTGAGTTGTATTTTTTGCCGAATTAATTATTTCTGGAGGAGTATTTTTCTCCACATTTTCGTCAAATTCACTTGATTCACTCAATGTTTTTCACTAAAAACTCGATATTAACAGTTACTTTAATAAAAGAACAGCAAATTAGTTTTGTTAAATGTAAACAAACTCGCTAATCGTGCGTAAAGCTGAAGAATTCCTCTTCTTTACCGCCCTAGGGTGGTAAAGAAGAGGAATTCTTCAGAACTATGAGACGCGCATGTGCAATGAATACAAGTAAGTACGTTAAGACTCCCTTTCTACGCATCTAAACAGAGATACAATGCTAATATTTCGTATCAATCGTAGATAAAGACAATTTTAGTTTATATATCAATAAAATTGTTAAGTTTAGACAATAACTAAAGTACTAATTTACTTAAGGCAATAAAATTAAGACTACATTAGACGTCAAGACGTATATTGAGAGGTCTCTAGATTCTAGATAATCGGCGGAGCAGCACTATACAGCTTATTTCTAACACCGCTATCATCTAGTAAGACAATGTATTCAATATGAGTTGTAACAATAACAAGCAAGCGGTATAGCTAGCCCTAGCGGAAATAATAGCATCTCATCGTGAACTAAACTAACCACGCTTTGAATACAGTTTAATCGATGGTTATGAAAGTGGCAAAATGAGCAGAACGTTTTGTAAAACTAATAAAGCAATTAGGTAACAGCAATTATGCATCATGCTTAATTAGCGTCATATTAAATATAACAAACAAAATCGATTAATAGTCATATAACAACTAATTGCAAGAATAATTATTTCTTGCTTATTAGTTTTAACTCGACATATTTTCACTATCAAGTTAATAGAATACATTGCTCAGTCATCCACGTTACGATAAATTAACGAACTTCGAATCAAGAAGGGCCAAATTGTAATGGCGATGTGCCAGTTTGCGTAATCCACACTTATCCTCTTCCTTGCTATTAGAGCGGTCAATGACTTTCTTTCTTTCATTTAATAGTTAGACAATTTGTACGAACACTACTCCACTTTATCAACATTGTGTCGAATTATAACCCAAAAAATAATAGTTTTGTTCGATACGGTCTTATGCATAAGCTATATAATCATTAGGCTTACATAAACAAGTAGATGTGAGATAATGATATTATAGATGTAAGACTTTAGTAATGGGTGTTAACAATCTGCTTGCAGTGATAATTAATGTCAACATCGGCCATCGGCTCTTAAGTATATATTTATGTTAAATCAAATTATAATTATTATTAACTACGGGAAACAGACAGAGAAAAATAGACTCCAGCGCTGTTTGTTTCTCTGTCTGTTTCCCGTAGTTTATAATAATTATAATTTGATTTAAATTAAAATTTAATCTTTCCGTAGTATGAATACTACCAAAATCGTAAAATATGAATATATATTTATGGGAATTTTTATTCCAACAAAAATTTGTCCGCAAGAACTCAAGAAATTGTATAAAACTTGCTCAAATATTAAAACAAATTTGATCATATTCCAATTATACAAATGAAATAATAAAAATAAAAGTGTACAAATTAATCATGAATCACCCCTGAAGACTCAAATGAAATAGTATAGGAAATAGTTGCGAGATTGTTGTTTCCTATAGAAAACAGTGACAAATGTTTGCGTGTTTGTTTCCCATAGAGGACACAAACAAATGTTTGTTTCCATAGAGGATATAAACAAATATTTGCGAGTTGTTTGTTTCCCATAGAGGACAAAAACAAATGTTTGTTTCCCATAGAGTATAGAGAACAGAAACAAATGTTTGCGTGTTTGTTTGTTTCTCATAGAGTATAGAGGCAAATTTTTGCGTGTTTGTTTGTTTCCCATATAGAGTATAGAGGACAGAAACAAATGTTTGCGTGTTCGTTTGTTTTCCATAGAGTATAGAGGACAGAAACAAATGTTTGCGTGATTGTTTGTTTCCCGCATAGACTATAGACTATAGAGGATAGAAACAAATGTTGCGTGTTCGTTTGTTTTCCATTAGAGTATAGAGGACATAAACAAATGTTTGCGTGATTTTTTGTTTCCCGCATAGACTATAGACTATAGAGGATAGAAACTAATGTTTGCGTGTTTGTTTGTTTCCATAGAGGATATAAACAAATGTTTGCGTGTTTGTTTGTTTCCCATATAGAGTATAGAGGACAGAAACAAATGTTTGCGTGTTCGTTTGTTTTCCATAGAGTATAGAGGACAGAAACAAATGTTTGCGTGATTGTTTGTTTCCCGCATAGACTATAGACTATAGAGGATAGAAACAAATGTTGCGTGTTCGTTTGTTTTCCATTAGAGTATAGAGGACATAAACAAATTTTGTTTGTTTCCCATAGAGTATAGAGGACAGAAACAAATGTTTGCGTGTTTGTTTGTTTCCCATAGAGGTTGGAAACAAATGTCTTAAAGAGAAGAACATTTACAAACAATTAACTAAATAAGTGTGGACGTGTTTTCAGACAATTTTTTTTATTTGATTTAACCAATAGAGTAATTTGTTTAGACGTTTGAAAGAGTTATATAACTTTTATCAACAAACAATACATTCCTCACATAAACATTTACTTACTACTGTAGTACTCAAAGTATGGGAAGTAAAATGTGAGGTCAGTGTATTAAACAATTGTTGTAAACAAATGTTTTAAACAAATGTTTCAAAACAATTAATGTTTTAATCAACTGTAAGCGAACAAATGTTTAAACAACTGTACCTATGCGAACAAATATTTTAAACAATTGTATACGAACAAATATTTTAAATAATTGTATACGAACAAATATTTTAAACAATTGTATGCGAGCAAATGCTTTAAAACAACTGTATACGAACAAATGATACAAAACAATTGTATGCGAACAAATGTTTTCAATACAACTGTATACGAACAAATGTTTTCAATACAACTGTATACGAACAAATGTTTACAAAACAATTGTATGCGAACAAATGTTTTAAACAACTGTATTCGAACAAATGTTTTCAAAACAACTGTATACAAACAAATGTTTTCAAAACAACTGTATACGAACAAATGTTTTCAAAACAACTGTATGCGAACAAATGTTTTAAACAACTGCAAGCGAACAAATTTTTAAAACAATTGTATGGAAACAGGTACTTCTTTAGATTGTTACTCCCCTATGTGTTTTTAATATATAAATGACTTTAACTAAATAACTATTAAGAAAAAGTGATGTTTAGTCCAATACACTTTGGGACAAAGGAATATCACACTTCTGTTTCTATAAGGGGAGTAACAGTCTAAAGAAGAACATTCCGTACACCTTCTTTAGATTGTTACTCCCCTCTGTTTTATTTATAAGGGGAGTAACAATCTAAAGAAGTGCCTGGAAACAAATGTTTTCAAAACAATTGTATGCGAACAAATGGTTTAAATATTTGTCCGTAAAAAATGTTCAAAACGTTTTTTTTTTTTTTTGTTTGTCTAGACTATATTCTTTATAGATCAACTTCTGCAGCGATTTTAATACATCAATGATCTTTACAAATAAATTGCCATCTTCTAACCTTACTCAATTTAAAATGATTAAGAAACCATATTTTATGCAAAAATATATAAGAATCCGGTTATAGTTATTTGAAAAAAAAACCTACACCAAATTAAATCTTATTATGTTACTGATACATATCTAAGCTAATAAAATTAATTACACAGATGTTAAAAAAATTAACTACCTTTCATATTCAAATTATAATAAAATAAACAATTCCCATAAAGAAAAGACTAGATTAAACCAAATCATTCTTTTATTGCCCCTAATTAGCAGCTAACATTAAAACTCAGGAACCCCAAAAATTTACATACAACATAGTTTAATGAATAATAAAAAGACTTCACAAACAAGTTTGTGGTTTTAAAAAATCTTCCGTGTTCCAAAAATAAAAAATAAAATAATAATAACGGTAACAACTGGGACATATTTCCGTTAAAGTAACTTCAAATTAATAATACGAGTATATATATAATATATCCATATATATATATATATATATATATATATATATATATATATATATATATATATATATATATATATATATATATATATATATATATATATATATATATATATATATATATATATATATATATATATATATATATATATATATATATATATGAAATAATGAATGATAAATAATTTTTTTTTTCTTAAGTAACATGTAATATTATATGCATATATTATTAAAAATATATACATATATAAAGCATCTGATTTAGATATCAGTGTAAAATTTTAATAAAGACATTTAATCCACCAATATATTAATATATTGGTAACAAAATATATATTTTCAAGAAAATTACCATAAATCTTGGAAAAACACACACACACACATATATATATATATATATATATATATATATATATATATATATATATATATATATATATAGGCAATACAAATTTCTTGTAAACATGATGAAAAAGCAGCACTGTATAATGATATATCTTAATACATGGGAAAAAAATTGTAAAAGTAAACTAAATGAAAGGCGGACATTTTAAACTCGTTTTTTTTGTCAAGTAAATTTTACATTTTAAACAAAAGTGTAGGTAAATTATAACTGGCCGAAAAATTTGAATACGGGATATAATTGCTTTATATGTAACGACTAATAGCTTAAAGGAGCCGAAATTGAGAAGTTTTATAGAATTAATATTTGTGTTAAAGATAAGATGAAATTTTCGCTTCATATTACACATATTTTTAATTATATATATATATATATATACATATATATATATATATATATATATATATATATATACATATACATATATATATATATATATATATATATATATATATATATGTATATATATATATATGTATATATATATATATATATATATATATATATATATATATATATATATATATATATATATATATATATATATATAGAGAGAGAGAGAGAGAGAGAGAGAGAGAGAGAGGGAGAGAGAGAAAGAGAGAAACTATTGGGAAGAAGTAAAAATTATGATTAAGGTATTAAAGGTAGAAGAACGGATGAGGGCTAAATTTAAGTGTTTAAGAGACTCTTTTAATATAAAACACTGACTAAAATATCTCCAAAATATCAGTTTTAGTCATTATTAAAATCCCAGAATTTATTACTTTCTCATATAAAGAGAAAGTATTGTGATGGCGCGATATCACAGAATAAAAAGAAAACATCAGATGTCATGGTAACTTCTCATATGGACAAATAAAATAGACTACATTTCAATCCTGTTTCGAGATAAGAAAACTCAAATTAATTTAAAAAAACAAAAAAAAAAAACGAGGAACCAGTTTTATTATTGTTCCAATAATAGCTTATACAATAAAATACTTAACCTAGATTAGTAATTACTCTATACATATAGTTAATAAAGCGGTTTCTTTTTTATTGCATAAAAAAAATACATAATTATTATTTCCTAATTTTCGTACCCTTAGTCATAAATTAAATTTGAAAAAAAATATAGACGAGTCAGTATAAAATGGATGTATTTTCGGTGTACACTTCTAATTACTATGATGAAAAAAAAAAAAAAAAAAAAAAAAGCACAAAAAATAAATAACCATAAATTTTGAGCAAAATAATTACTCTTCCTGAACCGCATTCTCAACGAATTTTCTTATTTATTTTTTTTTTCAGTTGCTAATCGAAAACAGATGCGTTAACACCACAAAAGTTCAAAAATAAAATTAAGATTCAAAAAAAGATAAATAACTAATAAATAAAAGAAAACCCCAAGTATTTATTGCAAACCAAAAATAATAAAGAAATAGTATACTGTCGAAGGTCGTTTGAACCGGTTTAGTTTCATATTTCAAACACATAAAATACAAAATACACATATGTATATAAAAAGAACCAAATTAAATTAGAGTACACCCAGTCCAAAAAAAAAGAAAAAGAAAAAAAAAATCAAGAGTACGGTTCACTTTACGAAAATGATATTTTTGGCAACGCCCTGCAAAAATAAAAGTATTAAATGAATTTTTTTTTTAAAAAAAAAGTACGCCTTTGGTATTTTAACATAAGAGAAAAAAAAAGTACGTAATTAAATTCGGGATGTCTGTCCACGACAAATAATATATTTAAAAAAAAAAATGTATATACACATATACATATTATACATACCTATATATATATATATATATATATATATATATATATATATATATATATATATATATATATATATATATATATATATATATAATATATATATATATATATATAATATATATATATATATATATATATATATATATATATATATATATATATATATATATATATATATATATATAAATATAACTACACACATACGAAATTACCCTAAGACTGCTAATTGCATGATAATAACTACAAAATTACAGTGTACTTACGAAAAATAATTGGTCAACAAACTTAAATAATAGGTAAGGTAATGTTATCGAAATTAATGGAACCAATTATTTTTATTTTTTATTTATTTCCTCCCAAATATCTTTTTAATACTTCAAATAAAAAAAGGTTTTCTTTACTAATAACTGTGGTATATCTTTTGAGAAGGCGTTTGACCAGAAGTATAGTTTCATATTATGCCTCGGAGAATTACCAGGATAAAGAAGAAAAACCAGTTTTAGTAATATGCAAGAAACAGTTAAGAAACAATAATACAATTTCAATACTCCATTAATCTTCGTGTAAAATATAAGGTATTTATAAAAAAAAAACATGTACTTATACTTAAACGATTCTTGTTTTTAATTTAAATAGTTAATTAATTCAGTCACGACTAACAGCAACAGAATATCATGACAATTTTTAGAATGAATATACTAAGAAAATATATATTTAAACTTAATTTACTTTGAATTAATAATTTTATAAATAAAAAGTTAATTTATTTGAATATTCGTTACATTATTCTCTGGGAGATAAGTTGAAAATAAAATATTTATTAATTTACAAAGCTATCATCTAGCCGTCTGAAGTATAAGAAAAAAATGATTATTTCTCATATTGTAAGGGTGAAAAAGAATTTATTATTTACAATTTTTAGTCTGCCCTTTAAACACTATGTGAGGTTGTAATTGAAATAAAGAACGTAGTGAGTTTTTCATTTCAGAGACTTAAGGCTGATTTACACGCAATAAGTATTTAAGTAGTTTAAATTTTAAGTGACTAAATTTGTACACGGAAAAAAATCTAGAGTAACGACAACGCTTGAAGCTATACGCCGACTCTACTGAGGGGTTCAATTACCACCAATCCTTGTAGAGTCTATAAAACATTTTTTTAGAGTTAAAATTTGCCGGGGTTTACTCAACTTCACAAGAGTTGATAATCCTCTAATTTTTGAAAAGTTGAATTTACTCTAAGACCCTCTTAAGGTTGAATCAATTCTTATAGCATTCAAACAACCGTTGTAGAGTTACAGCAATACAATCAATAGAGTTGTAGGAACTCTTAAGAGTTGAAATAACTCTAACTTTGTTTTCTAAATACAACCCCAAGCTTTTTCTTAGGGTATGATCCAACTCTAAAGGGGTTTTAACAACCTTTAGGAGTTGTAACAACCTTACAAGCGTGTTAACAACCCCTTTATTATGGGGTTATAAGAAGTAAGCGTTTACACGTTTTCCACTTAATATTTAGTTTAGCTCTTTAGTTCGCTTCGAAATGTTGTCCAATATAACATTTATAACTCAATAAAACGTTTCTAAATAATATATAAACAAAGATCTACAAATCTATAAGCGAGGCTTCTTCAAACTCGTGCATTTAACTCAATTGCGCATGTCTAGTGATTAGCCACGCCCACCAACAAAACCCGAAAAATAGACAAAATTGTTGGATTCCACCTGGCAATCTGACAAATGACTTAATGTCATATATTATTTTTAATAATTCATTCTTGTTTCTTGTTCAAATATTTTTGAGAGTCAACTAAAAAATATACCAAGTTATTATAATCAAATAAATAGAGAATTCAAGTAGAACCCTCTACTGCTGCCTTTTACTCTGCTAGCAGGTTATGGGATCCAGGTTTGAACATTCAGAAGAAAGAAATCTTGAAATTCAAAATTGAAGTTTAGTTTTGACAGATTTAAAAAAAAAAAAATTCTGAAAAAAGAAAATGAGTTCAAATCTATACCAAATTGAAAAACTTGGAAAAGAAAATTATGAAGGTTGGAAATTACAGATGAAGATGATCTTAATACATTCAGAACTTTGGGAATATGTCGATGGATCTATTCCTAATCCAGGTATCCATGACGATTCTTTCACTGTATGGTCCAAAAAAGACCAAAAAGCCCTAGCTACAATTATATTGGGTATCCATCCTAAAGAGTTGATTCATGTTAGACGCTGTAAGCATGCTGCAGAAACATGGTCTACATTAGAAAAAATTTATCAACCTAGGGGACCTAGTAGACGGGTAAAATTAATAAAAGATTTATTAAACCTTAAAAAAACGAGTGACATTAACATGCAAGATCATTTAAACAAATTTTTTAACCTTGTTGACAACCTTAATGAAATTGATGCGACTCCCCCAAATGATTTCCTTTCAGTTCTTTTAATATGTAGTCTACCGGAAGATTACGATAATTTTAGGTGTGCAATTGAATGTAGGGACGAACTTCCAAATTTAGACTCACTTAAAATTAAAATGTTAGAAGAAGAGACCAGAAGAAATGACAGGAATCATACTGTCACTTCTGATGCTCTATTCTCTTCCAATAGACAAATAAACAATTTACAAACTAAATTTACTAAATCTAAAGGTAATCCTGAGGAATTACAAAACAATTCTGAAGTTAGGGGAAATAATAGCAATTACAATTTCAATAAAAAAAAGAAGAAAAAACCATTTAAGTCACAATCAAATAATTCTAATAATAGAGCCCATATAACTCAAAATACAACTAATGTAGGGACTGCACTCAGTATCAATAACAATAAATCTACAATAAAATATAATTTTTACATTGATAGTGGTGCAACAAGTCACATGTCATGTTTGAAAAACTTATTTTCAGATTTTCAACCAATAAAAAATTCTAGTATTAAATTAGCTGATGATAAGAAACTTAAAGTAAACGGTATAGGAACAGCAGTTATTTTTGCAAATCTGAATAACTCCCCTGTTAAGTTATTATTAAAAAATACACTATATGTTCCAAATTTAAAAACCAATTTAATTTCAGTTTCCAAAATGACATTAAATCCCTGCATAAAAGTAAATTTTGAATGTGACAAATGTAATGTTCTATTAAATGATAAAAAATTAATAGAAGCCAAAAAAGATGAAAATCTTTACCGTGTACCTATATATAAAAATTCATGTTTCAAAACCGAAGTAATTGAAGATAATAATGATTTATCTATCCAAAAGCATTCAAATCAAAAGGAATTTCCTTTATCACTTTGGCATTTACGACTAGGTCATCTTAATTACAATGATATACAAACACTAAATTCAAAAAAATTAGTTCATGGCTTAAATATTAATAGCCTGAAGAACAAGACTTTTGAACAATGTGAAAAATGTATTGAAGGTAAAATGACCCGTCTTCCATTTGAAACATCGACCAGTAAAACCAAATCCGTTTTAGAATTAATTCATTCTGATGTGTGTTCTATTAACATACCTTCACTTGGAGGAAATAAATATTTCCTTACTTTTATAGATGATTTCTCAAGGAAAATATTTGTATATTTTATGAAAAACAAAAGTGAAGTAATCAATCACTTTAAAAATTTCAAAAACCTTGTAGAAAATCAAACTAATAAAAAAATAAAAATATTAAGAAGTGATAACGGATTGGAATACTGCAACAAAAATTTTAATAGTTACCTTAAAAAGCATGGAATTATACATCAACTGTCGGTTGAGTACACTCCTCAGCAAAATGGGTTAGCAGAGAGAGTTAATCGAACTCTTGTGGAGATGACACGTTGTATCATGTTACATGCTAAATTACCAAATGGTCTGTGGGCTGAAATAGTATCGGCAGCAGCCTACATTCGTAATCGATGTCCTTCCAAGGCAGTCGATAAAACCCCCGAAGAAATATGGACAAATATAAAACCGACCATTGTCCACTTTAGGGTAATAGGTTCTAAAGCTTTTGTTTTAAATAAGAAACCGGGCAAACAAAAACTAGCTCCTCGATCATCTGAATATATCCTAGTAGGTTACTCAGAAGAAGCAAAAGCCTATAAACTTTGGAAACCCGGAACAAAAAATGTAATAAAAAGTAGAGATGTCAGATTTATTGAATTAAACGAACCAAATTTAAATATTGATAATGACAAAAACAAATCTTTGGAAAATACAAATTTAAATTTAATCGACATTAACTCTACAATAAATTTTGATTTCTTAACGACAAAAGAATCAAATTCCCCAGATTTTATTCCTAGTCCTATAGAACCTAAAGAAACTAGTGTCAGCAATAAATCAATTCATGTGATAAATCAAATGAAAGATTCAGGGGGTGATAATACTGACACAGACAACCAACAACTAAACAATACTGACACAGACAACCAGCAACTAAATTTAACTGATTTTAGTCCATCCGACGAATTTTCAAACATAACTGAGAACCCTGATTATTTTGGGAAACTCAATGCTTCTGTAGACCAATGCTTTCTTGGCACAGCTTATTTAAGCGTTGAAGACGCTTTAAATAGTGACGATGGTGCTCAATGGATGTCTGCCATGAGCAGTGAGTACCATTCATTACTAGAAAACAATACTTGGGATTTAGTTGATTTACCCAAGGGGCGGACACCTGTATCTTGTCGATGGATTCTTACCAAAAAATATAAAGCCGATGGTTCACTTGACCGCTACAAAGCGAGACTAGTGGCCAGAGGTTTCTCCCAAAGACCTGGCATAGATTTTGGTGAAACTTTTTCTCCTGTGGTTAGGTTCAATTCACTTCGGCTCTTGTTAGCTGTTGCAACTGAACTTAACCTAGTTCTCCATCAAATGGATGTTACTACAGCCTATTTAAATGGTGATCTTGAGGAGGAAGTATACATGGATCAACCACAAGGTTTTTTGGTCAAAGGACAAGAAACAAAAGTTTGCCGCCTAAAAAAATCAATTTACGGTTTGAAACAATCTGGACGTCAATGGAATAAAAAATTAGACTCTAAATTAAAACAGTTAAATTTCATTCAAGTTGATTCGGAACCTTGTCTGTACTTCAGAAGAGAAGGAGAAGATCTTACTATTATTGCGGTATTTGTAGACGACCTTACTTTAGCATCGACTTCAATCGACTACTTATCTAAATTTAAACAGGAAATTGGTAAAATTTTTAAAATGAAAGATTTAGGTGAGCTAAGCTATTTTCTCGGAATCGAGGTAAAAAAGGTCAACTCTGATATCCATATAAACCAGCGTCTTTACATCGAAAAAATCCTCGAAAAATATGGGATGCTGGAATGCCGCAATGTCTTCTGTCCGATGGAACCAAACATCAAATTAACACGAGAACCTCAAGAGACAGAATTACAACAACGAACTAACAAAGAAGAGTACCAAAGTCTCATCGGTTCGTTAATGTATTTAGCCGTGGCTACACGTCCCGATATTGTGTTTAGCGTAAATCGACTAGCCCAATTCTCGACTGACCCAAGACTTCAACATTTCAACGCGGCTAAAAGACTCTTAAGGTACATAAGTGGAACCTACAATTATCAGTTGGTATTTTCTAAAACAGGAAAAGTCCTAACAGGTTTCGTAGATGCTGACTGGGCCGGTGACGAAGATACCAGAAAATCTCGGACAGGTTACTGTTTTCTTCTGGCCGGAGCCGCAATTTCGTGGGAGTCGAAAAGACAAACAACAGTCGCTCTATCGAGTACTGAAGCGGAATACATGGCGTTAACCAGTGCATCAAATGAAGCTTTAAGTCTTCGCAGAATTTTATTCCAACTAGGACTAGACCAGTTTGTTGGTGGCCCGACTGTGATCTTCAGTGATAACATGGGAGCTCAACAGCTGGCCAAAAATCCCATCTACCACAAAAGGACCAAACACATTGATGTGAAATACCATCATGTGCGAAATCTAGTAGAGGAGAAAAATATTGAGGTGAAGTATATCTCAACAAAAGATATGACAGCGGATATCTTCACGAAAGGGTTAGATCGGGTGAAGACAAGTAAACACTCTGCCGAACTTGGTCTGAAGTCATTCACTACCATATAATGCCATGTGAGGGGGTGTGTTGGATTCCACCTGGCAATCTGACAAATGACTTAATGTCATATATTATTTTTAATAATTCATTCTTGTTTCTTGTTCAAATATTTTTGAGAGTCAACTAAAAAATATACCAAGTTATTATAATCAAATAAATAGAGAATTCAAGTAGAACCCTCTACTGCTGCCTTTTACTCTGCTAGCAAAAATTCTATTCCACTTATCTACTTGTGTACTAAATTTTAACTTGTAACTTATTACTAAATTCATTGTTTACATGCATTAATTCACTTAAAATTTAGTTAATTAATTGCTTAATAACTTAATACGTGTAAATCAGCCTTTAGGTTTTAAAAAGTTTGAGTGTTTGTTTGTCTAACGATAACTGGCGTAAAAATTGATCGATTTGAACAAAAATTCGTCATAAAGGTGCATCTTAACATTTATTATTAACTGTATAGTTTTTTTTAAAAATTTTCCCGCTTGTTGGACATGTACCGGTAAATCTGCACTATTTGGCCCTTCTATTTCTAATTGTCCGATCTACTTACAATTTTTTTAAACTGTTACTTCATATATTATAAAAATGATTCCGGTTGTACCATCTCGATAAATTCAGTAGATTTTTTTTTTAAATACGTTTAGTGTCAGTTCCTAAGAACATTAAAGGAAGGTTATGGTAAGTTTAGGTTAAGGTTTGTATTTTTGGACCTAACCTAAGCATAACCTTTCATCATGTCCCTAAAAAAATGACACTACGTATTTAAAAAAAAAAAAAAAAAAAAACCTACTGAATTTATCAAGATGGTACAACCGGAATCGTAAAATGTAAAAATCGGTCCGAAACAACTCAGACAAACTTTCTCATATACGAGTTCATAATTACTTAGCCCAGTGTTTTCCGTTTATTAGTTTTCGTATGTGCATTTAATTATTATTGAACATTTCATCAAAATGTATCATAAAAATAACATCTCCTGGGCGGGGAATCGAACTCAGGGTTTCTCTATCTTTACACATATGTTTTAAGCAATTTTCTCAGAAACTAAATTTTTCCCGGGAATACGCACTTATACAGTTAGATTCTTATTTTAATAGACTGCATTTTAGAATGTTTTAATCCAAATCGTCGGAACCGTTTTCAAGAATTTTTTTTTTTTTTTCACATTTTTACAGATCCTTCCAAATTTGGAGCTAAAATCCATTTCTCGATTTCGCCTCAGGGTATGACTTTTCTAAAATTTAAGCCAAATGTCTTCAAAATTGGCCCAGTAGTTTTAGGCTTCCACACAGACGACAGACTACAGAGAGAATTTTATTTCAAACCACTTTTTTGGACTCAAAACCCTGGGATCAAAACGTGTAAATCCATCAAAATCTCAAAATCGAATTTTCGTATCACAATACTTTCTCTTTACATGAGAACGTAAAAAGAAAGTTAGAATTTGGTAGGCCAAACAGTGCAGATTTACCCATGTACCAGACTAATTTGCAGATTATTTATTTATTATCTATTCGAATATTTGAATTAATATTAATCATTATTTAATAGTTTTTGTCATTATTAATGTCTAAATAAATATTAAATTGACAGGACAGAGTAAAGAACAGAATAGTACAATACATTAAAGGAGTACAGTAGCGCTAGTAGATTGTAGCCTAACAAGGAAGCAATAGAAGACGTATGTTTATTATGTGAGGCAGTTAAAGGAATGAGTCAGATTGGATCAGCTGATGCACAGACCTCTTACTGACTGACCTTGACAAGCCATTATAAAACCTCGGACTACAATAGCACTGTCACTGTACTCGTAGTTCGTTCTTCACCTCACAGTTCCACTACCAGACTTATCTCTGCAGTCTGTTCCAACAATACATTACTTCACACCATTCAATCAACCATACACAGAATATAGACTGTGACAAATTGCTCTTAACAATGCCTTTATTGAAGGAGAAAAATAACAATGATTAATGGCTAACACACATGTAGAAACTAAATAAAATGGTAAGGAGCTTAAAGCTTCTGAATGCCTTTCTTAGCTTTACACATATGTGAGCTTACTTAATTTTTTACAATAAGCTACTTAGCTTTGACAAAAAGGACAATTGTAAGCTTGTTACTAATTTTCATAAATAACTACATTTACATAAAGCTAATTGGAAGTTTAGTTCTTCTACAAAGATATTGTATAATTTGCTTATTTAGTATGAGAGTCCAAAACTTAATTGTTTAATATTTATTCTTACAAAATATACGACTTATAAAGGTTCATTAAAAATAGTTTTTTTTTTTGTTTTTGTCAAAGAATATCTGTACTTTGTTTTAGATTTTTTCGTTGGTTTGTTAAAAAAAAAAAAATCAGTCCGAGACAACTCAGACAAACTTTCTCATATACGAGTACATAACACTTAGCCCAGTATTTTCCTTTACTAGTTTTTGTAGTTACATTTAATTATTATCAAAAATTTAATCAACATTTATCATAAAAATGACTTCTTCTTGGCGGGGAATCGAACCCGGCATCTCTCCGTCCGCGTTTTAAGCTATTTTCTCAGGAACTAGATTCTTTCCGGGAAAACGGCTTATATCGTTAGATTTTCATATTTTAATGGACTACATTTTAGAATTATTTCATCGGTGTCGGAACCGTTTCGAGATTCTTTTTTACTTTTTTTCAGAGTTTTTGGGGGTAGCGCCACTAAATTTGGAGCAATAATTCATTTCTCGATTTCGCCTCAGGATCTGATTTTTCTAAACATGAATCCAAATTACGTCAAAATAGGCACAGTAGTTTAGGCTCCAGGCGTCTGCAGAAACAGACGACAGACGACAAATAACAGACAGACCGTTCTTAAAAACGGACTCCAGGTACCTCAAAACTTGCAAATCCATCACAAACTCAAAAAAAAAATTCGTGGTATCACAATTCCTTTCTCTTTACATGAAAAAGTAAAAAAAATGAAAGTAGGACACGAAAAACACAATTTTTTTAGAAACTTTTTATATGTTGTATATTTTGCGCAAAGATGAAATTGGTACGAAAACAAAACCAAATACTCCTCTTTCATTTATCACCCCCCCCATGACGCATAACCCCTTAAACATTAACATATTACATATTTTAAAGGGTGCTTTTTTGGGGCTTCTCTATATTTTTTCTATGTTTAGATTTTTACACATAAACTTTAAAGTTATTCTTTTTATATACATTTTTGTGTTGGATCTTTTAAGAAATACAAGTACGTCAATTGCAAACAAGCGTAGGTAATTATATGGATCATCGGTTTTTCCTACGGACCTTTAAAACCAAATATCATAAAAATAATGATTCCCTAAAATAATAATAGATAATACCTCGCCTAACAACAAAAATATTTTAAATGTCAAGGCACAAAACAATAAAGCAAAATTTATCGAGATAAAACCTCAAAAAATACTTAATATGGACTGCTTACAAAACTGGTCAAAATCGGTTTTAGGCGGTCGGAAGCTTATCGTGGAAAATGAAACAAATAAAAAGTAGTCAATAAGCCGCAAAGAGCAGGTCATTCTCGGAGAAATTAGTAAGGCGGTTGTCATGCAAAGGATTCTAGTCCATTGAAAGATAAACACAACATGCAGTAAATTGGTAATCTTCCACGGATCGGAGCTTACCAGTCCTGAGTGAATTTAAGAATTTATAGTGACAAGCTTCGGAAATATATGGTCGAGGTAGTGCATGGTCAAAAGCTGAACTAATCTGGATCTAAAAAAACGCCCAATGCGTTTGCCAAGAACTGTTAACGGTGGCCTTTTTTAGACTCACCTTCGGCCTTGACTTCAACATTACCATTATAGAATCGAGGTAGTTCACTCCTCGCGATGGGTGCTCAACAATGTAAAAAATATGACAGCGGCAAATATTTTTGGGTTTACCATATAACAGCAGATATATAACTTTATGCTAATTTGGCTAAGTACTATACGCTCAAAGTGGCAAACAAAATTGATGAAAAAGAACACAATAGCTAATACTTGAGGCATTCATGGACTTGGGATCAATCTATGGAATCAATTAATTATTAATTACTGTGGTAATTATAAATTATTTCTTGTCTTTGAATTTTATTCACCATGAGTAAACATCGCATTACGTCTCAATAGACATTATGATTAAATTCTACATTAATAAAAAAGAGTATCAAGAGATTTAAATTATGCCATAAGAGTAAACGCATTTTAGTTTAGTGTAGTACTTTCGTGTATGATAAGCTACTCGGTATTTGCAGTGAAACCGTATAAGGTTATATTTAACTTAGTATTTATAAATAACCAAGCACAGCTAGTAAAGTAAAGAGGCGAAACTCAAGTGTAGTTCTCATTAAGGTTAGGATTAACTAGATGTTTTGGACCAAGATGAGGTATGAAGAGACTCTCATACTCAAGTTCCCATTTCAACTTGATACATCCCAAGAACCTCCCTCCAAACCTCTTAACACCTTTCAAGATTAGATATATATTTAATTTTTTTAAACAAAATATCTGCAATCATTATGAGCCAATTTTCTATTTCTCAGAACAGAAATAATTAACAAAATATACTTTTTGCGGAGTCCATACCACGAAGAGCAGAACCGAACGTTCTGCAATACTATTCAAGGACTACTTACTAGGCAAGAGGGAGTAGATAAGTATGAAGAGTGAAGCAACGAAAATTGAAAGTGAAGCTTTTATAGTAATGATTCACCGTGCAGAGACTACGTCGTCCTAGAAACCATCATTTACTCGAACCATAGACAGCTAAGCAGCTACGACAAATGGTCTAGCAACGTGGGCTCCAAGGAAGGAGATGGACTAGATCCCTCCGAATCCCGCGTAGGAAAAAAATTAAAAGACAGATGAAAGAAGAGAGAAAAATGTTTTAAAAAAAACCCATCGTCAATGGATAAACACCAGAGTTAAAAAGTAGAAAATTATAAGGCTGAAACGAGCCTATGCCATCTGAAGACTTTAAGCATTCAATTTCTCAACAAGCATTGCCTGCAACTAATGGATCCCCAAGAATAGGGCCTTGATCAGAGTACAAATTTTTACATAAAATTAAAATGATTAAGATTTGTAAAAGAAGTTTAATTACTTACATAAATTTGGTAAATACAGATAAACTATGTGATTAATTTATGTTTTATATATTACCTTAACTGTGGTGGAAAAGAGTGAGTTTGGTTGAAGGCAACAATTAAGTGTGTGCGCATGTGCGAACTGCATTGTTTACATCTAACAAATCCTAACCCCTTACATTCTTCCACTGGTCACTCTCTGTGCTGTTTATACCGCTTTATTGTGACACCGCTAAGTTATTTACCACAACCGCATCCACTGAAGATCATCAGAACAGAGCAGGAGATACTGATACACGAAGAGAAACATTAGATAATAGAAAACTGCACTCGTCCGCTGGATTTACACCATCTCATGCTGCCTCATACCACTACCGCTGTGAGGGTTCACAGCGCCTTAGTAAACTTGTAACCACGTAACAACCATCTCACCTTTATTATTATTATTTTCACCACCTTTTCTCTTGCTTATATGTTAATTATATATTTAAAAAACCTATACATTTCACTCATTGTGTACAACCCACCTTGGTTGAGGTTCCCGCAGGCTTTAAAACTGAGCCAGTTCCTCTCCACCATGAAAGGAATGATAATATGTCCTTCATATTTATATTATTTCATGAGCAGATCATAGCTGAAAGTGGCTAATATGGTTTCACCAAATTTGAATAATTCCAAATGATTTGAAGTCACTTGCACCAAGAATAACTGAGAGAAACGTTAAACCATTGAATAATAGAAAAGTGAATGAATGAATTTAATGAATGGTGAATTTAATGAGAGTTCACTATCATGAACCAGAAGTAAAACAGTAATGTGAATGAAAAAATTATGGTTTTAAGACACTACCTGGATGAACACTGAATCAAATTTTTATACAAGATAAAAATGAAGATTAAGAGCATAGAGAGAGAGTTTAATATTTATAGGACTTAATTACTGAGCTAGAAAAAGTTTTATCTTTAATAAATTTATCTTGATTAAAGAAAGAAAAATGATAAATACAAATAAAGCAATGATTGTCCCAAACAAGCCCATATTTTAAGTCTTTTACATGGTAGATATTAAACTTTATGGTTCCCACAATTCATATTTCTGTCTACATAATTAACCCTGGAATGCTAATGGTAGTCAAATCGACGAGAACAGTTCGACCCTTAACCTTCCACGCTCATATGTGATGGTGATGGGTATCCCATCCTTCTGAAAAGCTTGCACTGGTTGGTAACACACCAGCCAGTGTATAGCAGTAGAAGTCCTTTTGACCATTCACTCATTTTCTGGTAAATTCCCGTCGATTCGACTAAAGTTTAGTAATAAACGTAGGTAATTAATTAGTCGTCGAATGAGCCTATAGCCTGGGGCAATGGGCCTAAGGTAATGGGCAATGTTGGCAGGGGCGGATTTAGCATCAAGTTTGGGTGGGGGTCACTACTGGGGGGGGGGGGGGGGGGGGGGGGGATGGCATACAGGGGCGCGAGAGGGAGTTCTCCTTAGAGTTTTATTTTTTTTAATTTCACCATCTTAAAAACACGTTTTTACGGATTTCTAAGCCTAAAATTTTCATTTTTATAATGTTAAAACTCACAAATGGAACAATTTTAAGAAATTTAAAAAAATTCTAAGGCATTTAAGAATGGAGAATAGAATACTGCCTGGGAATTTGAAATTTAAAAGAATTTTATATCATAATGAAAATAATTTATTAGTAAAGGTTTACTTACAGTATCTTAGGGGCTTACTAAATAAGTTATTAATAAATATTGGTACTATGTTGGGGTGCTCATTTGGGCGTATCAGTGTCGTGTAAGAAAATAATATATAATTAATAAAACACATTATCAAATTTATTAAATTATGAGAGGGGGAAAATCAAGAAAAGAATTACATACTATACATTAGTTTAATTTAGAAAGGGGGTCCGGGGGCCCTCCCCCGGAAAATTTTAAAATATGACATTTCTAAATAGCGTTTTTATGCATCTCTGAGGTGAACTTTAATACTTTGTCATCAAATAAATTAAACTTATGGTGTAATTCGCCGAGCTATTGCAGCCCTCAGGCGAATGTGGGGGATTCTGGGGGCCCTAGGAAAATTTATGGAATTTTACGAAAAAATTTGCATTTTTCATATAAAATTTTTATTTTTATATAAATTTATAAAGTACTTAATAGCCACTTCAGATTCTAACTTAGTTGTTCACTGTTCACAGTAACATGGTATCAAAGTGCCAAACAATGAATAATCAATTATTAATTATAAAATATATAATATGTAGAAAAATAAAATAAGGTTGGATATTTTAAACAGTTTTTAGGTTAAATTCTACATTATATCTCAAACATTGGGGGGGGGGGGGTGGAGGGACACGTCCCCCAAGGCGATGACGCCCGTGATATTCCTTACTTTCTTCCCAAAATACAAATACAGTTATCTTACTGAGTAGTTAGTGCAAAATGAAGACAAATATTATTTTATATTTAATTTTTAAATGTGTAAAAAACAATTAACACAAACCCTTGCCAACGATTCTTTGTAGCATATTGAAAATTTGAGGGGGGTCATGACCCCTGTGACCCCCCCTCTAAATCCGCCACTGAATGTTGGCCAAGGGTAATTGGCCTTAGACCAGAGACCATCAGTAGCCGGTAACTTGGGGCCTGGAGCATTTAGCATAGGGCCTCGGGCATGGGGCCTGCTGCAATAAATTATTTTTAGATAAAATTAATTTTTAATAAAGTAAATTGACTAAATTTTAATTAAAATTGATATTCTCAGATATTTTAAATGCCTTCCGTAGAGAGGGCACAGGAACGAATAATTTTCTTTAAAGTACCTCTATACAAGCTGGAAAGTATTATTTGTTGTTTGAGCTTGCGGTTCGCTGTATGGTTGCATACATAGCAAAGAATGCATACTAAATAACCCTCATTATAAAGAGAAACCGTACAGTAAAGTGCAAGCGCAGTAAAGTACCGTTATGATGGTAATGGTTTTCTTTTATCTGCTTCATTCTCACCTCATTTTATAATGATTGATTATAGTTAGAAACTTACGCATTTAGGTACATCAATATCTACAAAATATTAATAAATTATAATAAAATCATCATTAAAGAAGAATGGAGGAAGACATCTACATCTTTCTGGTTTCCCGCAGAATGCATTATCTATACCTTTTTACTTCTTCCAAATTATCGCTATTTATAATAAATATAATTTTTTAAATAAAATTAAAATTAAAGAAAAATTCAATCTTAATGATTTGGATTAAGACATAGATCACTATTGAATTGATATCAACTGTCTTTAAATGAAAATAATATGAATATATTTTGTTTAAATGTCAAATAAAACTATGTATATAAATTTTAGTCCATTTTTATTGACAGAGATAAAAAGAAACCATACTATAACACATATAACAAATTCCCACCATTAAGGTCGTGTTCTGTCTTCACATAATTATAGCTCCAATAATATTACAACATACATTTTATCTTAATACAAATATCTGATAAAAATATATTAATAAAAATAAATTAGTTCTATCACAAAATATAATTCAATATATTTAGAATCGTAGAACGTAGAAAAATAAAAAAATTAATAGTCACATACATATCGAATAATAGTTTAAACTTTTAATTTCCAAACCATATACTATGCAAAAAAAAAAACAAATCGCACTAGGAAATACAAAAAGTCTCCAGAACTAAATTATTTTAATGGTTAGTGGTAGTACCCTTTTTTATTTCTAATGTATTTATATAAGTGGATCCTCTTAAGGGTAAAAAGTTTGAAAACAGTTACTTAAGTGGCGACGTTTCGACCTATCCGGTCATTATAGAGTATAAAAACGATAATTTATTTAAGCATTATAAGAATAATAAATATTATAATTGTGTTATCAAAATTATGAAGTATTCTATCCTCCGTGCAATTTGTGTTGGTGTTATCGTCTTCCATAGTGGTGAAAATGGCCATCACAATTATTGCTGGAAGATCCTAATCACCAGATTCTGCACCATTTTCACTACTATGGAAGACGACAACACCAACACAAATTGTACGGAGAATAGATTACTTCATAATTTTGGATAACACAATTATATTATGTATTATTCTTATAATGCTTAAATAATTATCGTTTTCATCAGGCTCGATAATGACCAGATAGGCCGAAACGTCGCTACCTAAGTAACTGTTTTTGAAATTTTTACCCTTAAGAGGATCCACTAATATAAATACATTTAAATTATTTTAATAGCTCTTTAAAACTAATAATAAGTCGTAATACATATAATGTTAAATAATAAATGGTTTTAATTATCATTCATCATAAGTTCTTTAAAGATTAATTGTTAATATGGAATTATGAATGATGACCAATTAGTAATCAATAGCTGGCCATACACGGACGCTCTTTCATTTCGAAAATCGCGGCGTCTTTCCGAATCATTTCTAAAAGTTCGTGTGTTAGTGGACAGTAGACAGTAGCACACGCCATGAAAATACGGGAAATGATTTGACAAACGATTCGCGAAAAATATCCTTCTGATTATCATCTACGTTAGTGGGCGTTAATACACGAGAGGAAAACGGAGGGGATTCGCCCCACGCCACGTGTTGGATCGCCCCGCACCATAGTAGCTGGGTCTTGCTCACGCCGGCGCCGCAAATGACACGATAAATTAAGTTTTACACACATACGCCAACGTTTTTTCCTTTCAAATGAAAACGCGCCGCGCAATCACTTGAGAAATCCCTTCGTCGAAAAATGATCCTATTTTCCTTTGCCATTCTTTCCTCTCCCGTATCCTCTCACGTTTCCGCACGACACGATTAACCAAGGGAAACACTTGGGGAGTAAATTTATCTCCACACTTTCCTTTCCCGTTCTATCCTTTCCATTTTCCTCTCCCGTTTGCACATGCCGCGATTGTATGGCCAGCGTCCGTGTATGGCCAGATATTAGCAGCTATTAGCTGGCCATACACGGACGCTCTTTCATTTCAAAAATCGTGGCATAGTTCAAAAATTGTATATTTTGATTTGATTGTGAACAACATTGAGTTTTAATCATATAAGTATATCTCGGAAATAAATCAATCGAAGAAATCTTGGTATGAACAATAGAATGCAGCTTGAAAGAACAAACAAGTAACCTTTACAACAAATAATCACGAAGAAAGTATTTTAATCACTATCAGCTACTTCTACTCATCGTAAAAAAGTATATGGAATGTATAATGTACATTTACGAATTCCTGAAATGCTTTATAATATATATTATGAAAGACAAACACATATTTTATTGGGAAAAATGCTAGAAAAAAAGATATAAGGAAAATAGTTAGACAGAAAAGCAAGTGTTATATTTTTACCTATGGTTTCAAACAAAACCTAGTACGGATTTAATTAATTTAAGTGATGAACATCAATTTACTAATTAATGAAAAAAATTCTAGCACACACACACACACATATTCTTAGGCACTTCTTTAAACTGTTACTCCTCTTATAAAAAAAAACAAACGGGAGTAACAATCTAATGAAGGTGTAAGGAATGTTCTTCTTTAGACTGTTACTCCCCTTATAAAAACAGAAGTGTGATATTCCATTGCCCCAAAGTACTTTGAACTAAACATTCCGTTGTCTTAATAGTTATTTAGACAAAGGAATGTATGGATAATTTATCCATTTATATTCTTCAGAAACATAGGGGAGTAACAATTTAAAGAAGTACAGATTCTTAATAGGTCTCTTGTGTTCTTAATACGTGTCTTAAAGCGTGTTAATGTGTAATATGATTAATGTGTGTTCTTATTGTGTATTCTTAATAGGCGTGGCACTATTATCAACGTTAATAGCCCAAACTCCAGCACCAAATTAACATAATAGTCTAGAAACTCAAGCTAGAATTTTGTGTTCAATGTGTTGGTGTAGGAATTAAATGTTTGGTGTCCTCAAAGTGTATGTGGTGTAAGTATAAGGGAGAGCGGCCATGTCCCACCCATTTTGGCGGGCAATAAGACTTTCATGATCGTAAGTAAAAAAAGTCCAGTCATGCACCATGACTTAATGAGCGAAATTTCAAAGAAATCAGCGTTTTATTGGCTTATGATAATATAGGAAAATTTTGGTTTAGAATTTGCTCGGGTGAAAAAAAAAAAAATTGGTGCACAGGGGTACGGGGTACAAAAGTCAAAATAGTATTTACCCTTCAAGATGCATGTCGTTGGAAAGCTCTTTAAGAGTACAGTAATTGTTGTTATTTACACTTTTATCATATTTTCACATAAAAGGGGGGTAAAATGGAAAAAACAAGTGATTTGACCCTATATGGTCAAAATTTGACCCCTAAATGGACTCCAAAAATTCTGGCCAACGAACTCATCCTTTCTTTTGATATTATTGACATTATAAAATTTGTTTGAAATTTTTAAGTGCATCCTAAGGGGAGATATCGTCAGGAGTGACACATATATACATACATATATACATACATATATACATACATACATAAAAAAAGTGTTAAATTTTAGGAATCGATTCAGAATGGTCTAAAACGGATTTCAATGGAAAAATTTTTCAAAAATTCTCATTACAAAATGTTGAAGCCATTGCAATAGCGTAATTTTCTTTGAAAATTCGCTAAAATTGGTTAGTAGACGAGCAAAAAGTTGATACTTGGTCACTTGATAGGGGACCAATTTGATATGAAGTTAGTTACCTATCAAGTGATTACCTAACATCAATTCGTTTTTCGGTCTACTAACCAATTTTGTAGTCAGGCCAATGGGCGGGACATGGCTGTTCTCAGCAGATAAACTTTGCCGACCAAATTATATTCTTTGAGGACACTAAAAAATAACCTTATACACAAAATTCTAGCTTGATGTTTGTCAGTCACTTTTATCCACACTGTGTCCTAGATTATCATATTGTTAGTGAATAATAATGATTTTTAATAATAAAAGTTAATTCCCTTAGTTTAATTATTATGGTTCTTACAATGTGCAAAGAATAGATAAATTGTGGTTCTGAAATATACTTTTTCCGTGGTAGGCTGTGAAATAGTAACTTTAGAGCCTAAAAAACATAGCTAAAATCCATTTTTTCATTACGTGGACTTAAAAAATCTTTTTATTACTCCTAGCTGTAAAGAAAAAATCTTTTACGTCCTAGGAACTAAAAGATTTTTATTTTCCGGCGGGTAGTTGTCAAAACTTCCGTCAGTAGCACTGCAGTCTTTGTAGAAATGCTTCTAGTACGATTAAAATCCGCTAGATGTCAATGCGTTTTATTTATCTTTTCTTATAGTGTAACCTCTTTTTAAGGTTTCTTTTTTTAAGTCTTAAGTATGTACTAATATTTGTTATTATTATATATTGATTAGTGATTAATATTTAATGTTTTTTCATTGTCTGCTACCTCGGAAAAAATAGCATATGCTACGCGACTGTGAAGTGTTTTTTCTTTACCTTGGCAATATTTACTGTCTCGCTTCGCTCGACAGTAAATGTAATTGCCGCGGTAAAGAAAAACCTCACTTCACAGCCTAGTAACATAATATACTATTTTTTACTACTTAATTATTTTTACCTCACCACATTGCGAATATAATGAAAATTAATGATAAAGAAAAGTTAAATTCTATATTCTCCATGTTAATTATTTTTAATTCTAAAAGAAAAAAGATTAAAATAAATTTCAAAATTACCTTATTTAGCCTTGTAAAATTATAAGCTAGAAGCGAAATAAAACAGAATTATTCTATTTTCGTTTATTTACCTGAAAACAAAAGAAAAATACTCGATTAGATAAAAGGTACTTTAACCAATTAAAAAATACAATGGAAGAAATAAAAATTAATCAAGAATTAAAAATTAAAATAATTGAAAAAAAAGTAAGGTAGAAAGCTTCCTCACGTCCTATTTTGTACTTTAATGATTTTATGCGTTCTCAACCTATTATTGTGAAATTTATTGAACCCCCCCCCCCCCCCCCCCGTTGGAAAATTTTGAAATTTAATTATCAATTTTTGATTTAATTTTATATATTGTATATTGTATATTGATTTATATATTATATATTGATAATTAATTTATTTTAATTTTGAAATTTATCGCCCCCCCCCCCCGTTTTTAAAATCTGTCAAAAATTAGATAAAATTACTCTGGAGCTATCTATGGGCTACTTTCACTAAACATCCAAATTTCATAAAAAAAAATCAGATGCGCACATTTGAAGATATAGGAGTAATGTATGAGGAGGAGTAAATGTATGTTTGTGCGCATATGAAAGAGAAACAAATGGGCGCAGAAGGTTAAAATTTATATGGAACCAACAATGGGCTAATTATGGCATACCATCATAATTTCAAAGATATGTTGGTTCACAAAAATTGAGCGCCAGACAGAGACAGACAGACATTTTTAGACATCAGGAATTTTTTGATATTCTAAAAACACATAGGGGGATTAACAATTTAAAGAAGTACCCAATATTAAATATAATTTATTAATTTAATCAAGTTTATAATAATTTAAGTTGGGTTTTTTACTCATGCAAAAGATTTTTTGCTTCCGAGCTTACCGAAGGTAACGGAAGCACTGTGTTCACTTTTGAGAACGAAAAACTTTTATGTCTCCGATTTTAAAAATTCCAAGACAGAAATCCGTTTCAAACATCAGGGAACATTTTTGGTCTCGTGTCTGTCTGTCTGTCTGTCTGTCTGTCGGTCTGTGTGTCCGCGAATTATGAAACGTGCGACGATAACTTGAGTAAATGTCGACCGATTTTGATGAAATTTGGTAGACATGTTCATTTTACCAATGCCTAGGACGAGTTCGTTGGACAACGTTATCCGTCCAAGCGTTCACGAGCAACGCTCGCGTAAACGTGAACTTCAAATTTAAAATTGGAAGTTAAGGTCGGGAAAAAAATCTAACCTTGTCTATTCAATGAGACAAACATTTTTTTTCAAATACAATTTTTTAGTAAAACCAACTGCGACATTGCTATGAAGTTTATAAAGATCGCTAAAACTATATTAATAGTTTTTACACAATAAACTAATATAACAATAATTTTAATGTTAATATAACAATAAAGTACATGATAGGATGCGAGGAAGCTATGTGCCACACTAATTGGCAAACTATTTTTTATAATATAGTTTAATAAACAATAGGGATATTATGTTATCACTGATTAGTGGAATGAGACAATAAATGAAATAGTCAGACATACCATAAAGTTAAACAAGACATTTAAATAAAGTTATTTATTTAACGAAGTTTCTCAACTTGTTCAGGTGTGTTTATTAAGTAAACAAACAAAAACTGTTTGGTTAAGCCAATAGGAAGAGTACTGAAATATGTATAGAATAACTTATTCTATAATAACTACACCTTTTTTTAAAAAAAAAAAGAAAAAAAAAAAATTGTATTATGCAATATTTGAAAAGTATTTATAGCTAATAACTTTAACTAAATGATTGTTCTTTAGTTGACGCTGAGATGTGTAACTTATTTAATGATAATAAAAACTAAATAGCCTTGGATAATTATGAACCACTTTAGTGGTTAAAACCATTAGTGGTTTTGTCAAAATTTGTATTAAATATGACCTTAAAATAAACTGATTTAATAAATAATTTCTTTATCTATGTTGATAGACATAAGCTGTTGACATGGCACATGAGCATGAGCTGTTGATAGACAAAATAAAGAATGTAATAACTTTTAGCACATGGTTTTATTTTTGTTTTACCAAGTTTTTAATAGTTTTATGTTAAATGTTAGTAGTGGATAGTTAATTTATGATTAATATAATGACAAATTTTTATATATTTAAAAAGTTTATTTAAAATGTTTTTATTACAAACTCTACCACTTAACATTGTAACAGGCCTGAAGATGTCCCTTAAGGGATGAAATATACCCAACTACTAAAATGAAGTAATTTTTAATCAACCCTTCACGACCCACCAAAAAAGATATATAAATAATATTATTACTAGAGTGATATATTATTAGTATTAAAAATGTATTTATTGTATTTATTAAGTTCTATATTTTGTTAATTACCCGCAGCTAACTTAAGCATCACTCAATAAGGTAAGTTCAGGTAACCTTGCGTGAAGCTTGTATAGTTTGCTTCCTGGTATGGTAACGGATGGTAACGGGAATAGTTTGCTTCCTGGATGGTAACGGAAGCATAGCTATCACTCTGAAGAACGAAATTTGTTCATGTTTTTCCTGGAAGTTTCAATTCCTGGACGAAACACTGTTTTAGACATCAAGGTACATTTTATGTTGGTTGGTGTCTCCGTCAGCATTTTTACGAACTAATACATCTTAAAAACTACATGTCCGATTTTAATGAATTGTATTTTCAATGCTTCAATAATATAGATGGTAAAGGCCATAATTAGCTCACCCTTTGCGCACCATCGATTTCTTGTTTTTATTAATAACTATATCTTAAAACGTACTCATCCGATTTTAAAGAAAATTAGATGTTTTGTTGCAAGTAGCCTACTGATGGTTCCATAATTATTTCAACCGTCTACACACATGAAAGTTTTAAGTTGGGGAAAATATGCGGTGACTACTCCACGAATATATTTTTATATAATGTATATTTATAGCCTGAAAAACGCGGCAAACCGCGAGCTTTGAACTCAGTTTTGGCAACTTACCAATACGTGATTTCGAGGACCTTTGATAAAGTAAGGTACAGATTAACGTATACTTCATATTCAAGACACTTTTAAAAATTCTAAATCACCTTCACAACTTTAGGCGGCTTTCACAGTGAAGTAGCAAGTCGCAGGATGCATGCGTCCTGGTGGCAAGATGCATGCCACGTAAACACCGGACTGTATAACTGAGCGAGAGCTTGCACACCGAGGATGCACGTCGCACTTGCATCCTCGGTGTGTAAGCTCTCGTTCAGTTATACAGTCCGGTGTTTAAGTGGCATGCATCTTGCCACCAGGACGCATGCATCCTGCGACTTCCTACTTCGGTGTGAAAGCCGCCTTACATTATTAAATCACCTACGTACAATTTCTGAAGATTCTTGCTGGACCCGCTATACAGGCTATCCAGACTCATTCAGGTACCCAGGCCTTGCTAACATCAAAGGGGGACCTCCAGATTCTTTGCTTAGGCCCCCCCCCCCCAGCTCTGTTGGTAAGCCTGGCTAAAGTGGCAACAGATGCCCTGTTCAACAATATAGTTAAGGAATTAAGGGATCATTAGTGTGAGTGCAGCTCTCCATGGGAGTGTAGTAGGGGCCAAATTTTACGGGGGCCAAGTTTTAACGGTTAATAAAATATTGAGCTATAGTTAACCATGGTATCCTTGAGATACTATAGATATCCTGGTATCCAGGAAAACCTGATCTTTATTACCTTACCCTGGCATCCAGGAAAGTGAAGACCGCATTTAAATTGCTGGAATCAAGCTTCCCTACTACCGTCACATGAGAAAATAACCATCAGCGCCCCACTTTACCTCGCCTCTAAGATAAATAACATAAGATAAATTATACTTATTATTTATTTACTAGGCTATTATATGTATATCTTACAATATAATTACTAAATAAAACCTACATTCCGTTTTCCAATTCTACTTATTCTTTTGTTTTATTAATATTCTTATAAAATTTCCATAGGGATGAGGCCAGGTGAGGATTACCTCCCCTTTGAGAGAACACTGCATATTATATTTCTAAAATACGATTTAGAATTTTTATATAGCCTCAAATGCCATAAAAACATAACAGTAAATACTTTTTTTTTTTATAGGTAACCATATATAATAAAGCAATCTCTGAAATGTATATTTAGAAAATAAATGATGCACTTAAATAAACCATTTTAGTTTTTATTAAAATCACGAAAAAAAACCTGAAATCTTTTAAAAATATAACACCTTTAAAAACTTGAAACATAACTTTATCTTAAAATTATTAACTCTTAATGAGCTCTTTTATTTTTATCTTCGACTGAGTGCAACATTACAAATTAGCAAGTTTATGTATAAAATTCTAAGTAATCAATTTTTAAGTTTCTTATTTATTAATTTTTTTATATACTTAGATTTCTCTATAATCTGCTTTACAAGATGATATTTAATAATTTAGTTGAAAAATGATAAGTTATTAACAAATTTTATTTGCCTTAACATTTAAAAAAATAAAAAAAGAGAAAAATTAATCCTTTATATTACGTAAGTTAGTAAAATGTAATTACAGTTTTGGAAATGTTACAAAAACAGAGGAGGAAAAAAAAAATCACGCAAGCTTTTTATTACCTTGTCTATGTCAAAGAGAGTACTTAAAATAAAATATATTTCTTAACTAACTAAATTCTTACATAAGTTGTGCGAGATGTATTCCCTTTTTTTCATGCATCTTTGTTTAGTTGCGATATTTCCTAGACGTGTTCAATGAGCTTAGAAGGTTTTGCGCAAAGTAACAGGTTTCAAGAAGATTCTTTGACATCAGATGTTCTTGTTTAGTTGGAATTCACCAAGCTTCGACTCTCTTACCCTGAATGTTTTATTTTTACCAGATGTTAAACTGTTTGGATAAAAGAGGCGAAAAAACCTGTTTATAACAGGTTTTATTTGACTTAAAAAAAAAGTGTAAAAAGGAGACAAAACGTAAAAAATTGAAGTTTGTACGCAAGTTCTTGAATGAAAGGTACAAATGTTTTAACATCGTTCAATACATAACTTTTATAAAGGTTTTTTTTTTTAATTTTTCAACCTTTACCTATATTATTGTTTTAAGGTCGATTCACACTTTATGAAACAAATGCCACACTTTAC
The DNA here is from genome assembly GCA_951217055.1 of Gerris lacustris. Taxonomy (NCBI): domain Eukaryota; kingdom Metazoa; phylum Arthropoda; class Insecta; order Hemiptera; family Gerridae; genus Gerris; species Gerris lacustris. The sequence goes on along the minus strand of OX578279.1, from coordinate 17,948,703 downwards.
GTTCAACAACCGGCAACACCGCGGAAATAATTCTAATACACTACAACTTATTAAGCCTCGTCCAGACTGCCGAACCGAACAGAGGAAATAAGTCGAGCATTGGTCTATGCGCATGACCAGTATAAAGTGCGCTTGCGCATCTTAAACTGGGCATGCGCATGCGCAGAGAGGAATGCTCGGCTCGTTTCCTATTTCTGATCGGTAGTCAAGAAGAGGCTTTAGTTTTTGTTTTATTTGTTGATTTTCCATTATTTTTCTTTTGAATTCGTCATTTTAATTTGTAGTTTAAGGCAGCCATACACGAAGATGATATTCTACCGAAAAAGCCTCCGACATTTTCTTGGGAATTTTCTGTACCAAACCTTCATCTTTCCCAACACAAACTTTAATAATCCTCGAGGCCGACTGTCGTCAATTCATTAACACACCACATCTGACTGCTTAGTTCCGTCCTGCGATTTGGCTTCAAGGCGGAAAACAAAATGTTTGGGATTTCAGGGACTGCAGTCCACAGGTGGCATCAAGGCCGTCTCCACACACGAACAGGAATTCCTCCTAGTCTGGACTGTTCAGTCCAAACTTCAAGGAATTTCTCTTCGTGTGTGACTGCCTTTAGAGGTAACATCATGATGCAGTTTATAGTGTTGATTGAAATTTGATGGTATTTATTCATAATAAAAATAAAAAAGAAAATGTAGTAAATAACAAATACTAGACCGGTTTAGACTACACAGCCATCGTCAGTTGACAGACCACATTTATAAATTAAGTTTGATATACATGAATTTACAGGTAGGTGGTATGTACCGGGTGTGGGATGGCAGTGTTTGGGATATATCGGCAAAAGAAGAATTATCTTCTAGTCAAGAAATAAAGGTGGGTTCACAGAATGCGGTTTTCTTCGCGCGTTTGGATTTTATAGATAAAACTACATTCATGAAACCGTAAAGACGTCAACCCAGTTCATCCCCCACCATAGACTTTTCTTGTCCGCTTGCGCAGTGTTGTGTTGAACAGTGCTCGATTTCTAGAAATTGAGGTGCCGGAACTACAACCTACCCTCTCTTTGCCCCCCCCCCCCCCTGTAGAAGGGGGGTCCGGGGGTCCTCCCCCGGGAAAATTTTGAAAAATAAACGTTCAAAAACAACATTTTAAGAGTTTTAGACAGAAACTTATATAATTTTAAGTAGTATTTTTATAAACAATTTTTTGATTAGCATGCCACATGGTGTTATAATACTCTCAATAAATAAATAGATACTTAGGTTTATACGAATAATTAAATCAACAAAACATTGCCTGCCTCACTCGCCCTTGGGAGTTTTGTCACAGCATCTCTGCACAGTACTTATTTAATACGATCCCTGCCTTAAAAAAAAACCTTTGTTGTTTCAGGTTATCATAATTTAGTAGTATAATCTCAACAAATAGATATTTTTTGTATTTTGAAAAGAAAAATATTTGCCAGTTTAATACATGATGTCCTTAATCAAATTTGTAGTCACTCATTGAAAAATAAAATTTTAACAAAGGATTTAAAAAAAATCTTAGTGCCGATAATTTTATTTTTTATTTATCAGAGAGAGAGGTCCCGGAACGCCGTTCCGCCGCGTTCCGCCTCAAATCGAGCCCTGGTGTTGAATAATAATAATAATAATAATAATAATATATATATTTTCCACCAAACAAGAACAAACAAACAGAAATAATACATAAATATAAAAATTATTGATGAGGGCCCTAAGTAAGTGTTAAACACCTAGAGAGAGGGCCCCGTCTCTAATATTACTTCATACTTTTATCTTGTTTATTTCTTAACACAAATATATAATAAAACACGACAGTAAAAGATGCATATTTTAAAACAATTAACAATAATTAAACAAAAATAAAACTGTTATAATGCTTACCTTTTCAAATATTAATTTACTAATATTAGAAATAAGTGTGGTTATTAGAATTAATTTGCACCTTATTTATTTATTTTTTTTTTATTATTATTCATTCTTTATACTTATTTTTATGGTTTTTTATAGTTTTTTGGTTTAAGTTATAGTGGTTCTAATTAATATTTCTTTTTTATTTCATTTGTTTATTAAATTAATAATTTATATTTATTTGATATCTTTCTATAAATAATACACACCCATACTCAAATACGTATATACAAAATGCACATACATACGCTTCACTTAATATGTTTATTAATTATATCTGATTTAATAAATATTCTTTAATTTTTTTTTTTGAACGTATTGAAATTATGAATATTTTTAAGATAGGCTGGAAGTGTGTTGAATAGTTGAGGTGCTCTGTACATAGCATGTCTTTGTTTTGCAGTAGTGCGGCAGAGTTGAGTTACATAAGTTGTCTGTGTCTGTGATCTTGTCGAGTAGTTGTGGCATAATTTAGGTAAATTTTTTCTATAGAAATGAAATAGAATAGATTTATCAAATAATAATGTAATTGGTAATACCTTGAATTCTGAATAAATTAATTTAGATGAATATCGTTTAGGTTTTCTTAGAGCAATTTTTAAAATGGTTTTCTGGATTATATTAGCAGGTTCTAGATTAGTTGGGGAGGCCATTCCCCACGCCAATATGCAATAATTGAATATGGATTCTACAAGGGCATGGTAAAGAAGTTTCAAAGTTGACTTATTAGCAAAATCTCTTATTCTAATAAAACTGTACATGGTTATTCGGATTCGTTTCACCATCCCACTTATATGCTCTTTCCAATTTAAATGATTATCTATTATTACCCCCAAATACTTAATCGAGTTTATTCTACATCATACGAGTTCTCTAACCACCTCTAACATTGTGATAAAATCATGTCAGGTTAAACCGGGTTTAAGGGCCGATTAGACGAGCTGATCTGGTCTCCCTAAGTCGGGGCCACGCACCCTCGGCCCTAAAACCCGGTCGTGTAATTTGAGTTCCTGGTCCCGTTTTGGGGTTAAAACCAGACAGGGTGGTCCGATGGATTTTCCATCCGACGTAGGGTAGAAAAGTGGGGGATCTATAGGCCCCCCACTACTTTACCCTGCGATCTGACAGTTACTTCCCCATCTCCTTAAGAAAAAGTGGCCAAGTCGGGCCGTGAAAATGCAACGCTCTGTCTAGTGGTGGGGAGACCGGAGATAGGGAAACTCGGAACGGGACCAAGACCAAGCGGCAGGGAACCGGTCGTCTAATCGCCCCTTTAGGACTATCATTTGCATCGTATTAAAAACATTCAAGGAAACCTAGACACAGTTAGGGAATCTTCCTGTTGGGATGTGGGACGATTGACGTAACTGCGCATGTCATACAAATCGGTACTTGGTATTGTCAGAGGATCGTTTGGACCGTACAGTAAAAGGTTCGCAAACAATCCCTGCGCGAGTTGGAACAGTTTAGATGACGGTACGAAACATTGTCACAAGTCGGGTTGGAACGTCTTTTAGCCACTGCGCATGCCCTGTGTGCCTGCAAGCAGTGTACCGTCCGCGGGTTCATCACGGGCATGCGCAAAGGATCAGGGAAGCTTACGAGAAGGTTTCATTCAGGTTAGCTTCAACGCGAGAAGTTTAAAATCTACAAATATCTGTTTAATCAATCTACAAAAGTTAATAAATCACTATTTACAAACTGATTATACTGCAATTATCTCTATTTAACAAAATTATCACTTGTAAATTGTCCTCTTTCCAATGCCTCATTTTATTTTGTATCTCATTAAACAGCTGTTGAGATAAAATTAGAAACAATAAAACTGGAATCGAGTAATCTTGTAATTACTCAGATCTAATTGAAATCTAGTTTCCTAAGCGTAAAAGCTTACTTTAAATCAAATTAAAGTTGTAAATTGGATTCTGGTTTAGAAGTTTATCACTCGTAGATAGCACTAAAAAGGGGTTTACTAGAAGGAAAGAAATTATAATGGAACAGCTAACTAGATTATTTCTTTAAAGCTCTAGATTGTTTCCTTTAAAACCTTATAAATTATTTTAAAGACTGATTGTTGGATAAAACAACGGGATATAACAATTTGATAAATTTAATCATAAAATAAGGTTTCATTGTTTCCAAACCCTCTAGAGTTTTTTAGTTGAGGAGATTCTTTATTATTTCAATTAAATCAAGTTTAGGATCATCAGATTAAATTATTTATTTGTCTATCGACCTTAAAATTAGTAATTAAATTTTATTTGATAGATTTACTTGAGGTTATGCACTAGGTCTATAAACAAGTGGCATGAAATACACTAATATATCCAGTAAATTTCTTCACAGTAAATTTCATTACAGTAAATTCATTACAGTAAATTTCCAGTGGGTTTCTTAAATTATTAAGCACATAGGTACGTTATTATATTATGAAATAAACAATTTTAGTATATATATAACAATTTAGGCGGAAGGCCCCAAAAATCAAACAAAAAATTAAAGGGTCCCATGTGCCTAAACTATGTTTATTATCTGTAATGACAACAAAGTAAATTAATTTTTTCGGGATAATTTCATCCCCTCCACCCCTAATAAAGCTATAATAAACCCTATAATAAAGCCCTTTAATAAAGTATTTGCATGAATTATTTCAAAATTTTGGGACTAGCCGTTATAGGTACATTTTAACTCATAAAACCAATAAGGAATGCAAAACTTAAGAAACCATAATATATACTATATATATTTGTAACCTGCTCATCAGCAGCTTTCATTTGATACCCCACTTGAAAAGTAAAAAAATGTATATACATATTTGAGTTCACCACATTTTTAGGGTCCGTAGGCAAAACCAAGGACCCTTATATTTTCCTTCGTGTGTCTGTCCGTCCTTCCGTCTGTCGCCTGCTCTCACGGCTACACCTTTCGTCCGATCACTTTGAAATTTTGGCATATATGTATATAGTCCCCAACCGCACACATTTTAAAAATATAGTGACTTAAAAAAAATATTTTTCAAAAAAATTAGGGTAAAAAACTTAAGGGTTAAAAAATATATATTTTTTTTTTGTAAACCGTGTGAGGTATATATGAAAGGGTAAGTTGAGCTGATTACAAAAATATATAATTTTTGGTTATAAGCTTGGATAGGGTTAGCGAAGGCGAGTTTGAAGTGGGTGTAAAAAGTACCCCCCCCATTTTATCTCCCTTATGTAAAGTGCAAAAAATCTGAAAAAATTCCTGAACATTCTTTGATGAACCTAAGAGCGTAGAAGGATCAACGAAACCCTTAAAAAATAATCTGGTCAAATTAATACGACGCAACGTTTGAATCTATCTCCAAAATAAATCAATAAAAGTATCGCGCCTCAAATAAAAGCATCAATTAGGCATCGTTATAGCAACTTCAAGCAATGATATAGATTTTTCTTATCTATTTATCTATTGTTTCTTTCATTTGTGTTATTTCATGCAATATTTTATCATCATGACGATGATTCAAAACAACAATTGTTGCACCATAATGGTAAGATCATTGTGATTTGACTTAAAACCCACAAATGTAAATAATTGATATAATTAAATTGATTTTAAACGTTATTTAATCATTGTGACGTTGACTCTAAAAATCAAATGAGTATCGAGATTTCCAAGAAATATTTATCATAGTGGTTTTTAGATAAATTTTTATCAACAATATTATGTAAATTTAGTATTAATAATTTCAAGATAAAAAGAACTTTTTATATACTAAGTTTTTGAATTTTCTATTGAGTCGTATGTAATGTTGATAATATAATTGTTATTGTTATATAATATATAATGTTAGTGAAAAAAAAAAAAAAAAAAAAAATAGTTCCGAATTTATTTACTTCACATAAATGACAACAATCTAGAGAGCTGATCTTAACCCTATAAAAGGACAAATCTTTGTACAACGGATCTCCCCAACACCAAATCTAAACCGTGCCATCGATATATTTGAAATAATATAATCGATATATTTCCTGTTTTGCTGTCATTCAATGTTTATCTCTTATTTATAAAAATCACAAATTTGAAACCCGTCAAAATGAAGATTGCGTAAATATGGGACATGGCAAAACAAATAAAATAACTTGCGGAATTTTTCCGAACTAACTTTCCATACAGCAAAATTTGCTGAAAGATGGCTAAAAGAATTAAATATTGCATTGTCATCGTGTTCTGAGCTATGCTAAAAGTTTTAAATGTCTAGCTATTTGGGAAGTTAGTTAGAAATCGATTGCCAGATTTGTACCGGACAAACAAACAAACTTGCAAGCAAACTAATAAAAACATAGTAAAAAAATAAAAATAAATCTTTGTTATGGTATCCGTGATATTTTTATAGCTCGCATACATCGTTCTCTTTTGCTTTCTTCTTTTTTTTAAAAAAAAAAAATCAAACCTTTATTCTTAATATGCGCGGTACAAAAGTAAGCAATAAAAGATTTGGCAACATAGCAACCCCACTCTGTTTTCCTCAAAGACACCGTGAGAAAAACTCCATTACAGTATTAATAATTTAACTTTTTATACAAACGAATATATAACAGTGATGATTGATGATATTGTCTTTAAACAGCATAAAGCACTATGAAATTGAGTCTTAAAGGTACGTGTTCCTTGGTGCGATGATCTATTAACGATTACTGTTGAACGATTAAACGTTGAACATTAATCGTTAGTTACCATGTTGCTCGAATCGTTTACGATTTGTTGACTTTTTCACTAGTCGCGTGTTTTCATTCGTAGAACTAATCGGCTCTCCAAGCTTCAGCTACCCAAATGCTTATTTTCTGTGCTTTTTTCTATTAATAGTATCTAATAAAGTAAATTTGTTGAAAATATCATTCTAAACAATACCAATTGCGAAATAAATACTTTTATTGTTCATCGTGTTACTGTTCCTCAAAAAAGAGTTCTATTAGAAGCCCTTCATATTTCAATAGAAAACAATAGTGCAAATTTTAAAAAAGGTAGTAGAGAGTTAAACAAACTTTATATAGGAATCCTCAAAAATTTGAATTAAATAATTTTCCCGCCAGTCCTTAGACTAATTCAACCAATCATTTTACACTACCTCCCCTCTGGTTATCCATCTAGGTTTTCCTACTCGAATCTAAACAAGTAATTTATCCCGGCAATTTATTATTATTATACATAGTCTTTTTCTTTATTAAATAAATGTGCATGTGTTTTCAATCAATTAAGTAGTTCTGTAGTAAGAATTTTGGTGTCATGTAGTATAACAGTGATGTTTAGCATGTAACATTTACACTTCATGTAGACTTGAATTTGTTGCGACAAAAACAGTTATATGTATGATTAGTTTTTATTATATAACAGGTAACCAGCTTTATTAATTGTTATTAATTTAATTGTTATTGCATGTATAATCAATTCAGCATGTTAATTGTAATGATTTGACATTTTTCAGTTGTAGACATGAATATGCCTTGAGAAGGAGGAGAAATATAGTTAATGTCTCAGAGCAAGGAAGGGGTGGAGGGAACAATCCGATTTGAAAAGTGGTTCATACCCAAGCGAGCTCAATCCGAACTAAAGGATCACGTGGTCACTGGTCCTTGTCTTATTGGTCTATTCCTTGTTCTTCCGTCCCCACAGACTCTTGTCAACAAATCCTTATCAGTAGCATTTATTTGATACCCCACTCAAAGAAGATTGTTGTTGGTTATCTAGGAACTGTTGCACGTTTATTAACGATGTTACTTCCTTTAGATAATTAATATGGTTAATAACAAACATTAAAGTACATATTTATAAAGAAAACTGTATTAAAAATAAAAATATCGAAATAATATAAAAAAAGTCGTAAGAAAATATCACTTATTCTTATCAGCTGATATCAGATAAATTTCGAGTTTTTATCGAGATATCGACACTGTTTCATCAAACTACCGCTTGAAAGTGTTAGCATATGGGGGTAGCATAATAAACCACTTTTTGAGACCCAGATTCTATAGTATTGTTCCCTCTACCCCTTCCTTGCTCTGAGGTTAATGTAGTGAAGTTAAGTAGTTGAATTATTTCCTCTCATCTGCCCAATTATTACCATAATAAATACTTTTCATTTTCTTTCTTCTTCAATCGAATAGAAAGAAAGTGCATATAAATTATTAAATCAAACATAAATGTAACTGAATTGATCACGTAATTATTAAAAGCAAATAGACCATATTCAAGAAAACTTTATCAGGCATTTAGGAGAAGTTCAACTAACCCATTTATCTTAAGTATAAAAACTTTTAATTTGCAGAGGTAAGGTTTAAAAGTTTACTTAAACTTTTTCAATCAAGTCCTATACTTTTTTCCCTTTCGTAGAAACCTTTTCATAAAAGCCCCCTTTAAATTTGAACTTTTATTAACTAGTAACTAATAGTTACCTACATTATACGAGTAGATTGGATTATAGATTGGGATTTTCGAAGATGTACATGTTAAAATTATAACGATAACTAATAGATTATAAGTGTACTTCCAAGGAATTTGGTTAACGTGGGTTGCTTAAATTAGTTAAAAAGCGAGAACTATTATTTTGTTTAAAATTACACCAACGTGTTAACATACTCACCTAAAATCACTCTTTCGCGACATATTTCACATAAACCAAAGCAATTTTAAAGCAACAAATTTAAGATGGTTCAGGAATATTTAAAGAATGGAAAACCAAAACAAACTTGATAAAATCAATTCAGAAGAAAAGAGACACAAGAGGAATAGAAGAAGAATGACTTATGGGTATGACTGTATCAAAGCTAGTTTCTAAGAATGGACATAGACAGAAGACCCAAACAAACTTGATAAAACCAAGACAGAAGAATATAGACACAAGACGGGTTAGAAGAAGAATGACTTATGGGTATGACTGTATCAAAGCTAGTTTCTAAGAATGGACATAGACAGAAGACCCAAACAAACTTGATAAAACCAAGACAGAAGAATATAGACACAAGACGGGTTAGAAGAAGAATGACTTATGGGTATGACTGTATCAAAGCTAGTTTCTAAGAATGGACATAGACAGAAGACCCAAACAAACTTGATAAAACCAAGACAGAAGAATATAGACACAAGACGGGTTAGAAGAAGAATGACTTATGGGTATGACTGTATCAAAGCTAGTTTCTAAGAATGGACATAGACAGAAGACCCAAACAAACTTGATAAAACCAAGACAGAAGAATATAGACACAAGACGGGTTAGAAGAAGAATGAGCTAAAGGGACTGCTAACAAAGCTAATTTTTGCTTCCGAGCTTACCGAAGGTAACAGAAGCTATGCGTGATCGTTCTGAAGAACGAAAAATTTTTAGGTCTCCGATTTCAAAAATTCCAAGAAAGAAATCCGTTTCAGACATCAGGGAACATTTTTGGTTCCGTGTCTGTCTGTCTGTCGCTCTATTTTTGCGAACCAACATATCTTAAAAACTACTCGTCCGATTATAATTAAATTTGGATAGTTAGATCATGATTAGCCCATTGTTGGTCCCATATAAGTTTCAACCTTCTGCGCTCATTTGTATCTCTTCCACATGCACACAAACATAAATTTATTTACACCTATAGCTTCATAAGTACTTATCTGATTTGTATGAAACTTTTATAGCTTATCGAAAGTAACTCGCAGATAGCCCCAGATTAATTTGAACTGTCTGCACTCATTAACTTTTGCTACATTGATACTTTAATTCATGTAAAAAAAATCAAAACATTTTGACAGATTAAAAAAAACGGGAGAAACAAACAAATTTGACAATAATGGCTTGTAAAAGCATAAAATCAATAAAGGGTACTTTTTTACTTTAGCACCCCCCTATATCCCTTTGTAATAATAGTTATTTAGACAAAAGGACATATACAGAGTACCATATATTCCTTAGTCTAAATTACTATTAAGACGAAGGGATATTTATTCCAATGTACCTTGGGACAAAGGAATATCACACTTGTGTATATAATTGTGATCATATCCCTTAGTCTAATCAACTATTAAGATAAAGGAATATTAAATAATTAAATGCCCCAAGAGTATCAATGTCTTCGTGAGACAAACACACAAACTTTAGAGACTTTTGTAAGGCAGACTATTGTTTAGAACCAAGGGGGGTGCTAAAGTAAAAAAGTGCCCAATAAAGTATGTGATAGGATGCGAGGAAGTTATGTGCCACACCAATTGACAGTCTATTTAAAGTGTGGTGTGCTCTGGACTACCAAAAATATGGACTGCAGACTTCAAAGTTATGAAACATTTTGTGAATTCTCAACTTCTGGTATTGAAAGACAGTGCGATTAGATAAGTAAGTGGAGTGAATCACGAGTGAAATATTACCGCTTGTCGCAGCATTATGACAAATGGTCGCTCCTTTCTGTCACACGACCACAACCAAATGTTTGAAGTGACCGCACAACTGTTGCTGTCACACACGTACTAGAAACAGTTTTTTTTTCTTTTCACCGCAACACGAGTGTTACCTTCAAGCTCTGTTAGTACGGTAGTTCAACTAGCGTAGTTGTGAACAAGAACAAGGAAATGTATAAATATTGAGTAATCTAAATTATAACACAGTTTCTTTTAAATTTATTGCTTAGAACACCTTAAGATAAAATTATGCGATTCCCAAGTAAAAAAAATAAAATATATATTTCCTATCCTATTTACTATATGTTTCGGTAAAAATTCGCATTATAAATCTTGAGATATTATTTATGAAATACTAGAAGGTAAAAGGAGTAAAATAGTTTTTTCTGAAATAAAGTATAGAAAACATTTCGTACAAATTTTATTACGGTGTTCCATATTTCACAAGGTGTTTTACTAAAGGGTTGCCGCTAGTTTTTTTATTTATTTATTTCTGAAACGTTCTCTTCAATTTTTCATCGCAAGAAATAAAAGTTTAGGTAGTAAATGCTATAGCTTGCAAGTTTGAGGTCGAACTATTTTATACAAGTATCAGCACTCAGGAATCATAAAATACAAAAAATCGAATACTTTTCAATAAACTTTATTACTTTAAATATTCTTGTGCTTCCTAGCTTACCGAAGGTATAACGGAAGCTATATATGTGGTCGTTTTGAAGAACATCATTTCATATGTCTATGATATCAAACATCCTAAGACAGAAATCTCTCTGTTTCAGACACTAAACAACATTTTTGATGTTTTTATCTATCTGTCGTTCAGTTTTTTGTGAACCAACATATCATAAAAACTATACGTCCAATTTTAATTAAACTTGGGTTGTATATCTACAAAAGTAGTAATCTGATTTTTAAGAAATGAAGACAATTTTGACAAATTTAAAAGAGGGGGGGGGGGGGGCTTAAATAAATGATACTATAATGGGTCGTAAAAGCATATCATCCAACACGGAAATACGGTTATGTATTTAACCTTTATAGTAGAGTGCTATAAGTATGTATGTAACATAGTAAATATATATTAAAAGATTGTTTATGATGTTGTAGGCCTGATGATGACCAGGATTGGTCGAAATATAGCCGATTTGAGAAGTAAATGAGTTCGTTAATACACCCTATATGACTTAACCACCGATTTCTATTGTAGAATAGCGACAATAAGAAAAGGAAACATTTAATTGATTGGTTGTCTGAAAGAAGGACATAATATATGTTACACTTAATAAATTTTAAAGAAAGACAAATAAAATGTAATCAGTGTTCCATCTTCCATTAATACCAGTAATAATATATAAGTAAACAAGGTAAACTATAGGTAAACAAACAGAACTGGTAATTTTTTTTTTAAATAATTACCAAAAATGTAACTTAGGCCTTTCTTCCAGACGCCCATTCAATTATTATTAATCATAAGAACAAATTCCATGTATAATTGCAAATCTAAGTATATCTTTTTATAAGTATAGTTGCCTTTTAAAAAAATTCAAAGACTAGAAAGAAATTGTTTGTAGTTAGACAGTTATAGATAATTTTAGATTATCCCCCCCCCCCGTGTTTTATTTAATTTACATAACGAGTACAAAAGATTGATTTAAACGAAAATTAATACGTGCATAAATTATATACATATTATTTATTGTGATTGATCAAATTATAGTACGTAGAAGCAATTATATATTGTTAGTCTGCCTATAAGTTATGTACGAGTACATAAGTTATATAAGTAAGTTCTAATACCTTTTCTTGAATAAATAAGTATTAATGTTAATACTTATTATATATAAATGGGTATAATTAATAATAATATAATTAAATGAAAAATTACTTTAAAATAATAATTTATATTACTTTAGCGATTATAAAATCAAATTACAGATTAATCTAATAAAATAAATTAACCTTAAATAACATCAACATAAAACCTCAAATAACAAATAAAACCAAATGGTTTATTAACGTGAGAATATAATTTTAATATTTTCTCTTTTGCATCATGTAATACTACTTATTATTCCTAATAACTACTAATATATATGTACACAAAGTAATATAAGTACTTAAAGTAATAAAGTACCATATAAAAGTAATTAAAGTACTATATATAAGTACTTAAAAATTTATAAGAAAGGCATACATATTATATATATAAAATATGTATGCCTTTCTTATAAATTTTTAAGTACTTAAATATACACGAATATATTTTAATGGTTTACTTAACTTGTGAAAAGGATATTATTAATGTAATTAAATCGTATGTAAGCATTAAATTGTATAATTTATGGTATTATACAAAAACTTTAAGCTTCGAAACATGCATAAAAATACTTAAGAATACTTACTTGAAAGTACTATCGATACTTAATAATTTTTATTTTAATCACGTTCTTTTAGAGTACCTTCTTGTAATAACAATTACAATTTATATTTTTTATACATAAATATATAATTTTGTTCAATAAATTGAAATTTGTGTATCCTCGTATGTAAAATTATGTGAAAAACAGTTCATTAATTTTTATTTTTTTAGAAAAAATAATTAGAGCTAAATATTCTCTGAATATTTCTCCAAAATAAGTACTATTAATCATTAAATATTAACTTAAATTATCTAACTATTAAAACATATTTTATTCAATATAACGTTAAATTCAATATATATATATATATATATATATATATATATATATATATATATATATATATATATATATATATATATATATGTATATAATAAATGTGTGTAAATGAAATGTTAAAAAAATTAATTATCATATGCAAAAAGTACTTAAAATTAACTTCCTTAAACCAGTTTTAACTTTACATTTTAAAGAAAAATAATAATGTTTTCTACAACTTAATTGTTCAATTTTAAAATGTAAAAAATAAAAAAAAAAAATAAAAAAATCTTTAATCCAAGGACGAAGCGAAGTGAAGTTTTGTCTCCTTAAGTGTTTAATCTGACACTTGAAGGAATTAACTTGGTGAATAAGGAATAAGGAATAATGATAAATCGGCTTGATACAAAACACAATAATTGTTTTTTAATGAGATTCTTGTTAAACGTCGAGTTATTAATGAATTATTTGATTTATTCGGAATGTGTAGAAAATATGATTAATAAGTTCAAATAAAAACATAATTATTATAATATTAGCAACTCTATGATAAACACAAAGATATTAAAGGCAAGGTGAGTTAGTATGAGTGAACTACAATAAAAGAAACCACACTGGTAATTAATGAGATAAAAAAAAAATACTACAATGTAATATAAACTATATTCTAAGACATAATACCTAATCAGCTGATTTTCTCATAGAGAACAAATTATTGCATTGATACAATTTTATTCTTATGATGGTTTATAGTCTAATCTGATTATTTCCTCGTAGAGAACCAATTGCATTGATAACATTACATTTCATTTGCATTGATAACATTTTATGAGCGGTTTATAAACCTAATCAGCTGATTTTCTCATAGAGAATTTTAGCATTGATACAATTTTATTCCGATGATGAGCGGTTTATAATAGACCTTATCACCTGATTTTCTCATAGAGAATTTTAGCATTGATACAATTTTATTCCGATGATGAGCGGTTTATAATAGACCTTATCACCTGATTTTCTCATAGAGAATTTTAGCATTGATACAATTTTATTCCGATGATGTAATATATCAACAGTTAAATTATGAATTAGATTCAATTTTAATCCAAATTTTAAATAATATTATATAATACAAATAAGTGACAAATAAACAAATTTATTTAAGGAAAAAAAATAATTGAAACCTGTTTTGTTTTCTGTAAATAACGTTTGATGTGGAATCTTTTGCAAACCTTTGTTTCAATTTCAAGACAGTAGAGATGACCCAATCGCTTTTTTGGGTTTTGTTGCGATATTAAATGTGCAAGACATAAGTGTGGCTTAAAAGTTCAGAATTCTGTAAACATCTGGGGTTTGTTAAGAACAATATTGAAAAGATTAAAAAAATCTAAATCAAGAAGAGGTAATTAATTAACCAATAATGGTCCAAATATCAACATTTCTCTCAGTTCGTTACCCCAATGGGCGAAACGCCAAAGAAACCTAAGAATTCTGGTTTGACAACTAAATCTGCATTCGCTGTTCTCCGGTTTGTGTGGGGATTGACCTATTGTTTTATTTTTCAATATAAGTGTTTAAATCAACACTGAATAAAAACAATTATAAAAATTTCAAGATAAAAAGAACTTTTTATATACTACGATTTTAAATTTTCTGTTGAATCGTATGTAATGTTGATACTATAATTGTTATTTTTATATAATATATAATGTTAGTGAAAAAAAAAAAAAAATAGTTCCGCATTTATTTACTTCACATAAATGACAACCATCTAGAGAGCTGATCTTAACCCTATAAAAGGACAAATCTTTGTACAACGGATCTCCCCAACACCAAATCTAAACCGTGCCATCGATATATTTGAAATAATATAATCGATATATTTCCTGTTTTGCTGTCATTCAATGTTTATCTCTATTTATAAAAATCACAAATTTGAAACCCGTCAAAATGACGATTGCGTAAATATGGGACATGGCAAAACAAATAAAATAACTTGCGGAATTTTTCCGAACTAACTTTCCATACAGCAGAATTTGCTGAAAACCAACTAAATTCCGCTGAAAGATGGCTAAAAGTATTAAAATAATGCATTGTCATCGTGTTCTGAGCTATGCTAAAAGTTTCAAATGTCTAGCTATTCGGGAAGTTAGTTAGAAATCAATTGCCAGATTCGTACCGGACAAACAAACAAACAAACAAGAAAGCAAGCTAATAAAAACGTAGTAAAATAAGCTTCGAATAAACTTTTTCTGACTTGATTGAATAGAAGCTCAATTTTTCTCTTGAAAGCAAGATAAATGTTTTCATTGGTATATAAATAGCAAACGTATGGTTTATTTTAAGAGACGGGCCCTAATATATGATGCTACTTTATAGTGCATCGAGGAATGACTTTATAGAAAAAAACATTTTAAAATAGGTTTAGATGTTTAGTCACAACAGTTCTGCACAGACAGACAATTTCTAAAATAAACTTCTCTTTTCTATTTTTGGACTCGGAATAAATTAAAACGTCTAAATGCATCGAAAACAAACAAATAAAAAAACACAGTTTAAATGGATCGAAAAAAAACATGCAGTTCAGATTTTAAACACAATACTTTCTTTATAAATATACCGAGTTAATATTTATTGGCAAAGATGTAGAGGTAGGTGGTAAAAAGTAAAAAATAATAAAATTTTAACTACTGAATTGTTTAGATGGGTTTCTTATTATTAAGTATTGTCATGGCCCCTAAATTCGATTTTGATAGATTCACAACACAAAACCCTGAAGTCAAAAATGCGTTTTTAGGGTCCGCAGTCAAAACGGAGGGGGAAACTAATAAATGGGAAACGTTATAGGAAACAAATTTTTAATAGCGTGCAAAAAAGTGTCTGACTAACATCAAGCTAGAATTTTGTGCATAAGTAAAACTTTTTGTGCCTTTTAAGAACACGAGGTTGGCTAAGTTCGTCTGCTTGACTTAGCTTGGCAATAGGAATTGGAAAAAAAAACAAAAAAAAAAAAAAACTATGGAGAGCGGCTAAGTCCCGACCTTTTTGGTGGACAATGTGATTTTCATGATCCTGAGTACGAATTTAGTTAGTAGACCAATCATCAACTTGATGGTAGTTTGTCACTTAATAGGTTAGTTAGTCAAATATTACTCCAAATCAAAGAGGTCACCGGTTTGTTTTTTTTCAAATGCCTATTGCCAAGCTATGTCCCGCAGACGAACTTCGCCGATCATACATTCTTAAAAGACACCAAAAGAATGACGTATACAGAAAATTCTAGCTTGATGTTAGTCAGACACTTTTTTACACTCTATCTCCTATATGACCGCCATCATGATATGGTCGGGCCAATTATGCTGGTTAACGAATTCGCCATATTTGTTAAATTGCCTACGGAACCTTTTAACTTAAGCACTCACAAAGGACATACTTGGGCAATTTATTTATTAAATGTCTCTCCGACATCTATCGTTTGTGTAGACGCTTGAAACCTTCAATAAATCAGTGATAAAAGAATACAACAGATTGAGGAATACCAAAATCACAATATAAAAAGGTTTTTTTCCGATTTTTCTCAAATTTTATTTTTATATTATTACGAATAAGAGAAAAGCTTACAATAAGTGTTGTATTGAATTGCTAAAAAACATTTTGAGTAAACTGCTTATGAAGGTTGATATTGGGAATGTAATGCTGCAAGCTGCAAGGCAAGTAGAGTTTACACCTGAGACTCAGCTTGGGGTTGGGTATAGAGATGGTGAAGCAGTAATCTTGGATTGACGAAGAAATTCCAATATCCTTTTAGACCCTTTTCATATTAGTTAAAACGAAAAGGACACGTGTTGTAGGTCCAGAACGACATCACGTACTGAAAGAAATTCTTTCTTTAGGTCTGCCTTTTAAAACTTTTTCAACAACACTTGATTTTACTCTGTTATCATATAATTATTTTCAATCGACTAAACCGCAAAATATTTAATATAAAGTAGGGACAAAACGAAAAGAGTCCGCAAGACAGTGAGACATTTTCATGTTTTCGCTCTGCGTAAACTACCGACATAAAATGAAATAAAATCGGTTATTTATTCAAGTAATTGATAAAAGTAGATGGAAGATAATTTTTATTCTTATCTCCACACCGGCACTGCCGCGGCATGATTACAAAATACTGAATTCAAAGGCGCCGGCACGCCTTCTACGAATTATTAATATGCCTTCATACTAGGTAGGCCGAGAGGGCTGAGAGTTGATGGCAACCTCCTGTACTTTCCTAACTCCCTGTCACGCGTATAAATCTCTTCGGCCCTATGACGTGCGGTGGAGGGGGCCCAACAGCTGGAGACTGGATTACACACCTCCTATAGCTTTTTAACTCCCTGTTATACTTTCATGAGTTTTTAATCTAAAAAGTAACGTAACGTTTTTGACTTATGTTCCATAGCCTAAACATAAAAATATCAAAAACCTCTAATTTCTTTTTATGTTACATTCCATTCTTGATTAGATAACATTGATTGGAATCAATATCTTGTTGCTCAATAATGATTTAAGGACAACATCGCAAATCACGATGATTAAATTAAAGAATTAATTTAATAATATCACAATCATTTATAGAGTCAACATCACGATTCACAATCGTGGTTAAAATCATATTAAAATGCTTTAATACTATGATGCAACAATTATCGTTTATAATCATGACGATGATGATAAAATATTGCTTGGAATAGCATAAATAAAAGCAGTGATAGGTGATAGAAAATTAAAGGCTGATTAAAGCGTAGAGCACTATTAACAATTTCTTGTCATTTGTTGATCGCTTTTATTTTTAGTGACATACACTTGTACTGCGCTCCTAGTAATGTGGCTTTTAAAAAGAAATATTTTCTCCTTTTTAGTGTATTTATTGTAAAAGCGTATGTTCTTATTATTATTTTTTTTTTTTTTTTAAATATATTTTTTTACTTTTATTTTTATTATTTTTTATAATGTAAAGGGCCCCATATACACTTCAAGTTGGTTGTGTTGTAGTTGAAGTTGGAATGTGTGTGGGCAAGTTGAGAGACCGAATCACAAGTTGAACAACCATGTTGGACACATCAAATCCTTTTTACATTTGTGGACGTAATTATAATGTTGTGTTAATCTGTTGGAGTGTGTATGGGCAAGTTGTTCATCCAGGTTGAAAGACACAGGTGGACAACAAGTTTAAGTGTGTATGGGGCCTTAAGTTAAAAGAGATGAACATCCTCCATTTTATTCATCTCTTTTTATTTACCTATTTCCTTGCATCACCCACTCTTTCTCATTATATCTTCATTTATATCTTTTACACATTTCTTCATCTTCAATTTTCAATTCTGAATTAAATAATTTATCTTACCTTACAACAAATAACAGCTAGTCTAGATGAGTTCCTGTTTCATGGACTTACATAAGTTATTGGGCTGTGGACACAACTCATACTTCATCACAAGTTTTTTACAATAATCATATATCATCCAATAGGGTACCTGACTTACATACCATATTCAACTGGACCATCTCTGCTATCAAAATCAAATGATGCTTTAAAATCTATTTCTAACATCATGCCATCAAATCTATTTTCTCAGTTATATATAATATATATATAAATATATATTATATATATATATATATATATATATATATATATATATATATATATATATATATATATATATATATATCGAGATGTGTATGATTTCTTGAACAGATTAAAAGTTTTGCAATAAAAAACTATTAAAACAAATTTTCCTTTTATAATATGAAATTAAAACGTACAAATGCAGTGCAACTATAAACTAGACCTGGTAAAATATATGATATAACATTTATTTCAATGGGAGACTATTTATTAAAAAATATATTTATTTATTATAATCTTTGGTTCGAGAAGTATGGAGCAATTATAAAAAAATGAAAGCAATAAAAATATAATATGCAGATGTTTACTGTGTTTAAGATGCATTAGTATTACATATATCCACCTCGTTTTTACGTTCTTATATAAATATTTAATAAAAAATGTATTTATCCATTGATATTAATACCTTGATTATGATCGTGCAAGTTTGTTTCGTTATATGATGCAAGTAATTAAACAAGAAAAAAAACCAACTTATTTATATCCCAAACATCTAGTAGAAAAAATAATAAAATGTATAAAAATAAAATGATTTAAAAAAAAATTAAAACTCTCAACTTACGATAAAGTTACTTCATATACAGTGTTTATACTTTTTTATTATCACTTATTAAGTGTATTGGGAGATGTAAAATCTTTAATAATTCTAATTTATTATAAAATAAAGGACTTAACGACAAGTCGTTTGAGTTACGACGGACTTCCTCCTTTATAAGAAGAAAAAAGTTATATTAAAGTTAATTAAAATCAAAACGAGGGATCAACACAAGCGAGTTAACAAGTACTAAGTATTTGGTGTCGCCACCAAATTGAAACTAATCTGAACCAACTCGCCACTAATCTGAAATCAAACAGATTATTTGGTGAAAGTTCAAATCCCCATCGAAGTTAGATTTGTGTTACACTCAGTAATCACATGAATTGTATGTGTAAGGCAAAAATAACAGTGGATGCGTATTCAGACGAATATTTGTCGGACGTATTCGAACGAACAATCAAATTCATTGAATATGAGAATGGTTAATTTGGATTTAGCCACGTCATATATAATATGCACGAACAAGTCCAACCAAGTAGATCGTTCAAATCATTTTGATATTTCATACGTGTTCTGACGACTATTTGTTCTAATTATAATATAAAGGTTTGTTCTATTTGTACCGTCCTTTGCATTGTCCCACGAATAGTTCGGGAATCGTTTAGGACAGGTTTAATGCGCATGCGCTAACATTGAACTGTAATAAAACATCGTCAGGTCGGAACGGGTTTGCGATTCTATTCGCAACGTATTAAAACAATCAGGTAGGGAAAAGAATAATAGGGAACCTTCTTGTTGATAAGTATAATGATTTACATAACTGCGCATGTCATGCATGACCAGTACTTGGTATTGGTCAGAGGATTGTTTGGACCGTAAACTTGTAGTTAACTGTTCGCAAACGATTCCAGCGTGGGTTGGAACAGTTTGGAGGACTGTACGAAACACTGTCACAAGTCACAAGTCAGGCTAAAATGGATAAGCTTTTATCCATTGCGCATGCCCTTGAGGATTTAGCGGACGGCACACTGCTAGACTGATGGAACAATCCTATTTTTAACTTTTTTTTGGCTCCTTAAGTACTCGCACAATGGAAGTCAAAACAATAATCAGTATGGTATTTAGTAATAAGTGTTTGTGGGACATAAAAAAAAAAAAAAATAATAATAAACTTTGCCGGTGACATCATAAAATACCAATAAAACTTTTTTTAATTCTTTAAATTACATTCAATACTTTCCTTCATCTTCCCTTGCAGCAAACAATTCATTCACGTGTTCTGTTTTTATACCGTTCAACAGTAATAAATTGTGAAGGAAGAAAAGGACTTTCAATAAAATAAAAATCGGCAATGATTTACATCTTCACTGGTATTCAGAATGCGCATGCTCATACTCTGTAACCACTAAGTTCTGACGACTAAATCGGAACTATTCGGCCGAACAATGTTCTTCCAAATACGCATTCACGGTAACTATTACCTGAAGTGGTCAATTCCCTCTTCTGTAGTGACCTTAATCCAATTTTACCATAATATTAAATCTAATAAACTAAATTTAACAAAAATGTTCATCTCATCGAATTGGTACTTCATTCGAATTGGCAATTTTACATTTGCAGATTACGTTTACACGAGTGTTACGCATGAACTCTTAAGCCTAGTCCACACTAGTAGACATGTTGCGCGATTTTGGTCTCAGAGACAATGTCTAGCGATTTGTCTATAGACATCGGCTAGACAAACGGCGTCAACGGTCTCGGCATGTCTATGGTTTTCCATTCTAAATGGTAGACATGGTGTAACGTTAGGCATGTTGCGCAACGTGTCTACAAGTGTGGACGCTAGACCTAGACCATAGATGGTCTCAGAAGATGTC
The DNA here is from genome assembly GCA_951217055.1 of Gerris lacustris. NCBI lineage: Eukaryota > Metazoa > Arthropoda > Insecta > Hemiptera > Gerridae > Gerris > Gerris lacustris. Next base: position 17,927,599 of record OX578279.1, on the reverse strand, counting down.
TATAGACACGTTGCGAGACATTTCTGTAGACGGTCTATGATACTGTCTACAGAAATCGCTACTAGTGTGAAACCGCACTAGTGTGGACAAGGCTTTAGACTAACCATCGTTGCCTAAGAATTAGTAAAAGGAACACATTTACCACATTTTAACAAAATCGGTATACTTTTACTTAAGATATCGTCGGACACTTTACAGACTGACAGACAGCAGACAGGATGCAATTTTGTTAAATGTAAGAAAAATCGCTTACGCTCAATTCAATTAAATGCTACACTAATTAAAAATAAACTATATATCTAGTTCGTTTTTTTTTTCTTTCATGATTATTTGCACAACTTGGAACTAATGAAATAAAAAAATAAATGAGGGTATGTCAGTGCGTGAAAAATGTATTAACTATATTTCTGATTAACCTAAAAGGAGCGTTACTTTTACGAAATACGATGAATAGTTAGGTGTTCGTTGCAGTTAGTTAACGTCGTTGCACATTATAATTTAATAAATTGAGGATCTAAGGTGGCAGCCTTCACAGGTGTCGTAAGACTAGAGGCAGAGTCAATTAACTACACTCTAGACCAGGTGGAGTCCTAGAACGAGCCTGCTCTCTTGTAAACCAGTTTTGGCTAGGTTATGGAAGATCTTGGACTATGTTACGTAGAAGGAGAGTGACTGTGGTTTTTGAACTTTACGTCGATATACCTTACTCGTTAGCTGTGTTTCCCAAGCTTTTTATTTTGAGGGATCCCAAAACATAATATTTTACAAATTATTGGGTACGTCAAATTATAAAATATGTATTTTACAGCTAGTGAGAAAAATTAAAACTCCAATGTTTGGCGTACCATACTTATTTCAAAGAGGACACATAAATAAGTCGGTGAATTTTTGTGAACTTACAACACCGTCTTTGATGATATCATTAGTGGATATGTGACCTTCTATAAACGTATATAGGTGTGAACTCACAACACCGTTTTTGACGATATTAATCAGTGGACATGCTTACTTATATGAACGTATTTAGTTACATATATTAAACTGGTTTTTTTTTTTTTTTTTTTTTTTTTTTTTTTTTTTTTTTTTTTAATTATATTTTTACTCTCTGTCTCACAAGAACCAATTCGGCATTGCATTTTGTTCGCTAGATATTTTGGTGTCCTTGAATATAGAAAAGAATATGTCAACATTAAAAAAAAAATAAGTAAGGCGGGCTTCACGTAAGTACATGAGGCGATACTCGTCGGTTTCTGTACGTGTACGATTATGTTAAAATTATTAAGCGTACAATTTTAATAGTTCCATATCCTTTTTCTACACTTCAAAACCTTTAAATTGAAGTATAACATGTCATGGTGACTAAAAACTTTTTTTTAGTCACCCGCCATATTGGAAATATTAAGTGTGAAAACTCCAAAAAGTGTATAGTTGTCACAAATGCCGAGATGCACCTGTGTGCCGACTTTAATGTTCCTAGCTATAGTAGTTAATGAATTGAAACATGCCAAAGGACAGACAGACAGAGCCGTTATATAAGGTTTCTTTTCATACTTCGAACAGAAACCTATAATTAACAGGTTGAAAAACTTAAAAAGCTATGAAGGCATTAAAAGGTTCATTGAGAAATTACTGAAGACCACCGATTAGATATTATCTCAGTTCAACTTCTTGAAACGATGATAAAACACGTTGACGAACATAATATATAGTAGGACTCCGTCAATCCGGACAAATTCAGGCACAGAATCGTCTGGATTAGCAGGATTTCCGGATTAACGAGGTTTCTTTTGAATAAAATAGTATGAAAAGGTATACTGCATTTTTATTAACATATCTATGAATAAATTCGATGTATAAAATGAGCATGATATAATTAATAATTATGTGAATACGTGAATTAACATACATATGTATATTCCTATCAGTTTTCAAAGTTAGCTTCAATGAACACAACATCTTTTAAATTTACATTTTTCAGTGCATTCTCCAAGTTGTTATTGTGCACAGGGTCAGCTTAAATGTTCTTAAGAAGCGATTTGCGATATAATTATCATTGTTATAGGCTTACCATCCCGATTACCAAGGGTCTGGATTAACGGAGTCCTACTGTATGTAAGATTTAGTACTGAATGGCCAAGAATTAAAAAATCTAGAGCTACGCATCAGGTTTCCTTGTTTCTTCCTGTTTAATTCATATACCAATTTATCACTATTGATGGTGTCGGTGTTGGGATAACGACTTCAGACTTTAGGCGAGTGCTTCTCTCATAAACCAGTAAGCTACGCTATGTAAAATGTAAAACAAACCTGCATAATTCACAGTTAAAGGGGGTTAAGACGTAGTAAAGTATCGCCTCATCAATCTTCCCTCACGAACCTTTCTGAATTTGATTAAGGTGTGATAAGTGATTGTGTGGTGTTTCACCAACTTCACTTTGCTTTTACCTTAATACTAACTGCTTTAATAAATAATCAATTAATGTAAAGAGCCGATAAAGCTAAATATCTTGAATTTCCAAAGTATGCATCCAAGAATGCATGATGAATGCAATTATTGATTAACTATTTTTCATTTATGTCAAGAAAACTTTGTTCTCAACCCACTACCTAGTGCGGCACCAGTACCAAGGATAATAGAAAATTTTCACTGTTGTAAACAACTGACTTTATAGGTAGGTGGTAAGTAAACAAATTGTGTTGGTACTTAATTGACCCCCAACCGGTAGTACGGAACGTCCTTCTTCTTTATCCATTCTGCTATTGCAATTGTTCTTTTCTTTTTCTTTTATATTACTTTACATTCTATGATGTAGGATTAATGTCAACATTCTTAAAGCAGGAAAAGAATCAAAAAGCTTGAATACAAGAAACACGGTTTTTCAATTCGATTTCCAAGATTTTGAGAAAAAAAAAGAGAAAAGATTTCCCCACAGCGTATTTCTTGTAATTTAATGTAACTTCAATCAATGTAGAAGGTCAAGTAAATCAAATATTAGTTAAAATAAAGCCACAATATCGCTAAGATAAAAAAATATCTATCTATTAAATACATTACAGAATTGGGTTTTTTGTTTAGTTCTACATGGATGTAACATTTCATAATTTAGTGTAATCATGATGTTTCATAATAATGTAAAATATATAATATGAAGAGCGAGCACAATCTGATAGTTCTGATAAGTAATCTTATCATAAAAATTATAGTGATATAATAATATTAGAAATTTTAATTTTCTTCACATAAAAGAAAGTATTGTTTTCAACAAAAAATTCTGAAACCAAGATATCAACGAAATTATGCGTTTTGGTTTTCTTTTAATGACATGGATTTTAGCTGGATGTCTGTCTGTCTGTGTGTGAGTGTCTATCTGTCTGTGATATGTATAAAGGCGGATCCTGTAGCTTCCACAAAAACGTATCAGCTCCTTGCACGTGCCAGCTACTATCCAAAAGGAATCTGTGAACGCACGCGATAGGTAACGTCACGGGCGGCCATTCTAAATAATACCTATTATAAAGATACATATTATGAATCACCAGTAGCTAAAAATCTAAGGCCCCCATACACGGTCAAAATGTTTACGCAAACATTTTGACCGTGTATGGGGCTGTTTGATGTTTGCGCAAACATCATGTTTGACGTGTATGGCCAAAAATTGGCCCGACATCAGGTTTGCGCAAAATTTTTGATCGTATATGAGGGCCTTTAGAGTTATGTTTTTCCAATTTAGTTCTGGCTGGGAGTGCATTCTTTAATTTTGTCCTTTATTTTTGCTAACAATTCATCATATTTCTCAGGAAACATTCTTAAATGGTTTCTGTAACCAGCGATATCTTCTTGTCGTATTTCGCATTTCTGCAAACAAACAACTAATTGGCCCATAATTTCCTCTTCCACTAATCCAATCTTTCAACCAAATGTCTTCTCCTTCTTCTGTTCCTTTTTTGCCTTATTAATTTAGCTACGCATTCTGTTGCAAGTAACAATATAACATTATTCAATTCACTCCGAATGCCTTCCATGATTCGCCCGTTGCGACAACTTAAAAAAAATTAAAAACTTAATTAGTAAAAAAGTCGGTAGCGTGCCTAGCACGGTACTGGCTACTAGTCTCTCTTGCCTCTACAGTCATATTACGAAGCAGATATCTTGCAATTTTACTTGCAAAAGTAACTTCAGTGTGCCAGTTACTGGCGCACATACCCTCACTTGGCATACAAGCTACTTCCCCAATTTGACGGCATGTGAATCTCAGCCTTTAACTCCCACCGTTTTTAAGCTAGTTAACCTTACATTGTAACTAGTTGTGCTGCCTAAAAAATTATACATTGGTGACGTCATTAACCCCATTTTGCTGTTACCAAAAATTCATAACAAATCGGACATTTTTCCGATTACGCTGACACTTGAACCAAATATACCTATCTATTATAAGTCAACAAATATTTTCTCTGAATTTCGTTTTGATATCAGCCACCATTTTGCAAATTTCATACAATTTATGTCTATACATATAGCTATATCTATATACAATCAAGTTGTTTTCTGATCCCTCTTTCATAACTGAATCAGGAATACGTGCGTCCGTGAAGCTTAAGGCTTAAAAGTGGTCTGAAACCACATCCAAAAACAAAATGGTGTGGGTTCGATTCTTAAAAACGTTAGAAACTAATAAATGCATCTATAGGCGTGAAGTGCCTGCTATCACCACCAACCTATTATTAGTAACCTAATTCTGTTCAAGATGGGGAATAAAGAAAAAAAATTCTTTACCTTGCATGCAACTTTTTTCAAGTATATAATTTCCATTGGCTGTAGCCTACTTTTGCTAAATCTTCCCAGTTAAGGCAATGGAAAGGTTTTTAGGTTCCCACGGTAGTATTAAAGATTTAAGACGATTTTTTTCCCTGCTCCTAACTTACTATATTCCATTAGTCTTTTAGATAATCATATAGCAACGAATATCTTGATTTAAAACTATAACTATACACATGGAGATGAACTTGATTAGATTACCAAAATCTATCCAGTTTCTTTTTATATAAAAAACAACAAAATATAAAATATAGAAATTAAACTGTTTTAAAGTAATAATGTAATTTACTAGTTATTAGAAATTCAAATTTTTAAGTTTTTGGTAGCTTTCATACTACGGAAAGATTAAATTTTACTTTAAATCAAATTATAATTATCTATAACTACGGGAGACATACAGAGAAAAATAGACCCCCGCACCGGGACTCGAACCACGGGTCCTCCTATATTAATGCGTTACAGGTGCTCTTACCAACTGAGCTATACGGGAGAATGATTTTTCTCTGTCGTTACCGATACAAATTCCCCGAATCCAAGCTTTCAATCTTATTCTACAAATCTAGAGGACCTGTGGTTCGAGTCCCGGTGGGGGTTCTATTTTTCTCTGTATGTCTCCCGTAGTTATAGATAATTATAATTTGATTTAATATAAGTTATCACTGTAATTTAACTGTTTTAAAGTAATAATGTAATTTACTGTACGTTATTACTGTAATTTAACTGTTTTAAAGTAAAAGTGTCATTTTCTCTACGTTATTACTGCAATTTAACTGTTTTAAAGTAATAATGTAATTTACTGTACGTTATTACTGTAATTTAACTGTTTTAAAGCAATAATGTAATTTACTGTACGTTATTACTGCAATTGTTTTAAGTAATAATGTAATTTACTGTACGTTATTACTGTAATTTAACTGTTTTAAAGTAAATGTACAAGTACCTTGCATATCGGACCATGTTAAAGTTTTATTATAGCAATGATGAACTGTGTAATTATAAGCTACAGAGCAGCAGTAGCTTGTGAGTTAATATTATAAAAATTATAATTAAGTAAGTTTCAAAATGTTTTAAGAAGTTGCGATGTAAACTTTAAATTACGTCATTTTAACTCAACCACAGTCTATATTTATTTATTATTATTTTATTTTTTCTGAAGCATTTCTATCAAATAACATAATTGCTACTTCAATGACTTATAAACAGGTTTTAAATGTTTACATATGAATAATATTTTTCGAATTAACTTAAAACAAAAAAAACAACAAAAAAACATATAATTTCATAAAAAACAACATAAGTTTGAACAAAATATTTTTTAATCTAATTCTTTTTCAAAAGAAGAATTAAATTTGTATTTTTACATTACAATACTTGGATTTAGATATGGAGATAATAAATAAAATAAGTTGCCATGGAGAGAGCTTTTTTATTATAACCGAAAGCAAAGACTTGTGAGTTGCTTCAAATGGGTTTTTATGTTAAAAAAAAAATTGGTAGTCAGTAAAATTAATACAAAAGCGACAAGTCCAATTTGATTTATTGATAAAAATCCATAAATTCTCATCGAATTTTGAATCATTGGTCACACATAAGTTGAATTTAATTTCAAAAACTACATTGCAATACTTCGATAAGTTATTGAGGAATTACTAAAGAAACTTTACAGAAAAGAGAACCGTTCTGGAAACACAAAAATTACGAGAGAAAAAGGATGTAATAGTCAATTTCTTTTTAGGGAGGGGTGAATCGATGTGAAAAAAGAAGGGATTTTAACACCCATACATTACGTGACGGGAACACGTTTTTATTATAACACAAAAAAGAGTAATAATTTTAAATTTTGAATGGTTTTAAATAACATATTCATTTGATTTATTTAAATGTTAATAAATCCGCAACAAAAATTGTTTCATTAGGTAACTGATAAATTAAGAAAATTTGGCAAGGTTATTAAGAAATTGAATAAAAAAGGAACCTTTTTTCGGAACGGTTCGTAAGAGTTAAGTGTGATGAATATTTTTTAATTTTTTTTTTTATAAATAAAAACATGAAAGAGAAAGGTTAATTAATTTGAGATTTTTGTGAAATTAAAAATAATACTTTATTTATTTTGTTTCTTTTCTGGTTCAACAGGATGGATCATTACAGAATTTAAAAAAATTAAATATTTGACGAACCTATAAAAACGTAGTTCGTTAGAGTAGAACAAGTCTCACCTCAGGAAAATCGAAAACATATAATAATAATAATGGCTTCACTTATTTAAAAAATAATATATTGGTTATGACCCATATTTACTTAAACAAAAAAAAAGTCTCCACTCCAGGGCTTGAAAGCCGTCAAGAGGAGCCATATTATTAGGAGGAACCTTTATAAAGGCCGTTAAAGAGTAATTTATTTATTTATTTATTTATTAATTTTTTTGTGCTCTCAACAGCCAAACACAGGCCACAAGTGAGAGGCACAAAACAAAAATACATGAGTAATATACCTAAACGAAATAAAATATAACATAAATATAAAGTACTTATCGAATATAAAAGACAGCAATTTAGGGTAGAAGGAGAGATTAGGAAAAGGATTGAGGAGGAAAACACGAAACAGAGGAGGAAATAACACGGCTAAAAATTAATAAGGTAGGTATTGACTATTATCACGGTTCAAAGAGAAGGACTAAGTTATATTGCAAGAGGAAATGGTAACTTGAAATCACCATAAATAACAAAATGAACTAAAATAGAAAAAAAAAAAAAAAAAAAAAAAAAAAATCACAAACATACACCACTTGGCACAAATTAACCTTAAAAAACACTTAAAATTTACATGAGATCATGCACACGGATAACAATAAAACTTAAAATTAGTTAAAACTTATGCCACTATGACTAGGAAGACTAAAAAAAATTAAAATAATTATTTTTTAAGAAGTTTAGGGAGGATTCTAATTGAAGTTTTTCTTTTGTGGACTTGAGGTTTTTTTATATAAGTAGTTAGTTGTTTTTTGGAATGAAAGTCCTTTATTATATTTGATTCAAGCAAGCTTTCGTCCAGGGAACCTGGACTTCTTCAGGTTTTGGAAATACTGTAAATTTAGAGAAACAAATGGTCAAAATGAAAACGAATTTTGGAAATGAAAGTCTTACCAAGTTAATTTTGATTGTTTTTATGTTTTTTTTTTAAAAGAATTAATTTTATTTTTTTAACTGACATACCTAATCAAACATTTTTTGAATTATTTATTTTTATTTGTATTAAATATAATATTTAGGGAGGGTGTTCTTAAGTTCTGGGGGGAATCTATGGCTTCGCGCTGAAGACCAAGATCGTTAAATAAATAAAGAGAGCGTGCGATCGGAGAAACATGGGACAGCTCTTTTATGTAAAGTAGCCGACCAGGGCGGCTATTTTGGGGCAAGATAACAACTTGATGTTTAACGTTGGAACAGGTTATAGAATTGTTGAGAGCTTAAATAATAAATCGAGAGCTTAAGTAATAAATTGTAGAAAGTAAAATTTAAAGATCAGAGGATTCGAATTTAACAACATCCGTTCTAGGGTCCTGGTTCGCCAAAATAAGTACATAAAGGTCATTCTTGGAAAAATGTATATAAGTTTGTGGCCCTTTAGTTTCTGTCATTTTTAATGCTGAAAAGAGAGGAAAACAAAACACATTGTACTGTCCATAATAGAAGGTAATTATTTAGATTGTTACTCCCTTCTGTTGTTTTAGAATGAAAATGACTTTGAATAAAAACTATAAAGAAAAAGGGATGTTTAGTCCAATGTACTTTGGGACAAAGGAATATCCCACTTCTGTTTTGATAAGGGGAGTAATAGTCTAAAGAAGAACATTCCGTACACCTTCTTTAGATTGTTACTCCCCTCAGTCTTTTTATAAGGGGAGTAACAATCTAAAAAAGTGCCTAATAAATTTTAGTAAGTAAAATTAGTAACGTTCGACTATTTTATAAGATCTCAAATTCACTCAAGCTGAATTTGGTCTTCAGGCAAAAGTCTAATAGACGATATATATTTAGACACCTTTCCTCGAACCTCTAAAAGTGTTAAAGTATGTATTATTCGAAGCATTGATTCCGATAAATTTTACATAATTATTATAATATACCGTTTCTGACAAGCACATTAAAAATTTGATATGAGCGAAATCGTGAACAAAGTTTAATGTGCATAATTTATATGCTTACTTATTACCGATCATAAAATATAATGGTGCCCATAACGCGATTAGCCATCCTTATTTACTGATTATTATAAAATTTGTTTTTTTTGTACGATTCAAATAAAACACCCAAAATAATCTTTTTTGGACACCTTCTCTTTTTCCAAAGAACATATATAATTTTAAGATATCTATACATAATGAACCAATACACACACATATATATATATATATATATATATATATATATATATATATATATATATATATATATATATATATATATATATATATATATATATACTCTTTAACTCATAGAAAATGTTTAGATCGTGAGAAATTTATACAAAATACATGCTATTTTCATTGCATTTTGTGAATGGACAGAATTTTGTACTTTAGATGCAATTACCGCTAAAATGACGATTGGATACGGTTTATATCATTTTGATGGACAGCAATCAGTAATGATTACCCATAGACAATAAAATTATTACTTAAGTTCACTCCTTTTTCATGTTTAACAAAAACAACCATAACTTCGTGATGTAACTTTAAGAGTAGCAATTCCGGATATTTTACAACCTTAAAGACTTAATTATAACTAAATATATGGCATAAACTATTGATGCAATAAAAATTACGTATTTATGATGTTTATTACTAATAATATACACCCTAAATACATACAATTAAACTGTAATTTATTTTTCCTTACATCTTTCAGATCACTTGAAGACAATGTTAGTCTTGCAGTAAAGACGGAACTTAAATAAACTTTAAACTAATTAAGACAACATAGCGCAAAATTATTGTTGAACTTAAAAGTCCAATTATTGTTCTCAATAATAAAATAATTGTAGAAAAACAACATCAAATTGTAATAGGATATACGAGATCATTTATAAAAGTCTGTAGATTACATAATTATATGATGTTGGTTTTTCTGTTTACAATTCAACTACCTTTTCTAAATAAACCACTTAAGTTTTTTATAATGTATGTTACAAATGAATGGATGCTATGGTTACTTCATTCAATAACAAAACATTAAGTGTAACCTATATCTACCGCCGAAGAGGTAGGTTTCTTAAAGTTGTTTAATATAACAAACGGGACTTCTTTAGATTGTTACTCCCCTGTGTTTATTTAGAATAATAAATGACTGACTAAATAACTATTAACCCAAAGGGATGATTAGTCCAATGTACTTAGGGACAAAGGTATATCAAACTTCTGTTTTTATAAGAGAGTATCAGTCTAAAGAAGAACATTTCGTACACCTTCTTTAGATTGTTACTCCCTTAGTTTGTTTTATAAGGGGAGTAAAAATCTATAGTAAACACATTATACTTTTTAACTCTGACAGCTTAGGAATATCGAGAAAAAAAATGGGAGGAGAGTGTATGAGAGCTTGAGATTTTGGCGGGTAATAGGTCGGGCAATGACCTATTACCCGCCAAAATCTCAAGCTCTCATTCACTCTCCTCCCATTTTTTTTCTAGATTTTCCCAAGCTGTCAGAGTTAAAAAGTATAATGGGTTTATAAAGAAGTGCATAATAAACATAGTACTATTAAGTTATTTTAAATAATAAATGTAATTTACACATTAAATTCAGCAATGTAATACCGTGTTTGCACACTGCAATAAGCTACAAAATTTTTATGAGTGAGAGACACCAAGGGGATACGCTTGCGTGGCATAGGCACATATAGGGACTGTAGGAATCCAGAGTCGTGGGCATTGTCGGGCCCCTGATGAGTCGGACGCGACGAAACGATGCAGGACATGGCATAATGCCGAGCCAACATCTTACCGATGTAATGTCTGATGTTGGAACAGTTCCTATGTGCCACGCTTGCGTGGCACCTCCCTTGGTGTCTCTCACTCATACAAATTGTGACACATTAAATTCATTATTATATTAAAATTAATCATATTAAGTAGATTAATATATTAAACTTAATCATATTAAGTTGATTAAAATAGTAAATTTAATAAGAAATATTAAATTTATAAATTGAATAAAATTAATATTCTTTTAATAATACATATTAAAGAATCACCTAAAGAACAATTATTTAAGTTCGTGTAATAGTTAGATGAAAAATAAATTACAAGGTTTTCTCGAAATTATGAATGCGTTGGTGCACTTAACAGTGCATATTATAGTACATTACGCGTCGAGTGCGGAAAGTAGCATTTTGCATGCGAGTGTAGAGTTTGCACCCGAGCGATAGCGAGGGTGGTAAAACCACACGAGCAATGCAAAATGCCGTTTTCGCACGAGTTCCGTACCGTACTTTATCTACGATTGTTAGATTTAAATAATAAATACAGAAACAAATAAACTTGCTGTATGTAAGTTCGTATCTCTCTCTTGATAAAGATGGCATTAATTCATTAGTTGTATTTTTTGCCGAATTAATTATTTCTGGATGATTATTATTCTCCACATTTTCGTCAAAGTCACTTGATTCACTCATTGTTTTTCACTAAAAACTCGATATAAACAGTTACTTTAATAAAAGAACAGCAAATTAGTTTTGTTAAATGTAAACAAACTCACTAATCGTGCGTAAAGCTGAAGAATTCCTCTTCTTTACCGCACTAGTGCGGTAAAGAAGAGGAATTATTCAGAACTATGAGACGCGCATGCGCAATGAATACAAGTACGTAAATAATCACTTTCTACGCATCTAAACAAAGATATAATGTTTATATTTCGTATCAATCGTAGATAAAAGATATTTTTTAAGGTCTCTAAATAATGATAAACTTATCAAGATTCTCCGATCAATAATTGCAATAGAAACAAGTCAATACAAAATTAATAGCCATGAAAATTCATTGATGATGTCATTGGACCGGATTCTAACAATAATGAACCAATCTTACTCGTTAATAATTTTAGGTAATTATACGATGTTTAATAACACGGCCATTAAACAAGTAATGGCTTATTACCGAGTGAGAAAAACTGAGAAGGATGAAGCGAAGCACAGATGCAATTATAAAAGAAGGGTGTAAAATGTAATAAAAAAATTAAGAGACGTGCGTCAGTAGAAGACTACGTGATACCGTCGGAGGTATTATAAGGTTTGACTTGGAGATAATGAAGCCGGGAGGCCTTGAGTCTTCAGAAGGTTCAATGATCAATCTGTATTCACCTGTTGGTTACGAGGATTAAGACAGGAGTTGAAATGGACTGAATAAACCGTTTTAAAATCAAGACGGGGCTTAATTTCCTTGAATCTAAGTTAAAATATTCAACAGTTAAGTACGTGAAGTTAATCAAGAGAAGATTAACTGCCTGGAATAATCGCTATGTCTATGCTAATTTCTTATTTGTCTCTTACGCGCTTTAGTACTTTAATCAGGAAGAGTGAAGAATGATGGACAAACCAAGAGCTGAGGGAGTTTTTTGTGGAGACTTCTCTCTCATCTTACATCAAAGTGATGGAGTCTAAGGTGGAATGTGCACGTGAGGACAATGGAGGGAACCAGAATGGCAAGGAGGACCTCCGACTGCAGACCTGTGGGACTCATACTTCCTACAGGACGACCTACGACTTGATGGAGGGATGCTGTTCTAGGAGACATGATGGCAGCCGGGGTCTGATGGGCAGAGGATTGGACGATCTGGAACCAGCAAGTTCGTCAAGCCAGGGACCTTTGGAGTCTGTAGCGCCAACAAAAGGAAAAGAAGAAGAAGACACACTTTAATAGACTTCATCCTCTGCAGTGAGACTGGAATGCTTCTGGTGCATAATGGTATGTAGAATATATGAGCCTAAAATGAAAATGAAAATAGGTTTTTTTGGACTTGTAGACTGTAATCGAATGAAGGGTTTTTTTTTTGGAATGAAAGTCCGATGGTGGTTGTGGTTACACATTTTCTTTTTTTTTTTGTTTAATTCAAAGCTTTCGCTTAGGGAGCCTAAGCTTCATCAGTGATCTACAAAAGAACTTTCTTTTGTAGATCACTGATGAAGCTTAGGCTCCCTAAGCGAAAGCTTTGAATTAAAAAAAAAAATTTAACCACAACCACCATCGGACTTTCATTCCAAAAAAACCCTTCATTGAACTAAAATGAAAAGTCCTAAAATGAAGGACTTTTTGGTAATCCGTTCACACGACGTGTAAAACATTTTTAAGAACTAATGTAGAATGTGATTTCACCACTAAAGATATCATAATTCTAAATTATCTGATGAAAAACATTTTCACTGGATGTGAAGACAGTAAGAAGTTTCCGAGTTTACACAAAGCACCGTTAAATTCACTTGAGTTTAGCACTTGAGCAGTATCAGGGAGTGTAAGAAGCTTTCTCTTAGGTAAGCATCAAAGTGCTGTATAAGCAATGTGCAATCTAGAAGATCTATCATTTAATCATCTATCATCAGCTCGTTAAATTGCATATTCACAAAATTTGAGAAGAGTTCACAAACATCGAAACTCTACGAATGAGGTGAAACGTATAAAATGGTAAGGGAAACATAAAAGGACGGTGAAAAACATGGTTAGAATTAGGATTTTAGGCCATGCGTTAGAGCCCTTTAACCCTAAAAATCGCTTTTCTTGGTTAGGAAAACATAAAAAGAGATAATTAACTATTCTCGGGAAATCTAAAAAATTAAATGGACAGACAAGATTTATGAACAGTCTAAACTGCCACCTATGCTTCCTAACTATACCCATAACATAAACAATATTCGCATATTGAAACCTCTCATCTAAATTAAAATTTTCGGATATCACTCGCCTTTAACAAGCGTTCATTATTCTTGAAAATAATGTTGATTTTTAATTAACTATTTTGTTGTTCTTTGCCCAAACCTTTCTCCCTTACATCCAACTAAAACCAATTTTGGAAAAACACAATTTAAAAAGACCTAACACAGTTTTACATTAACAGTTCATTTAACAGTTTTATTGAAAGACTGTGTGTTGAAAGACAGCTTGTTGAAAGACTGTGTTTTTTTTTTTATAAAAGATTTTTTTTTTCGACAGATTGTTTTGAATAACTCATGTTAGATAAAAAATTAAAGTAACATGAATTAGATAAATGTTATGAAAACCACGATGAATAAATAATAATACATTTTTATAATTTTTCTTTTCTCCTTCAAAAATCATAATTGAATTACACAATCACGTTTATTTAAATTTTAACTCTAATAAATTAAACTGCGCAGTTCTTGAGAAGTGTATGCACATAACAATAACGCATTTACAAAAGATAGAAAAGTTTATTGTAACATTCGATAAGAGTGTAATTAACACCCAGTTATAAATAACAAAGAAAAAAATGTCCAATTGATAATTCCTATTATAAAGAAAAAATAGTTTTCTTTATACAACTTTTAAATGCTTTAAATATTTTAAGCTCAATTATTATAATTATGTTATTATATAATTATTATAATCATATAAAAGGTTATCTATAAGTCATGGAATATCTCATAATTAATAAAACATAAAATTCAAGCATTCAAGCATTTAAAAATTAATAAAAGTAAAAATTGAATAGAAGTGGAAATTATATTTCGTATATACAGGGATTGACGGCTCTCTTATTGGAGTTTAAATTTTCGATTTGACAAATGAAATTTTTAATAAAGGACTGAAGATGACCTTAATAAGGGTCGAAACGTTTTCTATGAAGAAGTTATGTTTATTCTTTCTTACACCATATAGCCATCTTTCACTGCATTTAATAACTTTTTAATTTTAATAATTTTTGAACACCCATGACGCTCACAGACCACAGACAGTACATTAATTATTTAAGTACATACATTAATTAACACAGTGCATTAATTAACACAATAGATTAATTAACACAGTGCATTAATTAACACAATATATTAATTAACGCAGTAAATTAATTACCACGGACGGTACATTAACTATCGCTAGCAGTTAAAAATGTCTGCACTTTTATCCATCTTTAATAACAAAACCAATTTTTAAATAAGAATACTGTTATACTAATAGGCCCAGTAATAAAAATAAAAATGTACTTCTAATAATCAAGAAGTAAGTAATAACTAACACCAGTGGCACACAGGTGGGCCTTGGATTATTTCGTTATTATTATAATTATATTTGCTTATATAACGTAACAAAAAGTAAAATGCACGTTTTTATAAAAAAAAAAAAAAATAGTAAACATTTAACGTTTTCTACCAATTTCAATCACTAAGTTGTGCAGGCAAAATTAGAATAATATTTAATTTACAAATTATGCAGACTAGATCAATTATGATTTGGTGACCAATTTCAATTTCATGATATGTTCTTACGTGAAAGTAAATTACATTTATTAGGTTTTGACCTAAATTTAATCTCTACTTTGTACAAGCTAGATCAATTATGATTTGATATAGAACTAGTCATTCACGCTTAGATCAAATTTCATTTGTTTATTGTGCCCACTAACTTATAATAATTATGTTATTATATAATTATTATAATCATATAAAAGGTTATCTACAAGTCATGCGAATATCTCATAATTAATAAAACATAAAATTCAAGCATGCAGGTAAACCGTATTTGCGGATTAAAATTAATTGTATTTTTCAATAAATTAATAAAAGTAAAAATTGAATAGAAGTGGAAAGAGATCAATTATGATCTGGTGGTCAATGTTACGTCAAAACGTTTAGGGTTTTAACATATATAATTTATATATGCAATATCAATCAGTAAGATAATGTGCAAACTTAATCCATTACAGTAAAACGTCAATTATCCGAACTAATGTAGTGTAGGGTTGTTTGGATAATCAAATATTCGTATAATAAAAAATTCACCAAAAATAATAATAAAAAAAAAACTTCTTGCATACGAGTCCGCAAGACAGTGAGACATATTCCTGTTTTCGCTCTGCGTAAACTACCGACATAAAATGAAATAAAATTGGTAATTTATTCAAGTAATTGATAAAAGTAGATGGAAGATCATTTTTATTCTTATCTCCACACCGGCACTGCCGCGGCTTGATTACAAAATACTGAATTCAAAGGCGCCGGCCCGCCTTCTACGAATTGTTAATATGCCTTCATACTAGGTAGGCCGAGAGGGCTGAAAGTTGATGGCAACCTCCTGTACTTTCCTAACTCCCTGTCACACGTATAAATCTTTTCGACTCTCTTTGGCCCTATGACGTGCGGTGGAGGGAGGCCCAACAGCTGGAGACTGGATTACACACCTCCTATAGC
Source organism: Gerris lacustris (assembly GCA_951217055.1). Lineage (NCBI taxonomy): Eukaryota > Metazoa > Arthropoda > Insecta > Hemiptera > Gerridae > Gerris > Gerris lacustris. The sequence goes on along the minus strand of OX578279.1, from coordinate 17,911,372 downwards.
TTTTTAACTCCCTGTTATAGTTATCTGAGTTTTTAATCTAAAAGTAACGTAACGTTTTTGACTTATGTTCCATAGCCTAAACATAAAAATGTCAAAAGAAAAGAAAGGAAATATGTGAACTAAATCAATCAAGTTTGTACAAGTAGCAACTTTGTTTATTTATCAATAATAAATATAGATAGTGAAAAAATATAATAAAACAGCTGACAACGCTCTATTTAAGAATTAATTAAGAGGTTGCTTTTGAATTTTTTCCCATGAAGCCAGTTCGGATAATTGAACGTTCAGATAACTGACACTGACGTTCGGATAATAGACGTTCTACTGTGAATAATAGAAAAAGCAGCGTCAATGGAGAGGTAATCTTAAAGGATTCAAAGAAACGGGCTCTCCACTCAAAATAATATAGTTTAATTTATTATCAAAGCAGATTTTGGTCTTTCTATAAGGCCATCATCAGTACCCGATTGTGAAAGAACTAAGAGTTCCAGTAATAAATGAATAATAGAGAGATGAGTTTACAGTATTTCAGACTCTGACAAGATTGAAAGCTGTTTTGTTAAGTAATAAGTAGAAATACAGTTTCTTAAAAGCCTTCACTGCACTGTGATTGATCAGTTAGGGTCAAATGAAATCAGCAAGTAGTGCATTTAAATCGATTATGATTTGGTCAATATCAAAGCGTGAATTGAGTTTGCAATATCATGCTATTAGCGAATAATAACTATATTTATTTTTTCAAATCCAATTATAATATTAACTGAAAGTCAATCTATTCATTCTTCATCATAATTTATTTCCTTATTACTTCATCATTTTATAATAAGAAATAATGCTCACGATTTCTTAATTTTTTTGAAATAATTACTCAAATAGGACCAGCCATATGTGTTTTTTTGCCAAAATGTAGATAAAATTAGAAGGTAATTTTAAGTAAACGTGTTGAATTAAATATTTAGATATCTTAATTTCATCTTACTCAATAGAAACCAAGTAAGCCATTAAAAGTGATTATAAATCCACTGAAATTGATCCTAATTATAGACTTATCGATCCCTTTGAATTGGATTTGTTTCGGTCCAATAAAAAAACAAAAAGCTATTTCTGAAATAATTATTTTCCTTTACGCTTTTATTAATAACAAAATAACTTAATATTTCAAACAGTTAAGAATTTCTGCACCTTCATCCATTTTTTAAAACTTAAAACCAACTTTTAGGTAAGAATACTGTTATATTACAAATCACAGTAATAAAAACATATAACTAATAATCAAGTAGTATGTAATAACAGCCACCAAAACCTGTTAACATAACTTTAGCCAACTTTTATTTTAGTAGTAATTACTTTATATATTTGATTTCACCTTATTGATAATGGTATGGAAATAGTTATTGTGAAACGAGGTTTCTTTTTTATAATAATATAATAGTATAACTTTAATATTTATAATAGTATAAATTAAATATTACATATTTTCGGGGTATACTAATTTAATAGAACTGCTTAGAACTGTAATAATTGTTTGATCTTAATAATAAGTTTCAGGGCATAAGACAAGGAAAAGGTGTTGGGTAGAGTTTTAACCTGTGACACCCGGAAATAACATATTGCCTCAAGTATAATCTTGTCTATTAGTTGTAGAAATTTCATCTTTCTCGTAGATGAAATATTATGGAAGAGTTACATAATAAATATTATTTGCGTAAATTCTTTTACATGGGTTTTGACGGGTTCAGACATGTTCAGCCTAAACAACTGGACCGATTTCCATGGCAAATTATAATCTGAGGCGAAATCAAGAAATAAATTTATATAGCGGAGCTCTCCCCCAGGAACCCTGATAAACGTGAGAAAAAATATTATTCTCATAAACGGTTTCGACGATTTTGTTTAAAAATAAACTGTCAATTGGTGTGGCACATAGCTTTCTTGCATCCTATAACGCAGGGGTTCCCAAACTTTTTTGGTGACGTACCACTTAATATGTCTTGACTTTTTCATGTACCACTGATGTTTATACAGGAACAAGGCGTTTTTACAGAAGAAAGAGGGTCCGGAAAAAATTTGATTTTAAAGGTTTAAAAACTTAAGGATAACAGGCGCAAACTAACAATGTCTGGCGTGATGGGCTAAGTTTTAAACGCAAATCATCCTCAACGCAGGACAGCCTGTTTCTATACTTGGTTTTGAGGTATATAAGGGATGAATATACTCCTAACAACAAGTATTTATGTGGCGCGTACCACTGAACACGATCCCGCGTATCACTTGTGGTATACGCGTACCACAGTTTGGGAACCGCTGCTATAACGTACTTTATTGAGTTTATGCTTTTGCAAGGCATTGTTTCCCCCTTCTTGATTTTTTTACATGAATTAAATTATCAATTTAGCAAAAATTAAGGAGAGCAGACGGTTCAAATTAATCTGTGTAGCTATCTGCGGGTTGCTTTCGATAAACTATAAAAGTTTCATAGAAATCAGATAAGTACTTTTGAAGCTCTAGCTGGAAATAGTTACAGCTAAATGTATGTTACTTCGCATGTGGAAGAGAAACAAATGAGCGCAGAAGATTGAAACTAATATGGGATCAACATTGAGCTAATTATGACCTATAATTTCATTAAAATCGGACGTTTAATTTTTAAGATATGTTGGTTCGCAAAAAGTGACCGACCGACAGACACGTAACCCAAAATGTTCCCTTATGTCTTATGTTTGAAACGGATTTTTGAAATCGGAGACATCAAATATTTTCGTTCTTTAGGACGATCACGTAGCTTCTGTTACCTTCGGTAAGCTCTGAAGCAAAATACTATGTTATATAACTTTTAATCACTAATTTAACAATACAATAAGTTTTCCCGGTAAACATCTAATTTTCTGAGTTATTGATGAATTTAAATATGATTTAGCTGAAAAAGCGAAAACATTAATCAAGATTATATTTTATTATAAAAGTAAATATGGTAAAATTTGAATAGTTTTTTCTTTTTTTAGTAGATATATTCTCTTCTTAAAAAAATCAGCATCACAATTTTTTGTAAGAAAAAAAAAAAAAAAAAAAAAGAATATATAATCTCATCATAAACCAGATTTAAGGCCTGAAGATGCCAAGTTGTGGGCGAAATGTTGCCAAAATTAAAAAGGTTTTTCAAGAAAATAAAAAGGGATTTTCTCAAAAAAAAAACCTTTTTAATTATGACAAAATTTCGCCCACACCTGGGCATCTTCAGACCAAATATCTGGTACATAATGTGATTATTCATTTTATTTTACAAATACATTATTTGTGAGGAGTAACAACACACACATCTTTATGGAAACGTTGTTCGTCAGTTAAACATTCAAAGAAATAAAAAAAAACAAAAAAAAACTTTAAATTATTTAAAGGGATAAATTTGGAGAAGATTTAATTATAATTTATGTAACTCCATTTTTGCCAAGATGACAAAGATCAAAGAGCTCAAAAAAAGCTAAAACAAAAAGAGCTAAAAAAAAGCTCTTTGCATATTATGAATAATTGAGTAGAGATAATAAAAATGTTTAAAACTTAAATCTTTAAATAAAAATTATGAAATTTTGAGGATCATCATAAAACTTTTACATGTAAAATATTTAATTCTGTGTTTTTTATTTTATTTTATATTTTTCTTATATACATGATTCAGAGTGTATTACTTCTTACATATAAATTTATTTAAAACCAGATCTAAGTTATGAAAAGTTATGAATTTAATACCCTTGATTGAGCGTATTAAGAGTTACATGAACGGAATGACACGGATACAGAAGTTGACTCATAATATTTTCAGTATAGAAATTTCATTTTGACAGAGATGGTAACAAGTAAGAATCCTGTTCAAATATAATCTCTAAATATAATAGTCTGAGTTATATTATTGAAAAATTTACCCAAGAATTAAACTTTTTATATAATCTGCAGATTAAATTGAAAATCAAGGCTAAGTTTAGAGGTAAAATTTATTTAATAAAAGTTTTCCATCAGAAAGCCTGACAGTCTTAAATGATCATGAAATGATATCACAGAATTGTTTATAGTTATAGACATTATGCAAAATTTAAACATTAAAATTTCTAGATAAGCACTATGCAATCAAGCTTTTCAAACTATATATAAATAATACATATAACTATTTATTTTGTCCTACATTCTCGATTGTATTCTGATTCTGTCCTATATTCTCGATTGTATTCTGATTCTGTCCTATATTCCCATCTGTATTCTGATTATGTCCTATATTATCATTTGTATTCTGATTCAGTCCTATATTCTCGATTGTATTCTGATTCTGTCCTATATGCTCGATTGTATTCTCATTATGTCCTATATTCTCATTGTTGATGGGTTGATTCCCGCAGAGCGAAAGCTCTTATTGTTAAATTTCCAACTCTAAAATTCGGACTTACTCGTATATCACCAACCTAATCTCCTAAATATCAATTAAAAATTAACTTTTACTATTTTTATAAAACTGATCTAATATCGGCTTTTATATGGGAAAATAGAAAGCGAGATTCGCAAAAATTTTTTTAGGCTTGATTTTGAATTGATCGTCAATAATTTTGTAAATTCACTAAATATCTCAGATTAGGATGTCCTAGAAATAAGAAGCAGATAATGGGTAGTAGAATGCAAAATAATTTAATTTTCCCACATGCCCAAGTATACGGAGAGCGAAGAAAAGAAAGACGTAAGCTAGGAAGACCTACTAGGTAGTCTTGATTTTGTAGACCTAAAGATAGTCCAGGTTAGAGAGAAAAGGTATGTGACAGAAAAGAGAAAATAGTGGAAGTAAATCATGGTTGCTGCAGGTTTAAACAGAGTTTTGGATACCAGAGTTATGGACAATGGCTACTAAAGGGCCATTATCAGAGCCAAAAAGTTAAAAAATAAACAGGTCAAGTGTGTTCTAGTCAGCACACAGCGAGGGTCCGTAGGCAACCCTGTATAGTTAAAGTAGCACCCTATTGATGGTGTTTTTTAAAATGCTAAAAAACTTACTTTGAACTATCCTATGGGTCTGATATTCTCAAAACACATAAACAAACTTCTGATAAAGTATTTTTTTTGCCACTGAACCGTACTACAACCATATAAATGCAACGAAAAGACCATAGTTACAAAAAAACGTATTTTGTCAATAAAAAATAAATTTTTTTTTTTCGGAATTTCAAAAAAGTGGTATAGAAAAAGAGAAGTATAGAAAGCGAGATAGAGGGGGGGGGGGGGGGGGGACACGTTTCACACCCACTTCAAACTTGCCTACGCTCGCTCTATCAAAGTTATAAAATAAGAATTATATATTTTTGTAATCAGCTCGACGTACCCTTTCATATGTTACCCCTCACGGTGTCGAAAAAAAATAAAAAAAATGTAACCCTTAAGTTTTTTTACCCTAATTCTTTTTTAATAATATTTTTTTAAGTCGCTATATTTTTAATATATGTGGGTAGGTACAAGACATATACATGCCAAATTTCAAAGTGATCGGACGAAAGGTGTAGCCGTGAGAGCAGACGACAGGACGGACGGACAGACACACGCAGGATAATATAAGGGTCCTTTGTTTTGCCTACGGACCCTAAAAATTAAATGATGGGAGTCATGGCAAACCAGCAACCGGTATACGACTCTTATATATGTATGTTCGGAGTCTGATACCGGTTATGGTTTAGCATGATTGATGACTTATTATCCCTCTTTTCAATTTTTTAATTAATATTTTTCACTTTTCGGCACTGATCAGATGATGGCCCAGTGGCTGAAAGCTGTTTGAAAATTAATAAATAAATGTTTACGTGGAAACTATTCTTTCAATATTTTATATATTTTTTGTTCTAATTGGGTTGTAAAGTGTAAAGGTAAATTATTATTATATTAAATTTCCAACTCTAAAACTCGGACTTACTCGTATTAATGATAATTAGATAAAAGAAAAATTCGAAAATTCATGTAGACAGTGACCTCCCTCTTGTTTTGAAGTAAAAGTGTGTAAATATTCATCGAGATCAGACTAAAACTGTGGATTTGAATAAAAACATACACACACCCCACGTGCACACCTCATACGTTGACTTTTATACTAGGCATCGCATGGCTCTATCATTGAAGCGAGCGTATGGTAATAAATATGTATTGAATATTGAAAAAATAGATAATCATGAATCCTGATGAGTTGATAGATAGTGGGTCTGGTAGTAGTACAGCGGCTAGTAGTGAGGGAACCACCCCGTATTCCTACTATTCCTCTAACCACACATCTCTTTTTCAATTATTATAAATTGTATTTCTCTGCTACAAAAAAACTACTGCATGTATCAAATTGAAATTTTGCATGCTTGTTTCAATTGTGCATTAGATGGTGTATATGAAGTTTTATTAAAATCGTTACGTTAGAACGTAAGATATCGGTAAAAAGGTTGTTTTCTCTATTATAAACGTTTAGGTCCGCTTTAATAGTTTTAGCGATCTTTATTAATTGATAGCGGTGTCGCTGTTGGTTTTACTAAAAAATGTTCGTCTCGTCGAATAGATGATGATAGAATCTTTTCCCGTCCTGAAATTGCAATTTAATTTTTGAACCTCTCGTTTACGCGAGCATTTCGCGCGAACTCTTGGGCGGATCACGCTGTCCAACGAACTTAGCCTGAGTATTAGTAAGAGGAACATGTTTACCAAATTTCAACTAAATCGGTCAACTTTTACTCAAGTTATCGTCGGACACGTAAACGTTACACACAGACAGACAGATAGATAGATAGACAGACAGACAGACAGACAGACAGACAAGATGCATATTTCGTTGAATGTAAGAAGCTCGCTTACGCTCGCTTCAATAATATAGATATAGATATAAAAGAGAGACCACTCAAATGTACATCAGAAAGCGACCAAAAATGACCACTCAAATGTACATAACAACAATTACTTTTCTCTTAAAGAGCTTTTCAACGATATGCATCATGAAGGGTATCCATTACTTTGACATTTGTTGCCCGTAGCCCGTACCCCTGTGTACTAAAATTTTAATTTTGTAATCTGATGTAGGCAGTTACTTTCACCTTGTTTTGAAGAAAAAGTGTGTAAATATTTATCAAAATGGGATAAAACTGTGGATTTGTATAAAAGACATACCCTGTTATACAGACACCTCTTTTTATATAAGATGTATCTATATTTTTCCATTTTACCCCCCTCCAAATTGAAAATATGACAAAACTGTATATAACAACAATTACTGTACTTTTAAAGAGCTTTTCAACGATAAGCATCTTGAAGGGTATTCATTACTTGTACCCTGTACCCGTGTGTACCAAAATTTAAATTTCAAAAATTCATGTAGACAGTGATTTCCCTCTTGCTTTGAAAGTCAAGTGTGCAAATTTTCATTAAGATCGGACTAAAACTGTAGATTTTAATACAGAACATACACATACACACACATATACGTTGACTTTTATGTATATAGATATAGCTATATTTTTCCATTGTACCCCCCTTCTAAATGAAATTATGACAAAATTGTACATAACATCAATTACTGTACTCTTAAAAAGCTTTTCAACGATATGCAATTCATTACTTTGACCCCGTATTCATTACTTGTACCCCGTACCCCTGTGTATCAAAATTTAAATTTCGAAAATTCATGTAGACCTTGATTTTTTCCTTGCTTTGAAGGTCAAGTGTTCAAATTTTCATCAAGATTAGGCTAAAACTGTAGATTTGTATAAAGAACAAATATGATATAGCTATATTTTTCCATTTTACCCCCCTCTAAATGAAAATATGACAAAACTGTACATAACATCAATTACTGTACTCTTAAAGAGCTTTTCAACGATATACATCACGAAGGGTATTTATTACTTTGACCTCGTATTCATTACTTGTACCCCGTACCCCTGTGTACCAAAATTTAAATTTCGAAAATTCATGTAGACCTTGATTTTTTCCTTGCTTTGAAGGTCAAGTGTGTAAATTTTCATCGAGATCGGACTAAAACTGTAGATTTGTATAAAGAACAAACATATACACACACACACACACACATACGTTGACTTTTATATATATAGATAGATATATATAAAATCCAAATACCACTGACTGACTGACTGACACATCACGATATCTCTGGAACCACTGGACCTATGACCATGAAATTTTGTAGGTGTGTTCCTCTTACCTCCTAGGTGCTCGCTAAGAAATGTTTTTAAAATCCGCCATCTTGATTCAAGATGGCGGCCATTTATATTAAATTCGACAAAACGATACCTCTGAAACCATTTGCACTAGAACCTTGAAATTTAGATTAGCTTCCTTTTATGAAAGTAGAAACTTTTGATAAATGGTTTACCAATCGGGCATTTTGATTCAAGATGGCGGCCATATATATAAATAAATATGTGTATGTTCTTTATACAAATCTACAGTTTTAGTCCGATCTCAATGAAAATTTGCATACTTAACCTTCAAAGCAAGGGGAAAATCACTGTCTACATGAATTTTTAAAATTTAAATATTAGTACACAGGGGTACGGGGTACAAGTAATGAATACGGGGTCAAAGTAATTAATACCCTTTATGATGCATATCGATGAAAAGCTCTTTAAGAGTATAGTAATTGTTGTTATGTACAGTTTTATCATATTTTCACTTAGTGGGGGGGGGGGGGGGGGGGTAAATGGAAAAATATAGCTATATCTTAGAAAAAAAGAAGAGTATCCGTATGAGAGTATATCTTTTATACAAATTTACCGTTTTATCTCAATTTGATGATTTGATGATACGGGGTCAAAGTAATGAATACCCTTCATGAAGCAATTTTGTTGAAAAGCTCTTTAAGAGTACAGAAATTGTAGTTATGTACAGTTTTGTAATATTTTCATTTAGGAGGGGGGTAAATTTAGGATATTTGCAAATTATCTTATCAAAGAGAAGGGTTTATATCTAGATTCTAGATATTTTCCATAGTAAAATAATTTAAATGTTTCTCAACGGTACTTTATAAACGTATCAAATTAAAATAACACGCCGTAGCGAAGCACGGGTATCTAGCTAGTCAAATATACAAAAACAATTTACTGCATTCGTATGGTATTTCTTCATATCCATTACAATAATAAGTTAAAAATATAATTAAATACGATAGAAAGGAGTAAAAAGGAGTAAACGATAATTATGATAAAAACGGTAATTTAGTGTACTAAAGTGAGCCACGCAAATGTTATTTGAGTATGGGAGAACTTTAAATATACCGTCTACTAAAGAAGTTCAATATACTGAAGCTATAATTAGAAGCCGGCAGAGATATCTGCACGCGAAGGCACAAGGCAAAGGTGAACTTATTTCGTCAATTTCTTTAACAGAGAAAATAAAGAAAGACAGCTACGAAATTAAATCCAAACATAATAATTGGTCTTTTTAAAAAACCTTTAACTGAGATAAAAAAAAAAAAGAGCTACGAGTTTATTTCATTTAAAGATAACTACATTTACAGAAGAAATCTTTTGCACTGTAAATAACACTGTTTGTGTACTGTTTACTTTGTCATGTTCATTTATTAATTTTTTTTTTTTTTTAATTCTGAACTTATTAGGTTGAAACGAAGTTCCTTATTGCACGTTACACCGTGTGGAGCCGTCATAAAACCAATCGTCACGAAATCTACCGATGACGATAACTTGAGATAAAAGATGACTGAGCTAGTAGAAATTTGGTACACATGTTCATTTTACCAATAGCCCTGGACTAGTTAGTTGGACAACGTTCGCGCAACGCTCGCGTAAACGTACAACTTTAAATGTAAAATTGGAATTTTAGGACGGGAAAAAATTTCAACCTTCATCTATTCAATGAGGCAAACAACTTTTTTAAATTTTTTTTTTAGTAACCAACACCGACACCGCTATGAAGTGATAAAGATCGCTAAATTTATTAAAGCGGACCTAAACTAAACGTATAAAATAGAGAAAACAACGTTTTTACCGACATCTTACGTAACGATTTTAATAAAACTTCATAAACATGGTCTAAAATACAATTAAAATAGGCATGTAAGATTTCAACCTGATACAAGCAGAAGTTTTTGTAGAGTTAAGTAATATATTTTATAATATTTTAAATAATGGAGTCTAGCCAGGAAGTGGGGATTAGGGAACAGTCCTGTCCCCTCACTATCTACACTAGAACCATCCACTTTAACTATCAACTCATCATGATTAATTATTTTCTCAATATTCAATAAATATTTATTTCAAGACGCTCGCTTAAAAGAAAAAAAATGTTTTTATTTTAATTTCCTTAACTCCGCAAAGTACAAATAGTTACTTTTAATTTTTTTTCTTTTCTAACTCTGTCATGTATAAGTAGTTAGCATCGTATACTTAGGAGTGTAATTTTATAATTTATATTTAATGAAAAGCTTAAGGAACTTCGTTCCTACCTGGTGTCCCGCGACACCACACGTATTTGTTGTATATTTTTAGGGTTTCGTTGGTAAAACCAAAAAAAAGAAACCCTTATAGTTTCGTTCCTGTGTCCGTCTGTCACTCTGTACGGTTCCAATAACTTTTGAACCAAAAGAGATAAAAACGTGAAACTTTCCAATATAAAAGATCGTTTTGACGCGCACACAGGAAAAATATTGCGAACTCAATATTATCAGCTGTTCAAATTCAAAATGGCGGATAATTCACGTCGCAATTTTTTTTTTTTTTTTTTTTTTTTTTTTTTTTTTTAATTTTGAGTGGGGTATCAAATAAAAGGTATTGAAGAGTAGAATAGAAATATATATACCACATAGAGATAGTGCTTAATTTTCAGCGCCATTTTGTCAAAAAACATCGAAATTTTGCATGTCCCCCCCCCCCCCTAAAATCATATTTCCGCTATTACTAAAAATATAGAAAAATATGCAAAATGTGTGGTCTGCTGGGCCATAGAAAAAATAAGATTAGCAATTTGATCTGATTTACTGGAAATCCAAGATGGCGGATAATTCATGTCACTCGAAAAAAAATATTTTTTTAAAATTTTGAGTGGGGTATCAAATGAAAGGTATTGGAGAGTAGAATAGAAATATATATACCACTTAGGGATAGTGTTTAATTTTCAGCGCCATTTTGTCAAAAAAAAAATCAATACTTTTCTCCCCTCCCCCCTTACTAATTTTGTGTTCACAATACCAACGAAACCCTTTTTATGTGAGATTCACGCCTTACCAATTTTTTTTAAAAAACAATTCTGAACTTATTTGATTGAATTTACTTTTATTTATATTTTTATTCATTTTATATAAAAACTCTTGAGGCGCAGATTAAGAATATTTAGGGTTTTAATATTTTTATACGCACAATTGTGCAACACAATTAAATTCAATATGAATTTGTACCAAAGTAAAACTAATTAAAACGTTGATGAATGATTTAAAATTTTAACTTTTTAAAACCATTCAAAAAAGCTAAAATTATCGTTCTCATATTGAGAGAAACAAACACATCCATATTTATTTTATTTTATTTTTTTCAAAAAAAAAAGGCTTGAAACTATACATATGTGTACAAAGATAAAAAAAATAACGAACCTTATTTTTAAACTCAAATTAAAAAAAAGGACATTACAAAAAAAAGGGATCCCTTTATAAAAAAGATCAAAAGTCGTCTCTTGATCTTCCATTGAAGTGTATATAAAACAAAAAAGCGATTACTGTTGGGTGGAGATCGTTATAAGCTCTTATTTCCTTTGAAAAGGGACTGACTTTTAGAAATAAAATTCAGGTAGTAACCTAAAAATAAAAAATACAAAAGCAAAAGCTAATACATAGTTAGTACATTTTGAACATTTCAAAGCAAAGCCTAATTAAAATCTGATCCTATCGTATACAACATGCAAAAAACTTTGAAGAGCTTTAAAACCGAGGACCCTTATCAATTTCCTGTGTCTGTTCGTATATCTGGAGGGCATTAACGCCCCACACCCCTGTATCTCCGAAACCCAACCATAATATACAGTAGAACCTCGATAAGAAGTGTCTCGAGGGGATAAGGGAAACAGTCTTGTTATCGAGGTGCCCTTCTTGTTATCGAGGTGTCCTTCTTGTTGAGGATCGTGTTATCAAGGTTCGAGGGCGGAGTTTCAGATAGAGTTGTTCAGGGTCAACTCATTCCTATATAGAGTCGCGTTATAGAGGTTGACTTCTCAAAACGACTTGTTATAGAGGTTCTGAGTTACGTTTTGAATTGGAAAGAATCCGTGTTATTGAGGTTGTTCGGATAATAACAGTCGCGTTATAGAGGTTAATTTAACATTATGTGTTATGGCAATCTCAAGGGGATAATAATAATAATAATTGAGGTTGTCGTCTTATTGAGGGTCGTGTAAACGAGGTTCTACTGTATACTAAATTTTTCAGTTTTTTAAGTGTATAATAACATAAATAGTATTTTTTTTTTTTTTTTTCAATCGATGGATGAAATAGTCTTTCTACACCTATTTACTTGTGAAATACTTTTTCTACACCTATTTCATCCATCGATTGAAAAAATACTATTTATACATATATATAGAAGGTGGCAATAAACCTAAGGTTTATTATTTATAAAAGTGTATAATAACCTAAACACAGGTAAATGTAGGTAAGTCTCAAAATATCATCCCTCAAAAACAAGGGATGGACATTTGTGTTTTACAGAAATACGTCATAACGGGTGTTAAATGAAAGAGAAGAATGCCCAGAGTATTTGGTTTCGTTTTTGTACCAACTACACTTAGCGCCATATGATCTTTAAATTTACGTTTTCCCCCTCCCTCTATTATTTTTAATAAATCAAAGAAAAAATAATTTAAAAAATTATAGTTATCCCTTAGTTATACCTTTGAAAAAAACAAAAAAAAAAAAAAAAAACAGAAAACTGTATTTAAGGAATGTTTCATGATGCGCATGTAAGTAATAATTTTTGTAAGTAAAAATATTTTTTCCCGCCAAAATAAATATATCTTGGGAACGGTTTAAGCAAAGAGTTTGAGCTAGTTTCATTGCGTTTTTTTTTACAAAGACTTTTCTTTTACATAATTATTTTTAATATATATAAGAACAAATCTCTGTATAAAGGATCTCGCCAAAACCAAATCTAAACTGTGCCATCGATAAGCCCCCATGCAGGGAACGGCGAGAGAAGAAAAATGAGCCTAAGATCGAGGGGGTTAGTTAAGGTTTTTGGTCCTCTTATCAAACGCCATGGACCCTCGGTTCTCTTTAATATATAAAAGGACAAATCTCTGTACAAAGGATCTCGCAAAAACCGAATATAAACTGTGCCATCGATAAGCCCCCGTGCAGGGGTCGCAGGTAGAAGAAAAATGAGCCCAAGATCGAAGGGTGGTTGTTAAGGTTTTTGCGCTCTTCGAACGCCATGGGCGCTCGGTCACCGGTTCTAATAATAATAATAATAAACAGTTTAAAAGTTATCGCTTAAAACGCGATAACTTGTAAATGACGGCAATCTTAAAAAGGCTGGACTTTGTTTTACATTCTAATGCAGTTACATGCAATAACATTTTATAAACCATTATTAAAATACATTTCCATTTCCTTTTGTTTATTACAATAAGTTAAATTAGCCTTTGTGTGTATAAAGCGCATACTAGTTTATAAGTATATATCAAAATTAGCATCTCCATGAAACATTTACTAAGGTACAGACTTGAAATTATAGTTTGGAATAAAAGAGTCCATATAAAAGAAAACGCTGTAGTTAAAATCTATCCTGCAGGGAGTCGAAACACAGTTCCTTATGTTTGTGCTGAAATGCAACTAAGCTGCAGCAGAAGAATGTCTTTCATATGTCCAAATATATTTATAAATCCAAATTACTGACGAAGATTGCAATTATAATTATTAAAATGATTAAAGATTGATTTCTAAAATATCTGGTGAGTATGCAATAATTTTTATACAATATATATACACTGTTTTTGACTTATAAGTATGTAATGGTGATGACGAATCTTTATACTAAAAAAATTTAAAATTAGTGAATTAACAGATTGGTCTATCTAAGCAAAACAAAATACAACTGGTTCTCCCACCAGGTCACACAGCTTATTTAACAAAATATGTACTTAGAAAACCCGGTAACTCCAAAAAATTCAATATTCAAAATTATTTTTAGAAATTACATAATTCCTAAATTTTTAGATAATTTTAAGGAAAAATTCGAGAAACAAAGATCTAGAACGAACACCGAAATCGAAAATAAGACGTGGGAAAACCATGCAATTTACGCCTAACTATCCCCATTAGAGTCTCAAGGATCATCGCCCAGTTAAGAAGTGAAGTCACGGCCAAAGTGATCGACGGAGGAGCCTACACCTATATAATATGTTTGATCAAACCGGAAAAAAGGCAGAATTAGCGTATCAGATAGTAATTCCTAAGATGTGTGTACATAGGACATGATAGCAGTACCTGTAACTTACATGACATGGAAAGCTGGAGACATATCCTGTCATCTTGCTAATATGTCCCATGTACGTAACACCTTAGGAATTACTATCTGCCACCGCTCATTAACCAAACAAGGTCTTTACCAATTTTACTATTTTATATCAAATGCCATGCAAGTCACATCTTTAATTATTAACGGATAGCTGAGTTAAGTAATAATCATTAATCTAATATTTTAATAAATATTTTTCGAATTTTAATTTTTTTCTCCATACGTTATCCTTAGGGTGCATACTTGTCTATGTATGTATGGTATGAGAGTAGATGAATGTATGTATGGGTTTACATATATTAACACATTTAAATCTTCACTAAATATCTACTACTACTTATATACTTTACTACCTATTTGTAAAATGGCAAATCAATTATGGAAATAATCACTTGTATTTAATGTGAGCAATTGTATAATATATGAAAGTAATTTTATTTCGAAGTCAGTTATTATTTTTTGTATAAATTAATTAGAGAGTGGCCGAGGCCGTGAGGAGAAAGGTTAGATGTGGGCGTGGTCTAGGAGATAGTGGTGAGGGGAGGCGGAAGGTGCCCCATACCTACTTTAATTTAATTTAATTTTTTACATACGAATAAAGTCTTATCTAAAGCGATGAACAAATTCAAATTAAAGCTTATTTTTTGTATTTATATACACGAGTACTTTGTTAACTCATAAACATGGATAGTCCAGAAAATGAATGATGAATTCTGTCTAGATATTAAAATAATTAAAATTTATTAATGATTTGACTCTCTAACATAGAATGTTAGTCATTTTAACTTAAAAAAAAAAATGGAAAATGTACAAGTATTACTATAAAATGTTTTCTTTGTCTAGCTAAAAGAAAATGTTTTAAAATAATTGTGAAAATTTTATTTGGAAAACAAAATGGTTAAGAGGAAAGCAAGACATTTTATTATAAATTATAATGAGTTAATGCCAAAATGCTTTTAAGAATATTTTCATAAATATGTACACTTACAATATAAATCACTTAAAAAACAAGATTTCCTCATATTCGTGAGAAACATTTTAAACAAGTACACCTTGCCTAGTTGAAAGTAAAACAGAGCGTATTATGACTGACACGCGATTGTCTATTATTTATTTTTTTGTTTCCGAGCTTACCGAAGGTAACGGAAGCTATGTGATCGTTCTGAAGAACGAAAATATTTTATATTTATAACAGCATTGATTTACTTTTGTGGGTAAATCTTTTGAACTTGAACTAAAACTAAGACAAATGAACAAGGTAACAGACGACTAGCCAAGCTATAAAATAGGTAATAATCATAATAAAATTATCATTTCCCCCTTAAAAAATAGTTCATGTTCCCCTTACAAATTTTATTATTATTATTAATATTATATGGTTTCACAAGACGCCATTACCACAACTATTTTTCGAAACTTAAAAGTTTCCCAAGGAAAAATCTTATAATCTATATTTGACCCTCTTCAAAATCAGCAATCGCTCTTCGATCCCCCGGGGGATCACAATGTTTTTTATCGGTAATGACAACAAGGTAAATACAATATTTTATGATAAGGTATTTGTATTCATTAATTAAAAGTATTAGGACTAGCCGTTATAGGATGGTGGGGGGGGGGGGGGGGAGGGGTATATTTTAACTCATAAAACCAATAAGGAATGCAACATTTAAACAACCATATATTTATTATATCAGCAGCTTTTATTTGATACCCTACGCGAAACGTAAAAAAATAAAAATATTTGAGTTAACCACATTTTTGCGAATTGCGCATGAGCATGCGCATATTTGCGCATGCGCATATTGAATTTTTTTTTTGCGCATGCGCATATTTGCGCATGCGCATATTGAATTTTTATCTTTTCTATATTTTTCCTGTATTCAAAAAGTAACACCAGTATTTCAAATTTCAACTTTTTAGCTTAAACGGTTCGGGAGATACGAGACAATAAGAGCGACGGACGGACAGACACGTCACCCTCTATATAAGGGTTCGAGAAAGATCTACGAAACCCTAAAAATAAATTTAAAAAACTCTTATAAAACATGCACTAAAAAGGAGAAAATATTTTACTAACAGTCACAGTACTACAAACAATGAGAGTATATGCGCATGTCACTAAAGATAAAAACAGCGGTTGCTATTAACAGTTTTTGTCTTTTGTTGTTTCGTTTTTTTAACGTAACTTTTTTAACACGTAATTTTTAAAATCTTTGTTTTCTTTAATATAAATTACTAATTGAGAATAATAAACTGCAAAGTGAAAAACTTAAAGAGCAAGAAATTACAATTAAATTAATTTCATCTAAAAATTACATTTTCTTCAGTTTAAAATACATATTGTATATACATATTTAAAAGAACGATGGCCTTTAAAAAGCAATGTTTATAAGGCAAACAAAATTTAATGAAGAACACGACAGCAGAAAAAAATAAAATAATTATGGGAATGGGAATATTCCCATGACTGGTCCTATTCGATGTAAACAAAAGCCGCGAATTAGTAATATGTTACCTTGAAACATAATAAAATTATCAAATGTTTTCGAGGAAATAGTTGTTTCCTTTGATTTCCTTTATTTTTTAAAGTTTAATGATAACATTCATACTAGTAATTACAGGATGAAAAGTAAAAATAGCTTTATTATATTTACCAAGCAATAAGGATGCAAGCCAAAAGAAGTAATAATCCATTTACCTGAAACAAAAGTAAACAACAAAGGTCAGTGTTGTTTGTAAATTTTAAAAATCAAACAAGAATAGGAAGTCTCTCCAAAAACAATATACAGTATTATTGTCCCAAAGCTTATTTAACCTATTAACAGGTTATAAAAGAACAAACTTATTCATTTAAATTGGTAATTCAGCGATGCAGCAGTAATTTCAGTGTGTCTTCTTTCACGTTTTTGATAGCTATTATCTATTTATACCTCATTCTAGAATTTCCGAAATAATCTTAAGTCAAAATTCGAATACAATGTGACCCTAAATAAAAAAACCCACTACCATCAATTTCTTTTAACCGTTGAAACCATCTTAGGAACTAGACGTTAGGGAGCACAAAAAAAAGTCGCCGAAGAAAGCCGAAGCAAAGGCAGTCGAGTACGATCGGGTCTAGCCCCGCCCACCACTAGTGTCTATACTGTGCAGTGCATTCAACCCTATCTTCTCTTTACGAGACGCAACTAAAATATTTTAGATAAAAATGCTATAAGAACCCCCTCCAAGAAGTCAATCTATTTTTTTTTACAAGAAAGTATAATGTAGAACTGATTAGGAGAGAGGTTCTTCTTTGGTGTGACACCACGTATTCTAAGAATTCCCAGCAGTTTAAAATATAAACATAACATATAACATTATTATTAGATATTAATAAAAACCCTTTTCTTTTAATATTCTTAATAAATATTATAATATCATAACATGATCCACCGGTGGTCATATTAACCATTTCTTACTAATCGATTTAAATTAAAAAAATTATTATGTTAATATATTTACGTAGAATATTATAAAATCTAGAACATAATCTGAGTATTATTTTAATTTAAGAAGGTTGGTTTGATTTTTGCAACATAACTATTTTTTTTAATTAAATATTTAAATAATAAATAATATGCTAAATATGTAAGATATTCAGTTTATTATTTATCATATTAATAAACATTATATTAATAATTGGCAGTATGAAATATGTATTAATAATAATGTAATGCATGAAATGGAATATGCATTAAAATATCTAATAAAAGCGACCTAATTATTATCAATTTTGTAAAAGATTAATTATTTTATTTAAGATGTCTTTATTTTGGTTTATAATAATTAAAGAGGATTAGTAGTTCCACGTAATTAGCATTCTTTTAATCTATGATCTCGTTAAACATTATATGTATAAGTAAAGGGAAGAGTTAAGAAAGTGTGCGTGTTTAAAGTTCTAGAGGAGTAAGCGTAAGGGGGTTGAGGTAGGCTGTGGAGCGTACCCGATGATTCCCGAGTACTTCCGAGTGACTGTCTTCGGCGACTTTTTTTTTGTGC
Organism: Gerris lacustris; assembly: GCA_951217055.1. Taxonomy (NCBI): domain Eukaryota; kingdom Metazoa; phylum Arthropoda; class Insecta; order Hemiptera; family Gerridae; genus Gerris; species Gerris lacustris. Next base: position 17,892,809 of record OX578279.1, on the reverse strand, counting down.
TCCCTAACGTCTAGTATCTTAGGACGCCTAACCTAAAATTTCTCTGATGATGGTTTAACATTTTCCTTTTAAAAATACAACCTACAATTGCTCTTATGATATTTTGGCATTTTCTTTGCTCCTATTAACATAACCTTAAACAATATAACCTACAATTTCTCTGATGATATTTTCCTGTTCCTTTTAACAACACCTTAAACAATATAACCTACAAATTCTGTTATATAATTTTCCTTATTGTTATTAACATCACCTTAAACAATATAACCTACAAATTCTGTTATATAACTTTCCTTATTGTTATTAACATCACCTTAAACAATATAACCTACAAATTCTGTTATATAACTTTCCTTATTGTTATTAACATCACCTTAAACAATATAACCTACAATTTCTCTGATGATATTTTCCTGTTCCTTTTAACAACACCTTAAACAATATAACCTACAAATTCTGTTATATAATTTTCCTTATTGTTATTAACATCACCTTAAACAATATAACCTACAAATTCTGTTATATAACTTTCCTTATTGTTATTAACATCACCTTAAACAATATAACCTACAAATTCTGTTATATAACTTTCCTTATTGTTATTAACATCACCTTAAACAATATAACCTACAATTTCTCTGATGATATTTTCCTGTTCCTTTTAACAACACCTTAAACAATATAACCTACAAATTCTGTTATATAATTTTCCTTATTGTTATTAACATCACCTTAAACAATATAACCTACAAATTCTGTTATATAACTTTCCTTATTGTTATTAACATCACCTTAAACAATATAACCTACAAATTCTGTTATATAACTTTCCTTATTGTTATTAACATCACCTTAAACAATATAACCTACAATTTCTCTGATGATATTTTCCTGTTCCTTTTAACAAAACCTAAAACAATTTAACCTACGAATTCTGTTATATTATTTTCCTTGCTGCATTTAACAACACCTTAATCAATATAACCTACAATTTCTCATATGATATTTTGACATTTTCTTTGTTCCTTTTAACAACACCCCAAACAATATAACCAAAAATTTCTCTGATGACACCTTAAACAATATAACCTAGAAATTCTGTTATAATATTTTCCATGTTGCTTTTAATACCTCCTCAAACAATACAACCAACAATTTATCTGATGATATTTTGATATTTTCTTTGCTTCTTTTAACAACACCTTAAAAAATATAACCTACGAATTCTCTTACAGTATTTTCCTTGTTGCTTCTAACATCTCCTTCTCCTAAAACAATATAACCTACAATTTATTCTTTCAGTCCAGGAGATAACGTGAAAAAAGTGTCTGACTAACATAAAGCTAGAATTTTGTGTATAAGTAAATGTTTTGGTGCCTTTTAAGAATTTATGGTCGGCTAAGTTCGTCTGCGGGATATAGCTTGGCAATAGACATTTGAAAAAAAAGAAACCGGTAGAGAGCGGCCATGTCCGGCCCTTTTTGGTGGACAATGTGATTTTCATGATTCTGAGTACGAACATAGTTAGTAGACCAATAATAAAGTTGATGGTAGTTAGTCACTTAATAGGTTAATATTACTCCAAATCAAAGTGTTCCCCTATCAAGGGACTAACTACCATGAACTTGATTTTTGGTCTACTAACTAAGTTTGTACTCATGATCATGAAAATCACATTGTCCACCAAAAAGGGTAGGACATGGCCGCTCTCCAACGAATTGTTTTTTCCAAATGCCTATTGCCAAGCTACGTCCCGTAGACGAACTTAGCCGACCACATATTCTTAAAAGGCACCAAAACATTTACTCATACACAAAATTCTAGCTTGATGTTAGTCAGACACTTTTTTGCACGCTATCTCCTGGACTTTATGATATTTTGACATTTTCTTTGCTCCTTTTAACATCACTTGAATAATATAACCTTCAAATTACCGAGTGATCTTATGTTATTGTCTCATTCTCCTTTCAATGATGTTAAGACACTTTTGTCAATATAACATACAAATAATTGTCATTTGACTTTTCATCCTTTCCCTTTATTCTTTTTAAGCCTTAAGCATTATAACCTAAAAATACCAGTACGATCTCTTTCCTTTTATCAGTCCTGAACCACCCAAAATAATAATATATGTAACCTACGAAATTCCTTATTATCTTTTGTCTTATTACTATCTACACTGTATCATTATTACTCATATATTATTATTATTATAATTATTATTATTATTATTATTATTATTATTGTTATTATTATTATGAAAAGGTTTTCTTTACTTTTATATTTAAACAAGATAAGCATAAAAGTAAAACACTTAAGTGTTAAAAAAAAAAAACATTAAATAAAAAACATAAATCTAAAACATAATAAAAATTTAATATTTACATATTATAATAAATGTAGTATTAATGCAAAATAAAGTAAAAGCATTAGATTAGAGAAATGCACATAAAAAACGTATTATTTAAAAAGTAAAATCATAAATATTTATATTTATATATCTATGATGTATGTATATAACAATATTTAATATTTTTTACCATGTGGTATAAAAATGAAATAAACACTTAGCAAAAATAATGTATTGCTATCTGTCGATGTTATTTTTAAAATATATTAAAATATACAAACTAGATTAATTTAAAAAAAAAAAAATTACATATAACATATGTAGAAAAAAAAAATGTAGTAAAAAAACACCTTTTTAAAAGGTTGTCTGATTATTGTTTTTACTGTCTTAAATATTATATTCGCGATAATAGAGAGAAATTTGATGGATTAACACGTTTTGTTTTAAGAATCTCTGTGGAAAATATGACATTCCTCCTGCAATCTATAGTCGGAGTAGACGTGAAGAGCCGAAATCAATATTATTTGCCATAAATTTACAGAAAAATTAATTTCTCGAAAAACACTTCCGACGATTTTAATTTAAAAAATTCTAAAAATAGTCTATTTAAATGCGAATCAAATAACACGTTTTTCTGGAAAACATGTAGTTCCTTAGAAAATAGCATTAATTGCAAAGGGTTAAGAAATCAGGGTTATGTTTTATAATAATACTAGCTGACGCGGCGAACTTCGTACCGCCTAATAAACATAAATAACATAAGAAATGTATAGCTGCTACCATTGACAAACCTTATAAACAGTTTATTTAGTTAAATAATGCTGCCTTAGATGAAAAATTTATATTATATAATTTGCAATATATACTTGTACAATATAGAATATTGGCATAAGAGACATACAGATAAACAAGCATTCATTTTTATTTATATAGATATAGATTGTAGAAACATTTTATGTTTCTACAATCCTGTATTTTCCATTTTACCCCCCTCCTTCGTGAAAATATGACAGAAATATAATAACAACAATAACTGTACTCTTAAAGAGCTTTTTAACTATATCCTTCTATGATGGATATAGTTATAAAGGTGTTCATTACTTTGACATTTGTACCCTGTATCCATGTGCACCAAAATCGGAACATAGTTTTACTAACTCAGAAACCATCTTGGGCATGCGTCCAACCATTCCCAAAAGTTTCATCGCATTCGGATGATAGATCAAGTAGATTATAGAAATATTTTTCCTGTATTTTCCATTTCACCCCCCTCCTAAATGAAAATATGACAAAAATGTACATAACAACTATTACTTTACTCTTAAATAGCTTTTTAACGATATGCATCATTAAAGGTTTTCATTACTTTGACATTTCTACCCCGTAACCCTGTGTACCAAAATTTAAACATAGTTTTACTAACTCAGAAAACTTCCCGGGCATGCGTCCAACTATTCCCCAAAGTTCATCGCAATCGGATGATAGATATAGTAGTTGATTATAGAAATATTTTTCCTGTATTTTCCATTCATTACTTTGACATTTGTACCCCGACGCCTGTGTACCAAAATCGGAACTTTTTTTACTACCTCAGAAACCTTCCCGGGAATGCGTCCAACCATTGCCCAAAGTTTCATCGCAATCGGATGATCGGTTTAGGCAGGCATAAGAGACAGACAGACAGACAGACAGATAGACAGACAAACATTCATTTTTATATATATAGATAAAGACTAGTTTATGAATAACAAACCGGGTTTAAAGTACTCGTAATCCGATTAACACCATATATATTGATCCTGAATAAATTAAAATATAAATTTCATTACACTTGTATACATAAAAAAAATATGATACGTAAAATCCTACATTCAAGCTTTGGATGGTAGAAGTCTAGACTGAAAGTATTTTTTAAACTACTACAACAGGTTCGAGAACACTTCAAATGAAAAAGAAATAATTCATACCGGAATTATAAAAAAAAAAAAAAAAAAAAAAAAAAAAAAAAAAAAAACAAGACCAATTTTCGTTTAGAAATGTCACGCCACAAAGTGTTTTGTGTTTCTCACGCAGCAGATTACTTCCACCCACATATTTTGCAACACTTACTCATTGCAACCACACCAAAAAAATACCCAAAATTTTGAAACACCATTTGCAAATAGTACGTATAATGTCATGTTTAACAAGAAAAAAAATTAATAAAGTTAATTGGCTTTCTTCAAATATAGTTTTATTTACAAAGCAAAAACCGGTATATTAAAAAAAAAAGAATGCATTTGTAAATTTGACACCATTTAGAATGTTAATGATCTTGTTTATTACTGCCTTTCAACATTGACTTTTAGAACTTTAGTTAATTTATTTTAATTGATTTCTACATTTTATTAGCCTCAACAAAAGGTTTGTTATCGAACAATTAATATAGTATAGGTAATTGTCAAGAATGCATTTATGACGATTGTACTGTTTCTTCATAAATGTGGTGAATTTTATTAGGCCGGTAGCGAACAGCTTCTATTTGTTTGATCGTGTGTCTTTTGTTCGCATCACTGTAAATTTAAAAGTTGAAAAAAGGCGTGAAGGCACGAACTATGTTAGTATTGTTTCTATTAAATTTGAGGGAAAATTAATTTCAATCTTTGTTGGATCTATAAAACCTTTTATATCACTAATAGTGATGACAAAAAGACAGATTGATTCGGGAGTTGGAACACCGAATATGTTTGAAGAAGTGTTTATCCTAAACAATTTAAACAAACCTTTTTCTTAAAATTTCTAATAACATTACCTTATAATTTGTAATAAAGGGAGCAGCAGAATGGACTCCCACATTTTAAAGTTTAATTTAAAAAATGGTAAAAGATACAAAATAAATCTTCTACTCCTGAAATTCACGTGAAATAAAGTTTTATTTACCTCGATTTTAAAAATAATATCTTCTAAAAAAAAAAAATCTTTAAAATGTTTAAAGATAATATCTTTCGTCCGAACGTCGGCCGTTATTAGCGATAGAAGTACGAAATCATTTCTGGGAGTTTCCCATCACGCTCTCCAGCATGTAAAGAGGAATACAGATGTTTATTTCTCTTATCACTTCCTTCCTTAGAAGTTGTTCGAAGACGATATTTATAAATCTCAGCTTTTAGGTTGCCCCAAACAACAAAAAAAGTTTAGGAGGTTATATCAGAAAAAAATGCTTAAGCAGGATGGATCTACATCCCACAAATTACGTCACTCCCGTGCCATTTTGTAAGCCATAATTCCGGGACGATTGATTTGGTTATGTTGTGACCACCTCAGACTTCTGGTTTTAAACCCATGCAATTTTTTTTGAGGGACTACATCAGAATCAGTGTTTACCAAACTTTTTTTAGCTCGCGACACATTTAAAAAAAAATAGCTGATAGCCCCGGCACACCTACACTTTATGCAGGACTGCTGAGAGCCATCCTGAACCCTTTGTCCATAGGTCTACTGGGTTCCCCATTTAGGGGGGGGGGGGGGGGTCCAAAGGCCCTCACCAGAAGAAAATTACATGCATGGAAATCACTTTTTACGCAATTTGGCTTTTACCATTATAAACAGTTACCATGATTTTTATGGAAACACATATTAAAAAGTTAATTAATACTGGATACTAAGCACTTATTAATTAACTTAGACGCTGTTATTTCAATACTTTTTTTAGTATCTTCATCGGCCAAACATGAATAAATAACATTTTTAGTTTAAGTGTACAATTTTTGTTACTTTTCTATATAGTTATTTTTATTTTTTTAACTTAAATTACTATAAATTAGTGCCAGACCAGGGTTGGGTTAGGGCAGGGCGTGCTTTATGATGTGAAGCGTAATTTTACCTGATAAATAAACAGGTCAAGTGTGTGCTAGTCAGCACACAGCGAGGTTGTCGTTTCGCCTCTTGTGCTAGAGGCATCTTCAGGGTGCATGTAGCTCTGATGAATGTAAAAACTGTGTAACACAGTTGTTCTCGTTGTTACTTTCATTAGAGGAACATGCTCCATATATCCTAAAGATGCCTAAAAAACAAGAGACGAAACGTAGGAAATATCAATCATTATGACGTGATCACTCGGAAAAGAATAAATAAATGGCACTTACCGTAGGCCACACTGTATAGTTTAAGTAGTACCTTATTGATAATGTTTTTAAAAATGCTAAAAAGCTTACTTTGAACCTATGGGTCTGATATTCTCAAAACACATAATCAAACTTCCGATAAAGTATTTCTTTGCCACTGAACCGGATTACAACCATATAAATACATCGAAAAGACCATAATTATTAAAAAAAACGTATTTTGTCAATAAAAAATAATATAATAATTTTTTCGAAATTTCCAAAAAGTGGTATCTTTACTTTTGGTCGAAGAATGTGCAGGTACTTTTTCAGATTTTTTGCACTTCACATAAGCGAGATAGAAGGGGGGGGGAGACACGTTTTACACCCGCTTCAAACTCGCCTAAGCTCGCCCTGTCAAAGTTATAACCAAAGAATTATATATTTTTATAAATCAGCTCGACGTACCTGTCATATGATACCCCTCACGGTGTCGAAAAGAAATTAAAAAAATTTTAACCCTTAAGTTTTTTTACCCTAACTTTTTTGAAAAATATTTTTTTTAAGTCACAATATTTTTAAAATATGTGGGTAAGTACAAGACACATACATGCCAAATTTCAAACTGATCGGACGAAAGGTGTAGCTGTGAGAGCAGGCGACCGGACGGACGGACAGACACACGCAGGAAAATATAAGAGTCCTTGGTTTTGCCTACGGACTACGGACCCTAAAAAATACTATCATAATAAAATAAATAATATAGTTCCATTAGGAAAAAAAAAACTATTCCAAATCAAACTATTGTACTTATACAGGCAGGCATTATTTTGTCCTGACTAGTTTGGATTTTAATACTTTTTATTCTAGATCACGTGGCACACCTGGCCAGACTAGCGGCACAAAGTTTAGCCAAACCAGGGCTACATCAAAGTTGAGGTTTATGAACAACTTAGGGTGGCGAAAAGAAAAGAAATCGCAAGTATTCCTTGAGGCATGCTGGAGAGCGTGATAAAAACTTTCAGGAACTAATAAAGACCGCCACCTGGAGAATATAATTTTTAAAACCTAGGTAAATAAAATTTTATTTCACGTAGCTGTCAGAAATAAAAGAGTTTCGTACCTTTTATACCGTTTTTCTTTTAATTAAACTTTGAAATGAGGGAGTCCATTCTGCCGCACCCTTTATAGATAACTAAATTGATATAAATCCGTCAATATTTCTTCTTCAAAGTTCATTATATATTTTGTCGAACGAAACAAACCAATTCATATTAAAACAGCTGTCTAAATCTCATATATATATATATATATATATATATATATAAAGCATATTAAAACCTAGCGCAATGCAAAACACATCGCTTCAAATTCTAGATTGAAAAAGGAAACCAATTCAGAATTCATTCAATGATTCATAACACATTATGAATACACACACACAATATATATATATATATATATATATATATATATATATATATATATATATATATATATATATATATATATATATATATATAAAAATACAAGTAGTTTTTTGTCTCTTACACAACAAAACAACTGTTAGCGGTTAGCATGACCAATTCAATTATATTAGTCGCAAACGTATTATCGACGTATTGATAAATACGTTATTGATAAATTAGTTTAAAATGAAAGAAATAAAAAAATTCCATTAACAACAATTTTCTCCCCCCCACTCTATATAATGTCACGGAATATTAAAGGAAATAACACGAATTTAAAAAAAAAAAAAAATAAATAAATAAAAATTACAATTAAGTTTCTTTTACGTAATTTGAAAGTCAGGAAATAAATAAATTTTAAATTTATTCATTTCGAAATAATTTAAGATTAATATAGAGATATTTTATTTAAAGTGAAATGTCCACCATATTTTATAGAAATTAATTTTTAGAGATTCCCGTTTTTATATTTTGATTAAGGTCGACAGTAAAATATTTAAAGTTTTGGCCTTAATCCATCTAGAATCTAGAAGAAACTCAGGTGTTAGGAAGTAGCGAAACTAATTTTTATAAATCACAGATTTAATTTGTAAGATTCTTAAAGGAGTGGTATAAAGATGTTAGGGTTTCTTCTATTTCTATTAACAAAAACCAATCTTATAAAAACTAAATTAAAAAAAACTAAATTAGTTACAACAAAATGACATTAAAATAAATTGAATATAAAATTAACAAAGATTTGCAGGGTTTCAGCATTAAATTATAATAATAATAATAGATATAAAGTAATAATAATTATAATACATATGTAAAAACCGTATACGTATACTGTAATTTGCAATTATAAAAATATGATTGAATTTTGTCTAGTTATCTTGATAAATATAACAACAAACAATTATTTTCAATAGCTTTATAGGATTTATACATATAATGATAATAAGACTTTTGGCAAATGTAAAATACAAAAAATAATAGGTAATTTAGAAAAATATATATAATTGATATTCAACGCAATCTATTCAGCTCAAGTAAAGTTGATATTTTTACTTACTTTTAAGTAATACTCAGCTGTGCGTGCTAGTTGCGTTACTTCATATTGAAATTAAATCACAATATAATTGACAGATAATGATAATAGCATATAAAACACATCTGTCAATTAGTGTGGCACATAGCTTACACGCGACCTTCACTGGACGAATGATTACAAGAGTATAAATAAAGTAGAATAAGAAAGATTTCAACATATGAGTTAACTCAAACAATTGGATTCTGAGCATGCGCGATAGGAAGATAGGACGGAATATGCGCAGTAGGTTGAATTGGATTATTCGCATGCGCGGTAGGAAGCAATCTCCGCAGAAGGTTGAAATTAAAACATGGGCATTCACCATGATGTAAAGTTATAAGTTCTCCATAATCAAATATAATTTCAAACATTACAAAAAAAAGCACGTGTTTTATATAAGTTTTTTTGACCGAAATGAATATGGTTTATAAGCTTTATATTCTCTATCATTGTGAAGTTCAATAGCTGAATGTTGCAAACTTCATCCGGCTCGCTATGGACCATCTTATCCAGATCCGGCCCGCTATGGACCATCTTATCCAGATCCGGCCCGCTATGGACCATCTTATTCAGATCCGGCCCGATATGGACCATCTTATCCAGATCTTACCCCTTCCACCACAAATATTGGAGATACCTGCTTTAGACGAGACCAATCGATACTAAAATAAATAAAACCTAATTCCAGTGAAGAACGCTGAAATTCATTTCACCCACCTTATTTTGATTCTATCTGACTTTTCCTTTCACTGAAGCCCGGCTTTATATTTTCAGATATTATCTACATTTTTTATGGTTGGACGATGTAAAGGAAAATAAACCTTTCAAGCCAAATTAACTTTTAGTTCAATCATGGTCTTTGTACTGATGATTCGACGAAAATATCAAAAAGGTTTTTTAAAATTGGTTAGGTCGCAAAGAGAAGCACATTTTTTTATTTTCTACAAAAAAATAGGATAATGTACAGACACAGAATGAGAGACGCGAGTAATATCACGTAGAAAAAGAGACGAGAGATAGAGAGGGATTTTTAATCAAAAGAACACTAACATCAAAAGAAATAAGCCACGCGCTCTTCAAACAAAAAAATACAGCTTAATGCGTTTGGAATGGGTTAATAATTCAGCTGTTCAAACTGTTAAGAATTCTTAAGGAAGCACCGAGATGATAACAAAGCCACGCCTCTCTTAATCCCTCCAAACTACGTAAAGTAATCATTGCTTTGAAGACTATTAAGAAAATTTAAGTAGGAGAAAGTCAATATGACCATCTAAACATTAAAAAAAAACCTCAGGAAAAATATTGCTGAGTTAGAAATCGGAGGCAAGAATAAGAAAGCATGAGACCGTAAGACGAAGGACATATATCTAATTCATGATCTTAGTTCTATCGGAGAAAAGTTTTGAACAACACTACCAACTTAACAAAGGAAAAAGCTCAGTATTTATTAAATGATTCCCCTAGAGAGGCTAAGGCTGAAGCTGACGGTAATATTTTATGAAATATATGAGAGTAAAACGAGGTGGTGTCGAGGTCCCTGGGTGGCAGATGTGTTTAACCTCTAGTATATTAGGATATATCGATCAGACACCACTGTTGCATAATATAACGTGACGAGTTGAACACGAATTCCCTATTATTCGCATCCAAACAGGACTCAACTTTAATTCCACGATTTATTAATGTTCTGAAAACGAATTACAATGTCAAGGCAACACGTGCTGATTATTGGATTTATTTTTAGAGTTAACGAGTTTATTTAGTTTACAGGAATATAGTTAAATTTTATAATTCATACATCATTTTTTCTATAACTACATTATTAGATTTTACAAGCAATACAAACGTATACATTATGTTTGTAGTCACTTGTTAACCACGCGATAAAACATTATCCATTGGCAATACTCATAATCATTTTGTGATTTCCATTTTTTTAAATGTTAATTACTTAATGCGGTTAGTGTCTGTCAAGATGTCGGCGGCGAGGAGGAATTTTTGGAATGAATAGAGAGTGAATAGGTTTTGGTAAATGGTTTAGATAGTGAAATAAGGAGTAGTGGAAGGATTTGTATCGTGAGGAGGCTAGGCTAATGGTAAATGGAACATTAAGGTCTCTGCAAGGAATGGTGAGGTTGGATACATAGAAGGATGCTGCTCTGGAAGGAAAGATGAGGTTGGATACATAGAAGGAAGCAGAGCTCTGCAAGGAAGGATGAGGTTGGATACATAGAAGGAAGCAGATCTGCAAGGAAGGATGAGGTTGGATACATAGAAGGAAGCTTCTCTGCAAGGTAGAATGAAGTTAGATACATAGAAGGAAGCACCTCTACAAGGAAGGATGATGTTGGATACATAGAAGGAAGCTGCTCTGGAAGGAATGATGAGGTTGGATACATAGAAGGAAGCAGATCTGCAAGGAAGGATGAGATAGGATACATGGAAGGAAGCTTCTCTACAAGGAAGGTTAAAGTTGGATACATAGAAGGAAGCAGCTCTGCAAGGAAGGATGAGGTTGGATGCATAGAAGGAAGCAGCTATTCAAGCAAAGATGAGGTTGGATTCTTAGAAGGAATCATTTCTGCAAGGAAGGATGAGGTTGGATACATAGAAGGAAGCAGATCTGCAAGGAAGGATGAGGTTGGATACATAGAAGGAAGCATTTCTGCAAGAAAGGATGAGGGTGGATACATAGAAGGAAGCAGCTCTGCAAGGAAGGATGAGGTAGGATACATGGAAGGAAGCAAACTCTGCAAGGAAATATGAGGTTGGATACTTAGAAGGAAGCGTTGGTTATTCTTCTTAGGGTATCAGATTGGATATGGTTTAGGAGTTGGAACTCCAAAGTTCAATACCTTTTGACCATGACCATAGTGTTATAAATGTTATTTAATAAAATAATTTACTATACACAGTGACTTTAGATGTCTGGTGGGGACTGAATAGAATTTTGTAACGTCATATAGTCTTGTCATTTAAGTTTTGTGTGGTGTTGACCAATTAGACACCGATCTAGGTGTGATTAAGCTATTATATTATAAATATGATAAACATCCCAGTTTGATATATTATGTACAATTTGGTCATATGTCAAAAAATTACTGAATCGACCTCTAAATAACACCAGTAAATAAATGGCTGATCTCCATCATGGAGTGTTTATAAGGAAGTGTTGGAACTAAATAACCCTAATATATAAATGGCTATCACTCATGGAGTGTTTTTAAGGAAGTGTTGATACTAAATAACCCCAGTAAATAAATGGCTGATCTCCATCATGGAGTGTTTATAAGGAAGTGTTGATACTAAATAACCCTAATATATAAATGGCTATCACTCATGGAGTGTTTTTAAGGAAGTGTTGATACTAAATAACCCCAGTCAATAAATGGCTGATCTCCATCATGGAGTGTTTATAAGGAAGTGTTGATACTAAATAACCCCAATATATAAATGGCTATCACTCATGGAGTGTTTTTAAGGAAGTGTTGATACTAAATAACCCCAGTAAATAAATGGCTGATCTCCATCATGGAGTGTTTATAAGGAAGTGTTGGAACTAAATAACCCTAATATATAAATGGCTATCACTCATGGAGTGTTTTTAAGGAAGTGTTGATACTAAATAACCCCAGTAAATAAATGGCTGATCTCCATCATGGAGTGTTTATAAGGAAGTGTTGATACTAAATAACCCCAATATATAAATGGCTATCACTCATGGAGTGTTTTTAAGGAAGTGTTGATACTAAATAACCCCAGTAAATAAATGGCTGATCTCCATCATGGAGTGTTTATAAGGAAGTGTTGGAACTAAATAACCCTAATATATAAATGGCTATCACTCATGGAGTGTTTTTAAGGAAGTGTTGTTACTAAATAACCCCAGTCAATAAATGGCTGATCTCCAGCATGGAGTGTTTATAAGGAAGTGTTGGAACTAAATAACCCCAATATATAAATGGCTATCACTCATGGAGTGTTTTTAAGGAAGTGTTGATACTAAATAACCCCAGTAAATAAATGGCTGATCTCCATCATGGAGTGTTTATAAGGAAGTGTTGATACTAAATAACCCCAATATATAAATGGCTATCACTCATGGAGTGTTTTTAAGGAGGTGTTGATACTAAATAACCCCAGTAAATAAATGGCTGATCTCCATCATGGAGTGTTTATAAGGAAGTGTTGATACTAAATAACCCCAATATATAAATGGCTATCACCCATGGAGTGTTTTTAAGGAAGTGTTGATACTAAATAACCCCAGTAAATAAATGGCTGATCTCCATCATGGAGTGTTTATAAGGAAGTGTTGATACTAAATAACCCCAGTAAATAAATGGCTGATCTCCATCATGGCGTGTTTATAAGGAAGTGTTGATACTAAATAACCCCAATATATAAATGCCTATCACCCATGGAGTGTTTTTAAGGAAGTGTTGATACTAAATAACCCCAGTAAATAAATGGCTGATCTCCATCATGGAGTGTTTATAAGGAAGTGTTGATACTAAATAACCCCAGTAAATAAATGGCTGATCTCCATCATGGAGTGTTTATAAGGAAGTGTTGATACTAAATAACCCCAGTAAATAAATGGCTGATCTCCATCATGGCGTGTTTATAAGGAAGTGTTGATACTAAATAACCCCAATATATAAATGCCTATCACTCATGGCGTGTTTATAAGGAAGTGTTGATACTAAACTGCCCCAGTAAATAAATTCCAATCACTCATGAAGCCTCTTTTAGGAAGTGCATACTTTTTCTACTAGAGATAGCTTGCTACAATCATTCTATCATTGAACAAAATAGGTGTATTTACTTTAAGTCAATCGACAAGGAAATTATATGATCAATATCGCTAGAGAGGGAACGATACTATAATAAATCGATAGTATTGTTGTTTTTAATTATTTACCATTAACCACCTTCAACTGCCTAAAACCTTCAAAGCCTAAATACATCGATAAAAAATAATCTGATCGACACTTCTCGCAATAAACTCGACCGTATAAAAACTTTGTCCAGTCTTTTTATTCTTTTGTTCTTTCTACTAAAATATAATTATTTTTAAAAAAAAATTACTATAAACAGAAATATTTTCACCAGCGAACTTTATTCTGTCTTTACCTTTTTATACTATTTTGTCAGAAACCAGTTTTCCCCGCGGTAAATTGACCTATATGGTTACCTTGGTATTTAAATAGTGTACAATTATATTTTAATAAAATGGTCGGAACATTATTTATATTCACAATTTTTAAGAGTTTCCGGAGGCGGGGGACGCTAAAATTAATTTTTACCTCAAAGAATGATTTTTTTGAAGATGAATATAAAATTTCATAGAATCGACTTTGTATTTCAGGCTCCACTCGTCTAATCAAAGAAAATTTTAAAAAACAGAGCAATACACTTTTGGTCTCAGGGGCTTTCAAAACGTGTGAATCGATGGTAATATTAAAATCGAATCGCGACAAAGCAATATTTTCTTCGTCTTTAAAAAAGTAAAAAGAAAAGGTTTAATTCGATATAAAGTATGCACCACACCCTACAACTGACTTCCATTATTCATATTTAACCTTTGCGAAGTTTTTAATATCTAAATTAACCTTGCTATATTAAAAAATATAAAGATATTCAAAGTAACTATTATGTGAAGTAAATTGTATAAAAAATAAAATTATTATAACTAAATTATAAACTAAAGAATATACAATGATAATATATTTAAGCAAGTGATGCTATAATTTATTGATAACAGCTGATATCTATAATATAGCTTGAGTAAGGAGAAGGCAGAGTAAACAGATCGATAACCTTTTCATTATCAACAAAATAACATTGGCTCGAGAACAAAATAATATCGACACAGGTTTCTTTACCCTCCTCTTTCAGCAGAGCAATTTCAATTTATTAATAAAGAAAAATCTGCCCCATATAATTCGTTTCTAAACCGTCTGATATACGATTACATAATTACGTGGCCCAGCGATTTTCATTTATTAGTTTCGAGTTTTCGTGGTGTTATACTTAATAATTATATTTTTTAGTTTTTATTAACGTTATTAAAACGTATACACCTTTTTATAATCTGACTATATTTGTATTTTTGCTAATGGATAATCAAGGTGTTTTTTTATAAATAAATTCACATTTATTAAAAAATATGATTTTCTTTATTCATTTCTATTATTTTTTGTGAGACGTTTCGACCCTTCTTGTTATTTTAATTAAGGTCATCTTCAGTCACTCTTCTATTTTTTCTTTATATAGGTTTTGTGATAAATAAAATTTTTCGTCTAGACAGTTAAAGTTAAAATTTTAAAAACAATTTTCCCACACAGGATTCGTCAAAAAGAAGACATTCATAAAATTAACAATTTAAAACATTAATGGTGACTTAAAACACATATATATCATTATAACATGGAAAAAATAAATACAAAAACAGAAGTAGCTTTAGAAAGTAGCTAAAATGTTTTTGTATTTATTTTTTCCATGTTATAATGATATATATGTGTTTTAAGTCACCATTAATGTTTTTAATTGTTAATTTTATGAATGTCTTCTTTTTGACGAATCCTGTGTGGGAAAATTGTTTTTAAAATTTTAACTTTAACTGTCTAGACGAAAAATTTTATTTATCACAAAACCTATATAAAGAAAAAATAGAAGAGTGACTGAAGATGACCTTAATTAAAATAACAAGAAGGGTCGAAACGTCTCACAAAAAATAATAGAAATGAATAAAGAAAATCATATTTTTTAATAAATGTGAATTTATTTATAAAAAAACACCTTGATTATCCATTAGCAAAAATACAAATATAGTTAATAATTATATATATACACAGAACATTTTATTAAAATTTACCATAAAAATAATTCCTCCCCGACAGGGAATCGAAACCGGCCTCTTCCTGTCCACAATTATAGCTTTTTTCAGGAACTAAATATTTTCCGGGAAAATTTTATGTGGGCTTCATTTTAGAATTTTTTAATCGGAAATTTTTTAAAGAAATAATATAAGATTATATACCTACCACGCAATATATTGATGCTTTTTTAATAAATTACGTGGAAAATTAAACAATTCACCAAAGTGTATAAATATTTTGTAATTTACTCTTTACCTTAAAACCTTTCTCCCACTCAAAAATGTATTTCTATTCCGCGTGACATGAATTATCCTCCATATTGGATTCTCATTAAATTTGATCAACTTGCAATTTTTATTTTAAAAATAATAAACCTTAGGTTTATTGCCACCTTCTATATATGTATTAAAACAGAGCCAAAAACCCTATTTTTGAAAGAATCTTAGTACTTAAAAAAGAACTTAGTAATTAAACCAATACCAAGTAATGAGTAACTTGGTATTACGGTGAAATTCGCACGAACAAGGCCTCAAGTTTGGGGACGTTCCGCTCCCTCCCCACCTCACGCGCGCGCGCCCTGTAATGCATGAAATTCAATACCAATTAATTTGGTACAGTGAATACAAAAAATTAGGCAATATTAATTCTTTTAATCAAATGGCAAAGAAATACGTCGTTATGTCGTTTCACAATATCTAATTTATTTCTGTCGTATTATTTTTTTTTTAATTTTTATACAGCTTAATATTTTAAATTATTTCTAACAGGAAACACGAACTTTCTACTAATTTCAAACCACACGTTGTAGCAAGTTACAAATTGAGACTGTGATTTATCAACATTTCGAGTTTCATCTACCTTAAAATATAGAAGCTAAAAAATCAGAATATATTATAGCCTACTTAAATCATATTATGAAATCAAAATTCGTAAAAAATAATTTTCATAAGATGCGGATTATATTTATAGATAACCGGTTCACTAAACTAAGCTTAAATTATTTCTAAAAATGAATAAATTTGTAATAACTTTTTTTCAGTTCTATTTCCAAAAGTCAAAAAATATTAAGAAAATTTACCCCACATTCCTGGCACAATTGATGCAATTTGTACTTGTGTAACTTAAATAAAATTGAAGACCTTAATCACATCTTATTCGAATGCCCAATATTCAACACGTTAAGGAAACAGTATCTACCTTTGTGGCAAACAAAAAAAGAAAGCAATGCTGACACAAATATATTATGTCTAATAATTAATGCCACATCAAATAAAGTAGCGAAATGTTTATATTATTTTTTTATCAACTTTTTAAAAACAAGGTCATTTCTTCAGTTTGAGTAATTTTTAACTCTATTTATTTCTCTATGGCTGTAGACTATTTTCTAGTTTTTCTAAAAGCATTTTTATTCTGACCTGTATAACAAGTTTTCTAATAATAATAATAATAGTTGTCTGATAATAATAATACTATGTAGTTGTCTAATAATAATAATTAACTGCACATAATTCAATAATCTAATCTGTAAAACCATATACGAAACTACAAAAAAAAACCTTTCAATGTAAGTTGTTTCCTCTCGAATTGTCGGTTTAGCATTATGAAAATTGAAATTTTAGGCTCAGAAATGCGAAAACACGTAATTTTAAAATGTGATTAAAAAAAAATCCTGGGAAGGTTTGTATCAAAGCAACTACTGAAAGAACCTTCAGCAGTGTTGAGCATCGTGATTTAGTTGACTAGAAGTAACTACAGAATGAACTTTCAGCAGTGTTGAGCATCGTGATGTAGTTGTCTCGAAGTAACTACTTAAAGAACCTTCAGCAGTGTTGAGCATCGTGATGTAGATGTCTCGAAGTAACTACTTAAAGAACCTTCAGCAGTGTTGAGCATCGTGATGTAGTTGTCTCGAAGTAACTACTGAAAGAACCTTCAGCAGTGTTGAGCATCGTGATTTAGTTGACTCGAAGTAACTACAGAAAGAACTTTCAGCAGTGTTGAGCATCGTGATGTAGTTGTCTCGAAGTGACTACTTAAAGAACCTTAAGCAGTGTTGAGCATCGTGATGTAGTTGTCTCGAAGTAACTACTTAAAGAACCTTCAGCAGTGTTGAGCATCATGATGTAGTTGTCTCGAAGTAACTACTGAAAGAACCTTCAGCAGTGTTGGGCATCGTGATTTAGTTGACTAGAAGTAACTACAGAAAGAACCTTCAGCAGTGTTGAGCATCGTGATTTAGTTGACTAGAAGTAACTAGAGAAAGAACCTTGAGCAGTGTTGAGCATCGTGATTTTGTTGACTCGAAGTAACTACTGAAAGAACCTTCAGCAGTGTTGACCATCGTGATTTTGTTGACTCGAAGTAACTACTGAAAGAACCTTCAGCAGTGTTGATCATCGAGTTGTCTCGAAGTAACTACTTAAAGAACCTTCAGCAGTGTTGAGCATCGTGATGTAGTTGTCTAGAAGTAACTACAGAAAGAACCTTTAGCAGTGTTGGGCATCGTGATTTAGTTGACTAGAAGTAACTACAGAAAGAACTTTCAGCAGTGTTGAGCATCGTGATGTAGTTGTCTCGAAGTAACTACTTAAAGAACCTTCAGCAGTGTTGAGCATCGTGATGTAGTTGTCTCGAAGTAACTACTTAAAGAACCTTCAGCAGTGTTGAGCATCGTGATGTAGCTGTCTCGAAGTAACTACTGAAAGAACCTTCAGCAGTGTTGAGCATCGTGATGTAGCTGTCTCGAAGTAACTACTTAAAGAACCTTCAGCAGTGTTGAGCATCGTGATGTAGTTGTCTCGAAGTAACTACTTAAAGAACCTTCAGCAGTGTTGAGCATCGTGATGTAGCTGTCTCGAAGTAACTACTTAAAGAACCTTCAGCAGTGTTGAGCATCGTGATTTAGTTGACTCGAAGTAACTACTGAAAGAACCTTGAGCAGTGTTGAGCATCGTGATTTAGTTGACTCGAAGTAACTACAGAAAGAACCTTCAGCAGTGTTGAGCATCGTGATTTAGTTGACTAGAAGTAACTACAGAAAGAACCTTTAGCAGTGTTGAGCATTGTGATTTAGTTGACTAGAAGTAACTACAGAAAGAACCTTCAGCAGTGTTGAGCATCGTGATTTAGTTGACTCGAAGTAACTACAGAAAGAACCTTCAGCAGTGTTGAGCATCGTGATTTAGTTGACTAGAAGTAACTACAGAAAGAACCTTCAGCAGTGTTGAGCATCGTGATTTAGTATTTAGCTGACTAAAAGTAACTACACTAGGAATATTTATAGGAGTGTTGAGCATCGAGATTGTTCACTTAAAGTAAATACTGAAAGAAACTTCAGCAGTGTAGAGCATCGTGATTTCGTTGACACGAAGCACATACTGAAAGCACCTTCAGCTTGAAAAAAAAAAAAAAAAAAAAAAAAAAAAAAAAAAAAAAAAAAACTTCAATAAATTTACTTTAATGCCACACTCACATAGGACACGACAAGCTCAACTTAAATTAAGTTTAGTTGTAAGTATATGAGTGCCGTAAAGGCAAGAAGCACCCTAGAAACTATTTAAAACTCAAATATCCAACATTACCAACAGAATATCATAATTTAAAAAAATAAATAATTAATTTTATTGACAATGTAATTTGTTACATTGTCAAACAATTTGATTACTTCCAAGTCAAATTCTATTTTAAATTAATCTAATATTCGTTTTGCTTTTTCAAAATATTTGTATATCTTTAAAAATATCGTACGATCGTAAAAAATTGCAGTTTGAATTCTGTGTGTAAGATGAAATCGAAATTCGTAAGTGGTTTCGTGCTAACTCTAGTCCTGCTTCCACTAGTGAGCAGATGTCAGGAATTAGAACCGGCCGAAGATTCATCGATAACCGACGACGATGATGATTCTTTTACTACATGGAAAACTACACCAGACGATGAAGATTCTTTTACTACATGGAAAATTACAGATCAGTTTGAAGATTATACTAAAGGAGATTCTGATGCAGATTTTTTAAGTGACATTGAAAGTGTTTCAGATAAGTTAATTAAAGGAAAATATGAAACAGATGAGTATAGTGACAGTGAAAGGCTTTCAGATCAGTTAAAGGATTTTACTAATGCAAAATATACGACAGATATGTCAAGTGACAGTGATGCAGATCAGAACGAATTAGAATTAAATGAAACCTCTAGTGTAAGTCCGGATGATTACAGGTACGATCATACAACAATTATTTTTTTATATCAAACTAAAATAAATTTATCTCCAGTAGGGAGAAAAAGTTATGATTTTGGATTAGTTTAGAGGGACTAAAGTAAGTCTTTTCTTCCCTGAACTCAAAAGTTGGGAGAAAAAGTAAAAGTAAGGCGAAAAAGTAAAGTAGGGAGAAAAAGAAGGATTGCCAACTTAATTATTTTATAAATAGTAGAGAATGAATGACTAATGTAATAAAGTTGTTGAAATCAAGTTGGCGACACTGCTTTTTCGACCTTGTTTATCATTGTTTATAACCTGCATCTAAATAACCTTCTATTTGAGTTAAATTCCAATTCTTATTTGTTTTTAATATTGAAACTCTTATATCTGCTATTAAAAGTGCTAACAATTATAGTTATTTATTAAAATAATAAATAAAAACTGTGCAATGAATGAAAGTGTGTATTTTCTCCCTACCTACTGCAGATAAAATATTGTACGTACCTCGGGAGTAAAGTGCCACTATTTCCCACGCGACAATTGTCTCCCTCGACTGCGCCTCGAGAGCTAATTAGCGTTATTCCCTCGGCTGCGCATCGGGAATTAAAAATTCTAATTCCCTCGGCTTCACCTCTGGATTTAGGGACCATGGTTTCTTCGGTTCGCCACAAGAACAAACTTTTTCACTCAGGGGATAATGGCTCACTTTACTCCCTAGGTGCATAAATAACTATTATGTCTAAGTACGAATCGAATATATGAAAAAAAACTACAAAAAGCTAATATGTCTTATCTAGACTTAATTTATTTTGCTTCAACTTTGATAGTTTTTGTTTGTTTTTTAAATTGTTCCGATTTTGTTCTAAGGTCCTCGGGGTATATGTCGTATCTATGTAATATGTCATTATTTAAAAAAGAAAAAACAATCAAAGTCGGAGCAAAAAAAATTGTGGGTCAGATACGACATATTTAACCCAACAATATTCTGATTCGTATGTGAACGGTGTTTTATAAGTGCACGTATAATAATAATATCCATTGATTTGATAAATAAATATTTACATTTAGGGAATAATTTAATATTCTTATGAATCCTATTATAAATGTAAATTATATTACCTTAAAGAAGGGTTATGAAGCCAAAAAGTTTCATCTTACCTGAAAATAAAAGAAAAATAATACGTTAGACAATAACAACGTTGTAACAAAAAATACATACACTGACTTTAGCTCATCTTGTGTATCCTAGTCAGCCTACATCCCTCCGCCATCCTTGGCCAAAGACTTAGTCACAGCCTTAACTAAAACCCTAACCAAAGCCGGTACTTCTTTAGATTGTTACTCCCCTATTTTGTTCTAGAATATAAATGACTGACTGAATAACTATTAAGCAAAAGGGATATTTAGTCCAATGTACTTTGGGACAAAGGAATATCACACTTCTGTTTTTATAAGGGGAGTAATAGGCTAAAGAAGAATATTCCGTACACCTTCTTTAGATTGTTGTGACTCACCTCTATTTTTTATTATAAGGGGGGGGGGGGGTAACAATCTGAAGAAGTGCCTACTTTCTTTTCTGTTATGGTGGGTAATAAAGTAAAACCAATAAGTCTACCCTACCTCAATTTATTGTTGCTCATATACAAGTTTAAGTTTATTGTTGCTCATATACAAGTTTAAGTTTATTGTTGCTCATATACAAGTTTAAGTTTATTGTTGCTCATATACAAGTTTAAGTTTATTGTTGCTCATATACAAGTTTAAGTTTATTGTTGCTCATATACAAGTTTAAGTTTATTGTTGCTCATATACAAGTTTAAGTTTATTGTTGCTCATATACAAGTTTAAGTTTATTGTTGCTCATATACAAGTTTAAGTTTATTGTTGCTCATATACAAGTTTAAGTTTATTGTTGCTCATATACAATGTAGAACTTAAAAGTACAGTAAAATTTAAAAAAAAAAAAGTATACAATATTTGGAACAAATAATAATTGAGCACATTCCTCATTGAGCAGTGCTCGTGTGGAGGAATGGCTTACTTACGGCAGCTAAAATATTATATTACATACAATATTATATTACATACACTATTTTCAAACATATAGCCATAGGCAACTTATATATATATTTATACACACACATATATATACTTACATACACATACACGCACACATACATACTTATCTATATACATAAATATTACATGGTTTTATTATTTTTTTATTTTATTATTATTATTTTTATTTTGTTTAATTAATTTATTATTATTTTATTTTATTTATTTATTTTTATTTCTTCTCATTTTTACAAAGGTGTTAGAAGCTTGTATAATTTAGATCTGTATTTATTAAAATTTATTAGCTGAGAAATGTTTTTAGGAAGTAAATTAAAGAGTCGCGGTCCTGAATAATAAGGATGCAGAGAGGCTGAGGTTGTGAGATAGCGAGGCTCGAGTAAAACTCGGCTCGCTTGGCGACGCGTGTGATACACCGTGTCTGTTACATAGGGGAACTCTTCTCGGATTAAATATACAAATGTCAATAGCCTAAAATGATATAGCTCTTTTAAACTCATTACTTTAAAATCTTTATAAATCAACTCTGTAGGGTATCTTTTTGGTTTTCTTAAACAAATTTTAATAATTTTTTTTTTAAATTATTATTAATGGTTTACAATTATAGTAATTATTGTTTTTTTATTTTTTTTTTTTTTCTTATAGTGACGTCGTCAAATCATCCAATAAAAGTGAAGATACCAGCGACAAATCTCAACTTAGAAATGCTCAAGAGCCAGAGAAAGGAGTCAAGAAAAATAAGAAGATGATATCAAAAGCACTTCAAATGGATAAATCGGAAGGGAACCGCGTTACAGCCGCTATCTACTTGACCGGAGTACTAGTCATATTAAATGCTGTCACATTTGTACTGGATTGTAACTACTTTTAATAGAAAAGTAACTATAGAGTCATTAGATGGAAAAAGAAAGTCAATAATCTTTAAAAAATTTCCTTAACACCGAGTTGCAACTAAAAATCATCATTGCAACAGCTATATTAAGCTATATAATATTTAGTTAATTCAAAATATATCTATTAAAGATTAAACTAACTTAATTAAAATTTGTTGACAATAATTCTCTTTTGTATTTATTATTCAACTATAATAATAATTTTAATTTAAATCAAATTATAAGTATTATTAACTACGGGAAACAGACAGAGAAAAATACACTCCAGCGCCGGGATTTGAACCACGGGCCTCTAAATATCTATACTGGAAATATAGAGGCTTAAAAATATTAATCGTTCCGTAGTATGAATACTACCAAAATCGTAAAATAATAATTTTAGGGGGATCATCAAGTCATCAGTGGTTTTACATTCTGATTCTGGTGCAAACATTAATTTTATTATCAAGTAGGTTATGCTATCAAATAAAATGCTTTATAAGCATAATATTGAATATATTTATGTAATAAAAAAAACTCCGCCATCTTAAAAAATCGTCATTTTGAAAACATATTGATATCTACTATAGCCTATGTAGAACGTCGGGTAATAATCTAAAGCTGAAAAAAATAACCACGCTTCATTGAAACTTCAATTAAAATAAAATTTAATTTAAATAGTGCTTACATTTCATGAAAATCGTACAAGCTCTTATCAATTATATGCAATTCTAGGCAGATCACAAACATATAAACAACAATATTCTTAAAAAATGAATTTTATCCAGACTACTAGTATTAAGAGGCATATGAAGGGCATATTCATGATGCATACATCTTTGAAAAACTCTTTAAGAGCACCACCGTAATTAATATGTACACTTTTGTCATATTTTCATTTAAGAGGAGGGTAAAATGGAAAAGATTATTTTTTAGAAAAATTAGCAATATTACTTTTTTTGATCAGATTTAAATGAAAATTGGTATACAAGCCTTTTTTACTGCCAATAACAAGATTTTACTGATTATATTTAATTAATGTTTTTATATATATTCAGAATACATGGGTACAAATATCAAAATACCCTAAAAACATATATCATGATGGATCTCGTTAAAAAGATCTTTAAAAATTCACAGGGAAGTACTTGCGTCCAAGTACTTTTTAGGGTTTTTTTTCGATGATTAAGCATACCCGTTATGTAATTATGATTTTTTTTTTCTTTGATCTCAAGGGTCCCGGGTTCGATCCCCCGGGGGGGGGTCACAATGTTTTTTATCGGTAATAACAACAATATAAATTACATTTTTTCAGAAAAGTTTCATCGCCCCACCATAAGGAATAACCATGAATTATTTCGAAATTTTAGGATCAGCCGTTATATAGTGGTTGGGGGAGAATGCTTTTTGGGTATATTTTGACTTATTTAACCAATAAGGAATTCAAAATTTAATAAAGCATACTATCATCACCTATTTGATGAGGCGAACATTTTTTCAAATAGCATTTTTCAGTAAAACCAACAGCGACACCGCTATGAATTAATAAAGACAGTTTAAACAATTAAAGCGGACCTAAACGTTTAAAGTAGAGAAAACAACGTTTTTACCTATATCTTAGTTCTAACGTAACGATTTTAATAAAACTTCATATACATCGTCTTAAGTACAATTGAAACAGACGTGTAAAATTTCAACTTGGTACAAGCAGAAGTTTTTGCGTAATGAAGTGATACATTTATACTAATGTTTAAATTAAATTAAATTAAATGTGGTTAATCATTAGATTAGATTAATATACATAATAGTCGTGTTGTAGTGGTAGAGTATAGGTTTGTTTAGGAAGTAAAGCTTTGTACCGAGTACCCCCACTCCACACTCTCTTCCACTTATCTTCAATTATAACATTCATCATGATTAATAAATTTCAATATTCAGTATTTCATTGCAATACGCTCGCTTCAATGATAGAGCCACGCAATGCCTAATATATATAAAAAGAAGTGTAAATATACCATTATTAAACTTTTGTATGCAAAGGTGACACATCAATTAGTAAAATTATCTATTAAGGCAGAGGAATATTAACACATTAAAGTAATTTAGGGTAGGTACCCAAGTAAATGAGTGACGAAAAGGTAGATTTACCTATAGACCAGGAGGAATTCCTGTATATGTGTTGAGGCGGTCTTGAGGCCACTTTTGGACTGCGCAATCTCCGAAATCCAAAAAAAAATTTCCCGCCTTGAGACCGTAACGAAGGACAAAACTACGCAATCAGATGCGGCTTATAAATGAGTTGACAACTGTCTGCCACGAGGATTATTTAAGTTTGTGTTGGGAAAGGTGAGGGACGGCTTGGTAGAGAAAATCCCCAAGGAAATTCCCGAGGCTTTTTCGGGATAATTTTCTTAAGGGAAATTCTCAAGGACATAGCTCGTTTGTGAAAAAAGATTTAAAAGAGGAAATTCTCAAGGAAATCGCCCCGTTTGTGGAAGAAGGTTTGGAGGAGTAAAATTCTCAAGGAAATCGCCCCGTGTGTGGAAGAAGGTTTGGAAGAGGAAATTCTCAAGGAAATCGCCCCGTTTGTGGAAGAAGGTTTGGAAGAGTAAAATTCTCAAGGAAATCGCCCCGTGTGTGGAAGAAGGTTTGGAAGAGGAAATTCTCAAGGAAATCGCCCCGTTTGTGGAAGAAGGTTTGGAAGAGTAAAATTCTCAAGGAAATCGCCCCGTGTGTGGAAAAAGGTTTGGAAGAGGAAATTCTCAAGGAAATCGCCCCGTGTGTGGAAGAAGGTTTGGAGGAGTAAAAATTTCAAGGAAATCGCCCCGTGTGTGGAAGAAGGTTTGGAAGAGGAAATTCTCAAGGAAATCGCCCCGTGTGTGGAAGAAGGTTTGGAGGAGTAAAAATTTCAAGGAAATCGCCCCGTGTGTGGAAGAAGGTTTGGAAGAGGAAATTCTCAAGGAAATCGCCCCGTGTGTGGAAGAAGGTTTGGAGGAGTAAAAATTTCAAGGAAATCGCCCCGTGTGTGGAAGAAGGTTTGGAAGAGGAAATTCTCAAGGAAATCGCCTCGTGTGTGGAAGAAGGATTGGAAGAGAAAGGAAATCACCCCGTGTGTGGAAGAAGGTTTGGAAGAGGAAGGAAATCACCCCGTGTGTGGAAGAAGGATCGGAAGAGGAAGGAAATCACCCCGTGTGTGGAA
This sequence comes from Gerris lacustris, assembly GCA_951217055.1. Taxonomy (NCBI): domain Eukaryota; kingdom Metazoa; phylum Arthropoda; class Insecta; order Hemiptera; family Gerridae; genus Gerris; species Gerris lacustris. Next base: position 17,866,610 of record OX578279.1, on the reverse strand, counting down.
GAAGGTTTGGAAGAGGAAATTCTCACGGAAATAACGAAGGATTTTTCCTTTTCGTGTAAGGCCGCCATTAAACACAGATATCCAATATTCACTCTTATCTTATACCAACAGAATACTTTCATTTTTAAAAATAAATATTTAATTTTATTGAAAAAATAAAAAAAACACCTTGATCACTCCCAAGTAAACTTTAATGTCAAATTAATTTAATATTCGTTTTTCTTTATCTTTAAATATCAATACGATCTTGAAAATCGCAGTTTGAATAGTTTGTAGATGATGAAAACGAAATTCGTAAGGGGTTTCGTGCTAACTCTAGTGCTGCTTCCACTAGTGAGCAGATGTCAGTCGGATTACGATCGAGGCGAAGACTCTTCGGTTACTGAAGATGATGAAGATTTAAGACACTTCTATAAAGATTATACTACTACAAGGAAAATACCATACAAATTTAAAGATAAACCAAAAACTAAAGGAGATAAGTCAAGTGAAAGAGGACGTGTTCCAGATCAGAAGAAAGATGACATTAATGAAAGACCTCGTATACGTCCGGTTACCTCGTTTCCGGAGTTTCACAGGTAAAAATCATATGAATATTATTTCATAGGTTACCAAAATAAATACATATAAACGGAATTAAGAGCAGGATAACCAATACAACATCGTTTAATGTGTGAATCGAATTTATGAAAAAATCGAAATAGAACACGTAAAATATTAACAGATTTATACTGAAATAAGTTAACAACCATCACTAAGATATTAAACAATACTTAGTTATCTTATTATCAGAAGCATAATGATAATCCATTTTATTATTTTATGTTTCCGAAAGATTAATATGAATATGCTCTTAAACACCCACCTATTTCTAATTGTCTTATTGACTTCGGTTTTTTTTTAAACTGTTCCTTTTTACAATTTAACAACTGTTAACCTGGCTCTATTTCGGTAAAGTTAATAGTTTTTTTTTTTTGTTTTTTTTAAATATATTTATAAAATATCTACTCACATACATAAGGGAAATGTTGGGAACCAGGGTTTTTTAAGGGTGGGGGATTCACTCAGGATAGCCAAAACACTTCAAAATGGTTGAATTAACACATAAAAAACATTAATAGTTATATAAATTTACAAAATAAGAAATATGAACCAAATTATTTCGTAATGTTTCGATTACGCGATGTTGAAGCCCATAATGTAAACGAAAATAAAATTCGTTTTTTTAATTTCAGCACATAATAACCATTTGAAACATATGCTCTCCCAAACATTTTTTACAATTGATTATAATATTAAGGGTGTATTACTATAATTGATTATTAGGTAAATATCGGCAATAGCGCGCCCCTTCTCATTCCAACGTATTTTTTGACAAAGGGATATCAACTCTCCTATGAACAAACCATACATATATAATTATTTTATACATATATTATTATATACGAATGGAAGGGATGAATTGATATATCGAAGCCAACTGTACGACTTCGATTACACACAAGAGGTACACTATTGCCGAGTTTAGCCGATTATTTCTCATACACAATATTTATTATACCTATATTAGGACAATGGGATGTTATAAAGGGCCCACGCAGACGACCGACTTATTGTAGGTAGTAGGTAGTGCCATTATACGTTCTGACCGACTTTATCGGTCCCCACCGACTCAACGCATACGTGGTTCCGATTTTCCACCCACTACTGCGTAGCCCTAGAGAATCTCTTTAGTCTTTTCTCTTCTTTAACGCTTGCGGACATGGATATTGAAGTGCTAACTCATTTTAAAAAGAGTTTGATCCTTAGCCATTTATCTCTTTAAGAAAAGAGACAGGAAAATAAGATGTTATTCATGCAAGTGGTGCGGGTACATCCAATCGTGAGTCAAAGATTGCTAAATGGTAAATTCCATACCCTACATCTCGATCTCAGGGAGTATCCAGATAAGTTTTTCAACTTTTATAGGATGTCGATTTTGAGGTCTTTAAGTCCCCAGTTTGGAATAACCTCACGACAAACATTCTATCACAGCATTTTTTTCACATTTTTGTTGTGATACTGAGATTCGTCGTACGTATCATAGAGCGAAGGTCTCTCTCTTCTCAACTTCACATATTATAAGTTCCGGCTCGATCCTCCATCGTCAAAAAAATAACATGTTTTTTATCTTTAAAGAAATATTTTTAAAAAAAATTTGTTGTCCCTCAATTTTTTAATATATAGTCTTCACTGGTTTGGGTTGTGTAGGGTAAATAATTTCTATAAAACGACTAGATTGTATCATGCGGCTATATTTCGACCATCTCCTTGTCATATTCATGCCTTGTTAATTGGTCAATTATGAAAAGTTTTTTTTCCACCATTCTATGGTATCGTAGTTTTTATATATTTTGTCTAAAATTTTTGCCACTTTCTACTCGCAGACATCTCATCAAATTAACAATTACACATTTATACGGTAGTAAAATTTTAATATTAACAGTTAATAAAACTTATAACAAAAAGGGGACTAGCGTAAACAAATTGGTGGTAACTGTGGGTAACCATATTCTTTTTAAGTTTTATTAATTGTTAATGTTAAAATTGTATTACCATAAAAATGCTTGTAATAGTTACAATTATGAGATTAATGATTAGACTGCGAGTAGGAAGTGGCAAAATATATAAAAACGACGATACCATAAAACGGTGGAAAAAACTTTTTATAATTGACCATTTAACAAGGCATGAATATGACCAGGAGATGGTCGAAATATAGCCGCATGATAAAATCTAGTTGTTTTATAGAAATTATTTACCCTACACGACCCACACCAAAGAAGACTATATATTAAAAAATAGAGGGGCAACAAATTTTTAAAAAAATCGTCTTTACAGATAAAAAAACACGTTATTTTTTAACGATGGAGGATCGAGCCGGAACTTATAATACGTGAAGTGGAGAAGAGACCTTCGCTCTATAATACGTAAGACGAGTCTCAGTATCACGACAAAAATGGATCTTTGGCCAAGCCAAACCAATCGTATGGAGAATAATAGACGGTATTCATTTCTTGATCAATTATTCCCCACCTTCACTTTAATAATAAGATCTTTATTGAAAATGCAATCCTTAAACCCATGCGCTCAAATTATTATAGACTCTAATCAAAGATCTGTCGAAAAATAAAATCAGCAATTCCCTTCCATTTCTAACCCCAAAATTACCTTCCACACGTTTCTAAACTCACAATTCGCTAAGACCTAAAAATTATAACTTCGCTTCTTCTCATTATATAAAATTCTATGAAACCCAAAATCACCATCCCAATCTTAGTCAAATCCATGGCATCCATATCCCATGATCCTCCATATCCCTCAATCAGTCATTAGCCTAACAAAATCGTTTATTTTAGCAGGTACAATAGTGGGGCTATATCATAATATTTTGATAGCAACAGATACTTTTATTTTTAGTGATATACGGATTAACTGGAATAGTTCTTAGTTTTGTTCCTGTTGAAAAAAAATGTCTACTATTTAGTCCATTTCTTTATAAAAGCGTCTTTTTATTTTTATTCTATTTCATTTTTTATTTATTTTAATTTTTTTCATGGTGACGTCGTCTGATCTTTTAATAAACGTAGAGAAGCCACTGAAATACCTAAACTAAGAACAGCTGAAGAGTCAAAATATAAAGGAGATAAGTCAAGTGACAGAGGACGTGTTCCAGATCAGAAGAAAGAAGACTTAAATGAAAGATTGCGATTACGTCCGGATGACAGGTAGAAATTATAAAAAAAAATATTATTTTATAGGTTACAAAATTAAATACAGATAAACGGAATGAAGAACATGACAACCAATACAACATCGATTAATGTCTGAATCGAATTTATGAAAAAATCGAAATAGAACACGTAAAATATTATCAGATTTACACTGAAATAAGTTAACAACCATCACTAAGATATTAAACAATACTTTTCTTTTCTTCCATACTTTTTTAACCCCACAATTCCCTACGAACAATAAATTATTTTTCCTACTAGCGGCAGAAAAATTACGCATTATTGAACTGTTTTGAGACATGAAAGTTTAATTTCTCTGAGACTTCAAGAAAACTTTATAATACGCAGCAAAATACGATTTTGCTGCCTAGGCGACAAAATCGTATTTTGCTGAGGATTTTTCCAGGCTAACCACGCACACATTTCCCACTTCAAATAAATAAACAAACAACCTTTTCTTTTATATTATCTTTAACCTAAATTATTTGAACAATTTACCTTAAAAATATTACGAATTTATAAAAAAAAAGGTTTATAAATACTTATTATAGATTATATTTATAAAATAAAATGGAGTAAAAAGATAAAAAAGTAATAAAAATATTACAAAAAAATAGTAGGTCTTACATTAATCATAAATAATTAAATTAGTGGCAACATTGCAGCTCGTCTATTATCATCATTTTGTTTTGTTTTTACTGTATTTCTGTCAATTAATTTTTTATAATTGTAACACTTTGATAATGTTGCATGTTTTTTTTTTTTTCAATTTGAATAGTTCAATAATAGTATTTGATAAGTAAGTAAGTATTATGAAATTAATATTATTTATAGGAAACATTTTTTTGCCGTCAGTAGGAAAAATATTGTATGCAACAAGGCAGCAAAGGAAACATTTCTGCCTCATATTGATATATTGCCTGCCTCGGCTTCGCCTCGGCAGTCAATCAAATAAATTTCCTGCCTCGGCAGTTAATTTCCATAGCCTGACCTCGCCTCCGGCTCGGAGGCTAACTTAATCATTCGTCAGAAAAATTTTATTTTGCTGCCTAGTTACATAAATAACTATTTATCCATGACTTCAGTTCTTCACGCTATGTAAAATTCCATGGAATCTGAAAATCAGCATTCCAATATTTTAGTCAAATCCATGGCATCCATATCGGGTCCTTCATATCCCTAAATCAGTCATTAGTTTAACAAAATCGTTCATTTTAGCCGGGAAAATAGTGGAGCACTATCATAATTTTTTGGTAACCTTAACAACAGATACTTTTATTTTTAGTGATTTAAGAATTTACTGGGATTGGGATAGTTCTTAGTTTTGTTCCTGATAAAAAAAAAAAAAAATTCTCCTATTTATTCCATTGCTTTATAAAAGCGTATTTCTTTTTCTTTTTTTTTTTTTCCCACTGTGACGTCGTCTGATCTTTCAATAATACGTAGAGAAAATGAAAAACTAAGAACAGCTGAAGAGCATAAATATAAAGGAGATAAGTCAAGTGACAGAGGACGTGTTCCAGATCAGAGGAAAGAAGACGCTACTGAACTATTGCGATTACGTCCGGATGACAGGTAGAAATCATATAAAAATTATTATTTTATAGGTTACCAAAATAAATACAGATAAACGGAATGGAGAACATGACAACTAATACAACATCGATTAATGTCTGAATCGAATTTATGAAAAAATCGAAATAGAACACGTAAAATATTAACAGATTTATACTGAAATAAGTTAACAACCAGCACTAAGATATTAAACAATACCATCGTAATCTTATTATATTAGAAGCATATGATAATCCAATTTATTATTTTAGGTTTCCGAAACCAACAATATTCTGATTAGTTCGGATACGGTACATAATATTATTATACGTACACCTATTATAAATAATATACAAGGATATTATTGAGGAGTAATTCCAGGAATAATTGAAGCGAGCGTAAGCGAGCTTCTTACATTCAACGAAATATGCATCTTGTCTGTCTGTCTGTCTGTCTGTCTGTCTGTCTGTCTGTCTGTCTGTGTGTAACGTTTACGTGTCCGACGATAACTTGAGTAAAAGTTGACCGATTTAGTTGAAATTTGGTATACATCTTTCTTTTACTAATACTCATGCTAAGTTCGTTGGACAGTGTGATCCGTCCAAGAGTTCGCGCGCAATGCTCGCGTAAACGTGAGCTTCAAATTTAAAATTGGAATTTCAGGACGGGAAAAAATTCTATCATCACCTATTCGATGAGACGAACATTTTTTTACAAATAACATTTTTTAGTAAAACCAACAGCGACACCGCTATGAATTAATAAAGATCGCTAAAACTATTAAAGTGCACCTCATCGTTTATAATAGAGAAAACAACCTTTTTACCGATATCTTACGTTCTAACGTAACGATTTTAATAAAACTTCATATACACCATCTAATGCACAGTTGAAACAGGCATGCAAAATTTCAATTTTATACATGCAGTAGTTTTTTTGTAGCAAAGAGATACATTTTATAATAATTGAAAAGGAGATGGTGTGGTTGGAGGAATAGTAAGAATGCAGGGTGGTTCCCCTACTACTATCCGCTGTACTACTACTATACCCATTATCTATCAACTCATCATGATTCATGATTATCTATTTTTTCAATATTCAATACATATTTATTACTTTACGCTCGCTTCAATGATAAAGCCATGCGATGCCTAGTTTAATATGGTTTCATTCATAAAAGTAAATTAATAAATTTACAGAATTAAAGAAGGGTTATGATATAAAGCCTAATTGTCCCTTCTTACCTGAAAATACGAATAAAATAAAAATAATAGGGTATTTGAAAACAATGTTGTAGCAAAATATACATACATACATATTAAGATTAGTTCACCTTGTTTACTCTTTTCTGCCTACATCCCTCAGCCATCCCGGACCAATGACAGTCACAGCCTTAGCTAAATACTCTATCCACAACCTTTCTTTCTTCCTTACTTAACTCCAAAACGCTATCACACCCGTGCTCTTAGTAAATATATATTAACTAGGGTCGGGACATCGATAGGCAAACATCGATGTTTTCGATACATCGACATCGAAAGAACAAACATCGATGTTAGCCAAAACATCGAAAGAAAACATCGATGTTTTCGATACATCGACATCGGTCCTCCAAGCTGAAGAGCAAAAAAAAAAAAAAAAAAAAGGGTCACCACTTACAAAAATCTCTCCTTTTCGCCCCCCATTTTCATTGTCGTCCATTTTTTAGGCTGCGATGGATCGATAACATCGATCTTTTCGATGTTTCAGGAAAACATCGATGTTGACCGATACATCGAAAGATCAACATCGATGTTCAACATCGATTTTTTAAAGTCCGATACATCGATGTTTTCGATACGTCGACATCGATGTCCCAACCCTAATATTAACCTACGTAACTTTAATAATTCCCACGGATGTCTCGTAATTAACCCTTAATCTACAGCAGTCCTTTAAAACATAAAAACAACAGACAAAAAGGAACATAGAAACGCGTGTTATAATACTAGTGATCCCACAATACTTACTTCACTTTGTGCAGCGCTACAACCCGAAATGGGCTTTGGCTTCCCTTAAAACATATCTCCATTCCTCAACTCTCAACTCTCCAGGGAGTAAGGGTTCTCCAACTCCTCACTTCAAGTACTTTCAGGTCCTCCTCCACGTGCTCAAGCCATTTCTTCCTTGGTCGTCCCCGTCTTGAAGGTCCATATTATATCTTTCAGCTGAGCATACTCGTAGGCATCCTGCCTTCGTCCATCCTTTCTACATGTCCCAGCCATCTTAATCTTTGCGCCTTAATGAACCTTACGATATCTTCCCCTTCCAAGATATAATTTATCTCTCTGTTGCTTTTTAGTCTCCATACTCCATCAACACAGATTGCACCATATAATTTCCTAACCACTTTTTTTCACAAATTTTCAGCAGGTTTTCATCCTTTTTAGTCAGGGTCCACGTTTCTCCTCCATAAGTGACGACTGGTCTTATGAGGGTTTTGTATATTAAGAGCTTGGTCCTCCTTTAAACTAAATTAGACCTAAGCAGTTTTAGATTAGCATAGTAAGCCCTATTAACTGCTTCTATTCTGCGTAATATTTCTGATGCAACCTGGTTGTCATTCGTAAGGAGACTTCCTAGGTAAATGAACTCATTTACGGCTTCAAGATCACATCCTCCTATTTTAATGTTTCTCTGTACAAGCCGTCGACCCTCCTCCGCTGACATTTTCATATACTTCGTCTTTTCTTAATTTATTATGAGCCCCATTTTTAGACATGCTTGCTTGAGTGTCAGTCATTTCATCTAGCGAGTGCATTGTTGGCCACCAGTGCAATATCATCGGCATATACGCACGCTTGCTTGGTTTTATTGATAATACTGCCCCTTATAGATTGAGCTGCTTCATTGCCAGATGCAATGCTAGGTTGAAAAGCACTGCTGACAAGGCATCTCCTTGTCGAACTCCTATGCCCACTTGAAAAGATCTGCCTATATTTCCTCCAACCAGTACTTTGGCTTTGGTGTCCTGCAGGATCATTTCGACTAGCCTCACTAGTTTCTTTGGTACACTTAGCTCTGCCAGACCTTTCAGCAACGCTTCTCTGTTGACACTGTCAAAGGCTTGACGGAAGTCTACAAACAATATATGTAGATCATTATTATGTTGCCAACATTTTTCCATTGTCTGCCACATGACAAACATCTGATCAAAAGTGCTCCTACCTGGTCTAAAGCCACCCTGGTATTCACCCAAAAGACTTTCTGCGTGTATTTAATTTCTTTTGTAGAATATTTGAGAAGACCTTGTACACTACATTCAGTAGTTACTATACAGACACTTTTATCCCCTTTTTTTGAAGATTGGGCATATCAGGCCTTCTTGCCATTCTTTTTTTCCTCATTAGTTCTTGGTTCCAAACATCTACAATCAGCTCATATGTTTTTACCGTTAACTTATCGCCACCTTTTTATTAGCTGTTCTGCGATAATTAGGTCTTCTCCCGGTGCTTTTCCATTTTTCATCTTTAATATTGACTCTTTTACGTCATTCAATGTAGGTTGATCCACTTCATGTTCATCTTCAGAGGGTGGAAACTGATCTCAACTATCACTACCATTTTTTCCACTTCAAAATGTAGCAGGTATTTAAAATAATCAGTCCATCTATCGATTATCTTGTTTTCGTCAGTGATAATTTCTCCTTTTTTATCTTTGCCTGTATCTATGGTTGGTTGAATATTTTTATTAATTTTCTTGGTTGCATGGTAGAATTTCTTAGTTTCATTTAAATCTCTTAACTTTTCAATCTTTTGCATTTGATTATTTATAGATTCTCTTTTCTTTCTTCTTAGGATTTTGTTGCATTCTCTCCTATATATTTTTATAGTTTTCGCATACAGCTCTTGTATTTCTATTTAAGGTCTGCATTCTTGCACCATTCTTTTTTGCCACAGCTTCTATGCATTCATTATCCTACCAATCTCCATTTCGAACCCGTTGTACCTTACCTATGACTTTTTCCGCCGCCTCCAAGATCGCTGTCTGTCCATGTCTTTCCATTTCTGGTTTATATCAATATTTACTTCACCTGCATTCATGTTTTCCTTTTCTCTTAATCTTGTTACAATTTCATTTCTTTTTTTTTTAATTGTTCTGAGACCTCTTCATTTTTCAGCTTATCTACAGTGATCCCACCATTCCCACCAATCCTGTTCCGAAAGATACCTAGGCCTCAGTGGCGTAACTATGGGCCCACATTGCTGGCAGTCCCCCAAATACAATTATAATAGACTCTAATCAAAGATCTGTCAAAAAATCAGCAGTTCCCTTCCATTTTTAACCCCCACAATTCTCCTCCACACGTTTCTAAACTTACAATTCCCTACGACTAAAACATTATTACTTCGCTTTATATATACATTATACTAGCCGGATCGGCACGCTTCGCGCGCCTTATCCGTCTAGAACAGGGGTTCCCAACCTTTTTCCTTCATCGACGCCTTTTAAAAAAATTATTTTCTTCATCGACCCCCTTGCATTTTCCCATTAATATGCAGAACACAACGTTAGCAGAATACTAATACTTGCACACTGAATCTGAAAATTACCATCCCAATCTTTTAGTCAAATCCATGGCATCCTTCATCCCTCAATCAGTCATTAGTTCAACAAAATCGTTTATTTTAGCCGGGAAAATAGTGGGGCACTATCATAATTTTTTGAAAGCAACAGATACTTTTATCTTAAGTTATATACGCATTTACTGGGGTAGTTCGTAGTTTTGTTCCTGTAAAAAAAAATTAAAAAATCTCCTATTTAGTCCATTGCTTTATGGTAGCGTGTTTTATTTCTTTTATACATATATTTATATATTTTTTTTTTATGGTGACGTCGTCTGATCTTTCAATAAACGTAGAGAAACCACTGAAAAATCTGATGGAGAGCTAAGACAATCTGTCCCACGTCGAAAAGGGCGATCACAGATAAAATTGGATGAGTGTGAAGTTGTGTGTAAAGAATGCGAAAACCACGCTACAGCCGCTATCTACTCCACCGGAGTACTACTAATGGCAACCGCTGTTGCATTTATACTAGATTAATGTAACTATAGAGTCATTAGATGTCTCACTCATGTTAGTTTTTTGAAGGAGGAGTAAATCAATATTTTTTTAAAAAACACCAAGTTGCCACTAAAAATCATTATTTAACAATTATAACATATAGTTAACTTAAAATAAGTGTATTTAACATTAAACTAACTTAATTAAAATTTGTTGACACTCTGTTTTGTATTTATTATTCAACTATAATAAGAGTTCTGAGGGCTCACCAAGCAACCAGAGGTTATATACTGTTATATCTACAGATAAGATGAAAAATATAAAATAAGGTATCACAAGAACACAAATTCATTTAGAGAAACGAGAGATTAATATATTTAGAAAGTTTATAGAATAAGCACAAATGTATTTATGTTCACCAGACGCAAGCAGTTCATAGTTTAATATTTAAGTGCTAAAATTAATTTGCATTATCAAGTAGGATAATTTGCATTATCAAGTAGGATAAACTAATATAGATTTTTTAGATTTTTGTAAATGCTGAACATTTAAAAAACAAAACAAAAGATGTTCGTACAGAAGAACTAATTTCCCTTAGATGTTACATCCCATTTTTGGAATCTATAAATTTATAAATATAAATATATGAATTTATACTAGGAGTCTATTGAACCTAACGCTAATATGAATAGTAAACAATTATATGTATAGTCGTCATTTTAGGTTTTCTGTTACAAAAATCGGAGCTTCAATTTTTTTTTTAGCGCTTCATTTTGACGTTCTGAAAAACATATTGAAAATCGGCAACGAGATCGTGGTCGCGTTATTATAGATATTCAAGGGCAAAGGTCAAGAAATTCGTTTTTTTGAGAATATCTCGCTTCCTATGGCTCAGAGACAAATTAAGGTCATTATCAAAAAGAATAATGAATTTTCCACAAAAAAAAGGTCTCATTCATTTTTTACGTACAACGAACGGTTTAGCAAAAACCTAACTTACTATAACTTGCGTGGTGTTTGTTTTTGCATGAAATTTTACGTATTTTTGTGAATATCTCGCTTCCTCTGGCTCGGAGACCAATTGAGGATCAGATAAAAATTGAAGAATATAAAATTTCACACAAGAAACGTCATGTTCATTTTTTTACGTACAACGAACCGTTTAGATAATAAAGTACTCCGAAGTTTCCACAGAAGGAGGACTTCAATGCGATTGTCACCGTAAAACTTACCTTTGTAAAATATTAAAACCCTAGGAGCACGAATATTTTCAAACTACGTCCAAACAAACTTGAAATGTCACTTGTAGGTATAGAGTAAATCTTCCCATCGTGAAGCTCCCTCGGGGAAAAGCCAAAGTTATTGGTCGTTGTTACGCATTGTACTGAAACTTCGAAGCACTTTATTATCTAACTTGTATGGACATTAAAAAAAAAAAAATCTTAATTTTTAAAACGCAAATCTCTGGAACTACAGATTCGATTCTGAAAATTCTTTCACTAACAAAAAAATTCTTTCAGCACTTATCCCGAGTGTCGTGGGCTATGATTATTTGTGATAAAAAAATACATTCTAGTATTATATTATATAATAGAAAAGTGTCCGTATTTATGTCTTTTATCAAAATCTACAATTTCACTCCTTTTTCGGGATGTTTTCCTTGAGAAAATTCTCAAGAAAATCACCCCGTGTGTGAAAGGAGGTTTGGAAGAGAAAACTCTGGAAGTTTTTTCCTTGAGGAATTCCTCTTCGAGTATGGTCGCCTTTAAACACAGAGTTATTCACTCTTATCTATTACCAGCAGAATTTTAAAAAATGATTTTTTTTTTATATTATTGAAAAATAAAAACAACACCTTGATTACTTCCAAGTAAAATACAATGTCAAATTAATATTCGTTATGCTTTATCTTTAAATATCAATACAATCTTAAAAATTCGCTGTTTTAATATACTTTTTGGAAAATGAAATCAAAATTCGTAAGTGGTTTCGTCCTAACTCTAGTGCTGCTTCCACTGCTGAGCAGAAGTCAGTCGGATTACGATCAGAACAAAAGCTTATCGGTTATTTACGATGATGAAAAGTCAAGACTCGATAATAAAGATTATTCTACTACAAGGAAAATGCCGTACAGATTAAAAGATAAAGGAGATAAGTCAAGTGACAGAGGACGTGTTCCAGATCAGAAGAAAGAAGACTTTAATGAAAGATCTCGGATACCTCCGGATTACAGGTAAAAATCATATAAAAATTATTATATTATAGGTTACAAAAATAAAGTCAGATAAACAAAATCATGACCATGACATCAATACTACATCGATATGTCTGAATCGAATATGTAACAAAAAATCGAAATAGAACACGTAAAATATTAATAGATTTATACAGAAATTAGTTGCGTTGCCAACAATTTTTACTAAGATATCCAACAATACTTAGTTATCTTATTTGAGAGCCGGCCGTGTGGATTAAATTACTTACCACGACTGCTCGGCTGTGGGTTCGATCCCTCGTTGTGATACTCTGATTTATATGGCTCACTAATAATCACAACATACTCGCTTCGGCGGTATATCATACAGAGTGTGAAGTGGCTCTCTACCACAGGGCCAGTAAAATAGGTCTAAAAGGTGGCCTAATGGCACTTCTTTAGATTGTTACTCCCCTTATAATGAAATAGAGGGGAGTAACAATCTAAAGAAGGTCTACGGAATGTTCTTCTTTAGTCTGTTACTCCCCTTATAAAAAACGAAGTGTGATATTCCTTTGTCCCAAAGAACATTGGACTAAACATCTCTTTGTCTTAATAGCTATTTAGTCAGTCATTTATATTATAAAAAAAACATAGGGGGAGTAACAATTTAAAGAAGTACCATAATTCAATTTATTATTCTATAAAATTGTTCCAAAAACGTTATCACACCCACGCTCTTAGTAAATATATTAACCTACGTAAGTTTAATAATTCATACGGACAACTCGTAATTAATCCATAATCTACAGCAGTCCCTTTTCATCCTTTTGAGAAATGCAGACGATGAGAGACTCAACAAAGAAACGTACTTGACACACTCCAGTCATCATCAACCAAGGACTGATCCCACAATCTTCAGCAATTCCCTTCCATTTCTAACCCCACAATTCCCCTTCACACGTTTCTAAACTCACAATTCCCTTCGAACTAAAAATTATACTTCGCTTCTTCTCGCTATATAAAATTCTATGAAACCCAAAATCACCATGCCATTCTTTTAGTCAAATCTGTGGCATCCATTTCCCATGATCCCATGGCATCCATATCCCATGATCCCATGGCATCCATATCCCATGATCCCATGGCATCCATGTACCATGATCCCATGGCATCCATATCCCAGATCCCATGGGATCCATATCCCATTATCCCATGGCATCCATATCCCATGATCCCATGCCATATTCCATGATCCTCCATATCCCTCAATCAGTCATTAGTCAAACAAAATCGTTTATTTTAGCCGGGAAAATAGTGGAGCACTATCATAATTTTTCGATATCAACAAATACTTTTATCTTTCGTCATATACGTTTTACTGGGATAGTTCTTAGTTTTGTTTCTGATAAAAAAAACTATTAATTAATTTATATAATATACTAATTAATAATTAAAATAATTTCTCCTAATATAATTAGGATAAATTAATTAATTAATAATAATAATTTTCTAATATTTAGATAATATAATTTTCTCCTATTTAGTCCATTGCTTTAGAGAAGCAGGTTATTACTTTTTTATTTATTTTATGGTGACATCGTCTGATCTTCCAATAAACGTAGAGAATCCACTGAAAAACCTAAACTAATATCAGCTGAAGAGTCAAAAAATAAAGGAGATAAGTCAAGTGACAGAGGACGTGTTCAAGATCCAGATGACAAGAAAGAAGACTTTAATGAAAGATCTCGTATAGCTCCGGAACACAGGTAAAAATTATATAAAAATTATTATTTTATATGTTACAAAAATAAAGTCAGATAAACGGAATGAAGAACATGACAACCAATACAACATCGATTAATGTGTGAATACGAATTTACGAACAAATCGTTTGCAAACAACTGCAAACACGACGTCCACACCGGACGCGCATTCTAGACGAACAGGTGTTTGCAAACGTTTTTCCTTTTTCCCAGTTATTTTTCATTATTTTCTTATACTCTACATCATCAAGTACTAAATAAAACTATATTGCACTTGCATTAACTTTGTAATATGGTTCTATCAAAACGCGGTATAAGCGCCGGCTTATTTATTATCATAGGTGAGTTAGTAAAAAATGGCAATATTATAAGAAGACGAAGAGTCTGGATGTCAAAAAAAATGTCTCCTCGATCATCTCTGATTTTAGATTATTATTCCTACAAAAATATAACGCCAAAACATATAGAAATTTTATACAAATAGAAATCTGTTCTTTTGGTGGAAAAAATATAATTATCAAAGTAATATTTGGTCTTACGCGGGCCCATAGGCCTTTGCCTTGAGTAATAAGCTTGAAAGCAATAAAAGTATTTTAAAAAAATAGTATGACGCATTTTTGGACTATTATGTCATCTATATATTTATCTATGTAATCCGGTTATTTTTAATCTTGGATTTACATAAACTCATCTCCAGTGGCGTATCCAGCGGCTAGGTCTGGAGGGGGCACATTCTAAGTCAGTTTAGATTGGGGGGGGGGGGGGGGGATTCGTAATAGTAACAAGAAAAAGGAACTACTTATTCAAGAAAGCAGCTGCCCCCCCCCCCCCAAAAAAAAAAAAATCTCCGCGCCATTGCAACAATCACTGTTTTAGAACGTATTCGTTAGAAAATGTTATGCTGAGGCTTACTGCAGTACAATAACTTACTGTAAGTCATGGGCGTCGTGTGCAGTTTATCATTGAGTGGGGGAGGGGGATCTATGGGGGGGGGGGGGGTCCGGGGTTTTGATAATTAGGATAAATTAATTAATTAATAATAATAATTTTCTAATATTTAGATAATATAATTTTCTCCTATTTAGTCTATTGCTTTATAAAAGCATGTATTTATTATTTTTTAATTTATTTTATGGTGACGTCGTCTGATCTTTCAATAAACGTAGAGAAACCACTGAAAAACCTAAACTAATATCAGCTGAAGAGCCAAAAGATAAAGGAGATAAGTCAAGTGACAGAGGACGTGTTCCAGATCCAGATCAGAAGAAAGAAGACTTTAATGAAAGATCTCGGATACCTCCAGAACACAGGTAAAAATCATATAAAAACTATTATTTTATAGGTTATCAAAATAAATACAGATAAACGGAATGAAGAACATGACAACCAATACAATATCGATTTACAGATATTATCAGATTTACACTGAAGTAAATTGCGTTGCCAACATCCATCAGTAAGATATTAAACAATACTTTTCTTTTCTTCCATACTTTTTTAACCCCACAATTCCCCACGAACATTAAATTATTTCTATCATAATTTTTCGATATTATTAAATACTTGTATCTTTCGTCATATACGCTTTTACTTGGATAGTTCTTAGTTTGGGTTCTGATAAAAAAAAGAATTTACTCCTATTTAGTCCATTTCTTTATAGAAGCATGTTTTTATTTATTTTATGGTGACGTCGTCTGATCTTTCAATAAACGTAGAGAATCCACTGACAAACCTAAACTCATATCAGCTGAAGAGCCAAAAAATAAAGGAGATAAGTCAAGTGACAGAGGACGTGTTCCAGATCAGAGGAAAGAAGACTTTCATGAAAAATCTCGTATACCTCTGGAACACAGGTAAAAATCATATACAAATTATTATTTTATAGGTTATCAAAAGTAAATACAGATAAACGGAATGAAGAACATGACAACCAATAAAACATCGATTAATAGTCCAGTCAAATGGTAGTTTGAAGTGGAAAGTTCTGGTGTAATTGTTGTTAGTGGCTTACTTTATGTTTTTTGGGGTGCTGAACACGAATCTGAAGTTGTCTAACAAAATTTCCCTCGGCAAATATGAGAAATCATCGAAAAACTACAAAAAAAAAGTTTTTTATTGGTTTTCAGCTTATAACTTGCAAAGTAATCTACTCACGCAAAAAGTGGTCTAGTAGTAAAATAAAAAGGAGAAAATAATCTACAATTTATGTCTATAACATTTATTTGTACGTCGTATGGTTTTCACGCAAATGGGAGTTGAAATATTGGGAAGAGGTGGCGGGTGGAGGGCACAGGCTGAAGAGTAAACGGTTGGTGGCCAGACTGCGCTGGCAGTTAATTTTATGTTTTTGGGTGTGCTGAACACGAATCTAAAGTTATCCAACAAATATTTTACACGCAAATATGAGAAATCATCATAAAACCATTTTTTACTTTTATTGTTTTAGTGGATTTCGCCTTATAACTTACAAAGCAAGCTATTTACGCAAAAAGTGGAAGAGTAGTAAAATAAAGAGGAGAACATAACCTACAAATTATTTCTCTACCATTTTTTTGTAAGTCGAATGGTTTCTATGCAAAAGAGGGGTTGAAATATCCTATAACAATGTTTACCTACATGAAATAAAGAATAAATATTAATGGTGTTACTTGTTGTTCTTAAAAAATTACTGATTTGCCGGTTATTTCAACCCCTCTTTTGCATAGAAACCATTCGACTTACAAAAAAATGGTAGAGAAATAATTTGTAGGCTACAAATTATTTCTTTCGACGTACAAATAAATGTTATAGACATAAATTGTAGATTATTTTCTCCTTTTTATTTTACTACTAGACCACTTTTTGCGTGAGTAGATTACTTTGCAAGTTATAAGCTGAAAACCAATAAAAAAACATTTTTTTTGTAGTTTTTCGATGATTTCTCATATTTGCCAAGGGAAATTTTGTTGGACAACTTCAGATTCGTGTTCAGCACCCCAAAAAACATAAAGTAAGTCACTAACAACAATTACACCAGAACTTTCCACTTTGAGCTCTTTTCATGCACCATTTGACTAGACTATAATGTCTGAATCGAATTTATGAAAAAATCGAAATAGAACACGTAAAATATTACCAGATTTACTGAAGTAAGTTGGGTTTCCAACAACCATCACTAAGATATTAAACAATACTTTTCTTTTCTTCCATACTTTTTTAACCCCACAATTCCCAACGAACAATAAATTATGTTTATCCATGACTTCAGTTCTTCACGCTAAGTAAAATTCCATGAAAACTGAAAATCACCATTCCACTCTTTTAGTCAAATCCATGGCATCCATATCGCATGATACCCTGATCCTCCATATCCCTCAATCAGTCATTAGTTTAACAAAATCGTTTATTTTAGCCGGGAAAATAGTGGGGCACTATCATATTTTTTTTTTTATAACAACAGTTTTTATCTTTCATGATATACGCTAATACTGTGATAGTTCGTAGTTCTGTTCCCGTTAAAATAATTAGTTTTTCCTATATACTCCATTGCTTTATAGAATTATTTTATTATTTATTAAATAAATTATTTAGGCCAATATATAGATACATTCGAACTTGCATTAATTAGGGTAAACGATTTTTTTTTTAGGATTGTTTTGTACAGTAAGAGGAGCATGAAACTAAGTTTGCGACCTCAAAAGCCCTGGGGACAACTTTTTGGCAGGCGAAAAACCTCGCACTTTTTCAGTTATTTTAATATAACTCATAAACGACGCCGAAATCAGGAAATTGTATTCTCTTTGAAATAAAAGTAGACAAAAGTTTCTACAAAATTCACTAGTCAAACTTAATTTTATGTTATATCCTAAACCATTTCTACAGGGCTTTGAAGTTTGACAAAATTATTTTTTTTAAAAAATCAGGATTTTACTTATTTTTTTGACATTTATACAGTCGTTTATGGTGCCCATTAAACACACACATATATATATATATGTATGTATGTATGTAGGTACTTATATACATATCATCAATATAACATCATAAAAATATATAATGGGCACCATAAACAACTATAGTATAAATGTCAAACAAAATGAGTAAAATCCTGCTTTTTTTTTTTTTTTTTTTTTTACATAATTTTGTCAAACTTCAAAGCCCTGTAGAAATGGTTTAGGATAACATAAAATTTAGTTTGACTAGTGCATTTTGTAGAGAATTTTGTCAACTTTTATTTCGGAGAGAATACAATTTCCTGATTTTGGCGTCGTTTATGTGTTATTAAAAAAACTGAAAAAAGTGCCAAAATTGCGAGGTTTTTCGCCTACCAAAAGTTGTCCCCAGGGCTTTCGAGGTCGCAAACTTGGTTGCATGCTCCTCTTACTATACAAAACAATCCTAAAAAAAAATCGTTTACCCTAATTAATGCAAGCTGGACCCCTCTCAGGTTACCTATATACTGGTCTAATTTGAATTATTAGATATTTATTTTTTATTATTATTTTTTTATTTTATGGTGACGTCGTCTGATCTTTCAATAAACGTAGAAAGGCCACTGAGAAACCTAAACAAAGAAGGTTGAAGGGACGAGGAAAAAAACCCGAGAGAAAAGGAAAATTGACGTGTGGAGTTGTGTGTAAAAAAAAGAGTACGAAAACCAACCACGCTACAGCCGCTATCTACTCCACCGGAGTACTACTAATGGCAACCGCTGTTACATTTATACTAGATTGAAGTAACTATAGAGTCATTAGATGTCTCAAAGATGATCTTGAGTTGAAGGAGTAAGTCATTACTCTTGAAAAAGAAACCAACTTGCAATTAAAAATCATTATTGCAACAGCTATAATATTAAGCTAATTTGAAATATGCGTAGTAAAAATTAAACTGAGCTAAATTAAAATTTGTTGACAACTCTGATTTGATTTTATTATTCAATTATAATAATAGTTCTGAGGGCTCGTCAAGCAACCAGAGGTTATATACTGTTATATCTACAGATGAATATAAGGCATATTACAAGAACACAAATTCATTTAGAGAAACGAGAGGTTTATATATTTAGAGAGGTTATAAACGGTTATAGAATAAGCACATATTTATTCTTCACTTTTATATTCTTTAGTCTTACTTTGTGACTATTCTGAATTTAAAACAATTTCATTTATACAATTTAATCAAAACATATAAACTGAAATATTTAAAAAATAATACATTACGCAGGGGTATCCAACTCCAGTATTCTAGAGGTGTAAGACCACTAGCGCTGGTCGGGCAGATGGCGGTTAAAATTGTAAACTACTTATGATCTTTTGACATTCCTCGAATTATAAAATATAAACAAATACTGGTTGTCAGACATTTGTACTATTTTGTAAATAAACACGAAACAAAAACCAGCCTCGGTGGCTGTATGAGATGCGCGATTGCTCCGAATGCAAAAGTTCCGGAGTTCGAATCTAGTAAACTTAACAAATTAATTTATTAATTTATTTCTTTGAATTTAGAAGCTCAAAATCTTTTAAATGGTGTAAAAGATTTAGTTACAATATTAACCGGCAAATTCCCGTGGAGCGCTAGTAGTCTAACACAGGTAGATAAAGAGGGGAGTTGGAAATCTTTCCGTTTAAGGATTCTATGATCGCTGACATTACGCATCTGGTCCGGAAAGTAGCATTTTGCATACGAGTGTGGAGTTTGCACCCGAGCGACAGCGAGGGTAATAAAGGCGGGTTTACATTTTAAAACCAATAAAAACATTACAAAATATATATTAAATACGCGGCGTACGACGCAACTGACTCCTCTCAATGCAGTCGGTCTTATCACGCCCGACGTACCACGCTGGCGTGGAACGTATTGCGCTCTGTAGGAAAACACTAGCACTAGATTCTTACCAAGGAGTGCCGGTGTGTTGCGCTGGGCGTATTACGTTGTACGCGGCGCAACAATCACGTTTGCTAGGAAAACCCGCCTTAAAATCACATTAGCAAAGCAAAATGCAGTTTTTGTACGAGCTGCATACCGTACTTTATCTACGATTGTTGGATTTTAATAATAAATACAGAAAAAAAGGTTACTTTAATAAAACGAACAGCAAATTAGTTTCTTTTTGGTAGACTCGTAATAAACAGCTTGGTTTTCTGGTGAAATCCGCATCACAAGGGGATGAAATCCGATGTTTCGCTTCCACTACTGGAAGCATCTTCAGGGGTGTGGTGCATCACGGTGTTTACTTGAAGCAACAACAAGACATACTGCCGACTCGAGTGAAGGATGGCGTATTTATAGTTGTTTTCTGGAACGTAGATTATACCTAGATTCCCCGGGGGTTCCTCAATTCTGGTTAATCCTTTGTCGGGATGACGCAATTGGGCAGGTGTCGCTTTTGTCGGTGTTCCTTTGTGGAGCGGGTGATGTTTGAAGTTGGTGCACCACACCCCTGATGATGCTTCCAGTAGTGAAATCAAAACGTCGGACATCATCCCCTTCGTGACGCGGATTTCATCGGAAAACCAAGCTGTTTATTAGCAAATTAGTTTTGTTAAATGCAAACAAACACGCTAATCGTGCGATAAGGTGAAGAATTCTTCTTTATTTAAGAAGGCTTTGAAACGCGCATGCGCTACAAAAAGAATCACTTTCTACGCATCTAAACAGAGATAAAATGTTTATATTTCGTATCAATCGTAGATAAAAATATTCCTTTAATATTGTGATCTGCTTTAGAAATTAAACTCCTCTATTGACTGCTTGAAAGAATCTCTCACAATTGCGCATTTATTTAATAAAAGCAAATTTCGACCACATAAATTGCTCTTTATGGGTTTTTAGAAAATACCTAAGAAGGAATTTAATTGAAACCGAGTGTTCTTTAATGACACGACCTCGCAGATAAATCAACTGAAAATAATTATAAAGCAAGGGAAGTTTCACAAATTATTTTTTTGTCCATTTTGGTGTTGTCCTTTCCATTGATTATTTTTCCAACTGACCAAATAAATTAATTTGATATATCCCGCATCCACAATAATGTAAAGAGGAAATATTGCAGCACTTAATATTTAAGAAGTTTTTTAAAAAAAACTAGGAACCACTAGTGGCATACTGTATTAAGAAGTTAAATAATGTATAATTTGATAAAAAGCTTCATTACTATATTCAAATTAATTTTCATATTAATAAATCATAGAGTTGGCAATTATTATTCCTTAGAATACAGTTGGGGTTTTTTTTTTAACAAAAAAAGAAGGAAAAAATTAATTATAAGAGAGGTACAAGAAAAACATTAGAATTATCGAGTGTGACATTGAAACCGGTTGGATGTCAATGGCAGTGTGTGGCAACTTGCCATAATGTAGCCTGACTATTACAGGGAGACCGGTAAAGCCGGGTGACATTCGGAATATGGGTCACCTCAGTACTAGTATCTCTTGAGAGCTCCGTGTCCTTTGGATCGCATCCCACCTTCTCTTTCAAAGTAATAACTAGACTAACAATATCAACATCGCCTTCATAAAGCCTTTTATTAACTAGACACCATGTCACAAAACAGTCACTTGCTTTACAAAAAAACAATCCAATGCTTTAGAAGAAACAAGTATAAAATGGAAGCTTTTAAAACAACTAAACTATTATAAGACCAAGTCGACCAACAATCAATGATACTATTGTTCTATAAAAGATGGTCACAAAATCCAACATTTTATTTTAAAGAATTTTATAATCAGGAAGCTAGAAATATATTAGGTGATAAGAAGGATATGTATTAATGGTTTAACATTTTCTAAAAACATCGGTATTTTTTACTTAGATGTAATTTAGAATCACGTGAGATACTTAGGTATTCACTTAGACAGAAAACTATAGAACTTAGATATGTACTTGTACTAAACTAAAACGTACAGACATAAACCGTCGATTCACGACTTTAATCGGACTTTTGGACAACAGATCTAATTTATCACTAACGAACAAACTAACTGTCTATAATCTGTTTATAAAATCTATTTGGTTATACATACTCGAACAGTGAGAATCGACCAAACCGCATTAAATTCTTTCATTATCTAATCCCTGCAATCCTCAATCATATGAAAAATATGTAAAGGTGGAAATACATAGGCTAGTAACTTGCGAAAACCATGCGAGTAGCTCGCAAAGAAGAGCTACTGGGATGTGTATACATCTAAAAGCAATATGCGGGTGAAAAGCATGCGAGCAAATCACACGGGGTTTGATTTTTGTCTTGCCATTGCCATTGACACGAGTCGAGGGGTGGGGGAAATGATACATCGTGCCTTGAGCTAGAAGCTCGAACATGACCGACCATTCTGATTGAGAAAAGCATGCTGTTTTACTGGCAAATGTACACAGCTTCTGAAGCATGCCAGCTACTACCATGGTAGGTCCTCGCCACTGCATGCTAGTTTACAAGCATTTCCGCCCTAAAGCTCTCTCCTCTTCTAAGTGGCCAACAGTATAATACTTAACGACCTAAATGTTAACTACTTCCATATCCTTTCGTTAAAAGTCCTTCCACGCCAAGCCACTATCCTGATCCTCTTGTGAAAACTTATCTTTTCATATTCCTGGCATCCGAAGTGACTCCTAAAGAGAAAATGGCCCAGTGACTGACCATCTTAAAGGCTAATACTACTATAATCCAAATTAAAGGTTTACCACCACTAGGTTGGATTTCCTAATTTGTGTAGTAACAGTACTGAGCGAGACAAACATCTTGTTAAAATTAATGTTGTCAGTTGTGGCTTTATAATAGACGGAAAAAAGATGCAGGATACCCCTAATGTATTCAAATCCTTAAATCAATGTATCTGATTTCGATATCATCAATATAATATCTGTACTCAAAGATTGGAATTACACCAAGGACCTTCATATCAGTAACTCCCAAAGTATTCTTTAAACAATATTTCTACAACCAAATAAACGCAACAATATAGGGTCCATGTTGGATTTTCAGAGCGATCACCACGTGACCATATCTTTATATGAAAGAAGCAGTTGGCCTGTCCGTCCTCGAAGACAAGCTAGAGAAGATGGAGTAATCTGATTCGGTCATTTCAATACTCGAAGAGAAAGGAAATCAGTTTTTTTTGTTAAAACAATCAGGTTTCGACCATTTTATTTGTCTTCATAAACAGCTAAATCCTATATCAATGAGATAGTGACCAAACTATAATTGATCAAATCCGGGTTGACAATATAAACTAAATTCAGTCATCTTATGGGCCCGTTTTTTTTTTAAAAATTCTTTATTAATGGACACAATAGGTGCATATGCAACAACCCTTTTGTGTTGTTTGACATTCAAGGATTTGGAACTCTGCCCTGTTTAATAATTTATTACGTGTAATTAGCACATTGGTTCAGTGTATTAAAGTCCTGGGATTTTATTAATAGTCGACATCTTTTAATAATTTAATATTGTACAAGGTCAGTATGAGTGCATTCCAGTTAACATTTGAACTACGATACCGGCAGCTGACCTATGAAGATATATTATCTCATGAGTTAATTCGCGACGTATCCTGCATTTGCTCTACAATTTCATAACCTAGATATTACGTAAAAGCCAATTATTCACACAGTTTGTTGCATTAAGAATTAAACCTCTAAGCTTTAACTAATAGATACATGCAGCAAATGCACTTTGCAAACTCCTTCACACTCCAGTTGCAACTGCTATTCTATTTACACATTAGACAGATGATGTTTTAGTTATTTTCACCGGCTTCTTATAATGCAACTAGGCAATATACAATCTTCTATAATGATCAAAAAGACTAACAACTCAACAAAGCCATTATAAAGTGTACAAATCGGAAAGGAGTTGTTTCTACATAAGCGCAAAAGAGGCTAATCGAGCCAAGCCATAGACAAATAGTCAGCCAATTAGTGTGGCACAGTGCTCGTGTCCTATTTCGTATACTTTAATGATCTTATGTTTTTACAAGCTATTTTTCAAATTTATTTAATTTTCCCCCCGTTTATTAAATTTTGCAAAATTGTTTTGATTTTTTAGACAAATTAAAGTACCAATTTAGCAAAATTTAAAGAACGCAGACGGTTAAAATTAATTAATCCGGGGTTATCAGCGAGCTACTTTCGCAAAACCATCTAAATTTCATAAATATCAGACGAGTATAGATATAGTTGTAAATAAATGTAGGTTTGCGCACATTTGAAAAAAAAACAAAAAACAACAAATGGGCGTGACAATGGGCTAATTATGGTCTGTCATCCAAATTTCATTAACAGATTTCTGTCTTGGAATTCTTAAATCGGCTAAATAAAAAATGTTCCTTCTTAAAAACGATCACTTAGATTCTGTTACCTTTGGTAAGCTCGGAAGCAAAAGTTTCTGCCGTCTAGCCTTGATATTCAATAAGATTATAAAATATTGTAGCATTTAAAATACAATAATCTAGCCGTGACAATGACGTTAAGCCGTGACATTTACCCCGTACTTGAAAAAAAATATATTTATTATTTATCATCCAACTTAAGATCCCCTTCGTTTCCAATTAATTTCAAATGGACATTTTGGTTAAATTCGAAAAATTTAAATAAAATAATTAATATAAAAATGCCATTTTTCAAAACTGGTCTTATTTTCAACTTTTTTTTTTTTTTTTTTTGGTTTCTGTATTCTTCACCTTAGTTGTATCTATGTGCAAAATTTGGGGAATATTGAATGACGGGAAGTGGTTCAAAATTGGGGTAATAGGTGTGCGATGAAACTTAAAAAGAAAATAAATTTGACGCCATTTTGTTTTTATTTTTTGTTTTTTTGGTTTCTGTATTCTTCACCATAGTTGTTTCTATGTGCAAAATTTGGGGAAGATTGAATCACGGGAAGTAGTTCAAAATTGGGGAATCGGAAATGTGCGATGAAACTTACAAAGCAAAGTAATATAAGACCAGTAAAAAATCTAAAATAAAGTGGTCCTTTGAATTGTGGTAATCTAACATCTGATATAATATATTATAATGATAGTATTACTATCATAACCACCTCTAACTTTTAGCATTGAAGTATTTCGTGTTAACTCGTCATTCTTTTAAAAATGATGTTAAACAATTCATACATAGTAGAAGGAATCATTCAAAAATCTCAGTGAAAGCTAAACATTTATTACAAATGATTCTAATCTATCTTAATCTATCAAAATTGTTTTGATTATTTACATAAACTAAATTATCAATTAAGCAAAATTTAAAGAGCACATGCAGCTAAAATTAATATGAAACCATCTGTTGTCTATTTTCGACATACCATCAAAATTTCTTAAAAATCAGATGATTACTTTTAAAGATATAGGTGTACATAAATGTATAAGTTTGTGCGCATGTGGAAGAGAAACGAATTGTGCAGGAGGCTCAAATTTACATGAGACCAGCAATGAACTAATTATGAACAACCATAAAAAAATTTCATTAAAATCGGACGAGAAGTTTTTAAGATATGTTGATTTGTAAAAATTGAACGACAAACAGACACGGAACTAAAAATGTTCCCTACTGTCTGAAACGGATTTCTGTCTTGGAATTTTTGGAATCGAGACATAACTGTCGTTCTTCAGAACGATCACATAGCTTACGTTTACCTTCGTTAAGCTCAGAAGCAATTATATAAACAAAAAAATAAACATTTTAGACCCAAAAATGTATAATGTAGTAAGAGCTTAATATGGTCGCAAACATGCTTAGTCTCATTAACTTGATGATACAAAACATTATATACCTGAAATGTACTACTCTTTTCATCGACGATAAAGTAATTAACAAAATAATTTTAATTTTCACTTCTAACGATATACTTGCATGAGACACCTTCATCATCATTGTTACCTTCATTTACATTATGCAAAAGAGCATGGAAAATTTTAAATTAATTAAGTACTCTTAATGCCATTAATTGCTCTTCTTTATTGAAGAAGAAAACAAATTATCTTATTAATTATTTAATAAAATATTATCATTAAGATTAGGTTTTTCTACAGAGAGAGTCAATTAATTAAATACAGAAGTACAAATTAAATTAATTAATTTTATTGTTTACAACTACGTTTTTTTAGAATAACTAAGATTTCTGACTTACTTATAGAATGAAGTGGAACAAATTTAATAAATTTCTACAAGTTATGGTGGGGACCATGTCTGTGATGGAAGCTTATACAAGGGGAGTATACATTGTTTTAATGAAGTAACTTTAACAACTGTTAAATCTAACTTTAATTATTTGTTTACGTCGTTCAAACACCTATTACTTCACTAAAGATGCTTTTAACACTGGATGCGTTACCTGTCGGTACTGCGGTCACTTCCACAAAATGATATGATTTGACCTGTAGTTCTTAATTTAGTTATTTAGTTTAATGAGAGGGTGTGTTAGCGAGATGCTGTCAAATAAAACACAATGTTTATCTCAGAGGAAGGAAGGGGTAGACGGAACATGGATCTCAAAATGTGATTCATTATGCTCTCCCCCTACACTAAACCTCCCAAGCGGCAGTTTTGTGAAACAATATCGATATCTCGATAAAAACTCGAAATGTATCTGATATCAGCTGATAAGAATAAGTGATATTTTCTTACGACATTTACAATTTTTATTTTTAATACAGTTTTCTTTTTTTTTTATAAATATGTACTTAAATGTTTGTTATTAACCTTGTTCATTATCTAAATGCAGTAACGTCGTTAATAAACGTGTAACAGTTCCTAGATAACTAATAGCAATCTTCTTTGAGTGGGGTATCAAATAAATGCTACTGATAAGGATTTGTTGACAAGCGTCTGTGGGAACGGAAGGACAAGGAATAGACCAATAAGACAAGGACCAGTGACCACGTGATCACTTTAGTTCGGATTGAGCTCGCTTGGGAGGTTTAGTATAGGGGGAGAGCATAATGAACCCCTTCCTTGCTCTGAGGCGTTTATGCTAATAAAAGTTTGTTTGACAGCATCTCGCATCTCGCTAACATACCCTCTTATTATACTTGAACTGTCACGTAACACCTCAATCAATTATTTGGTTTGTTTTAGTAATAAGGATAGCCTACTTGAAACCTTTTAAATTCTACGTTTTGTTCCAACCAATTTGAGAACCATCCGCGGGATCATCACGGTCAGGCACAGTAGATAAAGCCGTTCCAATCCAACTTGGGACTTTAGTCTTTCGAACCGTCCTCAAAACTGTTCCAACCAACCTGTTCTACGCATGGATCGTTTATCGTACGATCCAAGCGATCCTCAGCCAAAAGGAAAAACCGGTTTGAACGACATGCGCAGGCGCAGTAATGTCAATCGTCACACATGCCAACAAGGTTTCCTATCTGTTCAAAAGAGTCACAAACCCGTACCAAACTGATGAAGATTCGATAATAGTCCAAGCTAAGCGCATGCGCATATCAGTCCTAAACGGTTCCACAATGATCTGTGGGATGATGTAAAAGACGGTACAAAGAGGGAGGTTAGAAAAAACCATTATTGCAAATATTTAGGAAAGTTTGCTTATATAATATAAATAAAGTAAAAACGTATTTTCTTTCTTAAAGTAAAACAACAAAATCAATATCAGCCGCAAATGACTAAATTATAGTAGAAAAAAATTAAGTTTAATCTACCTCGTCCAAAATGTAACACACTAAATGTTCCCTCTACCTTAACAATTTATCTGATACAATTGTATCCATTCAATAGACAATAGACAAGAGAGAAAACAATAGAATGAACGAACAATGAATAAGTATCAAAATCTCTTCTTTTTTCAATAGATTGTCATTGTCACAAAACCCAAAGAACTTCAAATTCCTATTCATTCGTAAATTAATGTAAGTAAAATCATAATTATTCTCAGAGTTATTATGCAAAAAATACTTTTTGTTTTATTTTTTTTTTCTAAAAATGTTTAATTATTCTTTTAACATTTAATAGGAAGTATCGAGTGTAAAACACTAACTTATTTTTATTCTTTTAAAATAAAAATAAAATAAATAATCTTACTAAAGCTTTATATAACTACAATAGTCCAATATGTGTGACACATAGCTTCATGCGTCCATTGGACGTACCATTGGACGAATTACCATATTATAAGATTTGGATCTATTTCGATTCCCAGTAGTGTCACACTTATTTTTATCCAATATTAGATGTGGACAGATGGTTGAAATTAATATCGGAATAATGTATGGGCTATTTCCAACAAACCATCAAAATTTCTTTAAAATCGGATTAGAACTTTTTAAAATAAGCTAGTTATTTATAAAAACATGTTTATGCGAACACGCAGAAGGATGCAATGGGCGCAGAGTTTTGAAATTATTATGGGACTGACAATGGGCTAATTATGGCCTACCATCAATAGACCAATATTTTTCAAGATATTGTGGTTCACAAAAATGGTGATGGACAGACCCACGAAAAAAAAATGTTTCCTGATGCCTAAAACAGATTTCTGCGGGCAGAACATTTTGAAGTCGGAGACCAAACAGTTATTTTGTTCTTCACAATGGTTTCATTACCTTCGCTAATCTAGGAAGCAATAAATAAGAGGGTTTGTATGTAATATTTATTTGTTAATTACATTCATCATTAATTACGAAACTGTATTTTAATGGTTTGCTAAATTTGCAGATAGATATAATACTAGTTCAAGACAACCATCAAAGGCAAGAAATGGGATTATCATAGTGAATAAAAGTGAAATAGCAAAACTATTTTTAATTGTCAGTAGACCAACGATAAAGTGGCTCAACCCTGTCTGTATAAAATATGAGGTATTATGGCTTATTTTTACCAAAACCTGATCAATTTAGCACTTTGCACTTCTTGTTGTTTTATTCCCTAAAAGTAATTTGCACAAAATAGCAGTATAGAAAAAAGTAATTTTGTACGTGACGTAATAACACATACATCGATAAGTTCACTAATATAGAACGTGCCTTACATCTCGAATGAGAAACTAACCGGATGTACAGATCATAAATCTTTAGATTTTCCGTTGAAATCTGCGTTACAAAAGATTATAAGCTTGACGTTTCACTTCCATCACTAAAAGCTTCTTCAAGGGTTGTAAGTATTGTGCAATTCGAAACAACAACCAGATGAAGAACCCTTATTATTTCCTGGATTTCTTATTTCTTTCCTGGATTTCCCTTATTCTTTTCTGGATGCTTGGAATGGATTTGTCCAAAACATGAACATGAAGTCCCGTTTCTTATCTTAAGACATAAAATGCCATGTATAGTAATATTTGCCTAAACCAATTTCCTAACCAAAATATCATATTTATATAATTTTGTTTATGAAATTCTCACTAACACAAATTATATATATATATATATATATATATATATATATATATATATATATATATATATATATATATATATATATAGAGAGAGAGAGAGAGAGAGAGAGAGAGAGAGAGAGAGAGAGTTTAATATATAAGATATTGACTATATTACCAAATATCATGACAGAAAAAGCAAATTGATCTCATTTCACAATTAAATTTGATTCGGAGCAGATGTCAAATAATTTATCTGATGTAAAATATATCAGATAAAATAGTTCAACTGTAAAAAAAAAAAAAAACTTGTATCTATTTAAATATCCTTGTTTTAAAATTAACTACATAATTATTATTAAATATTACCGGCGCACTACTGCATAAATATATTTTGCTTGATTAATGAATCATTTTCCTATAAATAAATAAATAGATAACTTTGATTAATTAAGTTTAGCTTTGAAATGTCGATCTAAAAAAAGAAAACATTAAATAAATTAATGATAGATAATGACGACCTGTCTATTATGTCATAAAATGAATTTTATACAATCATCAAAAGAAACCGACAGTAGGAAATGTTCCTACCTTAAAAGGAATTAAATAAATGGTTCTTATAAGAGGTGAAATACGTAGTGCTAATTATATTATAAGGGAAAAAAATATTACGATTGCCTTCAGGTGTAAGATACATATATTAAGCAGAGATTCGAAATATAGTGATAAGATCTTAAGTAGGGATTTTAATATGTAAAACAAGTGTTGGTACTTCGGTCTGGTTTAAAAGGGAAATTTGCATTTAATTTTGAGTATATAATTCATTCTTTCTTCAGATTGCAGCAATTTGATAAGATCGAAAAATAAAACGATTCGAGAATTATCTTTTTATTTGAATAGAAACTAGAGAAATATAATATTTTATATTTTCACTTCCTCATTTTAATAGAAAACATTAAGGTTGAATTCAGAATTTCAAATTGAACTTTAATTTTAATATTTTATCGAGAGAAGATTGTAGTTATAAAGACAACTATATAGAATTAGTTATGAAGATATTTTTATTATCAGTTGTTTTCGATTATGAAAATATCAGCTGATTATAATCTGAGACAGGTTCAAAAAACAGTGTTCCCACTAAATATTTAGGGAGTTTATACTTTTTAAAGGACAATATAAGAAGTATATTATTTAGCATGATTTATTAACCAAGTGATTTTTTTATGCGGCCAACAGTTTTAAAATAACAGCCTTTAAAAAAATGTTTTTGGTAAAAAAAAAAAAGCTCGTATAAAGTAGTTTATCTTTCTTTTCACACTTTTTAAGTCCCTAACAACATCACCAGGCAACATCATTAGGCTATTCTAAGAAAAATAAATCAACAACTTTGCAAACTTATCGATACGTTTTTAAGTGTGGAGCAGATCCTACTTTTTTGGTGAATAACTCTAGACTCTAGATTGATGTTATTTAGTCATTTGACTTCTGGGACAATTCGTTAATTATAGCGGACACACTTAGTCACGCTCAGAAATCCCACAGACAAAGTCACTTAACATTAAGTATATTTAAATTTTTTAAAGTCATTATTGTTTTTCAAGAAAACAAAAAATCATAATGTGCAATACGCTGACAGATTAGTGTGTTGAAGTATGAAATTTCATTGTTAGTAAAGAGACTCAATGTAAAATGTTTTATAATATTTTTAAGAAAGACTGCATTTTGTGTTTAGCAAATAGAAAACAACTCTCCTGTGATTATACTGGAATGTAACTTACAACAATTAACTTCTAAGGAACAGAAATGGTTCCTGAAACAATTTTAATTTGAAAGTCACAGAGAAACTCAAGTTTAAAGATAGATACAAAAAAAAAACCAGCCTGGCTATAGCTATACTTCGTAAACGGGAAAGTGTAATGTAGCCATATACATCACAACCATAATGGATATTATTTTCTTTTCTCTCCTGATCCTGGTACTGTCATTATGACTAAATGAAGTATATTCGTTTCTCCGACGGGATGTTTATGTTAGAAATATAGCACCTGCATTGAAAGATTTCCGGTCCACTGGTTTTGTTTAACAGCTTCGTTTGCTCGAGAGACGTTCATTTTAACTACTTAAGGTGCAATCAACATGCCAACTCTAAATGTTAACTATTCAACAAAGACGCCTGAATGCTTTTCTATAAACCTATAAATCACAATTATGTTTTCTGTAAATGAAATTCCAAAGAGGCAATAAGTTTATTATAGTACAACGAAATAAAATTGTGTTTCGTAAAGTCTCACATAAAAAGGGTTTCGTTGGTATTGTGAACATGAAATTAGTTAGACAAAGGGGAGGGGGGCACGCAAAATTTTAATGCTTTTTTGACAAAATGGCGTGGAAAATTATACAATTTACACAATTGTTATATACAGGGTGGTCCAAAAGTCTCTCCCCCCCCCCCCCCCCCTCTTAATTTTTGAACGGTTTGAGATATATTAATGAAACTTGGGGGATCTCTACCATGCAAAGGGAAGTTTGTTTTCATGCAATCATCCACTAGGGGCAACCACCCACTTTGCCCCCAGACCACCCAACTTCAAAATTTCAAATTGGAGTGTATATTTTTTATAGCATATTTGGATTCTCCGTTGAAAAATAATAAACTTTTACTTGGAACTTTTTTTTCTATTTCCAATATTTTGCCTCCTAGAGGGGGGCAAAGGTAGTAAAATAACCCTTCCGATAATACGTTGTAAAATCTAAACGGTTAGAGATAAATTAATGAAACTTAGGGGTTTTTTACCATGTAAAGGGAAGTTTGTTTTCATGCAATCGCGCAGTAGGGGCAACCACCCATTTTTCCTCCAGGCGACCTAACTTCAAAATTTTAACCAAAAGTGTATATTTTTGATAGCAGATTTAGATTCTACGGCGAAATAAAAAAATATTTTACTTCAAACTTTTTTTTCTATCTCCAATATTTTGCCCCCTATAGGAAGGAATAAAAATGGTAAATTTCAGCGCCTGGGGGTAAATGGTGGTTGCCCCCAAGTACGCGAGTGGATAAATACACACTTCCCTTTACATGGTACAAATCCCCCAAGTTTCATTACTTTATTTTTGACCGTTTAGATTTCATTACGATCTAAGAGTTTTTTTTAATATTTCGGAAGGGTTATTTTCCTATCTTTGTCCCCCTGTAGGGGACAATATATTGGAGATAGAAAAAATAGTTGCAAGTAAAAGTTTATTATTTTTCACCGTAGAATCCAAATATGCTATAAAAAATATACATTACAATTTGAAATTTTGAAGTTGGATGGCCTGGGGCAAAGTGGGTGGTTGCCCCTAGTGGGAGATTGTATGAAAACAAATTTCCCTTTGCATGGTAGAGATCCCCCGAGTTTCATTAATTTATCTCAAACCGCTCAAAAGTTAAGAGGGGGGGGGGGAGACTTTTGGACCACCCTGTATTTAATACCTTTCATTTGATACCCCACTCAAAAAAAAAATCGCGACATAAATTATCCGCCATTTTGAATTTAAATAGCTGATAATTTTGAGTTGGTTATATTTTTTCTGTGTGCGCCTCCAAGCGATCTTTAATTCTGAAAAGTTTCATATTTCTATCTCAGACACAGGAACGAAATTAAAAGGGTTTCTTTTTTTGGTTTTACTAACGAAACCCTTAAAAGAAAAAGCTTCACATTGAAAGATGATAAAAAACCATGTGGGCTGACAAGGAATTGAATCTATATCCTTTTAATTTTAATAGTAAGGCAAATGGTAACTATCCTTTTGAAGTTGTGCGAAGAAAAGGCAGTCGGTGTTCCTCACATATTCGCATACATGAAATTTAAATTATTTTCCCCTTTATCCAACACAGAAGAAGGAGCAAGCACCGCATACTAATTCTTATTTTAATAATGATGCCATAACCAACAAGCTAAACGCCTTTATACTAAAATTTACCAGCAGAATCATAAAATAATTTTCACATCTGATGAGCGTATTATGGATATTTAATTAGAAATCGTACAAATCCTATAGCGCGCAGAAATCCCACAAAGTCAGTAAATTAGATTTTGGGATTAATTTGTACACCAAATAAATTGGTTGTGAGTGAAACTCACGTAAAAAGGAGTTCATTGGTAATGTGAACATTAAATTAGTATAAAGGGTGAGGGGGGGGGGGGCACACGCAAAATGTTGATGTTTTTCGACAAAATGGCATGGAAAATTAAACAATTTCTACAAGTGTTATATATATTTTTGTAATCGACTCTTCAATACTTTTCATTTGATACCTTACTCAAAATTTAAAAAAAAAAAAAATTGTGCCCGTGACTGAAATTATCCACCATTTTGGATTCTTAGTTAATTAGATCAATTTGCTATTCTTACTTTTTTCTATGGACCAGCAGACCGCACATTTTGCATATTTTTAGTAAAAGCAGAAATATAGTTTTAGGGGGGAGGGGGGGTCACGAAAAATGTTGATGTTTTTTGACACTTTTCAAAAGTGTTAAATATTTTTTCAATCTACTCTTCAATACCTTTCATTTGATACCCCACTCAATATTTAAAAAAAAAACGCGTGGCATAAATTATCCGCCATTTTGAATTTGACAGATAATTTTGATTTCGCTATATTTTTTCTGTGTGCACGTCAAAACGATCTTTAATACTAAAATGTTTTATGTTTTATCTCTTTTGATTCAAAAGTTATTGGAACTGAACAGAGTGACAGACAGACAGACACAGGACACCGGAACGAAACTACCAATAAGTGTTTTTAGGGTCCGTAGACAAAACCAAGGACCCTTATATTTTCCTGCGTGTGTCTGTCCGTCCGTCCTGTCGCGTGCTCTCACGGCTACACCTTTCGTCCGATCACTTTGAAATTTGGCATGTATGTGTCTTGTACCTGCCCACATATTTTAAAAATATAGCGATTTTTTTTTTTTTAAATTTAAAAAAAAATAGGGTAAAAAAACTCTTTGGATATAACATTGATAGGGCGAGCGTAGGCAAGTTTGAAGTGGGTGGGAAACATGTCCCCCCCCCCCCTCTATCTCGCTTATGTGAAGTGCAAAAAATCTGAAAAAATTCCTGAACATTCTTCGACCAAATGTAAAGATACCACTTTTTGGAAATTTCGAAAAAAATATTATTTTATTTTTTATTGACAAAATACGGTTTTTATAATTATGGTCTTTTCGATGTATTTATATGGTTGTAGTCCGGTTCAGTGGCAAAAAATACTTTATCAGAGAGTGTTTTGAGAATATCAGACCCTTAGAATAGTTCAAAGTAAGCTTTTTAGCATTTTAAAAAAAACACTGTTTATACACTCTACAGTTAAACACTATATAGTGTGGCCTACGGACCCTCGCCGTATGCTGACTAGCACACACTTGACCTGTTTATTTTGGTTTTACCAACAAACCCTTAAAAATGGTTTTCAGTTCTGTATTGATAAAATTTAATAATGAATAATTCATCAAACTGTTCTAAAACAAGTTTAAAGATTAGTGCCAATAAAAATGTTATAAAATAGAAAAAAATATAGTCAAACCAAATTCTTAAAAGTTAACCTCGAAAATAAAATCAAATGGAATGGGCATTGAACTTAAACTGTTTTAAGTTGATTTTAGGTGTGACATGTTATTTCCAGGTGGTTTCTAATTGGCATGCGATACTAAAAAGGTTCAAGAATCGACAGCTAAGACTATAAAACAGTTTCGTACCATTGTTAGGGATATTTCTCCTTTAAAAATCAGCTATCGTAGCCCAAGACATGCCATTAATAATTGATGAAGACGTATTTACATGACAAGCATCCCATTACATAGCACAGAATAAATATCCCATACTAAATCAAATAGCAATAAAACAAAATATAAATATGTACTTAATTCAGAAAGGAAACAATAGCAATTATTGTAATAAACGTCATTCTATGATTATATAATAAATTAAGTTGTCTAACAATAAGCGAGTGTAATTATGATTAAAAATAATCTCATGTCAATCAGTTATTTCCTCTGCTAAATTTAAAATATTAATTATGAATCTTCATCTTAGTTCGAGGCAGTGAAGTATGATGAGGGTCGACAAAGGAATCTCCAGGGTAACCTAACCAAACTTATTTTCCGGGGTCGGTCGGAATGAACATATGTATCTCTTTCCTGTCAATTGACCTGGAAGTTTTCCAGCCAATTTGGTAAGGTCGACATCCTTCCAACCTATTTTTTCAAATAAGTACTTTTTGATATGTTTTAGCTCGCGGAGACGGAAGATATTTCCGTCATGAAAAAAAACTATATGAAAAATGTGACGATTTTTAAACGTAGTGACAGGAAGTTAGGATTTAACAGGAGGTCGATAGGTTTTTTTATTTGTATTGCAATATTGTGACGATAGGCGGGATTTATTGAAGTTTCAATAAACCACATGCAAACAATGACGCTCTTAAATAGCTCGCCAGGATGTTAGAATATAATAGGAGGTAGATTAGTTTTCACTTTTATTCATTGTAGAACTATATTTCACCGATGGAAGATTTAAATTTTATATAAAATGATATCAGAGCTCCTAGCGGATCAAATGGTAATCAAAATGGATTAATGTGTCATAGTTTCACACCTTACGATCTACTATATAAATTAGAGAAATGTATACTGGTTTTCTCCACTTCATTGAAAAACATTGAAAAGTCGATATGTGGATTCAAAGCCCAAAAAATATCCATGACTCAAAGTTTTTCTATGAAATGAAGAAAATTATTATTTTTTATTTTATTTTTTTTTTTAATGGTATATTTCTGTTCCCATAAGATTCACAAATTATTCTCCAAATCACCTCAAATGGTAGATCTAAACTATCTCATCTCATCCAGAATGACTCTCACAGCACCAATCTCCAATGGTTAAAAGAAGGGTTAGCACTTAACGTAACGAAGATTTCATACGTAAACATGCCTCACATCTCAGAGAACACTGATCACATTTTATAAGGGTTTAGACATTGATGTTAGGCAAATCGAATCTAAGGAAACCTCTCGACAACGCTGATCTTCTCATGAATCGGAGGGTGTAGTTTCGCATTCAGCCCCAAATGGTAAATATAATGGTACTTCTTTAGATTGTTACTCCCTTTTTTTTTGGAATATAAAGGGATATAATTATTTATACATTTCTTTGTTTAAACTATTAAGACAATGGAATGTTTAGTCCAATCTACTTTTCAACAAAGTAATATCATAATTCTATCTTAATAAGAGGAGTAACAGTCTAAAGAAGAACATTCCATAAACCTTTTTTAAGATGGTTACTCACTTCTGTTTTTTATATTTTATAAGGGGAATAACAGTCTAAATTAGAGCCAATATGTGCTTACCCATAAATGTAACTACTACCGCGAATATCGTTTATTTTTTTATTAAAGTTTAAACTAATGGAAATTCATTGCTAATCGATTCAAATCATAATTATTATTGAAGAGAATATTATTAGGAGAACAACCACCGCAAAATCGAATATGCCACAATACTCTAATCGAATATGCCACAATACTCTAATCGAATATGCCGCAATCTCTAATCACGGAGGACTTTTTCAGTGAAAGTACAGAGGGAGAATCATTGTTAAATTCCCGTATTTGTTAATCAGTTTTTCTCTTCAATAGATAGAGCATTGTTTACTTCTATACGTCGAGAAAAAAGTCAAAAACAATTCGTATTCGAATTGACAGTTAATATATTGTGAGGTTCCCTTTCCTTGAACTGCTATATGTGCCTATGTACCTAGTATGTGCCTATGTACCTAGTATGTGCCTACGTACCTAGGATGTGCCTATGTACCTAGGATGTGCCTATGTAGCTATGTAAATAGTTATGTACCTTGGACACTTTTCCTACCAGCACAATTAGAGGAAGAGAGGATTTTTTTCCGTGATAAGTGTACTACTTGTCAGAGTGGAGGAAGGCGACACAATTTTAACAACATTTACCTGCTACTGAATCCGTGTCAGCAGCGACAGTTGCTTTTTGGTAAGGGAACCTCCCTCATAACAAATCTATAGACTTTTTCTAATGTACATGTGGCATCGATTTAAATAATAACTATGCACTCAAGAGATTTTTAATCAAAGCTGAAAATGTTCAAAGAAGATGGAACCCTATCTTACAAATGAAGAGGTTTTTGGAGTGTTCTTTTAAAGAGCATCGAACGAGAAGAGCTCTTCAGCTCCTCTACATCAAGATGATAACTTTCATACACTTAGATTTATTCCTTTCAAATTAAAAGAGCAAAATTCAATTTATTCATAAAGGATATAAGTGAGGTTTCAGCTATGAAACTATAGAATAAGCTATAATATTTTGTAATATTAATTTAATTCTGATTTAAGTACTTAAATAATTATCGCGAGGGGAATAATGGCACTTACAATAATCACGAGGTACATACAATATTGTATCTCCAGTAGGGAGAAAATATACATTTTTGTCCATTGCACAGTTTTTATTTATTATTTTAATAAATAACACTAAGTATTAGCACATTTAATAGCAGATATAAGAGATTCAATATTAAAAACAAATAAGAATTGGAATTAAACTCAAATAGAAGTTTATTTAGATGCAGGTTATAAACAAAGATAAACATTGTCAAAAAAGCAGTGGAGCCAACCTGATTTCAACAACTTCATTACATTAGCCATTCGTTTTCTACTATTTATAAAATAATAAAGTTTCAGTCTTTACTTTTTCGCCCTACTTTTACTTTTTCTCCCTACTTTTTGAGTTCAGGGATGAAAAGACTTACTTTAGTCCCTCTAAACTAATTCAAAATCATAACTTTTTCTCCCTACTGGAGATAAATATAATAAATATCTTAGAAGCATCAAACCACAATATTGTAATTTTAAAATCCTTCTTGTTTATTGAACTTTAGCCTATGACTGTTACAGTTAAAATGAAGGTATTGTCTGCTGCACTAAAGAGCAAGAAACCATCAAAAAGAGTCTTCATTTTCACGAAGAAACCGCAAAACATCCCAAGAGATATACAAAGAAAATTAGATGACATCCCCAAGGGAACATTAAATAGCGAGACAAAGAAAAATCGAATGTGGATGTGACTCTCTAAAAATAAATCCTTGATTTTAGATTACCAAGAGCTATAAAAAAATCTCATGGAGTCTAAAACTTTGCGTTGTTATTGGTCATAGTCTCTCACCGTGACAAAACTATCTCAAGGGTATCAAACTCTTCTAAACTAAAGAGATATTTACTTCACACCTCTGTCTTCATACCAAATAAAACAATAAAATATACAAATATAGGGAAAGAATCTGATGCCATATTGATTAACAAGTTTATAAACTTACCTATTTCTATGAAAAGACAACAAATCGTGATTTTAGGGAACTCATAGTAAATAAAATTCATAAAAAGCTAATGTTTAATTCAGACCATAATTATATTTATTTAGCAATTTACTTCAATATAAAAAAAAGGTCTGAATAAGTTAGAACCCGAATTCGGGCTGTTCATATGAAAAGGTTAGTAATAAATTACAATTTAATTAATTCTTATCTTAGTTTGTATTTAGTCTTTAATATGAGCGGGTTCTCATATTAAATCAATTACTCAATTAAATCTCAACCTTATCATTTCAAACCCTCCTTTCAAAAAATCAATCATAAAATGAATGAACCCCTACACATAAATAATAATAATAATAATTTGGAAATCATTCAACTTTGACAGCTTACAACTCCACCTGTTTTATATAAGGGTACCATCTCCAAAGTGTTCTTAACAAGATAGGATACTTCATTCGGTTTGTCTTCACGTAGAAAAATACTCGCAAGAAGGGTACACTTTCAAAAACACCTTCAAAAAACAAAATATATATGTATATATACTCAAATAATCCTAATATTGCATGAGCAGGGAAAGATAAAAGTTGCCGACGAACATCAATTTGCAAAGAGATAAAAAAATGTGCAAAAAAATTCTATAAATAGGTATCCGTAATTTGAGGTTACAATTGAAAATCCCCGAAAAGTTCTGTTTTACCAACATACTTTTTTTTAGGGTGTAAGACAAAGATAGTTTTACACTAAGTTAAGATTGACCTTCCAGATTCTAGAAAAATGTTTTAGAGTCTAGATCAGTGGTTTCCAAACGGTGGGTCGCGGAAGTATGTTTGTTGAAGTTGTAAAAGTGAACGATCACGTCAAGGGTAAATTGTAAACATAGCTTCACTTGCCGTTAATGTAAGCCTATATCTTTTATAGTGTAATTTGGTATACTTTAGTACACATATAGACTTATTGTATAAGTTCCTTATTTGACTGCTATGTTGCGTTATTCTTACCACCGCTAATAACATAATTTTAAGCAATGTTATTTACTGTACCGCGGGTCACGAAATATTTTAACAACCAGAAGTCCCCAGACACAAAAGGTTGGTCTAGATCTAGATCGGTATTAAGGTACGGCCAGAGTGCACGCTGACTCAGAATCAAGTTCAGTTGGGAACGATCAGTGGTCCGAATCAGTCCCTTTAAAACATAGCCATTAATACGTAGCATGAGTCCCACGTTGGGCGCGGGGAGACGGCTAGTTAAACTATTTAAATCTTAAAATCTAAAACTAGCAGAACTAAAATCTTAAGTATTTTCCAACCCATCGAAATTAGCCAACACATTTGATCAAAAGACACGTCAATAATAAAATAAACAGGTCAAGTGTGTGCTAGTCAGCACACAGCGAGGGTCTGTAGGCCACACTATATAGTGTTTAACTGTAAAGTGTATAAACAGTGTTTTTTAAAATGCTAAAAATCTTTTTTTGAACCATTCTAAGGGTCTGATATTCTCAAAACACACTCTGATAAAGTATTTTTTTGCCACTGAACCGGACTACAACCATATAAATACATCGAAAAGACCATAATTATAAAAAAACGTATTTTGTCAATAAAAAATAAAATAATATTTTTTTCGAAATTTCCAAAAAGTGGTATCTTTACTTTTGGTCGAAGAATGTTCAGGATTTTTTTCAGATTTTTTGCACTTCACATAAGCGAGATAGAAGGGGGGGACACGTTTCTCACACACTTCAAACTTGCCTACGCTAGCCCTATCAAAGTTATATCCAAAGAATTATATATTTTTGTAATCAGCTTGACGTACCCTTTCATATGATACCCCTCACGGTGTCGAAAAAAAATAAAAAAAATTTAACCCTTAAGTTTTTTTACCCTAATTTTTTTGAAAAATATTTTTTTTAAGTCGCTATATTTTTAAAATATGTGGGTAGATACAAGACACATACATGCCAAATTTCAAAGTGATCGGACGAAAGGTGTAGCCGTGAGAGCACGCGAGAGGACGGACGGACAGACACACGCAGGAAAATATAAGGGTCCTTGGTTTTGCCTACGGAATTACATAAACCAAAATCGCTCTATACTACCAAAGTATAATAAAACATAATTGTTTCCTATCTTTATTGTCTTTTGTTCACTAAAAATTAAAATAAACTCAAACAAAACTAAAAATATAAAAATGCTGTAAAATTATGAATGATAATGAAGGCATTGTATTAAGATTAAAGCATTGTTTCTTTTGAAAAAAGCACCCAATTTCTAATTGTTTTAATATGCTAATCTTACGCAAATTCAAATATTAAGAAACTTCTTTCAACCACAAAACTTTCACTTTGACTTTTGTACCTAAGTTCAATGAGCATTATTATGTACAATGTACAATAACTTTAGTTTTATTATGATTTGTTAAATTTTTTTTCTTGAATAATTTAAAACTTGACTGTTAAGACGACAAAATAATAAGTTATTAACGAGTAAGACTTCATAAAATTGTTAATTTGTTTTGATGAAAATGGTCACCACACACATTATCTTCATTTGACAACAAATTTGTTCAAAAAAGTAATGGATATTTAAATAATATCCATATCGGTGTTCCTTAATTGTAACATGGCCTAACACGTATAACTTTTATTTTATTAAAAAATAAAGCTTCTAAGGAATCTTGCTAAGATAAAGAAATTTGTTCTCTTGCTTCTTGTACATGTATAAACAAATTAAACAATAAAGCATAACAAACTTTGCTGCAATGCATGGACCTTTCCTTAGTTTAATATAACTGTATATAAATATAAGTGTGGGTAAATCTAAACATGTGATAACTGATAAGCATGCTAACTAGTAATATGTAGGTATTTATAGTTACAATCCACCAATACAATTTAAAATATGATATAAATTAAAATTTGTTTATAATATAGAATTTGAAATAAATAACACTAAATATGCGCATGCACATATTAAATATTAAGCTTCTCAAATTGTTTTCTATATTTGGATCAAACAGTTGCCCAACGTTAAAAAATTCAACTCTCTAGCTTGACGGTTAGGAGATATGAACCAAAGTACGACGGACAAACAAACACATCATTCGCAGCATGAGGGTTTTGAGGATGGCCTATGAAACCCTAATAAACTATCAATAGTAACAGCTATTTTAAAAGCATGTAAAACATCTCTATCCTTATTTTGTTTCAAGATAGATAAAAATGAATGTATGTAGATAAAAGGTAGAGTAATATAGTAATAGCAAAACCATTTTTAAAAAATGCTTGCATATACGAGTCTGCAAGACAGTGAGACATTTTCATGTAACGCTATTTGGTGTCTTTTTTGGTAACGCTTTTTGGTGTCACTTGTTGGGAACGCTTTGCGAGTTTATGTGCCAAAGTAAAGACATGAAAATATCAAAAAAAATCGAGCGTGCTGATTCTTGCGTTTGTAAATTAGAAATTAAATCGAACATATGTTGTGCACGAAGAAA
Organism: Gerris lacustris; assembly: GCA_951217055.1. Lineage (NCBI taxonomy): Eukaryota > Metazoa > Arthropoda > Insecta > Hemiptera > Gerridae > Gerris > Gerris lacustris. The sequence goes on along the minus strand of OX578279.1, from coordinate 17,824,102 downwards.
GACAGTACTTTTCTTCTTTTCCTGTTTACTAAGAAGTAATCTTTTAGCTTCTTCACCCATATTTTTATAAAAACTGCAAAAAATTATAGTACAACAAAAATATTAAATAAAGTTTATTAGGAAAAAAAGGACTAGCTCCTGCCTCTTCCTAACCTCCTGTTACGTATGTAACGCTTTTTGGTGTCGTTTTTTTGTAACGCTTTTCGAGTTTATGTGCCAAAGTCAAGACATGAAAATGTCAAAAATTTTATTGATCTACACGTTTTAAAATCCCTGTCAACCCATAAACTTGATTTAATTCCATTCAGTAGGTGAGCATCTACGCGTCAATATTAAACGTAAACCTCACAATAAGTAAATCTATTTAAATTTTAAAATACACTTTACACTCTCACAATACAACAGTATTAGGATGAAACAAATTATATCATAAGAGATTTTTTTTTTTAAATATATAACATGGACTTTTGTTGTTCATATTTAATGAACAACCTTTTAAATAAAATTAATAAGGAAGTCATACATAGTCAGGAAGTAAAAAAAAAACAAGAGAATTAGAATTAATAAAAAAAAGAAAAATAAACTTTTGTATAAAAAAAAACAACTTAATAAACACGCAACTTTAAATTTATTATTTGTAGAAAAAAAAGAGAGTAAACAGCAAAAGCTTACAATGTACATAGCATGACATTGTACTTGTTTAATTAATCTAAACATCAATTATAAAGAAAAGAGACACGAGGAGAGAAAAAATATAGCATTAAAATATACATAGCATAATGAAATAAGTCCATTAGCATAATTTACTTGAAACATATCATGATTGTGTCAGACAGCTTGATATAAACTGACAGCTCCTTCCATCTACTCAATACATTCTTTTACAAACCCATTATCATTATTTAATTTTGGGTCTAAATTAATTATAATAATGGACTAATATTTCAACAATTTTTAAGTTACATGATCGATATAGTGAAATATAGTTGAAGGGTTCACAACATAATAAAAAACAAATTGGTCTGATAAAACTCTTTTTAATTTAAATATTCATAGTGTAAAACATATTTAAGTGTTCAACAGGTGGTTGTAAACATTTTCTTCGGAAAATAGATTTCTTTAAGGGAAATTTACATCATTAGATTCGTATTTAAATTGTCTAAATTTTAGAATCTTTAATAAAAACGTTGGAACCGTTTACGATAAATATTTTCTTTTTCAATTTGTTCAGCATTTTTGGGGGTTAGCGACCTCAAAATTATTGTTAACATTTATTTCTAGATGTGTCTCGGGATGCGATTTTTCAGAACTTTTATGCCAAATTTCATAAAAATCAGCCCTATAGTTTATGCTCCACCCGTCCACACAGACTGCTGACTTACAGACATACATATTTTTAAAAACCACTTTTTTAGACGCAAGGGACCTCAAAACGTGTATATCCTAATCAAAATCAGTCCAGTACAAATCTAATAATTATTCTTAAAGTGGCTTCATTTGGAATTTCGTGATTACATGAAATTACTACTATTGAATATTTTCTCAAAATGTACCATAAAAATATTTCTTGCTTGGCGGGGAATTGAACCCTACCTCTCACACTTTACAATTTTTATAGATAACTAAATTGTTCCCGGGATGATTAGTAGTTAAATGGACTACATTTTAGAATTTCTGCATCAAAATGGTCGGAACCGATTTCGAGAAATGATTATTTTATACATTTTTTCAAACGTTTTTAAGGGTAGCGCACACAAATGGTAAGCTAAAAATAATTTCTCCATTTTTGCCTCGGGGAATGATTGTTCTGAACATATAAGTCAAATCTGATCGAAATAAGTAGTTAAGTCTCCATCTGTACAGACTTAAGGCAATACGGAGTCAAAAAACCTTAAAACGTATAAATCCATCAAACTATCAAAATAGAATTTTCCTGTCATACCTGTAGGAAAGAATTTCTTATTTTTTGGTTTCCGAAAAAAGTATTTCTTTATAGAAACTTCTGTTTGTTCTTAAATCTCTAATAATAATAATAATATTTTAATTACGTGTACAGAGCACCGGGTAATCAGTTTCTTCAAAACATTAAAAAAAAAATTGGCAAGACTAAACCACCCCTTATTTTTGATGGAATTTAATTTTTTTTTTTTTAAATCAAATATTAAATATTATATTATTTTATTAAAATAAATTACTTACAAATCAAATAAAAAGCTAATGTATAAGAAAATTACTAAGTTTTCGTTCAGCACCACAACAAGTAATTAATCATTCTAATTAATCCTTATTAAAAAAACAACCTGAACAGTGCTAAAAAAAATTAAAGAAAATATAATTCATCACAATTTTATTGCCTACTTCAGGGCTAATTTCACTCTATTTTATAATCTATTATTCTTATTACCTAATAAGTTAATTTTTTAAAGTTTTTAAGAAACCTAACACCATGTATACACATTGTATACTACATAGTATAACATCCTATATATGTAATCAAAATCAAGGAATTATTATTATTTTTATAGGTTTAAGAACAGGCAGGAGTTTTAAAAATAAGGAAATTTTTCCTCTTGGAACACACTTTATACTATAAGTATATGGAAGTAAAAAATAAGGTCGACCTTTCGCTTGACATAATAAGATCAGCTTCAGGCCATCAATTTAAGCAAAACTTTAAAATTAAATAAGGTAAACAATCATATTGAATTACAAAAGTAATGATCAACTATGATTTAAGAATAATTTAAATAATAACAGTAATTTAATGGATAACAGTATCACGAAATCTGAACTATTGAAAGGGAAAATGTCTAAAGTTTCACTGATAATAGTAGTTTTATATTTCTTAAGCAATTTTTTTCCTTTTCGCTTTTTTTTTGAAGTTTTGAAAATCAGATTTAGATCTATATTTATTAAATAGTGTAATTATCTTAATAGCCTATTCTTGAAGTATAAGAGATTTTAATTATTTTAAATTACACATATTACAAAATGTTTCTTATGAAATACTGAAAGAGAATTTTTGTTGCTTGGGTATTTTCATTTTTGTATTATTTCTACAGAATAAAACTAGGAAGTTATTATTATATTTTTTATAGATTTAATTTAATTTGTGTAACTTAAATAAAAGATTATATCGGCTATAATCATTATTAAGTTCCTAGAATATTTAAGTAATATTCTAAAGTTAAAATTATATCAATAGTAATCAAGTAATCAAGTACTCAATATATCAAGCAATCAATATTAATTTTAATGCAATACAAATGTTAACTATCTTTATTTACCATAAATATAAATACCAAGACAACTATTACACAACTATACTATTACTTTAATTATTATATCAATATACAAATTGTTTTATTTACAACAAAAAGAAATTGCCTCCTACTTAAGCAGTGTAGAAATATCAGTTCGCGTAAGAATACACTTCTCTCCCTCCCTATTTCCTTTCAGATGCACAAATCCTGGTCCCCCCTCCTCTTTTTTTTCTTCTTATCCCTGGACCCTTTGCTTCTTTATTTTTTTCTTTTCAAATTTGGTCCTTCCACAATCCCTGTCCCCCATCCTGGAGGACGAAAAACTATACAAATAAAAGTTGGGACGACAGGGGACGCAATAAAGACAATAATGTGGGGTAGAGTGGATCAAGGACAGAAGAAACAAAAAGGTGGAGGGAGGGAAGCCAGGTTTGAGAAGGAATAAAAAGGTAGAGGGGGGAGCTAGGTTTTAGAAGAAACAAAAAGGTGGAGGGGGGGCCAGGTTTGAGAAGAAAAAAGTGGAGGGGAGAGCTGTCATTACAATACTACTTTTCTATAATTACTTGATTTATTTACTTATTTATTTTTGTCGTGAAAACTAAAAATTAATAGTTTAGTAATAAAATTTATTATTAAAAAATAACAAAAGCAAAAAAAAAAAAATAGAAAAATAGAAAAAAAAAGTTTGATGGACATTGAAAAAAATAAAGAACAAAAGGAACAAGTTAGTGTGTAAATAAAAATAATGATTGTCCATCAAAAATAACAATATAGGGGAGAGGGAATTTCCTTTTTTTTTTTGCCTGTAAATCAATTTTATTTTTTATTTATCTGTTGACAATTTATTTGTTTCATCCCATACCTCGACAAAATAAAGTGTTTGTTGGCACCCTTTTAGATCTCACATTATAAATCCTTTGATTATTAAATCCTTCTTAAATCTGAATCTTATATGTGGAGTGTGTAAAGCTACCTTACAAGGGCTCACTCACAATTCCTTTGTAGTTTAGCTTAAATAAGCCACTAGCTGAGATTACAGTCTATAAGATTAGTGTTGGCACAATCGAAGGCGGGAAAATTTTGAGAGGGAAACGATTCTATAGGTCCGCCATCTTGAATGCAACTATAGAAAAAAAAATGCCCTACTCTACCCCTGTTCCCCCCAAAAAAATATAACATGGCAACACTGATTTTCCCTTTTTATAACCCCAAAACCACCTCCACGTTTGTTGTTTCCCGCCTTCGATTGTGCCAACTCTAATCTTATAGACTGTAAGTAAGTAATAATAATAATCATTAAAAGTTTTGGGGGGTAGCACCCCCAAATTTGAAGCTAAAATTCATTTCTTGATTTCGCTTCGGGGTATGATTTCTTTGAGCATGTATGCCAAATTTCGTCAAAATCGGCCCAGAAATTTAGGCTCCACGCGTCTGCACAGACAATAGACAAATTTAAAAAAAAAAAAAAAAAAAAAAAAAACTTTTTTGGACTCAAGGGACCTCAAAACGGGTAAATTCTTCAAAATCGATGTTTCTCCCATCACAATACTTTCTCTTTATATGAGAAAGAAGTTAAGCTTACCACATCGTGAACTTTGAACCACAATGTCAGACCCAGGGTTTAATGCTTAGAAGTCCATAGGGATTTATATTGCTACTGAAATAATGCTTTATTCCTTGGAGAAAATATAAAAAAAAGTCCCCATTAATAATAACTAAGTCTCCCTCCAAACCAACCACAATATTAAATTGGCTGTTCCGTTCAGATTTTGTCGTCGAAATTAAATGAAAATACTAAACTCACTCGGAAATTTATTGCTTGTTAACAAATATTTGTGAAGCAGTTTGGTAATAACATAATTATTTATGATAGTATAACAGTATATAATGAAATAGAAAACTGTAATTTTATGATCAATGATTTTATTATTTTTTCATAAAGCAGCACTCGAAAAATATAAATTTAAAAAAGTCAAATAGTTAACTCCAGAACAATCAAGGTAGTTTCTAAACTAGAATCTATAGTATAAAATTAAAGTTTCGTCTGTAAATTACATTGGTCAGAATTGCAAAATTTTTGGATAATTTTTCATTTAATTCATTCTGAAAACCGAATCCGGCCTTAACTTTCTTCTTGTATGTATATTGTATATGCATGCAGTATGTGTGTATGTGAGTCTCTCACCACCAGTTCCGAGTTTATAGGAGCAAAACTGGCTTAACGAAATTTAATAATTATTGAGGTGAGCGCAATCATGATGCGCATCTTGGTTTCATCGCAAAAACATTGAATAGAACCAAAGTTATTAAATATTTTATTTAAAAATAACCTAAAAAATGAGGTTGACTACTTTGAAGAATCAAAGTAGTTTTTTTGAGCAGTTATTTATAAAACAGAATTAAAGTTGTCTACTCGTATTAAGAAAGAGAAGTAGCAACTAGAAGGAAAGTGAAAGTATTATAATTAGAGTATGAAAAGTACTCGGTTTCTAGAGCATTAGCTTTACCCTTAACTGACTTTACGTTAACTGCGAGACTCGAGTTAACATCTAGATCCTGTCTATTAAAGGTAGCTACAGACGTGGTTCTTTTTTTTAGCAGTTTTAACCGCACGGGTAAAACTGTACGGGTTAAACGGTCGGTGTGAGGCTAAAAACCGTCCTTCTTGCCGGCGTTCAGAAATATCTGTTACAGCTTGATGATTGAAATATCTGTTTCAAGTCGGCTCGTGTGTGTGTGACGATACAGTTAATAATTAATATAAAAATGCCATTTTTCAAAACTGGTCTTGTTTTCAACTTTTTTTTTTTTTTTTTGGTTTCTGTATTCATCACCTTAGTTGTATCTATGTGCAACATTTGGGGAAGATTGAATGACGGTAAGTGGTTCAAAATTGGGGTAATAGGTGTGCGATGAAACTTAGAAAGCAAAAAAATTTGACGCCATTTTTTTTTTTTTTTTTTTTGGTTTCTGTATTCTTCACCTTAGTTGTATCTATGTGCAAAATTTGGGGAAGATTGAATGACGATAAGTGGTTCAAAATTGGGGTAATAGGTGTGCGATGAAACTTAAAAAGCAAATAAATTTGACGCCATATTTTTTTTTTTTTTTTTTTTTTTTTTTTTTGTATTCTTTACCATAGTTGTTTCTATGTGCAAAATTTGGGGAAGATTGAATCACGGGAAGTGGTTCAAAATTGGGAAAACGGAAATGTGCGATGAAACTTAGAAAGCAAAGTAATATAAGACCAGTAAAAAGGACGGGATTTGTCAGAATCGACTCTGTCCTCGATTAACCTCAAGTGATTTTAGTTTCAATAATTTTGTGTTTAGTTGTTCTTTTCACAATGACAGACCTAAAGAGTTATAACAAACAATTTATAAATGAGTTCATAGACTAGTATAGAAACCATCCGTGCCTTTGGAAAGTTAAATCTACTGAGTATTTTGATAGAGATAAAACAAATAAAGCTTATGAAGACATAATAATAAAATTATAGGAAGTAAAAGTTCCGCAACGAAATAATCTGTTAAAACGAAATAATTACTGAACGAAACAACGCCTAGTGTGTGGATATGGTAGTTGCTCGTGTTTACCCGCACAGTTTTACTCGTGCGGTTAAAACTGCCCAAAAAAGAACGACGTCTGTGGCTACCTTAATAAAATTCATCTAACACAGCGAACCTGTCTTTCTATATTTCCAACAGAATATGAGCGGAAATATGGGGACACATTCAACACATCTTTACATTGTTTCTATCAGAAAAATCTAAGTTTGATGAGATATTTATCTTTCGTTTTGGAAAATTCAGCATACTATTTTCATTATTCCTTAACAATTAAGTCAGTAAGTACTGTCACTAGAAAGTTTTCCTTTTCTTTTATAGTGTTTCCAAATTTATAGAAAATAATAATAATAAAAATAAATAAATAAATAAAAATAAAAATAATAATAATAATAATAATAATTAAATATCTCTATTCTTAATATTGTTGAAAACTATGTTGAAATAAGCTTGAATAATTAAAACAAAATAAATAAATTATTTATTTATATTAAAGATATTCATAATTATGAAAGAGGGATCAACTCCGCTTCGCTTTTAGTATCCACCCCATATAGCATACTTATCTATAAGTTATCTATATCTAAGTGTGCTATTACGTCTTCTATTACTAAGTGATCTATTGCTAAGAGCTAAGTGAGTTAATAAGTGTTCTATAGCTATCTATAGAACTTAATCTACTTTATAGTAAGCATCATTTTATAAACATTACTTAGATTATTTATCCAACCATTGTACAATATATAATCATATTTCACTGAACGTTTGGTAGAAGAATAACTTTTCTTGCTTCATAATAGATCACGAGATACCTTCACTTTTATAATAAAAATATTTCAGTAATTACACTTCTACTCAAATTTAAAGAACGTAATATTAGTTAAAAATACATTATTTAATATTTATTTAAAACTAAAATCTAAATATATGATTCCTAAAAACCACAGATATGATTCCTAAAAACCACAAATATGATTCCTTTACATCTTTTAAAACTATTTATATAAGAATATTCATTCATTACTATTAATAAATGGTTATAATATAGTCTTCTTTTGTGTGGATCGTAGGTTATAATATACTTTACAGCATAATATAATTAATAATATACCTTGAAAATTCCAAAAATCCAGACAAAGGTCAGGAAGACAATAATTTTCTATTTTTCTTACCTGAAAGCAGAAAAAAAACAGATAATTAAATAAAATACAGAGTAGTAAATATAAACTAATTAATGTATCTAATGTATTATAACATCCTCAGTTGGACAATGGAAATGTAAGATTAATGGTAACACTGATTTATACAGGCTTCTTATAAAAATATTATCAGATAATTTACTTATATAGTTCTTAGTCAGTTAACTCAAAATATTGCTTCCGAGCTAACCGAAGGTAACGGAAGCTGTGTCATTGTTCTGAAGAAAGAAAATTTGTTATGTGTCCGATTTCAATTTTTTTTTATTTTTTATTTTAAGTTACTTGCAAAAGATTGCTATTAGTAACATAGCTATTACAAAGATTAATTAGCGTGCTGTATCGTGAGAGGAGAGACTACCCAGTGTCAGTATACTCATATCAGGTATTGTACATTATTTTATTATTGTAATAAATCTCTTGGCCAACACCTCTTCAGCCGACGGGGAGGGCGGTCGGGGATATGGATGGAAGCCATGGATTCAACTAAAAGATTAGGATGATGGTTTAGGTTTTCATGGAATTTTATGTAGCGGGAAGAAGCCAGGTCTTGTACAAAAGGAACTTTGAGGTCGTTGTGGATTGTGAGATTGGAAACGTATGCGGGAGAGTTAGTGATTTTTCGAAGGATCTTTGACTGAAGGGATTGGATCCTATAAGAATTTGAGCGTTTGGTGCAACCCCATAGCTCAATTCCATAGGTCCAAATAGGTTTGAGTATTGAATTGTAGATTAGAGTATTGAAGGAGTTTATTAGAAAGGGATAGGTGGGATCTTTGGTCGAGGAGTCGCAGTAAGAGTTTGTACCGTCTGTTAGTGTCCGTACGTTTAGTTTTGGTGTGCAGAGCCCAAGCCAATCGCCGGTCAAGATGGAGACCTAGGTATCTTACGGAAGAGGATTGAGGGATGACTCCTCGGTTAAGGATGACTGGAGGACAAGTTGAATGTCTGAGAGTAAAAGTTACAAGGACACTTTTCAGCTCATTAATTTTTATTCTCCATTTCCTTAACCAAGGTTCAAGGAGATTAAGGTGGTTTTGATGTTGGTGGATGCTGAATTGGGATCAGAGGATAAGGAGAATATACACTTATCATCAGCGAAGTTCAGCCATTAGTGAACATTTTTGTTAACAAAACTGCTCGTCTGATTTTAATGAAATTTGGATGGTAGACCATAATGAGCTCTTTTTTGATAAGCCCATATAAGTTTCAACCCTCTACGTCCATTTATTAAATAGTTTATATTTTTCCTTGTAAAGAAGTTTTGGCACTTCTTTCGATTGTTACTCCCCTTATAAAAAATACTGAGGGGAGTAAAAAGTTGAAGTAGATGTACAGAATGTTCTTCTTTAGAGAGTTACTTCCCTTATAAAAACAGAAGTGGGATATTTCTCTGTCCCAAAGTTCATTGGACTGAACATCCCTTTGTCTTAATAGTTATTTAGTCAACTTCATTTATATTCTAAAAAAAAAACATAGGGGAGTAACAATCTAAGAAGTACCGAAGTTTTCTCCTTGAAACAGATTACATATCAAACTCAAACAATATAAGTAGTAGCTTCTATCAGAAATTTTGGGCCATACTCGTAGCGAATAAAACGAAGTTATATCGTAGCGAATAAATAAAAGTTTTATCATCAACATATCGACCAAAGTAGAATTCTCAAGACCCATAACCTTGTTTCTCCAACCACATAAAATGTTGTTACATAAAATATTTTTTAAGTTAGTGGATAAGTACATTTTAAAGTGAAAACACACTACCGACACGTTACGTGAGTTCACACGCTGTCAGAAACGTGATGTGACAGACGTGAGGTGACTTCAGTATGGTTGTATATATATTGAAATATGTACTATAAACACACATTTAGCGTGTGGCGTGAGGTCCCTTGTCAGCAGATGAACTACCTGACGTGACCGTGAAGGTAGTCTTTCTTCACCTCTATCAGTTCAAAGTAGTCGAACCCGGTCTGCATTGAATATTGTAGTTTTTTTATGATAAGAGTTTCACCTAATATATTGAGGGATTTGATTGATCAAAGGTTAGCCATCAATGAATTTTATCCTCATTAAATATATAACATATATTATATCTTTATGTGAACATGATCAATTGTATAATTTATAACTAAATAATGGGTTTGTTAAAGTGCAATACAGTAAGTTACCATGAGTCGAATAAATCTGGGTTTTATGGAATTGTAACCTTAAATATGGGATTTTGTACAATGTAATACTAGAGCTGTAATATAGTTTTGTAATTTGTCTTTATAATCTAATTAGTGTGATTTGTTTGTTATTAAGTTAAGTGTTATTATAATTACATAATTAGAAAATTCAATTAATATGAACGTAAATGATTTATATAGGTTCAGCATGATTTTATAAGAATAGACTGCCAATTTAGTGTGGCACATAGCTTCCTCGCATCCTATCACGCACTTTTATGCATTTACAAGCCCACATGGTTGGAATTAATCTGGTGATATCTGCGGTCTACTTTCGACAATCCATCAAAATTTCATAAAAATCAGATGAGTACTTTTGAAGATATATAGGAGTAAACAAATGTATGTTTGTGCGCATGTTGAAGAGAAACAAATGGGCGCTGAAGGTTGAAACTTATATGGGACCAACAATGGGCTAATTATGGCCTAACATTAACATTTCATTAAAATCGGACGAGTAGTTTTTAAGATATTTTGGTTCGCGAAAATTGAGCGACAAACAGACACGGAACCAAAACTGTTCCCTGATGTCTGAAATTCTGACTTTAGAATTTTTGAAATCGGAGACACAAAATATTTTCGTTCTTCAGAACTATCACATTATGGCTTCCGTTACCTTCGCTAAGCTCGGAAGCAATATAATTATGCAATATTTATAGTTAAACAAAGTTTTGTAATTGTGGTTTTTAGGTTTTGGATTTGGGATATTTTCCTTCCTAGAAACTTGACATAAGTAGCTGTACGAGCACTTTGACTTTTTTTAATTTGACGATTTTGATGCTATTACAATAGTTTTAGATCTTAGCTCATGTAAGTGGTAAGAATTGTTATATTCCTTTAAAAAAATCCATTGCTATTATTACTAAGCGACAATAATGGTTGCAGAAACTATCCATACAGGATACAGGAATAAGAATTTGATACGGTTGTAGTTATTTGCTATAGATGCTTGAAAATTACTCAAAGCAGAGTCGAAAGCAAAAATGATATAGGAGAGTTTGTTCATAGTAATACATCCCTGAAGACCCACAAGCAACAACCATATTAAATTATTGAGGTATTAGCATTTATCTATAATTAATGCCGTTTCGGGAGCATGTACTCCTCCCATTATCAAGTTTACCACCTGCTGTGCCACTTTCCTACTCCTGTTTTTCCTGAAAAATGTTTAAGTTTGTTGCACCTAGGTTCTTTACTAAATGCGCATCCTCAAGCCCATATTTAAAGTCTAATAACTACACCAAAGAGGAGGACATCCTCAAAAGAGGAAAGATACAGCTAACCTAAACAGTTCCTGTCAAGACGCACTTCAAATGTGGGATTTGCCACAACAGGTGGTAACCCTGATAATGGGAGGAGTACATGCCCGAAACGGCATTAGTTATAGATGAATGGTGATCCCTCAATAATTTAATATTGTTGAAAATGTGAATAATTTAATATAACCTCTTAATGGGAGAAGTATATTCTCTCATTATTAAATGTGAAATATGCGACAGCAAATGGTAAAGCTGATAAGTGAAGTACATTCACCCGAAATATTATTATTTAAAAATAATTGAAATAAGATAATGGACATTTTTGAAATAAAACTAATTATAACAACCTACCTTTATCAAATTTATAAACTCATTAATATTTAGATATTTATAGTAGCTGACTCCGTCTAGTAATGACATAATACTGTCAATTAGGACAAAGAAATTAAATTAGTTAATGATCTCACACAATTATTATTTCATCAAATGTGCCAAAAGTCTTCTATCAAGCGTTACAAAAAAAGACTTGTTTGTGGATTATCTCCAATGTGTCATTAATGTCCTAATTCAAAACTCATTAAGATCAATTAAAATGACATGGGACAAGGACAAAATTAATTAGAATTTTTTTTACTAATATTTTATCTCCAGCTGATAAATACTCAGCATAAAATAATGATTAAAACTATATCAAATATTTTTGTTTTGTTTGATTGATCACGCACTTCCTATTATCTTCGTGAATTTTATAATATAAAGATGTTTTTGCCCATTGTAATAACGTCATTTTATTGTACACGTTACACAAGCACAAATTGTTTGACGAGGATAAGATAAGGATTTACTGATAATCTTTGTTCAAGGTTTTAATTCAGTAGAACAAATTAAGAGTTTAAATATTTCCAGTTGTATATCATATTATATATTATAATTTATTGTAAAGAAAATCAGGAAATAAAAATGATTTAGTATGATAGAGCAAACTAGATCTGACAATGTTAAGAACGCAGAATGATCCCTGTGAAATGTCCTCGGTTATAATGCAAAGGTGACGGTTCATGAGCTGATTAAATTTGCATAAAAAGATATAAAAATCCTAAGGAATTTATGAATCACTATCGGTTTCTTTAATTTGTAAATATTTAGCTTCTGAGCTTACCGAATGCAACGGAAGCTATGAGATAGTTCTGAAGAACGATACATTTTTTATAAAAATTCCAAGGCATAAATCTGTTTCAACATTTTTGGTTCCGTGTCTATTTATCGGGCTGTCTGCCACTCAATTTTGGCGAACCAACATATCTTAAAAACTATACTTGTCCGATTTTAATGAAATTCTGATGGTAGGTGAAAATTAGCCCATTGTTGGTCCCATATAAATTTCATCCTTCTGCGCCTATTTGTTTCTATTCCACAAACATACATTTATTACATATATCTATATCTTCAAAAGTACTCATCTAATTTTAATGTAATTTTGATGATTTGTCGAAAGTAGCCTGGAGATAGCCCCAGATTAATGTCTGCAATTACATATCAAAAATTGAGCGACAGACCGACAGATAGCCACTGATTATTGTTTATTCCAAACCTTCCAATTATACAAATTCTTTTAGAATCAATTTCATTTAAGGCCCCGATACACGATCAAACATTTTGATCATACAGTAGAACTGATTGAGACTAAGGAAGTAATAATGACAGACACAAATTGTCTGCATATTTGTGTAAATGTAGGTTTTCCGTTAGAAATAGTAGCTATATATAGATCACCCAATGGGACGCCGGAACTATTTCTAGATGAAATATGTAGTGTATTAGGACAAATAAAAAATAAGAAATGCATACTGGTTGGAGACATTAATATAAATATTCTCGACAATTGTGAAGGGCTTAGTAAAGTAGCAAATGATTACTGTGAAATTATGTGTTCAAATAATTTACAACCAGTAATATCGACTCCTACAAGAATACAACGAGAATCTACAACCCTGATTGATCATATCTATTGTAAAAAACTTATTTACAAACAGGCACAGGGAGCAACGCTAGATTCAAATATTACAGACCATTTCACAACCATGGTCCGATTAAACCGTATTAAAGAAGCACACCCACCAGACATGGACAATGAAACATCGGACTCAATCAAAATCGTTACAGACTTTGAAAAACTCAAAATACTTATTGAAGAAGAAACATGGGAAGAAGTTATAGGAAATACAGATGTAAACTTAAGTACTAATAACTTCATTGATAAATTGCGATATTTTATAGAAAATTCTTCAGTACATAAGACACTTAGACCAGAAAAAGGAAAATTCCGCATACTGAAACCATGGATCACTAGAGGTATCCTAGTATCTATCAGGCGTAGAGACAAGTTAAAACAGAAAACCAAGAAACAACCATTTAATTTAAAATTACAAGGGTATTTAAAAAAATACACAACTAAACTAAAACACATTAAAAACAAAGCAAAAAATGACTACTTTAGTATGAAAATTAAGAGAAATAATTGTATCAGAAATATTTGGAACACTATAAATGAAGCGGTAAACAACAAAAAAAAACCACCAACTTCTATTAAAACCTTACAATATGGCAGCGATACATGTGATGCGACTTTGGAACCAACTAGAGCTTCAAACATTCTAGGTGAATTTTTTAGTACTGTCGGGGAAAATATGGCTAAATCGATTGATAACAAAGACATTAGAGAGGAAAAATGTGACAGAAAGCAATGTAATGAAATGAAATGGACGTGGTGTGAAGTTAATGAAAAGGATATTTTAGAAGCAATAGCTGAATTACGCGGAGGATCAGGGCCTGGATATGATGGTATAACAGTTTCTGTTATTAAGAAACATATGAAACAATTACTAAAGCCAATACTGCATATAACTAAACTTAGCCTGAGTACAGGAGTCTTCCCCACAGCATTAAAGATCTCTTTAATAACCCCAATTCATAAAGCAGGTAGCAAAAGCAACCCTTCTAATTACCGACCAATCTCTCTCCTCTCTAACATATCAAAAATATTGGAAAAAATTGTTAAAAAAAAATTTACAACATTTTTGAATGAAAATCAGAAATTATACAGTAAACAATTTGGTTTTAAGAAAAATCTAAGCACAGATGACGCCATATCAGAATTCATCATAAAAGCAATAGAGAAACTGGATGACAAAAAAAAGGTTTTAGCTATATTTATTGATTTAGCAAAAGCCTTTGACTCAATAAGCCATAGCAAATTAATTAAGAAATTAAAAAATATTGGTGTTGAAGGAAAAATGCTGCAGTGGTTCAGGACATATCTTGACAACAGAGAACAGCGAGTGATAGTAAATGGTGTTGTTAGTGATTCTTATTCATCAGAATATTCTATCCCTCAAGGTACAGTCTTGGGTCCTACATTATTTAATATTTATATAAATGATATACAAGACGTACGCGTAGATGGTGACATAATTTGTTTTGCGGATGACACTGTTCTAATATGTTGGGGAGATTCATGGGATGATGTCAGCCTAAAAGCAGAAAATAATATAAATAAATTATATGAATGGTTTTGCGTAAATTTATTATCTTTAAATGTAAGCAAAACTAAAGCTTTAACGCTTTCATTGAACTTATCCGGACAGCCAAAAAATTCACCAAAAATCAGTCTTCACACAAAAACCTGCAACACCTCTTACCCAAATATATGCCAATGCCCAAAAATAGAAATAAGTTGTTCTGTAAAATATTTAGGAATTATAGTAGACTCGACACTTAGCTGGAAACCTCAGATAGCTCTCCTTACAAAAAGACTTAGGCAATTAATGTATACATTTGTAACAACTAGAGGCTTTCTAAATGTAGATCAACTTAAAATGCTTTATTATGCTTTGGTTGAATCTTTACTCAGATATGGAATCATAGCATGGGGAGCTGCCCCCTATACCACACTTGTCCCCCTGTTAAGAGCCCAGAAATCAATAATACGCATAATATTCCATAAAGATAGACTAGAACCTACAGATTATCTCTTTAAAGAACATTTTTTATTAAAATTACATCAACTATACCAACTAGCTGCAATAATTAAGCTATGCAATAAAACACATAACATACCAATATTTAAACATGATCATATTACAAGATCCAATAATAAACAAAAATACCAAATACCAAAATATAAAACAACAACAGCTCAAAGATACTGGAAATATACCAGTGTTTCCATGTACAACAAACTACCCGAAAATATCACTAATTACACAAACTCACCCAAACTCTTCAAAAATAAAATTAAACATTACATAATCCATTATCTGGAATAATAAAAATAAAAAAAAATAAAAAAAAAATTTAATAATAAAATAAAAATAATACAATAAATATATCAACTGCAAATAACATACTAGTTAGTTAAATATAAAAAATAAAAACAATTAATAATGAAAGAACAATATGATTTTCTATAAACTAAACATATTGAGAATTAATTATCTACTCCTTCTTACAACACAGGCTTTTGTCTTACCGTAAGAAGTAACCATGTTACAAATTTAATTTAAGCTATACATATGTATTTAATTACAAATGTTTTAATGTATTGTTTATTTATTTTTATAATGTTATATTCTTAAAATAAAATGGTTCTTAAAAAAAAAAAAAAAAAAAAAAAAAAACATTATGTTTGCGCAAACCTGATGTCGGGCAAATTTAGGCCATACACGTTAAATATTATGTTTGCACAAACATCAAACAGCCCATACACGGTTAAATTGTTTGCGCAAACATGATGTCCGACGACTAAAGGCCCCCATACACGGTCAAAATGTTTGATCGTGTATGGGGGCCTTAAGGACATTCAGGTTCCGCTAAACGAAACCTCTGAAAATAAATATTAACCTGTAAAACTTGGATAGTTTATTTCCAACTAAACTACTATTATAAGTAGTATTCTTAATCAAAAACTAGTTATTAAAAGTCTTCTCCACCAAGGCCTTCAAGTTGGAGAAGGGCAAAGTTGTTTATTTCACCAAACGGGTCACCAAAATAATCCTAATCTCTTCCCCGTTGATAATTCTATTTCTAACCTAATATCTTACAGTGTATTGTGTTTGCACCCAAATATATCCACACGCTATGCCTGTGTTAAGCAGGCCTTAAGCCGGCTTTACACCTTGCGATTTGTCGGTGCAATCTGGTCGGAATGATAAATCGCACCGATATATCGTAAGGTGTAAATGGAAATTGTATAACAATATCGGGATTGGGGTTGGGTTTTAGATCGAAGCAAAACCTATTCAATCTGTGAGATCGGTGACGACAAGTCGGTGCGTGTAGGGGGAGGTTGTACAACCTGCGGGTCAACCCCGATCTCTACCTTCCTTCTACTACATATATTTTACTAAATTTATTGCCTAGGCAGCAAAAATTAGTTTGCTGAGGATATTTTTCAGGCTAAGCCGCACCAACATTCCTTGCTACACACAAAAAAAACTTTTTTTGTTTTAAATATAATCTTTAACCTAAATTATTTGAGCATTTTACCTTAAAAATATTACGAATTTATAAAATAAGGTATACAATAAATAATAATTTATAAAATAAATGAGTATTACTAAAATAAGGTTTATTAATACTCATAATAGATTATATTTATAAAAAAGAATGCAGTAAAAAGATAAATAGAAATTAAAATATTACAGAAAATATTAGGTCTTAAAATAATCTTAAATAAATAATTTAGTGGCAACACTGCAGCTCGTCTATTATTGAAAATTGGGTCAGAGATTGGGGTAGAAATCGGTGTGGTGTAAACGCTCTCAGGTTGCAACGATATATCGTGCGATTTATCTTCCTTCAGATTGCACCGACAAATCGCAAGGTGTAAGGCCGGCTTTAGCTCACCTTTTTTGCCTGCGAGTTGTTCTTCCAATAACTCCTGATTCCTGATCGAACAACTGACTGAGCAACGTTACCTGCTGTCATTAGGGAAATCATTAAAATAAAACTTAGAAGAAACCAAAGAAATATAAATATATGCGGATACAACACGTTTTCAGTAATTAAACAAACACCTATCTATGATGGATACAATATGAGCGAGCTATCGAACTGTTATGCCTCATAGATCTGTTTTCACTAAGATAATATGAGTTTTCGGAACCGTACCTAGGTGCCGGTTGTATTGAATTTTTATATTTAGTTTAATTTTTGTTTTATTTGTTTTTGTGAAAAAACACCGGCACCACGGCAACCGAATTATTTTAAAAGTGACAACTGAAAAGAAACACAGGAGAGTCCCTTTCGAGAAGCCAAGAAGACCAAGTGATTGTCAGATCTCTGTAAATAAACGAATTATATTTATCTAAACAGGGTCAAGTCATTGTAGCGACAATGAGCCTGTACTTAATTCGAAAAACAAAAATTATTATTAAAATCGTTATTATACTTGAAGAAAATAAATTAATAGTAAAAAAAAGTTATAAAAACAAGCTTTTAATCGTATTCTTCTCATCAAACCCTTTCATTTGATACCCATATCATAGGCGTGCTTAATAAATAACTACTCCACCATATTGGGCTGTCCGCCATATTGGATTTAGAATGACGTCACTTAGCTAACCAAGCATTGCCATCAAAACTAAACGTGTATATGCAAAATTTCAATTCGATCGGTTGAGGATAACTGCTTTAAAATTCAGTTGCATGATTTGACCCGAACATACAAACATTGCAAGTTAAATAAAAGCTTTTAAAAAGTAGGCCAACAGCTGCGACTGTGAACTAGAGTCAAGTGTGAACGGGGAACTAGATCCAAGACATAGCGAGTTCTAAGAAAAAACAGGTGCATGTATTTTTTATTAAACTTGTTTCATATATTAAAACTCTTTTTTTCTCCTACCTCTTTATTTATTTTATTGATTTCTTCTTCTTCATTGCTAGAAATACGTTTTGTATTCCACGAAAATCACCGTCCTACAAGTATCTAGGGATTTTCCAGGTCGAATGAGATTAATTTCTTAATAGTTTCCATTGAATTGCAATTATTACGGGAATGTACATATTTCATTACTTCTCAGTTTAACAGAGTTGTCAGATTTGCATTAAAAATTAGCCCCCAGGTCTTTTTATATCAAAGAATCAAGTATGCATAATAATAAACAAGTTGAAAAATCCTTGCAGAACAACTAAATCGATATTATCTCTTTCTCAGAAAAAAAATCCAGTGAGTATCATTGACCGATTTTTTTTTATCTCCCCCCACCTATTTATAAAGTAAAAACTTTACTCACGAATAAAAATCACACTAAATTAATATAAGAACACGTTTAAGAACAAAACAAGGTACAGAGGAATGGGGAAAGTGACAATAAAATGTATATAAGAAAGATTGTCTCGAGACAAACTACCAAGTTAAAAATTAACATTTTTGTGATTTCTTATCAATAAGCTTTAAATTTTAAGTTACATTACTCGCTTCTTAATAGAAATGCTAACTAAGCATCTACATTGGATTCGTGTTTCTGTCGATCCGATGTCGAGCGCCCATCGGAAGAAATACAAACACCAAGGTTATAATTTAGTTGCCTAGATTGGAGGAGGAAGCCTAATACGACGATATCCGACGACGCTCGATGTTGAGCCGACGGAACGGTCGATCAAACATGTTTGTTTACAGTTTACAGTCTAATATCTCAATCCGACGGCATATTGTAATAATGGGGAAAATTCACAGTTGTTGTTAATTGATCTTGTAAAAGAATGAGCCTTGTCTTCGGAGATCAGCGGAAAAAAGTCTACCATTACCGGAATATTAAACCAGAAGTTAGATTGGCCAGTTATATCGTCTTTTATGACTTCAAGAATTAATTAAATGTTTCTATAATTATACGGTGGTAGTCCTTGAATTTATCAGGGTAGTTTTGTAAGTAAAAAAGTTTTTAAAAAACTCCCAAGAGGATCTGTCTTCATTAAAGTGATGCACACATATCTTTATTCTACTTCTCTTATTAAGGAAAACGTTATTCTCTAAGAGAAGTAAAAATAAATCATCCTTAGGCCAGGCGCACACTAAAGACAAAACCGTCTGCAGACTGTTTCCGAACCGTATTCGCTGTGTCTACCTTGGCACACTTGTGTTGCTACAGCCTTACACACTGGAGGCAAGATAGTTGCATATCTTGTACCCAGCAAAAAGGATCTCGAGGAAATTGCTGTGATTTGTGCAACAGTCTGCAGACGGAAGTGTGTCGGGACATCTCCTAGGCTGGAAGACTCTTTTGTCTTGCACATGTCTATTCGTTCAGAGTGCGCACTCCCATATACTGTACATATAAGTCCTTGAGGTAGTGACAAAACTGTCAGTGGGCAAAAAGACTCCTGTGGACGCCTAGCCTTTAGAGTCATTCATGGTACTCCGGCAGCACAATTGATTTCGCTTCCCGATCGAACGTAACTCCATCCAGTGTAAGCACGTCGGAAGACATCGGATCAGACAACCGGCCTATATCGGATCGGGAAAATACGGATCCCATGTAGGAGTAGCCTTTTAAATTTACAATATTGATCTACAAACAAGCGGGAATAAATAATTAACCTAAAATTGAAGACACGACTGAGCAACCTAGTTTTAAAGCTTTACATCCATAGATTACACAGGATGTTGGAAACCAGCAAGATTCTGTAAAACGTGTAGTGGTATTTTGTTAATTGAGATGAAGGTAAATCAATAACGCAAACATATTAAGCACGGTTATCAGTGGTTTTATAATATAATATGTGAAATAAAGAACTGATAATAAAGGCTTCTAGGAGACCGTTAATGTCAATATCATTATTCAGACGTCGTTTCATCGGTGCTAGGTTCCTACACCAAGGATAGTAGAGTATTCACCAAGAAAGGAAGTAGGATTGACGTCAAACTACTAGTTAATGATATCATAGAACTTGAAGCGGTACTAATAAAATGTTACTGCCAGCGTGTGTTCATGCTGAGCTACTGTAGGTCATAGGATAGGGTCATGAAGCCAGCAGACCGGAACTGATAATTCCTTACACATTGCCAGAATAGGAGGCAGGAGATGGAAACCATCCTATCCTTAACGTAATACAAGGATGCGTCTGTCTTGTGTCAGATAAAGAAAAACAGAATTGAAAACGGCCAAAAATAATTCTATTTCCTCAGAGATAAGTCAAGATATGACAATTTCTGCAAAGGAAACGCAACAATTACAAAGAATTACAAAATCAACATGATTTGTAAACTCTTTGATACTGTATAAACAGTTCATTTAATATTTTTTCTGTTTCAATTAAGAACTCTATACAATAAAAAAAAATCGGTCCGAGACAACTCAGACAAACTTATAATCACTTAGCCCAGTGTTCTCCATTTATTAGTTTTCGAGTTTTCGTAGTTACATTTATTATTGCACATTTTATCAAAATTCATCATAATAATAACTCCTCCTTGGCGGGGAACCGAACCCGGTCTTTCTCCGTCAGCGTTTAAAGAAAAGAAATATAGAAAAGCTATTTTCTCAAGAATTAATTTTTTCCCCCGGGAAAACGGATTCTGTTGCTAGATTCGTATTTAAATGGACTACATTTTAGAATTTTTTAATTACAACCGATTTCAAGATTTTTTTTTCACGTTTCTTCAGAGGTTTTGGGGGGTAGCCTCCCCCAAAATTTAGAGCTTAAATTTCTCGATTTTGCTTTTGGATATTTATGAACAAGTATACTAAATTTCGTCAAAATAGGACTGGTAGTTTAGGCTCCACCCGTCTGCACAGACGACAGACAGACATATTTTGGACTCAAGGAACCTCAAAACGTGTAAAACCGACAAAATCCAATTTTAGCGCCATCACAATACTTTCTCTTTATATGACATAGGAAAAAGGTCTGACTAACTTCAGTTGGTCGTAATTAATTAACTACTGAATATAAGAGTATAATAAATTTAGTTTAAATGTGAATGTAATTAAATTTAAATTGTGTGGCTTTAAAATCCTTAAATTAGGCCCCTTGTAATTCATTCTTCAATAATCAATTTGCCGAAGCTAAAAAAAAGAGAAAAAATCGTCTAAAATGGGCGATCAAGGTAATTTTTAACTGTAACACACTCGCGAATTTATAAACCTTTTATTTATTGGAGCATAATATATTCTAAAAATACGTGTGGTGTCGCGGGACACCCGGTAGGAACGAAGTTCCTTACATTTTTCATTAAATATTAATTATAAAATCACAGTGCTAAGTACGTATACATTGCTAACTACTTATACATGGCGGAGTTAGAAAAGAGACAAAATTAAAAGTAACGAACTGTTTGTACCTAGCAGAGTTAAGGCAAAATTAAAAAAAAATCATTATTTGTATAATTAAAGCAAGCGTCTTACTATAAATATACATTGAATATAAGAAAAAAGTTGATCATGATGAGTTTATAGTGAAAGAGTATGTTTGTTAAAGGAGTTT
This sequence comes from Gerris lacustris, assembly GCA_951217055.1. Lineage (NCBI taxonomy): Eukaryota > Metazoa > Arthropoda > Insecta > Hemiptera > Gerridae > Gerris > Gerris lacustris. The sequence goes on along the minus strand of OX578279.1, from coordinate 17,802,105 downwards.
GGATTGAAATAGGACTGTTTTCTACCTACCCGGCCAATTAATTTAAAATATTATAAAATATATATCTTCCCTACTCTACAGCTTCTGCTTGTATCAGGGTGAAATTTTACATGATTATATTTTATTTTTTTACAAAACAAAGTGATATTTTTGACATATATAACAAAAATAATCAAAACAAGTCAAGTAACAGGCTTCCTTAATAACACTTTTTCCCGTCTTTTAAAGCTTACGTTTACGCGAGCGTTGCGCGTGAACGCTTGGGCGGATAACGTTTTCCAATGAACTCAGCCTAGGCATTGGTAAAATGAACATGTGTACCAAATTTTATCTAACTCGGTGATCTTTTACTCAAGTTATCGTCATCTGAAGATTTCGTGACGGATTTTGCGTGACGGTGATTTTAGTCGTTTTTTTCGGATTCACTCCCGGACAAAAAAAAAAAAATAAATAAAACGAAACATTAAGTAAAGTCATGAATTCTTACTGTCAAGAGGTCAGATATCAAGGTAAGCGTCATGACTCAAAATGTTGAATGTATTACGTTTTAAAATTGATAAAAATCTTAAAAGATCAACTACAAATCAATGAAAAAACGAACAATGAAAAGTTCAAGAACTCATCATCAAGATCGAACAAAGTTCAACAAGCAGATTCCTCGTGTCAATTATTTTCACTTCTAAATCTCAATTAAAAAAAAAAGAGATATTGTCATCAAATTGATAATTCGTTAAATCCACCAGTAATGTGTATTTCAGAATTAAAAGAAAATAAACAATTTAGAAAAGAATTTCAAGATGTTACTGAACTATCATAAAAAAAAAGAAAGAAAATTCCTTCACATCGAAGTAAAAACAATAATAATTAAATATGTGTCAAGTGGGTTTGTAGGTACAAAAGTTCTTTATTCTATCGAGAAACGCATAATATGTGATATGGATAAAACATTCTCAGTAAATTTATTTACAATTTCATTTTTTCTCGAGAATGATCCACAGAGGGGTCGAAATTTTTAAAAAGTAAGACTGTAATTAAATTCCATTTTGACCTGAGTCCTCAAGAATTTGAAAACTGCATGGAATTTTTTTTTAATTATACAAAATAGTACATTACGCATCGAGTGCGGAAAGTAGCATTTTGCATGCGAGTGTGGAGTTTGCACCCGAGCGATAGCGAGGGTGGTAAAACCACACGAGCAATGCAAAATGCCGTTTTCGCACGAGTTGCGTACCGTACTTTATCTACGATTGTTAGATTTAAATAATAAATACAGAAACAAATAAACTTGCTGTATGTAAGTTTGTATCTCTCTCTTGATAAAGATGGCATTAATTCATTAGTTGTATTTTTTGCCGAATTAATTATTTCTGGAGGATTATTATTCTCCGTATTTTCGTCAAAGTCACTTGATTCACTCATTGTTTTTCACTAAAAACTCGATATAAACAGTTACTTTAATAAAAGAACACCAAATTAGTTTTGTTAAATGTAAACAAACTCACTAATCGTGCGTAAAGCTGAAGAATTCCTCTTCTTTGCCGCACTAGTGCGGTAAAGAAGAGGAATTATTCAGAACTATGAGACGCGCATGCGCAATGAATACAAGTACGTAAATAATCACTTTCTACGCATCTAAACAAAGCTATGATGTTTATATTTCGTATCAATCGTAGATAAACTTCTTTTAGCATAGGTGGAAACATTTTAAAAGCCATCAAAATCTTAAAGTCTCAATTTAAAGTCTAATCTCTCAAATTAAAGAGTTTTGTATAAAAACTATATTATAATAAATAAGTTCTTAGATGTAATTAATAAATTCTATTTTGCTAGCAAGCATTCTACATTCCATTCTTTGGATAGCTTAAGTTGGTACATGGTATGGATAAAATCATTATATTATATTGTATATGATATACTGTAAATATAAAATTATATCTTAAGTTTGTTTATACTTTCTCATATAAAGAGAAAATATTTTTATGCCTCAAAAATTCGAATTGAGGTCCCCTGAGTCCAAAAAAATGGTTTTTAAAAATGTCTGCCTGTCGCCTGTCGTTTTTCCAGGGGTGCCCATTGCCCATCCCCCCCAAGGCCCATGGCGCAAATTCCACCTTACTGCGTGTCACTTGGAATATTTAAAAAATCCCCCTCCCCCAATCTCTGAAAATACCCCTAAATTTGATTTCCCTCCAAAAGTTTGATAGACACAAGTTGCACCATCAAACCCCCCCTGTGGGCACCCCTGCGTTTGTCTGTCGTTTGTGCTGTCCGTCCAATTGAAAGAGAAAGATCTTTATAACTGTATCCGCATACCACATCATTACAAATAAGGCAAACAATGCAAATTAATTTTAATGTTTGTCTATTTAAAACAATTTGTCCAAAACAAAATGACATTTGAACTTGTTAAGACGTTTTAATAAATACTTGATATTACACATACATACAAATAAAGAAATAGAACAACTATGATAAGAATTTATTGAACTTTCCATGAATTATATCGAACAAGGCTATATGAGACGACACTGCCATCTAGTTATCAAAAATTGAGTCACGAATAAACTGCTTATTAATATTTAAAAACTGACTCATATTTTGTCCAGCAAGTCTTATCTATATCTTGTTCAGTTAAACCACCTGACATTAACATAAATGGGGGACAAAGTATTAAAAACTTTTAAGGGATTAAATCGAAACAGTTAATTTTTGATTCCGTTAAATCCTCATGACGTAAAACCAATGAAGTTATTAGGTCTACAAGATTTGTTGTTTTTACAGCTGGCCATAAGGAAGTGATTGAAGTGTTAGGACATTGAAACACAGAAGTAGTTATTGCATCATCAATAAGATTTATTTAGTGCAATTAGTATTCAACCAACATCTAATAGAGAAAAAAATAAATACTGTCTTTATTCTTAAACTTATTTTTTATTTTTAAAACTTATTAAAGTTTTAATCTTATGAAATTCGACGTGCTGTTTAAAAGAGACCACTCTTTTTTATTTGTCCCAACAAAAACGCCCATTTAAAGTACTATGAATTGATATTTGTAATTTTTTTTATATACTTGCCTATTGTAATTTGTATTATTTGAACAGTAGGTATGTGTTTCCTGTATAGGTTTGTGACCATTTTAAAACATTAAATGTTTTGTCAAAATATTATATAACCGAATAACGTTTCGTTCTCGCGAGGTCTACTAGTTGTCTAAGCCCAAGAACAGATGACCCAGTAATTTGTTTTGTGACAAACATAAATTCGAACCTCCTTATAACGAACTTCTATATAGAAAAAAAAATCTTTATATAACGATATTTTTTTTGTCCCACTAATTCTCTATATAAACGTGTTTCTATAGAACGAAAATAATTTTTCTATAATGAAAAAAATTCGTATAGAAATAAGGGTAAAGATCTAACCGACAAACTTTCTGTAAATTAATATTGGCGGTGTTTTTGTATTCCTTTATTTTCTACCATTTTTAGGAGTTTCTTATCTCCATTAGTTTAAGTAGAATTGGAATCATATTTGCTTTGCACAGTAAAAATAAATCTCTTACAATCAGTTTACTATTCGTTTTGGACGATAATAAAGCTCTTGACTATTTACAGAATGAAGAACGAATAAGTATCCCGTAAATATGAAACACTCCGAGTTCAGTATTTACAATTTTGAAAAACCGGGATTCACTATTTAACTAAAAATCTAGAGATTCTATGTATAGAATGAAGCAGTTCTGAAATGGGTAAAAATAGTGCGGGATAAAAAATCTTCCTCTTTCAGTACCAGTCATTTTATCTGTAAAACAAAGAAATAATTTCTTGAACCATGAATTTCGTTATATGGAGGTCGAACTGTAACAATCAGAATTTAAATGTTTCAATTCTAAATTCAAATATAAAAATTAATTATTTTATCAAATTTCAACATTCTATGTCGCTTCAAAATACCATAGACATTGCCGGATTGCAAAAATGGACTTACAAATATGCAAAAATAAAAATAAGATACTGCAATAGTGCGAAAAACTATCGAATTACATAACATTAGTGCCCAATAAATAACAGTTGAAAACAGTTTAGTTCAACTCTAATTGCAAGTTTAAGATTGCAGTAGATTCAACAAATAACCATTCATGAATAAGCAATGCAGCGGCCTGCCTTTAAGAATTAGATAATTTATTTCTTAATCACTTTAGTTTATGCAATTTTAAATGCTTTAGAATTTAGAATGTGAAATGATACTTTTAACAATCGAATCTAGATCTGGTAAAGAATAAACTAATAAATTTAAGAACTTTTACTAATCTCTTTGTGAATTCCTAACTAACAGGATATTGTAAGGTTAAAAGGGGGCAACTTTGTGATTAAGAATAAAATTATTGGATATGCAATATAAGGCTTAGTGAATCGTACAGTAAAAATCAATTAAGAATTTTTCAATAGTCTCTTATCAATTCAATTGTTCTATAAAGATCAACTCGTTGCGGTTGAGTTGTTTAAGTTTCACGAGTTGAGCAGCGAGTTGTTCTTATCGTGAGCTGTTGAAAGTTCATCCACTTTAATCAGGAAAAATGTCGGACTAACTAAATACTCCTTGTAATAATCATATGATCAATGTTAATAGGGGGTAATCACACAGCATACCACAATACTCCGATGAGTGCGCATGCTTTTAAATAGATAAGAGACAGTAGGAGGTCCGATGAGTGCGCATGATGCTAAATAGATAAGAGAAAATAGGAGGTCTGATGAGTGCGCATGATGCTAAATAGATAAGAGAAAATAGGAGGTCCGATGAGCGCGCATGATTCTAAATAGATAAAAGGAAATAGGAGGTCCGATGAGCGCGCATGATTCTAAATAGATAAAAGGAAATAGGAGGTCCGATGAGAGCGCATGATTGTAAATAGATAAAAGCAAGTAGGAGGTCCGATGAGTGCGCATGATCCTAAATAGATAAAAGAAAATAGGAGGTTCGATCAGAGCGCATGATTCTAAATAGATAAAAGCAAATAGGAGGTCCGATCAGAGCGCATGATTCTAAATAGATAAAAGCAAATAGGAGGTCCGATGAGTGCGCATGATTCTAAATAGATAAGAGAAAATAGGAGGTCCGATGAGCGCGCATGATTCTAAATAGATAAAAGCAAATAGGAGGTCCGATGAGTGCGCATGATTCTAAATAGATAAGAGAAAATAGGAGGTCCGATGAGCGCGCATGATTCTAAATAGATAAAAGAAAATAGGAGGTTCGATCAGAGCGCATGATTCTAAATAGATAAAAGAAAATAGGAGGTCCGATGAGCGCGCATGATTCTAAATAGATAAGAGAAAATAGGAGGTCCGATGAGCGCGCATGATTCTAAATAGATAAAAGAAAATAGGAGGTTCGATCAGAGCGCATGATTCTAAATAGATAAAAGAAAATAGGAGGTCCGATGAGCGCGCATGATTCTAAATAGATAAAAGAAAATAGGAGGTCCGATGAAATCGCATGATTCTAAATAGATAAAAAGAAAATAGGAGGTCCGATGAGTGTTGTATTTTTTAAGTGGTTTTTGTTTTTGTATACTTAGATAATGTTGTTAAAAAAGTTATATATCCTTTAAATAGTTGCTTTCAGGCCTAAAATTGCCGCAAACCAAGTGAAATATTGCATTGAAAAATGAGGTGTTAAAGTCAGTAACCTAATGAACACAGATTGAAAATCTATAACAAATTAAAATAGGTGGGGGGAGGATTGTTTTACTAAATGTTTAATTATTCTAGAAACTTTAAAAGATCTATGATCTATTATACTAGGAAGAACATTCTCTAACTAATCTGTGTTAAGATATTCCTTTATTAAAGTTTAAACAACGTAAACAAGAGAGAATGCTGCTGAAATTTCAATTTTATTTATTTTGATAAATTAACAGGTTAATTAAACCAGCAAGAGAAACCGAAGATCTTAAGTGACAATTTGACTTTCTACCAACGGTTTGTCATTCCAGGACAGATGAATTGACTTGTCAATCAACTATTTCTTAAGTTAAATATAAAAGAGCGAATTTTAAATTATAACGTTAGATGATTTCGCACAGGGTACCTGAGCATCATCGAGTAATGTAAGCACAGTTTAAATATTTGTGCTCTCAATTGAAATTTCAACAGATAAAATAGGGAAGTGAAAACCGAACTACCTCCTATTATATTCTAAATTCCTGACACGATATTCAAGAGCGTCACATTTTTCATGTTGCTTTTGCGTGAACAAAATTTCTCCTGTACCAAGAAGAGCAAAATTAGTGAGATTATTGCTAAATCAAAAACCCAATCTACAAACAATATATAAAATCCAAAAACTCACTGACATATAAAATATAACTTCTCTGGAACTACTCAAGCACAATCTTGAACCATCTTCCTATCTTGAAAGTTTGCAGGAAGTTAACCTTAACGGTGTGAGTATCTGCTAGGAAATTATTTTTCAATCCCATTATTGTAAAACAAATGACGGCCACTAAGAGCCGCCGAATTCGTGCACTTCTCTGATCCTTTCAGAAGAACACTTTCAGTTTAAGAGGCTATAGTTTCTCGTCAATTTTGTACAGTCCAGTTACGATCACTTTCGTTGGCGATCGTGATCATTATCAAAAGTGAAGGGAGCCAGCGTGAACGTGTGAATTAAATTACATGTCACGTCTGCTCGTCCATCAATGAATCAAGGGCGGTACGAGATTGTGGGTTCGATCCTGCGTCGTGATGCTCTGATTTATACAGCTCACTAATGATCACATCATACTCGCTTCGGCAGTACATTTTACAGAGGTATGATGTGTGACCTAGGTGCAACTCTTTACCAGAGGGCTAGTGAAAAGAGCCTAAATAAGGTATAATTGTTAAGTTCGAACAAGTGGTTCATCCTACCCGTCTAGTATTAGAACTAGGACCTTACTACTAACATAAGTGAACCCAAGAAAACAATATTGCTATTTAATTTTTAGATGCTATTCTTTTTTTGACTCAAATATTCCCTAATGCAATAAATTATTTTTTCCGTGGTAGGCTGTGAAATAGTAACTTTAGAGCCTAAAAAACATAGCTAAAATCCATTTTTTCATTACGTGGACTTAAAAAATCTTTTCATTACTACCAGCACGAAAGAAAAACTTTTTTACGTCCTAGGACGTAAAAAATCGTGCTGGTAGTTATCAAAACTTCCGTTTTAGCGCTGCAATATTTGTAGATATGCTTGTTAGTACGCTTAAAATCCGCTAGATGTCAATGCGTTTTATTTATATTTTGTTATAGTGTAACCTCTTTTTAAGGTTTCTTCTTTTTAAATCTTAAGTATGTTATTATTATTATATTGATTATTGATTAATATTTAATGTTTTTCCATTGTCTGCTACCACGGAAAAAATAGCATATGCTACACGACTGTGAATAGTTTTTTCTTTACCTTGGCAATATTTACTGTCTCGCTCCGCTCGACAGTAAATGTAATTGCCGCGGTAGAGAAAAAACTCACTTCACAGCCTAGTAACATAATATATGTACTATTATCCGAGCAACCACCAGGACTAATATTATGTCCAACCTACCTAATTTATCATTTGATTCGCTTCAAACAATCTCTTCTATAATTTTATGAGGTTCACGGGGGATTTTTATTTTTTAATTCAATAAATTAATTAAATAATTAAATTGAGTGCAAATAACACATAAAAAAAAAACTTTAAACGCTTATTCCTATTCTAAAAAAATATTGGTCAAACTAATGTATAACAAATAAAATTTAATTTATTATAACAGTTAAAGAAATCTTTTGTCTCGATTTTTCTATACATTTATAAGAAACAATAGTAGACAATATAATTAATAATTATTTTAATTTGATTGTAGCGGAAGTACTAATTAATATTATTTTTTTAAAACCAGCTACATATTTATGACCAAATTATTGATTACAAAGTGAATGCAATTGATATGTTTATAGACAATAATAATGAGACGTTACATTTAAATAATATATATATATATATATATATATATATATATATATATATATATATATATATATATATATATATATATATATATAAACGGGAATAAAAAAACCGATGGTGATACTTTTGTGGTTAGCAACTGAAACTGGACAAAAGTGAGTTTTGCTAAACCACTTTTAAAATAATGTTTGTACACACGCATCTACATTATGTTCATTGATGTGTGAGTTTAGAGTGTTCATAATTTATAGCATAAAGAAAGACAAGTCGAAATATATCATATTTCAAAACAAAAATCACCAAGCATAACGAATTTATTAAATTAATATTTCATGCGAGAAATGCTTTTAGATAAAAAAAATAGTTGTTTTTGTATTTATTCTTCTTAATAATATAAGTGGTTAGAAAAAGATTGGACAGATAATTTTCAAGTTAAAACCAAAGTAGAGACGGGATATAGTTTTTAGGATATCAGTATTAAATTTCAACGAAATTAGTCAATTAGTTTAGGCACGTGCACCAACGAATAAAGTATACTACTTGCTAAAAGTATAAACAAGTGCACAGGTATAAATTAAGTGCACATTATAATAAGTATACATATAAAGTACACAATATAATAAGTATAAATGAAGCGCACAATATAATAAGTATACATATAAAGTACACAATATAATCAGTATATATATAAAGTACACAATATAATAAGTATAAATGAAGCCCACAATATAATACGTATAAATGAAGTGCACAACATAATCAGTATACATATAAAGTACCCAATATAATAAGTATAAATACAGTGCACTATAAAGTTGTGTTTAAAAAACAACAATTAGACCTAGAGGACCTTCAAATGAGTAAATAAATAAATTTTAAAAACGAACTATTGCCCCTACTTCAATATTTTTACTTTCCCTCCTTATATGTTTTATTTTAGAGGATGGAGAATAATTTTTTAAAAAAGGAGGAATCGAAATATTGCAAATGTAAGACTTTTATTTCCTTAATTGACCCAGCTTCTAAAGAAAAAATAAAAATAAATAAATGTTTGGCCCAGAAAACCCTAAAACGTTAAATTCTATAAAATTGTAAAAAAAACAAGAGTCGGTTTTACAATAAATTATTTTCCTCTATAAATTCAATTCTAAAAATAAGAATAAATTACAATAATAAATAAATCAAATTATAATTATTATTAACTACGGGAAACAGACAGAGAAAAATACACCCCAGCGCTGGGATTTGAACCGCAGGCCTCTATATTTCCGGTATAGCGCTCTACCAGAGAGGCCTGTGGTTCAAATCCCAGCGCTGGAGTGTATTTTTCTCTGTCTGTTTCCCGTAGTTAATAATAATTATAATTTGATTTAAATTAAAACTTAATCTTTCCGTAGTATGAATACTACCAAAATCGTAAAATATGAATTTCTAATTGATTGTACTAGGTACAGGTACTAATTGGGTACTTTATAATTATAAGTGTTATTTCTCGGTCTAGTTCTATGTCATTAATGTTGACTTCTAAGATTTGTAGAAAATTGAAAGCTTAAATTCGGGACAAGGTATCATTAACGTCAGAGGAAATCATTCTCCTGCGTAGCTTAGTTGGTAGAGCGCTATACCGGAAATATAGAGGCCTGTGGTTCAAATCCCAGCGCTGGAGTGTATTTTTCTCTGTCTGTTTCCCGTAGTTAATAATAATTATAATTTGATTTAAATTAAAACTTAATCTTTCCGTAGTATGAATACTACCAAAATCGTAAAATATGAATTAATAATAAATAAATATAAAAGAATATTGAATTGATAAATTAAATGGGTAACATTAACAATAAACATGAAAAAAAAATTTTTTTAAAAAAACATTGCCAATAAACAACCCTCGTAAGAATCATTAAATTTAATGGAAACATATATCAAAGAATATATTTCACTTAACCAGATTATATAAATATGGATGCGAACAACGACATAGGTGATGATATCATACCAAATGAAACATAAACCAGATTGCAAAAATAAATAAATACGATTTAAAGAAATTGCAATGTTTTGTACCTTTATGTATAGACATAAATCACTTAAAACTGGGAACGCAAGAAAACAATTTACGGGTTTGAAATTGCTAACCATAAATCAACACAGAAATATAATAATAAAATGTTATTTTTGCGAAATACTTTTTTCTAAATGGATGATAAATGGGTCCAGTTAAAAAAATATAAATAAATAAAAAAAAAAAAAGAAACCAATATAAATAAGGGAAGTATAGTGACCTTAATACAGTTATGCCAACTTTAAAAAACTGGAAGTAATTAAAAGAAAGAGTGTGGTAAAGTCTACGTTTAGAACAAGTTTGTGCGTTAAGGAAGGATAGTGTGACTTGGATCAAAAAAGAATAACAGTACATAACATGCAATAAGGATGTTATTGAAGAAATCGAGAGAAAATTAATTTGATTCGTTATAGTTTTTACAATGTCGACAAAAACCGAGCTTTAGCTAAGTAATATTGTGAAGTCCTTAAAAAAGAGAAGCTAAGTTTGATCCTAATGCAAAACTTTATACATTAATGACGAGGAAGTTTTAAACATGATTATGTTTTACAGCTCTGGGCTACAGAAAAAAATTCCGTCATGCAAAAATACGATATAAATATGTACTTTTTAAATATCGTGTCAGGAAGTTAGGATTTAACAGGAAGTCGATAGGTTTTCATTTATAGTACAATATTTTGACGATAGGCGGGCTGAAGTTTCAGTAAACGACATGTAAACTGTGACGCTCTTATCATGCCAGAAAGTTAGAATATAATAGGAGGTAGATTAGGTTTTATTTGTATTTATTGTAGTTCTATATTTAGCCGATAGAAGTTCTCAATTTGATATAAAATGATATCAGAGCTCCTAGCGGACCAAATGGTAATCAAAATGGATCAATGTTTTATATTTCACTGTGAATGTTCAACTGTTTTTTCAAGAAAATATCTTAAGTTAACGCTTAAATTTGAGTTAAGTGGAACTATATTACTCTTACCAACCTTATGTTAAAGTGGAAATAAACATTACTAAGTAGTGATGCGTTGTTTTCCGATCTTAGGTAATTAGGATGTATACGGGGCAATCATATTCATTACCTACTCAAACAGACCTTTACTTTGATGTACAACATGATATACGGCTTGAAAACATTTAATTTTTGTGTTTTCTTTCATTTGTAGCAGCCATTTTAAAAATAATGTAATATGTATTCTTTCACTACTCATTTTTAATAGCTTACAAATTATACGCGAGCATAAACTTTTTTCAATACTCTCATTTTGACCATGTTTTCAAAATGTCAACAAAAATAAGTCGTCCGTCAGATTGATAATATTAAGTGTGAAATTACCAAAAAATTACACAGTGGTCAAAAATGTCGAGTTGCACCTGCGAGCCGAATTTCGTTCAAATAAACCAATTTTTGAAACGAAGTTCCTTATGGCACGTTCTGGAGCCCGGGAGTGAATCCGAAAAAAACGACCAAAATAACCGTCACAAAATCACCGTCACGCAAAAACCGTCACGAAATCTACAGATGACGATAACTTGAGTAAAAGATCACCGAGTTAGATGAAATTCGGTACACATGTTCATTTTACCAATGCCCAGGCTGAGTTCGTCGGAAAACGTTATCCGCCCAAGCGTTCACGCGCAACGCTCGCGTAAACGTAAGCTTCAAAAGACGGGAAAAAGTGTTATTAAGGAAGCCTGTTACTTGACTTGTTTTGATTATTTTTGTTATAAATGTCAAAAATGTCACTTGGTTTTGTAAATAAATAAAATATAATCATGTAAAATTTCACCCTGATACAAGCAAAATCTGTAAAGTAGGGAAGAGATATATTTTATAATATTTTAAATTAATTGGCCGGGTAGATAGAAAACAGTCCTATTTCAATCCAAACTCCTTTAACAAACATACTCTTTCACTATAAACTCATCATGATCAACTTTTTTCTTATATTCAATATATATTTATAGTAAGACGCTTGCTTTAATTATACAAAAATAGTGATTTTCTTTTAATTTTGCCTTAACTCTGCTAGGTACAAACAGTTGGTTACTTTTAATTTTGTCTGTCTCTTTTCTAACTCCGCCATGTATAAGTAGTTAGCAATGTATACGTACTTAGCAGTGTGATTTTATAATTTATATTTAATGAAAAATGTAAGGAACTTCGTTCCTACCGGGTGTCCCGCGACACCACAGTTTTCGCTAGGCAAACAAACTTTAAAAATACAATTCCCAAAAAACAAATATCTGAAATTAAAAACTCACTACACTCGTATTTGAACTAAGCGCATATTTCAGGAATATTTATATTTCAAAAGCTACTATAGTGATGCGGCGATTAAATCGATTTTCATTCTGTTCTATATCGGCCATATTAGTTTTTTTAATAGCTCTACCAGGGAAAATGATTCCAGGAAAAACTCATATTCTTAATCAACCATTAAAGTGGCGTGTAACATGCCATATAAACAAAAAACTTTATTAACACTCTCATTTCGGCTATATTTGTTTTCAAAATCCCGGCAAAAAAATTAATTTCTTTTAACAATAGTTTGACTTTATTTTCCTACTTTTCAAGGCCTTTATGTATAACATATCATACTGACTAAAAACTTTTTTTATATCCGCCATATTGGCCCACCATCTCGAAAATATTAAGTGTTGAGTTTCCAAAACTATGGAGTTGTCATAAATTATAAGATGCATCTGAGTGCCAAATTTCGATCAAATAGGTTAATTTTTACGCCACTCATCGTTAGACAAACAAACTTTTAAATTTCCAAGTCCAGTGGCGTAGCTATGGCATTGGGACCCCCCCCCCCAGATATTTTTGGGGGCCCACGCCAAAGAAAGTTTATGATAAAAACATCGACATTGGTAGTAACTCCACGTTATTTATTTATTTTTTTTTTGATTTGGGGGCCTCCTGGCACCGGGGCCGCCCGCAGTACGGGCCCATAGTTACGCCACTGTCTAAGCCTCTGAAATCCAGAACTCACATAAATTCTAATATAAATGAACTCATATCAATATTTCAGGAATATTTATAATTCAAAGGCTATAAGGATAAAATATGTTATATTATTGCTTGCTCTTGAATTTGCAATATTATTTCATAAAAATTGAGATTAAAAATAAAGATACATCGCAAACTTTGCTAACGTACACATCCTGATAGGATATGTCATGTCACAGGAACTTCATGTTATATATGATTATATTGTATAAATGTTATTTATTGGACATTATCAAGAAAAAATAACAGGCAAAATATGAAGTGAAATAAATATTAAAGTGTCCTTGAATGAACTAAACAATAGGATGTAAGGTAATTATTATTATCTGTAGGAAATATTACTCTTTTAAACATTATTTGTATCACTCATATACTGTTAATTATTTATTAATTAATGAAATTTTATATAATGCTTTTCATGAAAGATATAAATAACCCAACCATCGGCGGCACTCTTATATTTATTGTAGAATATTACTTTTATATTTTTATTACTTTTAAAAAAATTCAATGCAAATAATTGGTACAATAGATGTATTTTATTTATATTTATCCTTTATTATTGTAAAAATGACAAGTAACCTTTTAAAATATTAACTAATTCAATTTTATACGTAATGTATAAAATTTGCACAGTTAATAATATTTGTCAGGGGAAACGTAGTAATGTGAGACAGCTGATCAAAATACATACAGGTGTTAACGTCAAGGTCGTTCGACAACATTAAAATACAGACTGACATCTACAAATATTTTTTGCACTTCCCTTAAGTTCGCTTTTATTAAGAATTTAGGGGACTGTAAAAAAATTAAAGCGTATACACTATCATTAAATTATATTTTAAATATTAAAATACAAGGTCCTGAGCTTTTGCTTCGTTTTAATGCATTAATAATTCCTTGAAAATAATGAGGTATGAAAGATCTTGGAATTATTTTTAACGAATAAAGAAGAAAGGCAGATTAAAATGCACTTCCAGGCTTGGATTCGATCCATGGACCTTTTCACTTTCCAGACGATTGTTAATTACAACAATAAAATGTTTTATCAGATGAATTTAGTAGCTTAAAATAGTCTTATGAAGTGTGCAGAATAAGTGCATTAAATGCCTATAAAATAGTATAACAGATTTATTGAAATATAGAAGAACTTCAATTATGTTTTTAAAAAAGGTAGGTGGGATCACTGTACAGACGATTATAATATGACTACTAATTATATAATTATCAAACATATTTATCGATTGTGTTATTCGTTATCTAAAACGTAAACAACCAACCTATCTGCTTTGATGTCGGCACTTACGTGAAGTATCAATACTCAAAGATTCCGCCTTCAAACAAAAACACTTTCACGTAAAAAATTAAAATTGAAAATACCAGAAAGAAGTCCATTATCTACAAAATAATAAAACGATTATTCCATTTTTGTAGCCGACGAAGTATTCTGCCAAATTCAAAATCTTAATTAATTTAATTTCAACTAAAACATCTCGGATTCGAAGGACAGCGAGATCTCGATCTCGGTTGTATAAATTCCGTTTGCCTTAATCGCGTGATTATATTGCATCAAGTCACCGCCAGTTTAAAATACTATTTTTACATGCCACGCGCAACAACCTGTGTACCGTGCTGCATGCGGTTCAGCTATCAGCTGAATCAAAGGGATTAGTAATAAATAAATGTATAAAACATATTGGCATGCCGTTGGGCGTGCGACATTCCAGCAGGTTATGGCAGTTAGAGTGAGAATACTACAGACTTATTAAAAACAAAGTTCCTTAGACAGACACAAACACAAATACGAATGAATGAGAGTAACCACGAAAGCAAAAGGTTATTTTTGTATACCAACACTAACAACAATATTTCTTAAAAACTGATTAGGATTACAGGGCTTGTAGCAGATTTTCCTCAAAATTAAGAGACTTTAGTGACTATTTTTTTTCAAAATAAGTGACTTTTAAGTGACCTGTTTTCCCCAAATAAGTGACTTTAAGTGACTTAATTTTAAGTAAAAAAATATTATTTTAGTTACTTTTTGTTGTTTAGCACTGTTAAAAAAATTCAATTATAAAAATTTTAGAACGGTTTTTTGTTCATTTGATTTTGTGTACCGTAACTGTACGAAAAAAAAAAAAAAAAAATCGGGTACGGGGTACCTCAGAACTTTTCCTCACTTCGGAGGCCACGTCCAATGCGCAGCATTGGACGTGGTCAGTACTTGGATGGGTGACCGTTTTGATCTAACTGATTTTATCATCATTCTTCAACAAAAAATTTTTGGTGGGCTTGCTTGTCCTACAGAGAGGTATATTCGTGCCATATTTCAACTCGATCAGGACCACTTTCAATTTATTACGATTTTAAAATGTTTGCTGACTCAGCAAACTGCGTTCAAGATGGCGGAAAAAGTTGATTTTCCGGGCTGCACAACTACAGATAAAGACTGATTTCCTGCCGTTTCAACTCTCTAGGTTAAATACCTCGATGATAACATACACACGCACATACATACATACACACACATACATACATACAGACGTCATGCTGAAAACCACTCTGGAGGTCTCCCAAAACGGATAATTCTGTTGAAACCTCAAAAAAAAGTTTTTGGTGAAAACAATACTTTTCCTACTATAGGTTGTGAGGAAAAGTAATAACAATTAGGAGGGAGTTCGGAATAAAGTATTATTTTTATTTTTTTCATCCATCTTCTTAATCCCTTCGACAGTCGCGCAAAAAAAATGTCAATAGAATGGTCGCACGGCGTACTCCGTACGCCACCAACTTCTTATATGTGCCGCTATTATATTTAGCTATGCAGGATGTTCTATTCAAATATATATTAAATATTACTCTACTTTATATGTTTGGAGAAAAAATTAATCTAAAAAAACCTATGTTAAAAAGATATATATATATTCAATTTTTAAGTTTTTGGTAGTTTTCATACTACGGAAAGTTAAATTTTAATTTAAATCAAATTATAATTATTATTAACTACGGGAAACAGACAGTGAAAAATACACTCCTGTGCCGGGATTTGAACCACGGGCCTCTATATTTCCAGTATAGCGCTCTTCCATCTAAGCTACGCAGGAGAATGATTTTTCACTACCGTAATCGATAACTAGTCCCGAATCCAAGCTTTCAATATTCATATACATTTAGACAGTCAATATTTATGACATTAGAACTAAACCAAGAATTAACGCTTATAATTATAAAGTACTCAATTGGTACCTGTACCTTGTACAATCAATTCGAAATTCAATTTTTAAGTTTTTGGTAGTTTTCATACTACGGAAAGTTAAATTTTAATTTAAATCAAATTATAATTATTATTAACTACGGGAAACAGACAGTGAAAAATACACTCCTGTGCCGGGATTTGAACCACGGGCCTCTATATTTCCAGTATAGCGCTCTTCCAATCAAAATTCAAATCCCGGCACAGGAGTGTATTTTTCACTGTCTGTTTCCCGTAGTTAATAATAATTATAATTTGATTTAAATTAAGATATATATATATATTTACATAATCAAAATAAAAATAGCTTAAATCAGAGACGGTATCAAATAAGTTACATAAAACAGTATTTGTTTTTTTAAATTCCTTTATCACTATAAGTGCTTAAAAATAAGTATAGATTAAAATTTAATTATTATAATTATAGAAAAAAGGGGGGTATAGAAAAATTAGACGCGCGGCGTACTAGGTACGCCTGATAGCTGCGCCTAGAGCGCCTGATAGATCACACAGACAAATTAATTGAATAGAGGATATGGTGGTATATTTCTGTAAAAAATACGCTAATAGAAGGTTAGGTGGAGCCTCGACTCGCTGTAACTCAGATTTAGTCCCTAATAACTGTGAAAAGTTGGATTGGTGTACTCAGTACGCCGTGCGACCATCGAAGGGGATCGATATTGACGATAAAACACCACACGCCAGCTGAATCTAGTGCAACTGTTACAAACGTATATCACAGTTCAAAGTAGGCCTAATATAAAATTCATAGTTAAAAAAAAAGTCTTGAGCTTACAAAATCCCTTTTGAAAAACAGTTATAATATATGTTTTGTATTTAAAAAACTACAAAAAATAAAAAAAAATTATCCTTGTAAGCCCAAATAAGTGACTTTCAGTGACTTTTTTTTAAATAAGTGACAAAAAAGTGACTCTCGTCAAAATAAGTGACTTTAAGTGACTTTCAGTGACTCACTACAAGCCCTGATTATCAGATATGACACCGACACCGTTCAGGCTTACAGAATACATCAAAAAATTATTATTAATACGCTGTCTGTATTGTGTTACAATTTATTACTAAATTTCTACACATAAAAATAGGCCCACTTCCTCACTATCAGTCTGAAAATAAGAATTAGGTAAACTGATTGGTAGATGCAAGATAGTTTCCACTGAGTATCACTAACCTAGTCCTACAGAAGCACTCTAGTGGAAGAAAATAGACAAAGATGGACATTAATAGCCAATGGGCTGCTGATCCATCTGAAGACATAATTTAGAGGATGAGGATCCCTAACTCCAGAGAGCTTTTAGGACCTTTTGAAACGTCACAATGTTGATGTTTATTTTATGTGTGATTTTAGCTATAAAAGAGGTCTCCATATAAATTCAGGTTAAGTTATAGTTACCGGCTATATCAGCTCATACACATGTGGTTATGGTAAATCATATTTATTTTGCTTTCAGGTCTTTTGAAAAGGCAACATTTATTTTCGCATACCAAAAAAAAAATAAGAAGAGATCTCCATATAAAATGCAGGTTAAGTTATAGTTTCCGGCTATATCAGCTCATGCACATATGGTTAATCATATACACTTTATGGACCCCATTAAAGGGTAGAGGATATATGTACATGGACTTCTTGCTTTTCATGCGCAGTCTATCGACTACCATTATTCAAGCAATTTAAATGCTTAATACATCTTAAGCGTAAGAAACTACGTAATACATAACAAACCCACTTAAAGTCATCCTTGTTAAAGGTAAAACAAGAATAGAGCGTTAGTAAGAAAGTAAATAAACTTTGAAATATTAAATAAAAACTAATAATTTTCCTTAAGTACCTAAGTAAATAAGTATGAAGAGGAAATTATATGTAAATAATAGAATGGAGAAGTAACGTTAGTGAAGCAGATCCAGTGTTGTAATTGGATTTCATCACAGAGAAATAGAAAATGGTTAATGATTAACTCGATATAATTTTGTTACGTTTATAAGTTATAACTTTAACATTAATCTCATAAATAAAGCAAGGTTTTAATCAAGTAACCTTTTGAAGGTAACATTTAACAAAGTTAAAGGATTATAAGCTAAATTTTAGACATGATTAAACAAGCAGGTTTCATCTTCACTCACTAGATTACTTAGAACGTTGGAAACCACCAAGGTCTCTTAATAATCTTATTGTATTATTTTGTTACTTGAGGTGAAGGTAAATCAATAAAACAAACAAGTTAAAACAAATTTATATTGAAAAATTAATATCGCATTAAATAAATATTAGTATCGAAAAGTAGTCGTTTCCTATTTTGAAACTTGTTTCTAACTATAATACTAAATATAATAAGAACCAACCAATTAGAAGAAATAACGCATAATACAAATCTGCCGTAAAACTATACGTGTGGATCTACATATTAAAATGTATTTTACGATAAACAAAACTTTGAATTGAAGTCTACCTTCAGTTGTCTTACTGAGGAGAGTTAAATTATGCACATGTATGTTCCTGATTGCCAATTAAATTCAAGTTGCCTTAATAAAACGATTGTAGTAATAATTAAATTCAAGTTGCCTTAATAAAACGATTATAGCAATAATCAAATTCAAGTTGCCTTAATAAAACGATTATAGTAATAATTAAATTCAAGTTGCCTTAATAAAACGATTATAGTAATAATTAAATTCAAGTTGCCTTAATAAAACGATTATAGTAATAATTAAATTCAAGTTGCCTTAATAAAACGATTATATGTAGTAATAATTAAATTTAAGTTGCCTTAATAAAACGATTATAAAAACGATTATAGTAATAATTAAATTCAAGTTGCATTAATAAAACGATTATAGTAATAATTAAATTCAAGTTGCCTTAATAAAACGATTATAGTAATAATTAAATTCAAGTTGCCTTAATAAAACGATTACAGTAATTTAGGTTTCTACAAAAATAGTAGATTTGGTTGAAACCAAAATTGATAGTATACAGACTTCATTTTGTATAATTTTATTTAGTAGTTTATTACCCTATTACCCTCTATAAGTATATTTGTAAAAAGAAACTCAGGACTTCTCCTTATGGTCTATAGGGTATTCAATAATTGTTCAAGAATTCACATTCTAAACAAGTATCATCAAACGCTATATTTCAACCCCTTTGGGTCATTTTCAAACTTTTCCAATACATAATTCACGGAATTATAATAAACAGTTCCAAAACTGTTTATTATAATTCCTTGAAACCAAAAATGCCATTAAATACATTATTGTCGTTTAAACGTGCTTTTAAGCAGTTTATTATTAATGCCGTGAATACATATTTGTCGTCTCAACGCAATGAAACTACTCCGAACACTCCCAAGTCTCTTAACTTGGGTCTTCCCTATATTTTTCCTGCGTTTGGGTTATTATATATAGTTATATTATATATAACATAATTACAATATTACAATTTTTGAGTAGGGTACTGTCAAAGATACATGTGATAGACAGACAGACAAACGCAGAAAATGAGCAGGGTCCTAGGTTTTGTCTGCGGACCCTAAAAACCACAATTGCTAATGTTTAATGCAGAGTTGTTTCGACCGTCTTTAATGGTAACACCTAACTTATTTACATCTAATTGTCCTAATGCCCGAATTAGGTGTAAGTGGTTCTAATATTATTAATAAAAAATCATCAGAAGAACGTCGATCGAATCGTGCAAGAAATAACATTAATAATATTTATAGAAAGTCTATAATACATTCGTGAGTGACAAAACATCGTCCATTCTTTGATTTCCTCGTTGGTTTTCCTTAACTGACAACTCGATTCTTTCTTCTATTTAATTAAGTAAGAATAAATCGAAGATTATATAATTCAAAAAGACCATAGTTAATTAAAATAGAATAGATAAAGTAAAAAAAAAAAGAAATATTACGACACTATCACAGTAAGAGAAGGTGTTGTACCTTGAGGCAGGGTAGTAAACCTTGGATAGCCGACAGCTAGCACTAGAATCTTAACTGGGATACTACTTGTACTTCATTCTAGGACTTATCTGCAATAGACTAATACTATGATGTAACCGTTTACCAAGAAAACCAGATAGTGAATCTGTACAAAACAAACTTGAATATGTAAATGGATGGAAAATAATTGCGTGAAAAATAAATTATTCATTTGATATATTTCTATCCAATATAATATAGTAAAAGAGTACTTATACGCTTCTTTGTTACGAAGCCCACACGATTATATAAGTTAGATCTAAATCAATGATATCTCCAGGTAGGGTTACCATACGTCCGGATAGTCCGAATTGAAACTTCTGTCCTGTTTTGCGTCTGGAGTTGAGAAATGTCCGGATTTTACTAAGATGAACGGAAAACGCAGCAAAAGCAGGGAAATTTCAATCCCCGCGCCACCAGTTGGTCAGACTGCCAAATATTAATAAATAAACATTAAAAAATATTATATTAATAAATATATATAACGTAATTATATATTTGATAAAATATTTATTTTCCCAATTTCACAAAAAAAAAATATAGGTATATATTTATATACATACATATTTTTTTGCAATTTTCCCACCAGACACCTTTTTTCCAACTGTTTTTTTGACAACTTTTTCCTTGCAGATAAGTCACAACTGTGCAGCTACTGCTATAAGACCTGAAGAAATAGGATTTGACACAATGTTGATCGAATTTGTTAAATAAATGAAAATTTGG
The DNA here is from genome assembly GCA_951217055.1 of Gerris lacustris. Lineage (NCBI taxonomy): Eukaryota > Metazoa > Arthropoda > Insecta > Hemiptera > Gerridae > Gerris > Gerris lacustris. The sequence goes on along the minus strand of OX578279.1, from coordinate 17,781,063 downwards.
TGAAAGCTTATAGAGATCTAATAAGCAGAGGTGCACTCGCAAATTTTCCATTACCGGAACGCCGGGGGTTCCGGGCCGGAAAAGTTTGGAAAATATAACCTCTAAAAAGACGTTTTAAGTATTCTGGAGGTAAAATTTACCATAAATTATTCCACGGCGATTATTGATGAAGTAACAAGAGTAAGTCAACTTTAGGGGAAAAAAATCCCGTTTAATAACTCCATACGTTAGCATAACTTTCTGATGAATTTTGTCAAACTGCTGGAAAAAATGTTCATGACAAAAGTACAATTTGCGTAAATTAATTTAAGAAACTTAATTTTTACTTTAAATCAAATTATAATTATCATTAACTACGGGAGACATACAGAGAAAAATAGATCCCCGCACCGGGACTTTAAAAAAGGGAAACTTATTTTGTTATCATTCTCTTAGCTTTTCACATTCAGAATTAAGAAACTAAGTTTTCTTATATAATTAGTTACTGAACCGATTCTTTTTTTAGTTTTCCTCACTACTAATAGTAGGAAAAGTATTGTTTCGAGATTTCAACGGAATTATCCGTTTTAGGTGTTTTTAAGACCTCCTGAGTGGTTTTCAGCATGACGTATGTATGTGTGTGTGTATTTGTGTATGTGTGTTATCATCGTAGCGCCCAAGTAATTTATCCTAGAGAGTTGAAACTTGGCAGAAAAATTAGTCCTAACCTGTAGTTGTGCCGTCCGGAAAATCAAGTTTTTCCGCCATCTTGAACCCAGTTTGCTGAGTCGGCAAAAATTTTAAAAAATCGTAATAAATCAAAAATGGTCCTGATCGAGTTGAAATTTGGCTCGAATGTACCTCTCTGTATGACAAACAAGCCCACTAAATTTCATTTTGATTTTATAAATTTTTGAATTTTTAAACTTTGTCGGTTAATAATACTGCAAGTATAAATAGGTTTTTGACATATATATCGTTGGAACCGGAAAAAATTAAGGAACAAATAAAAAAAAAAACGATGAAATTCCATTAATTAGTTTAAAAGTTATAAGCGAATATAATTATTTATTAGTGCGATAATTTTGATGATGTAAAAGTTTGTTTACATCTGTCAAAATACCGCCAAACTTCAAATAATTAAATAAAATATAGGTATTAAAAATAAGGTTTTTTTCGAAGAATGATAATAAATCAGTTAGTTCAGAACGGTCACCCATCCAAGTACTGACCCCATCCAATGCTGCTTCCTCCTGCTGCAAAGCAGCAGGAGAGGCCACTTTAGTGGCCTCTGAAGTGAGGAAAAGTTCCGAGGTACCCCGTACCCGATTTTTTTTATATTTGTTTTGTTGAATTTAGATCGGCTCACAACATTGTTAATGGTAATAATGTCTTTTATTAATAAGACTTTTTCTAATAAGTTTTTATAATACTGTGCATAAATTGAGCAAAATTGAATCCCTCTACAATTGTACGAGTATAACACAATAGATTTAGTACAGTAGTACCACTACAAATCCCAAAACGAGAAATTGATAAATCTATATTTTAATTTATTTTGTATGCTACTTAGACAATTCATATTCAAACAACGAAATTACATATAATATAGTTGTCAAGTAAAACGTAAAAATTATACTAGAAGTTCCTTATTCTTTGGAACATACACTGATTTCTTTTACTAATTTTTCATCCGCTGGAGTTGTACCGAAACGGTGTTCCAGCACCAGTACACTGCTAATAACTTTAGAGATGATATTAGCGATCATAAAAACGAGAATGAAAATAGAGATCTAATAACTTTAGAAATGTTATTACCGATTAAGAATGAGACTGGAAACATGATAAACATTCCACTACCAATAGTAAGAGCATAACCAAGAATATATCTCAAACCTGCCATTGACAATGACAATAAGAAACATTATCTTCTCTTTAACCTCGATTAAATTCAGTTAGTGTGTTGTGTAGTGTAAATTTTAAGAAGATTTCTCTTAGGTATCTGGTAAAGTATTAGAGGTGGCAGATATACAACCTGTTAGAGTAAGGAACTTGGCATGGTCCCTCTACAAACGAGCTGTTCTAGTCAATAAAACCTTGATATACGAGTATAGATAGTTTAGCTCAGTGAGGCAAAGCAAAGAGTTTAACCACACAAGTACAGAACCAAGGCCTGACCTATACTGCAATGCGGGCAATATTACACCCGGGCCATGGACTTACAATCTACAATTTAACTTCTACAGAGAAAAATACTTCCACCATAAGCCTAATTCTTCCCATTCTCAGAATGGGAGAAAATAAGATAAAAATTTCACTCTGCCGCCATGAATTGAACCACGCCACGCATCCCAATTAACTAAGCCCTATAGCTTAATCTACTGAACTACAGTGAAACGATTATATTTATTATGATTTCTACACTTATCCAGTGATAAGTGGATAAGTCTAATCATATTTATTATGATTTGATTTCGAACACAACTAGATAAGAGCAATTACGTCAGTTGTTTCTTCTTTTTTTCTTTAAATAATAATTCAATGTTAATAATTTTCGAATGAATATAATAATATTATAATTAATATATGAATTATGAATATAAAAATAATGAAAATAATCATTTAAAATAATTTTGCTTCCAAGCTCACCGAATGTAAGGGAAGCTATGTGACCGAAGAATGAAAACATTTTATAGTCATCCGATTTATTGTCTCCGATTTCAAAAAATTCCAAGACAGATATCTGTTTCTGTTTCAGACATCAGGGAACATTATTGGTTCCGTGTCTGTCTGTAGCTCAATTTTTGCGAACCAACATATATTAAAAACTACACGTCCGATTTTAATGAAATTTGGATGGTAGGTCATAATTAGCCTCATTGTTGGCCCCAATATAAGTTTCAACCATCTACGCCCATTTGTTTCTCTTTCAGATGCGCACAAACATACATTTATTTACACCTATACCTTCAAACAACTCATCTGATTTTTATAAAATTTGGATGGTTTGTCGAAAGTAGACCGCAGATAGCACCAGATCAATTTCAAACGTCTGCGCTCTTTAACTTTTGCTTGATACTTTAATCCTGTAAAACCCCGGGCAACGAACCAAACGCTGCACATTTAAGTTAGCAATGTCCCACCCCTCGATTTAGATTGAACCGAGCGTGTTGAACATGGGACATTCAGCGGAGCGGCCGGTGCGGGAATTGAACCTAGAGCTCCATGGTCAGGTGGGCACCCATCCAACTGCTGACCACGTCCGATGCTGCATTACTTGACTGATATACATTCAAGCGCTCTATCCTACAGGCTACCCAGGCACCTATAATTAAAATTAATAAATTGTTTGATTGGACGTATCTACTCTAGTATAAAAGCAGTCTTAGTTAAGAAGCACCAGAGGATGACGATTTTCCCACGCCAACTGCATTGCACATTGAAACAAAACATTTCGCTAATTTAAAAGAAAACTAAAGAATTGACAACCTTGTGTATCACTTCCTGTTAAGACCAGCAATAAAGCTACATGTACATCTTATTTGACTTGTCAGAAATAATGGCAGTAGTATGTACTTTGAATAATCGTGACAGCTGAAGAGAGGAGGAAAATTCCTTTTAAACGAGTTTGATCATTTGTACGATTGCCTCTTATTAATGTAATATACCTACAAAAATCATTAGAACATTATAACAATTCCTTGTTTATTTAATTATATGATTTTTAATTGTCCCCCCCTAAATATTTTACGAATGCATAGTGTACAGAATGTGTTATAAATATGCTTCTTAACAATTAAAAAAAAATCTAAAGAACAATTTTCTGGAATAGCAGAAATGTAGTAAATATTACACAAAGAGATACGTTTTAAGGAATTCATCTATAAAGGAAAATGTATGGTAGTACATATTTTCTTCTATTTTTACTACGTTTTTATTATCTTGTTTTTTGTTTGTATGTTTGTTTGTTTGTCCGGTACAAATCTGGCAATCGATTTCTAACTAACTTCCCTAATAGCTAGACATTTGAAACTTTTAGCATAGCTCAGAACACGATGACAATGCATTATTTTAATACTTTTAGCCATTTTAGCCATATTTAATACTTTCAGCAGAAATTAATTAGTTTTCAGCAAATTTTGCTGTATGGAAAGTTAGTTCGGAAAAATCCGCAAGTTATTTTATTTGTTTTGCCATATCCAATATTTACGCAATCTTCATTTTGACGGGTCTCAAATTTGTGATAGATAAACATTGAATGACAGCAAAACAGGAAATATCGATTATATTATTTCAAATATATCGATGACACGCTTTAGATTTGGTGTTGGGGAGATCCTTTGTACAAAGATTTATCCTTTTATAGGTTTAATCAGCTCTCTGGATGGTTGTCATATATGTATGTGAAGTAAATAAATTCGGAAGTATTTTTTTTTTTTTTTTCACTAACATTATCTATAATATAAGTGGCAATGTCCTGATTGACTGACTGACTGACATAGAATCAACGCACAGCAAAATCTGCTTAACCGAGAGACTGGAAATTTTGAGGATATACTCGGTTCATATCATAGGCATCCACTAAGAAAGGATTTTGCGAAATTTTTATTTTTGTACCCAGGGGTACAGGGTACAAATGTCAAAGTAATGAATACTTTTAATGATGCATATCGTTGAAAAGCTCTTTAAAAGTATAGTAATTGTTGTTATGTACAGTTTTGTCATATTTTCATTTAGGAGGGGGTAAAATTGAAAAATATGTATAACTACATCTTATATAAATGAAGAGTGTCTATGAGTGTCTTTTATCTTATATAAATGAAGTGTCTATGAGTGTACTGCTTACATGAGATTATAAAGTTAAAATGTTGGTACACAGGAGTACGGGGTACAAATGTCAAAGTAATTATTAGGTACCCTTTATGATGCATATCGTTGAAAGGCTCTTTAAGAGAAAAGTAATTGTACGTTTTTGTCATTATTTTCATTTAGGAGAGGGGTAAAAAGGAAATGTCAACGTAAGTGAAGAGTGGGAACATAAGCCCAGAAAATTGAGAAGGGAATTGAGCCCAGACCGATCTCCTAAAGTTAGGAAGTTAATACTTGAGAAAGAGCTCTTATTTTGGATGTAAGCATGTATATTAATAAAAGATAATTTCAATTTCAACCAAGGGATGTAAAATGACACGGGGAGGGGGGGTGCAGAAGGAAAATACCACTGCTTTTCCTTTTTAAAAATTTAGTCGGAATGAATAACTAATTGGGGTATTAGCAAATTATCTTATCAAAGAGGAGGGGGTATAGAAATCAGAGGGAGGGATAGAATCTAGATATTCTCGCTTTGCAAAATAATTTAAATGTTTGTTGATGGTAGTTTATAAATCCATTAAATTGAAAATAAAACACCCCGTAGCGAAGCACGGGTATTCAGCTAGTATATTATATAACAATAACAATTATATTATCAACATTATATACGATTCAACAGAAAATTTAAAAACGTAGTATATAAAAAGTTCTTTTTATCTTGAAATTATTTTTTATTTACATAATAAGGAATCGAAAAAGTCACACACGAAAAGGCCCATACTTATCTCAAGACAATTGTGCGTGAACATTAGAAAGGATCTATACAGTACAAAAAAACCGAACTGCACATACATAAAATCAAATGTGTGTCAAAAAGAATGAGAGAAATTAATTCAACTTTACATTATTGTGGTAAGATCAGTTGATGAAATAAAGATTAAAAAATAAACATCAAGAATTTTGGTGAACGCTTCAGCGCTCAGCGGTCTACTTTCAACAAACCATCCAAATTTCATAAAAATCAGATGAGTACTTTTAAAGGTGTAAATAAATGTATGTTTGTGCGCATGCTGAAGAGAAATAAATGGTTGCAGAAGGTTGAAACTTATATAGGACTAACAATGGGATGATTATGGACCTACAAACCAATACCATACAAATTTTATTTAAATCGGAAATGTAGTTTTTAAGCAATGTTGGTTCGCGAAAATTGAGCGACATACAGACGGACATGGAACCAAAAATGTTCCCTGACGTCTGTAACGGATTTCAGTCTTAGAATTTTTGAAAACGGAGACAAAATATTTTCATTCTTCAAAACGAACACATATAGCTTCCTTCCGTTACCTTTGGTAAGCTCGGAAGCAATAGGTATTAATATTAATGTAATTTAAAATGATTTTTATCAAGGGTCTGAAATAAAGACTCCAAACTAAGACGAGCTTGAGTTTTGTTTAACATAAAAATAAAGAAGATTTACTCAATGAGAGAAGAAGAAAATAATGCTATAAAGCAACCTTTTACTAACAGACTTCCTTTTAGTAATTGATATGGTTTCTAAAATTAGACGGATCAGATATTTAAGTACTAAAGACAGAAATAGACAAGCTATAAAATTCATGGTACATCTCCTCTTACTCTTGATCTCCTTTTTTTTATGTCAATGTAAACTCATTTCTTGTTTTGGCCTACAGTCATTAATACTAACTGCAAACAAACAAGGCGATATAAAATGTTTCCACTAAAAAGAAAAGATCAAACGTGCCCGTGAATATCACAAGCACAAATAAAAAGGACGTTCATTATTAAAAAAAAACATCGTTCAAAAGAACAAAGACGCTTGAAGAACTCATTATCCTTATCTTATTCCTGCAGTGGAATAAAAACCCGTGTTAAAAGAAGATGTAAGACCTAAGTCAACAAGCGATGACACAAGGTTCAAAAGACATGTTTAAAACACTTAATAGTGTCTCAAAATAACGCTAGACTCCGCTAGTATAGTAATAGAAAACAATAATATAAGAAAACCAAAATACAGTCTTATAAACTAGATTTGGGACATCGATAGCTAAACATAGATGTTTTCGATACATCGACATCGAACAGACGAACACGAACATCGATGTTAGTCAAAACATAAAAAGAAAGAAAACATCGACCTCCTAAGAGCAAAAAAAAGAGGCTACCCCGCCGAAGTTCTCAACCCCATCTCCGGCAAGAAAAGTCCCAAAGATGTCGGCAAAAAAGTCGATTGCTTTTAAATCTCCCCCTATTGGTAAAAGAAAGACGATTTTCGATGTTTCTCGAAGACAAAATCGATGTCATCCGATACATCGAAAAGTCAACATCGATGTTTTTGATACATCAATGTTTTCGATACATCGACATCGATGTCCCAACTCTATAATAAAAGTCGTACTTAAATTCCTCATACATTTTGGAACGGAGTTTCTTATGGCACGTTCTGGAGCCCGGGAGTGAATCCGAAAAAAACGACCAAAATCACCGTCACAAAATCACCGTCACGCAAAAAGCGTCACGAAATCTACGGATGACGATAACTTGTGTAAAAGTTGACCGACTTAGTTGAAATTTGGTACACATGTTCATTTTACCAATGCCCAGGACAGGTTCGTTGGACAACGTTATCCGCCCAAGCGTTCACGCGCAACGCTCGCGTAAACGTAAGCGTGAAACTTTAGGACGGGAAAAAATTTATCTATTTAACGAGACAAACAACTTTTATAAATAATTTTTTTTAGTAAAACGAACACCACCTCTGCTGTGAGGTGATAAAGATCGCTAAATTTATTAAAGCGGACCTAAACGTTTTAAATAAAGAAAACAACGTGTTTACCGATATCTTATGTTCCAACGTAACGATTTTAATAAAACTTCATACACATCGTCTAAAGTACAATTGAAACAGGCATGTAAAATTTCAACCTGATACAAGCAGCAGTTTTTTTACAGTGACGTGATATATTTTACAATTTTTAAAAGTTGATGTCAGAAGTATGGGGTTTGTAGATAATATAGGTGGAATATTAAGAATGTAGAGTGATTCCCCCACTCCTATATTTCGCCTGGTATCCTTTCGTGCGCAATCCCAACTCTTCTCTTTCCATCTCTCTCTCACTATACTCTCTCTCCTTCCTGTCAAACTCGCTATTTATCCACAAAACAGCGCTTTTTTTCAATTATTGTTTCTATCATTGAGAAAAGTATTCGTATATTATTTAAAATGGAGTGCGTCCAATCCAATCCAAGTGCACCAAGAGTCAGAAATTGACAGTGTCGACTGTGTTAAATTATTAACCAGTAAAACTGTAAATATATAATTATAAATTGATGTAATAAAATAATATTGCTCATAAGCGGATCAAGGGATTTTTGTAATAAGTTTTATGTAATAATTTTACTAATAATCATTTTCTAATTGAGTCAAAAATATTTATTGGAACGAGTAGTTAGCAACGTATCGTACTTAGCAGTGTGATTTTATATTTAATGAAAAATGTAAGGAACTTCGTTCCTACCGGGTGTCCCGCGACACCACACGTATTTTTTTTTTCTTAGTCCAGTGTTTTTCATTTGTTTCGGGTTTTCATGGTTACATTAATTTATTATTTAATATTTTACCAATATTTAGTAAGTATACAAATAATTCCTCCCAAGAGAGGTATCGAACCCGACCTCTTGCTCTTTGCAAATAAATTTATTTTTGTCAATATCTCGAAAATAGATAAATAGGAGGAGTTCGTTAACCAGCCTTATCAAGATGGCGGCAGTTTAAAATTTTGTTTTAGCAAAAATAATTGATAAACCATTATATTTTGCTTGTTGCTTGTCATTTTTATTGTCAAATAAGTGCAATGAAACTACTCTGAAGTGCCCAGCCCAATCCGTCCCTAAGACAATAAATAACCTGTTCACGTTCGTGGATAGCAACACTGATACGTGAAAATAAAAATAAGAATTCTCTATTTTTAACGTTGGCTTTGCCAAGGGTTTATATAGTTTAAAGTAAAAGAACCAATATATGAGTTTTACAAGATAAGAAGAAATATATTGGGTAATAAATTAAAGTAAATTGATTTTTCCCATAGCTTGTCCCCTTGTTCCTCTTATTTGTAAAGGAGATTGATAGCCCGAACAAAAGATAATATTAGTCGTAAATAACTCTTAAGAGTATTTCCTAAATGAGAAGACGGAAAAAGGTGCCTCTAATTAGTACTGCATCATTATAGTCATGTTTGCAGTATCCACTGTATTCCATATTTGCTAATGATAAAAAATATAACGTTCCAATAAGATCGAGATCATTAAAGTCTCGTTAACACTGCCGAACCAAACAGAGGAAACGAGCAAATCATTGGTATTTACGCATGCCCAGTCTAAAGTGCGCATGTGCATCACAGACGGGGCATGCGCAGCGCATAGAGACAAATACTCTGCTTGTTTCCTCAATCCGGTTCGGTAGTAGTCTAGATCTAGAAGATGTTTGTTGTTTTATTATCCTGCGAAGGTTATTGTCCTTTTACCCGGTAAAAGCAATGTTTTTATAACCGATACATCAGTTATCAAAAATTAACCCCAATTGACCCAAGTTAAACAAGTAGACAGTAACATGAGTTTCTTAATAAATGCATTATTAGTTAAAGCTATGAATGCATAACAAATCAAAAATATAAGCATGGTATATACACATTATGTATTTTTAAATACCGTGAATCCATACAAATTTAAACAAATTATACTAATTATAATAGCTGAAGAAAATATCAAGTTATTGACTTATTTTATTTATATTCTTTGAGTTTATAATTATCTTATTAGTGCAATTATGACCTTTTTGATTCTATCTCGCTTAATACAGATGTAGTTATTAGACTAGAAGCCGATATTATTGAGAAAATTGTTTACCCAGTTACAGAAATCTTGGTAAACAAATGAAAAGCTATAGTTAAAAATGAAGAAGAAGTGTTAAACGGCTGCGCATACGTTATGTTGATTTACCATTTAACAACTTTAACATTAAGAGAATTCCTTAAACAGTTAAACAATTCTGGTTAATAAGATAAACTCTAACACCTTCATGTGTACAAAATGCAAAACAGGTTGCTCTTATGGGTAATATTATTTGTTATATAGGTTCTTTCAGTCAAACTTCGAGAACTCTACCTAACATCCAACTGAAAAGAGTTCAAAGCACTGTGTAAAGCATGTAACACAGTTTTACTGTTAATAACCTTATGCAGTGCCGGTTTTAGGTCTTTTGAGGCCCTAGGCCAAATTTTACTAGCGGCCCCTCCCCCACATTGTTTTTTCATCCTAGTTTTTATGAACTATAGAAGTTCTATAATTGGGTTTCTTTGAATTTTTTTACAAAACCGTTATGGTAAATTAATATTCGTAGGCCTAACTTAACTGAACTAATGTCAAAAAGTATAATAAATTGGAAGATTTTTTTTTAACTCTTGAAATACTTTTTAATTTGGTTTTACGTACTACAAAATATGTGGTTAGGTTTTAATAAATAGACCGATAAAACTCACACTTTTTATTGAATTTTATTTATTGGTAGAATCTTTTTTTAGAAACTTATAAATATAAATGTATAGTTCAGGAGATAGCGTGCAAGAAGAGTGTTTGACTAACATCAAGTTAATATTTTGGTGCCTGTAAAAAATATTTTCGTCTGTGGAACATAAACTCATGAGCTTGGCAATAGGCATTTGAAAAAAAAATAACAAAAAAAACTATAGAAAGCGGCCATGTCCCGGCCATTTTGGTGAACAATGTGATTTGCCTGATCCTGAATTCAATATTAGTTAGTAGACCAAAAATCAAGTTGATGTTAGCTTGTCACTTGATAGGTGAAACCCTTATTTGGAGTAATAATTAAATAACTAACCTTAAACAGTTAAACTACTTCCAAGGTAGTCCTTCAATAAATTTGGATTACAATAGTATTAGTCTCTCAGATGGTTACGGGGCCATTTCTCTTTAGACTTCGCATCGGATTACAAGGAATAAGAGCCGCCTATCAATAAGAAATACTCCTTAGAATATACTGTGTCAAAGGCGCTGAGCAGCAAGTCATATCAATGTATTGCCCATATCTGTGCCCCCCCCCCCCCCCCCAAGACTGCGGCCCCCCCTAAGACCGCGACCCTAGACCGCGGCCTAGTCGGCCTAGTGGTAAATCCGGCACTGAGCTTATGTAAAGATATTTAACCGAACTTCGTAAACAAATTAATTTTAAATAGATCCTTAACTATAGCAAACAAAAATCTAAAGTATAAAGTAAAACCAGGAACAGAATCAACTTGTAGTTTTTATTATTATGTGAAACTCTATGTACGGTTACAGTTCCCATGTATCTGCTCCTGAATTAGGTTTAATAACAGGAAGTGCTTCCGCATCACTATAGTGTTGAAGGCAAATATTAGGCGCAGATACTTCTACTATCATTCTGATGCTTAGTTACCTTTGAATCAAAATAACTGAAACTGGATATAATTTTAAACAAGTTATAAGGTTTGATTCGTCCCGACGTTTTCACCAAATGGTAGAATCATCTGGAGTTGTTGAGTTGAGTGATAAAGTTGATAAGTTAAAGCTTATACTAGAAAATTCCCAGATGCAGCATTTGACTAGAGGAACATTAGTCATCTCTCTAGTCAACTTAACTTATCTAGTCATGAACCTCATTCGAAGCTCAAGAACTTAAATTTTAATCTAATATTATCTAGTGATGGGAGCATGAGTTTATACGTCAAAATGCAAAATGTAAAAATAGTATACACTCCTCTAGTCCATAAACTATATATTCGGTAGATGTCATAGTCTATTGTTAAGCGTACGGTTGAGACAAGAATAACCATAAATAAGTTAAGGAATAAATAATATACATTTCCTATTAAATCTTAAATGAACAAAAGGTAAATGCAGCAGTTACAACACAGATTAGGAGAACTTCCAAGGCAGTCCTTCAATAAATTTGGATTACAATAGCATTAGTCTCTCAGATGGTTACGGGACCATTTCTCTTTAGACTTCGCATCGGATTACAAGGAATAAGAGCCGCCTATTAAATCTTATCTTTATAAATCTGAGAGTATTTTAATAAATGAACAAACAGAATCGCAGACTTACACGGATAAAAGATACAAACGACTAGAAGAGACAGTAAAAAGTGAGTTGGACAATTGGAAATAAAGTCTTAAAGGCGTGAGCGTGAGTCGTCCTAATCTTTTCTAAAATGATAAAGAGAAAATCTTATCTCCTCTTCTATACAAATAAAATGTTATGGTAATAAAACAACCGTACTACTCTCTTTTGTAAATTTGAAAGCCCCTGAAAGGTAATTCCTCCAGTGATCATGTAGTCCGCTAAAAATTCCTTTCTTTCATTCCTATAATAATTTTCAAGTACATTTTCCACGCCGCTTAAATTGTAAAAAGACAATTCAGAGAACACGATAAACCAAAAACAAATCAGTAAGTCTCGCGTGAATAGCGTGAATTTGTAGAGTATATAGTTTTTACTATCCAGAAAATGTTCAAGGTGTTAACGCAAAACAACAAAACGAAATTCTCGTTGTTACAAGTAATTGTATACAATTTACGACTAAGGACGGAGCGGCGAGTACTGAGGACCTTCACGTATTCACTTTAAGGCTCATAACTTTCAAAGAGGCGAAGTTATTCTTGGTAATTTCAATTTTTACGAGGTAAAAGCACTGAAATATAAACTATATTGGTAAAAAAAACAAAAAAACTTAAAGAACTAAGCTTGACGTTTCCGACGTGGATACGAGAAAATAATTTTTTCCAAGTCATAGAACACAACCACAAACTGTCACTTAAATTAAGTTTCTAAGTACGTGCTTTTATCACACAAAGTAGGTAATTTCACAAATCGCACGAGTTCGTTAACCAGAATCGGCCCAACCGCTTTAAAAGCGGCCATTTAATAGTTTGTTTTATAGCTATAACTCTTGAGAAGTTTATTATGACGTGAACAAACGCCTTTTAATGATTTTTTATCGTTCAAACGCAAAGTCTCTAGCTCAAAACTTCCTAAGATATAAAAGTTATTATTTTGTATGGGGCGGAGGGGGAGACATGTTTCCTTACTAAATAAGCTACTATCCCACTCAACGCATTTCCGTTAAACAAAATGTCAACTCCTTGTTTTTTTAAGACTTACCTAAATATTTGGGTACCTGATTTGGGGTTATTAAAAAACATTACTTCTACGTTTTAAAACTTATCTGATGGGTATTTTCGGAGAGCAGGTGCGTTAACGACGCCGGAAATTATCAGGACACATGCAGGAAATCATCAGGGTCCTCGGTTTTGCCTAAGACATTTTTTAAACTTAAAGTGACCTTAAAGCGTATTCTTAAAGTCTACTTGTTATGTAATTACAATACTTTCTCTTATTATATATTAATTGTAGAAAGAAATGTAGGTATAATGCTTGTATAGTCGTTTTACAACGTAAAGCATTAAGAAAATACCCTATTCAACACGTATGCAAAATTTAAAAATATGTAGCACAAAAGTTTAGGCTCCACACTCCACACTAAAGATAAATTCCACCTGTAAAAACTAAAGGGACTTTTGAGACAGCGGCACTTGCCTCCGCTGAGCCTGTCTCTAATTAGGTAACTTTGCCTTAAGCTTTAGAAGTAATTATTGATTTATTAATGGTATCATATGCAATAATATATTTATAATAAAATAATATATTTAAATAGCAAATAATAAATTATACTACTCCAGATCCAGAAAATACCGTAAAATCTTGCATATACTACGCACTCACAAACAATTCGCAGGCTGAAGTTTCAGGAAAATTAAAAATTAGCATGTAGTACCCGAAATTCAAAGATAATTTTATTCTTGATACAAAAAATTCCATTTCCAAAGCTATTGTGATCGTTCTGAGGAGCGAAATTTTCGATGCCCCGCTGAGAAGTTATTTTTATAATAAATTTTAATAAAAATGTGTAATAGTACATTACGCGTCGAGTGTGGAAAGTAGCATTTTGCATGCGAGTGTGGAGTTTGCACCCGAGCGACAGCGAGGGTAGTAAAACCACACGTGCAATGCAAAATGCCGTTTTCCCACGAGTTGCGTACCGTACTTTTATCTACGATTGTTCGATTTAAATAATAAATACAGAAAAAAATAAACTTGCTGTATGTAAGTTCGTATCTCTTCTCTTGATAAAGATGGCATTAATCTTGAGTTGTATTTTTTGCCGAATTAATTATTTCTGGAGGAGTATTATCCTCTACATTTTCGTCAAAGCCACTTGATTCATTCATTGTTTTTCACTAAAAACTAAATATAAACAGTTACTTTAATAAAATAATAGCAAATTAGTTTTGTTAAATGTAAACAAACTCGCTAATCGTGCGTAAAGCTTTAGAATTACTCTTCTTTACCGCGCTAGCATGGTCACTTTCTAAGCATCTAAACAGAGATATAATGTTTATATTTCGTATCAATCGTAGATAAACATAATTAAATGTACCAACAAAAATTCGAAAACTAATAAATGTAAAACACTGGGCTAAGTAATTATGAACTCATATATGATAAAGTTTGTCTGAGGTGCCTAGGACCGCTTTTTTTATATGCTTTACGCTAAGGTCTGTATTTAATGTCAATTTTAAACTTATGGTAATAAATGCAATTTAGAGTTTTATCATTTATTTAGCCATGGAATATATAATATTATATTTATATAGCCATGGTGTTATTCTATTCTTGTAACATAAAACGTAAAAAAAGTTGAGATATTTGTAAAGTGATAAAAATATAATACGTCAATGACTAAAAGTAAACTATAAAATGCTTTGTTTTCATTTACAACGTCAAGGCATACGGAGACCTTGGATACACTTGACTATGAACTCGAACATAAATTTATTATAAATTTATTCAAACCAATACAGTTATATATTCACATGAATAAAAATTAAGTAGAGTTATTCAATCCTACGGTAAATTGCATCCAATTATTTACAGAAGTATGTAGGAAAATATTGAAAAAAAAAGGTTTTCACGGACGCTGCTGCTAAACTGTTCAGGAGTGACATTAGAGTGTAATAAAGATATTAGTACAATAATAATGTAGAACTTTAGATATATTTTTATCTTTAGGTATTGTTTACCTTAAGATATTAGTATTAAATCATTATTTACCTTTATTAGATATTGGTACTAAATAATTATTTACATTTATTAGATATAGGTACTAAATAATTATTTACCATTATTAGATACTGGTACTAAATAATTATTTACCTTTATTAGATATTGATACTAAATAATTATTTATCTTTAGATATTGTCACTTGGGCAACACTTTATGATATTTGAGCAAAATGTAATCTTCTATTTAAGATAATTTGTTAAATTTTGCATCACATTTTAATGTTATCATGCGTGTCCCCTAATCAAATTATTAAAATATAATGTCCCAAGAAGAAATCGAAATCTTATAACTCTTATCAGATCCAATTGCAGTCCTTCAATAAATTTGGATTACAATAGCATTAGTCTCTCAGATGGTTACGGGACCATTTCTCTTTAGACTTCGCATCGGATTACAAGGAATAAGAGCCGCCTATTAAATCTTATCTTTATAATCTGAGAGTATTTTAATAAATGAACAAACAAGAATCGCAGACTTACACGGATAAAAGATACAAACGCCTGAAAAAAAAAAACAGTAAAAAGTAAAAAGTGAGTTGGACAATTGGAAATAAAGTCTTAAAGGCGTGAGTCGTCCTAATCTTTTCTAAAATGATAAAGAGAAAATCTTATCTCCTCTTCTATACAAATAAAATGTTATGGTAATAAAACAACCGTACTACTCTCTTTTGTAAATTTGAAAGCCTCTGAAAGGTAATTCCTCCAGTGATCATGTAGTCCGCTAAAAATTCCTTTCTTTCATTCCTATAATTTTCAAGTACATTTTCCACGCCGCTTAAATTGTAAAAAGACAATTCAGAAAACACGATAAACCAAAAACAAATCAGTAAGTCTCGCGTGAATAGCGTGAATTTGTAAAGTATATAGTTTTTACTGTCCAGAAAATGTTCAAGGTGTTAACGGAAAACAACAAAACGAAATTCTCGTTGTTACGAGTAATTGTATACAATTTACGACTAAGGACGGAGCGGCGAGTACTGAGGACCTTCACCTATTCACTTTAAGGCTCATAACTTTCAAAGAGGCGAAGTTATTCTTGGTAATTTCAATTTTTACGAGGTAAAAGCACTGAAATATAAACTATATTGGTAAAAAAAAAAAAAAAAAAACTTAAAGAACTAAGCTTGACGTTTCCGACGTGGATACGAGAAAATGATTTTTTCCAAGTCATAGAACACAACCACAAACTGTCACTTAAATTAAGTTTCCAAGTACGTGCTTTTATCACACAAAGTAAGTAATTTCACAAATCGCACGAGTTCGTTAACCAGAATCGGCCCAACCGCTTTAAAAGCGGCCATTTAATAGTTTGTTTTATAGCTATAACTCTTGAGAAGTTTATTATGACGTGAACAAACGCCTTTTAATGATTTTTTATCGTTCAAACGCAAAGTCTCTAGCTCAAAACTTCTTAAGATATAAAAGTTATTATTTTGTATGGGGCGGAGGGCGAGACATGTTTCCTTACTAAATAAGCTACTATCCCACTCAACGCATTTCCGTTAAACAAAATGTCAACTCCTTGTTTTTTTAAGACTTACCTAAATATTTGGGTACCTGATTTGGGGTTATTAAAAAACATTACTTCTACGTTTTAAAACTTATCTGATGGGTATTTTCGGAGAGCAGGTGCGTTAACGACGCCGGAAATTATCAGGACACATGCAGGAAATCATCAGGGTCCTCGGTTTTGCCTAAGACATTTTTTAAACTTAAAGTGACCTTAAAGCGTGTTCTAAAAGTCTACTTGTTATGTAATTACAATACTTTCTCTTATTATATATTAATTGTAGAAAGAAATGTAGGTATAATGCTTGTATAGTCGTTTTACAACGTAAAGCATTAAGAAAATACCCTATTCAATACGTATGCAAAATTTAAAAATATGTAGCACAAAAGTTTAGGCTCCACACTCCACACTAAAGATAAATTCCACCTGTAAAAACTAAAGGGACTTTTGAGACAGCGACACTTGCCTCCGCTGAGCCTGTCTCTAAGTAGGTAACTTTGCCTTAAGCTTTAGAAGTAATTATTGATTTATTAATGGTATCATATGCAATAATATATTTATAATATAATAATATATTTAGATAGCAAATAATAAATTATACTACTCCAGATCCAGAAAATACCGTAAAATCTTGCATATACTACGCACTCACAAACAATTCGCAGGCTGAAGTTTCAGGAAAATTAAAAATTAGCATGTAGTACCCGAAATTCAAAGATAATTTTATTCTTGATGTGCGCATGGTACAAAAAATTCCATTTCCAAAGCTATTGTGATCGTTCTGAAGAGCGAAATTTTCGATGCCCCGCTGAGAAGTTATTTTTATAATAAATTTTAATAAAAATGTGTAATAGTACATTACGCATCGAGTGTGGAAAGTAGCATTTTGCATGCGAGTGTGGAGTTTGCACCCGAGCGACAGCGAGGGTAGTAAAACCACACGTGCAATGCAAAATGCCGTTTTCCCACGAGTTGCGTACCGTACTTTTATCTACGATTGTTCGATTTAAATAATAAATACAGAAAAAAATAAACTTGCTGTATGTAAGTTCGTATCTCTTCTCTTGATAAAGATGGCATTAATCTTGAGTTGTATTTTTTGCCGAATTAATTATTTCTGGAGGAGTATTATTCTCTACATTTTCGTCAAAGCCACTTGATTCATTCATTGTTTTTCACTAAAAACTAAATATAAACAGTTACTTTAATAAAATAATAGCAAATTAGTTTTGTTAAATGTAAACAAACTCGCTAATCGTGCGTAAAGCTTTAGAATTACTCTTCTTTACCGCGCTAGCATGGTCACTTTCTAAGCATCTAAACAGAGATATAATGTTTATATTTCGTATCAATCGTAGATAAACATAATTAAATGTACCAACAAAAATTCGAAAACTAATAAATGTAAAACACTGGGCTAAGTAATTATGAACTCATATATGATAAAGTTTGTCTGAGGTCCCTAGGACCGCTTTTTTTATATGCTTTACGCTAAGGTCTGTATTTAATGTCAATTTTAAACTTATGGTAATAAATGCAATTTAGAGTTTTATCATTTATTTAGCCATGGAATATATAATATTATATTTATATAGCCATGGTGTTATTCTATTCTTGTAACATAAAACGTAAAAAAAAGTTGAGATATTTGTAAAGTGATAAAAATATAATACGTCAATGACTAAAAGTAAACTATAAAATGCTTTGTTTTCTTTTACAACGTCAAGGCATACGGAGACCTTGGATACACTTGACTATGAACTCGAACATAAATTTATTATAAATTTATTCAAACCAATACAGTTATATATTCACATGAATAAAAATTAAGTAGAGTTATTCAATCCTACGGTAAATTGCATCCAATTATTTACAGAAGTATGTAGGAAAATATTGAAAAAAAAAAGGTTTTCACGGACGCTGCTGCTAAACTGTTCAGGAGTGACATTAGAGTGTAATAAAGATATTAGTACAATAATAATGTAGAACTTTAGATATATTTTTATCTTTAGGTATTGTTTACCTTAAGATATTAGTATTAAATCATTATTTACCTTTATTAGATATTGGTACTAAATAATTATTTGCCTTTATTAGATATTGGTACTAAATAATAGTTTACCTTTATTAGATATTGGTACTAAATAATTATTTACCATTATTAGATATAGGTACTAAATAATTATTTACCATTATTAGATATTGGTACTAAATAATTATTTACCATTATTAGATATAGGTACTAAATAATTATTTACCATTATTAGATATTGGTACTAAATAATTATTTATCTTTAGATATTGTCACTTGGGCAACACTTTATGATATTTGAGCAAAATGTAATCTTCTATTTAAGATAATTTGTTAAATTTAGCATCACATTTTAATGTTATCATGTGTGTCCCCTAATCAAATTATTAAAATATAATGTCCCAAGAAGAAATCGAAATCTTATAAGATCCAATTGCTTAAAAACATTATTTACTTTAGGTAAACTACATTTACTATATTTTAAACAATATATTTTAAGTATTACTTAATAAATTCATTTTTCGGTATGGTTGGTAATAAAAAAGTTCCCACCACTGGTGCAGCAAACACGTTATAGGCCCTTCCGCAAAATATTTAATTCCAATCTACCGTCCCTTACCGAGGCCCCCCACATCCATCACGGGCGCCTTATCACTGGTTACCAGTAATTACCCACAAAATATTTACGAAATAAGAAACATTTATATTTTAGAAATTTAGCAAATTCTAATTCATTTTTATGAGGGAAAATATACTATGAATATTTATTTATACCTACTAATGAATAATAATAGTAGTAATGTATAAGTTTTATCTATAACTACCAAACAACGTATTCACACAAAAAATTGTAATTGAAACAATTGACCAGTTTCGGCTGTTCTACAGCAGTCTTCTTCGGATAATCTAGAGGCTACTGGAATAATAATATTACTAGCCCATAAAAACAAAGTTTATATTATAAATCCTTTATATAAATGCATTTTGATTGTGTGAGTCATTGGTAAATTGCTTGTTTATAACAAAACGCTTTTAAAAATGTACGTAACAATCATGGATATCGAGGTTTTACGAGTGACATCGCTAATCAGTGTGTTAGGGTGGGGGGACCCTAATATTTGATGGATTATTTTTGTATTAGTACAGAGTCAGTGTGCCGAGTTTCAGCTCGATTGGATGACTGGAACCTCGAGAAGATGACTGGAAAGACGACAGGCACAAATAAACATAATCGAAGTTCATATATATAAAGGATTTAAAAATGAATTCCACCGCTGGGGAGCTGATAATAAGCTAAAATAACAATTTCTAAACAATAGTACAGAGCAATTATGCTTTATTACTTCAAACATATTGTTGAGTGAGAACCTAATGGCGTTTTTTTTTTGTCATACTTATGTCTTAATGCAGGGTGCTATTGACGAAAATGGCTTTTCATAAAGCTTTATTGACTTAGTTATGTTAAACAGTAACGGTTGCTAACGGCCACCTAGTCAACAAGACGAGAGACAGAAACTAGCTAGTAGATTCAATAAAGAACTAAATTCAACTAGAAAACTATAATATTAATAAGAAAATAATCCAAATAATTATTATAAATTCGATGTTAATAAAAATAAGAAAAAAATATTCATAGTAAAATAATTTATTTATATTTGTTACTCCTGTTTTAAGTTATTAATGATTTGTAAATATTTAATTTAAAAAATAAAAGCGGAGTAACTGGCTAACTACAGCTTCATGCAAACATGGATATTATTATTGAAGGCATTCTTGATTAGACCAGCTGTTTTTCTTGATTTATCCTAATTACTTCTTGTCTTAATTTATTAAAATATCTGCAAGATATCTTGAATAGTTTTAGTTAATAGACCGCTAATTGGTGTGGCACATAGCTTCCTCGCAAACTACCCACGTACTTTATTGATTTCATGCTTTTGCAAGCCATTATTGTCTAATTGGTTTAATTGTTCCCCCCGTTTTTTTTAACCTGTCAAAATTGTTTTGATTTTTTACTCGTATTAAAGTATCAATTTAGCAAAGGTTAAAGAGCGCTGACGGTTCAAATTAATCTGGGGCTATCTGCGGGTTACTTTCGATAAACTATAAAAATTTCATTCAAATCTGATAAGTACTTTTGAAGCTATAGTTGTAAATATATGTATGTTTGTGCCCATGTGGAAGAGAAACAAATAGGCACAGAAGGTTGAAACTTATATGGGACCAACAATGGGCTAATTATGACCTACCATCCAAATTTCATTAAAATTAGACGTGTAGTTTTTAAAATATGGCGGTCCGCAAAACTTGAACGACAGACCGACAGACAGACACGGAACCAAAAATGATCCCTGATGACTGAAACGGATTTCTGTATTGGAATTTTTGAAATCGGAGGCCTAAAATTATTTCGTTCTTCAGGACGATCCCATAGCTTCCGTTACCTTGGTTAAGCTCGGAAGCAATACGTGTTTTGTATTTTGTTGTTGATTATTTGATTTTTGTTTTCATAGGTAAATATTTACCTACAGTTATTATCTAATTAATATAACAATAGTTATAATCATTAAAGATGGTATTTTAGCAGTTTCATTTTTCTGCCGCCCGAAGATAAAATATTATTGTATGCAACAAGGCAGCAATTTAAACATTTCTAGCATTGCATTCATTGCCTTCCTCGGCAGTTTTTGTCATTGCTAACTAAATCACTTGTCAGTAAAATTCCATTTTGCTGCCTAGTTACATAAATAACTAATACAAGAAAATAATCAAAATTATTAAACCTACTTAATTCAAAGTTACTTCTTAACAAAGGTTAAAAATAAATAAACATAATTACTAAATAATTTCAGGAAAAAAATAATAATAATAATAATAAATGTGTCTTCTTTGTTTACAAGAAGATAGGTTAACTTTTTAAGTACGTTATAAGCCAGGAAGTTATCCTATTGTGTATCAATAACAGTGTATTTTATATCTTCTAGGAAAACCTAATTGTTCTAACCTATAACTTTGATAATGGACAACTGATAAGGTATTGTATTCTAAGGATTAATAAGTATTTCATTGTCTTTAAACAACAAAAGGGTCCTTCTGTATTCTATACTTCCCAATTATGTCTTTGATATATATACCATTGTGATCTGATCATGCTTATTCGGTAGTTTAAACTTAATTTAAGACCCTAATAGATCGATATTTAGGTAAATAAATCTTCAAAGAAGAGTTAATTATAATAAGTAATAAATTAACTTCCTTATCAAAGCTTAATAACAAATACTCAAAGGTCAATAACAAGGTACTCGACAATTTCGACCACTCTAATATTATTATCAGTGAAATATTGAAGAATGTAATATCTTTCAGTTTATTAATGATTAATTAGTGCTGTCAACCCGATCTTCATCTTACCGAATGATAATAACCATTAATTGCAATTTACATGTCGCTGGTTTGGAAGAAGACCGTCATAAGTGCAAAAAATTCGATTTTCGGATTATTGTTCTAAATGACTCTAAATATTACTACCTTTTATCAGCAAGAACGACTAAAACGATGTCTCACTCAGAACCCGCTATATAGAATTAGTGTCTTTTTTCCTTTATTGGGGATCTTTCTCCTTCTTCTGTGAAAGACCGTCTGATTGTCAGTTGTGATTTGACTTCCCAAGCAGGCGGTTATTGGTTTTTTTTTAAAAAGTGTCACATCGTCCATTGAATCTTTCTTGTCTATATGGAAAGTTGATTTTTATGATGGTTATTGTACTAGGATTTTTATGATGGTTATTGT
This sequence comes from Gerris lacustris, assembly GCA_951217055.1. Lineage (NCBI taxonomy): Eukaryota > Metazoa > Arthropoda > Insecta > Hemiptera > Gerridae > Gerris > Gerris lacustris. The sequence continues at coordinate 17,758,705 of OX578279.1, read as the reverse complement.
ACTAAAGGTATTTGTTCCTCTTTATATCAAAATATTACTATTATTTTCCTAGGACTGAAATCACATAAAGTTCATTGTGACTTTTTTCCTTAAAAGGACTCTTGTTGTTATTTCGTATAATATATGATTATGTTGTAATAAAGTTCATTAGGACTATTTTCCTCAGATTTTATCGTCACACAAAGCCGGGCCAAAAAGACATAATAGGAAGTTGTGACTTTTTTCCTTAAAAAGACTTGTTGTTATTTCGTATAATGTGTGATTGTGTTGTAATAAATAACACACCCAAAATAAAGGCAATAATGTCCACTCTGTGATAGAACAGCAAATCAAAAGGACCGATTTATATTCCGGAGCAATACTTATTGCGAATGGCTAAGGAAACTGGAAAACCATACTGTGTAAAAGAGCTAGATCATGCAGATTTTTATGAATTTAAAAATATTTGTAGTCAGATGTCCTTAGATGGAAAACTGATAAACACAGATGGAAAGGAAGTAAACATTTCTAAAATTCATATCCTACAGTTTAAAAAAGATACTCCACATTCAAGTTTCAAAACCTGAGCCAGTAACAACGCGATCCCGAAAGCAGCCGTGCTCCTCTGAGAAAAATGTGATAACTTCAAAAATAGCCTACAGCGGAAAGCAGCAAGTCTCGGCAGCCAATAAAAGGGGTTACTTACCTTAGTACAAAAAAATTTGATTCCTCGTTGTTACCAGCAATTTTATGAAAATCTTTGAACATTATTTATAATAGAAAACTAATTGGTTACAGTTATTTTATTTTATTTTTTGTTATTGTGTTTAGTTTTTTAAATGCAGGTATATTTTATAAAAATATTAGTGATATTATTATTTAGTGATCATTAAAAAATTGTAAAGGCATAGTGCTAATTTGACGTACTATTTGTTTATAAGCATTTTTTTACTATTCGTTAATTAGTTGTTGTTTTTTTACTATTCGTTTATAAACGTGAGAAATTTGTTCTTTCTTTTAAATTATTTACTCCAAAGAAAAATGATCTATTTTTAAAAATAAAAAAAAACTAAGGGTGATATTAATGTTATTATGACAATGTAGGGAGAAATTTTATTTTTTGTTTCCTAATTATTAGAGGAGTGTTTTTTCTTAAAATTTTTATTTTTGCTAGAGGTCGACCAAGAAGTCATGGAAATGAGAGGAGTGCGCTAGTGTCGACATGTACAGTCAGTTTTTATTAAAATAGACCACTGTCAAAAAATACAGTGTTGTTCTTTTGTTATTAATAATTTTATTTTTGATAACTTCTAAATTTTTTGCAACAGGCAACACTGTACCTGATAAGAAATCACAATAATATACGATAATATCTTTATATTATTATTTATTGATTATTCACAATAATATTCTTTAAATCTAAATCAATTTTCTTCTTTCTTAATCGATTTTTTTCTTCCTCTTTATTTCTGAGTTTGATTTGTTACTTTTTTATTTGTTACTTTCCTTATTTCTGGATTTTAGTTCTTACTTTTTTGTGAATTATTATTTGTACTATTACCTCTCTCGGATTGTTTTTGGCAATTTTCTCTTTGGTAAATTAAATTTCCTGGTATTATTAAAAACATGGATAATAACACGAATTCAAAATTAGGAAGAAATTATAAAAATAATGAGATTCTAAGATAAGTTTTCCTTAAAATATAATGGGGAAAAGCAAACTAGAAATTCGTTAATATTATTTTGATTAATCATTTTTATAATAAAAAAATAAATATTAGGTTTGTTCCAACCCCATTATTTGTAGCGTTCTTTGCATTTGCATCATCGCATGGTGAATGGTACAAAATCAAAATTGTTGTGTGACAGTTGTGACTATAATTCGTATTGTATAAAAACAAACAAAACAGGAAACCTAACAGATTGGAAACCTTCTTGTTGTTGTTATTCGTGAGATTTGACGTAACTGCGCATGTCATACAAACTAGAAATGGGTATTGTCTTAGAACCCGACTGTACTGACTTCGGCACTACTCGGAAGTTCCGATTTTAAACGAAGTTAAGCTTTCCGTTTCTCCCGTGTTCATGACTTCTTGGTCGACCTCTAGTTTTTAAAAAAGATTGTTCCTAATAAAAATAATTTTTATTTTTTTAAAAAAAGCTTTTTATCTGATTTTTCTTTCTAAAAAATTATTTTAAAATTATGATAGTAAATTAATAAATTTGTTCGTGATATTAATGTGATTATAGCATTGTATAGAAACACTACTATAAAACTTGTTTTTACTTTTTAAGAAAGAATTGTTCCCATTGAAAATTTTTGTATTTAAAAAAATATATTTTTCCTCCTAAAAATTGTTTTAAAAATAATGATAATAAATAAATAAATATGTTAGTGAAATTAATGTGATTATAGTAATGTATGAATAAATTTTATCATAAAGGGGTAAAGTGGATTTTATTTACTATTCGTTTTTTAAAATTTTTTGTTTACAAATCAGACAATTGTTTGGCGTTCTACTCAATTTTAAATTCTGTTTTGCTTCAAACTTTTAATTTTGCAATTTTTTTTTTTTTTTTTTTTTTTTTTTAAGTAAGATTTCCATTTGTATAATCTAGAATAAGACTCCTCTGGACTATATTTGGTAGAATCTTAGTTAATTTGATACGTTTTGTACATTTTTTTATGGTCTGAAAAGGTTGTTGATCCAAAAGACAACAAATATAAATGAAATGTGTCTTTTTTGAACAAAAAAATTCTCGTTTTCAGGACAGTTTTCTCTGAGAAAGAAAAATACTAACCATGATTTTCTAGGGTTTTTCCAACATAATACAAATAAAATATATATGTCTAAACAGTGCACAACACCATTGTGATGGTAGCAAAATATTAGCTGTCTAGTATTAAAAGCGGAGTCGTTATGAGCAAATCAATTTTTTTAAAAACTTCAAATGCTTGTCCTGTAAAGTTGACCATTCAGCACTTCTGACAGTCTTCTTCCAGACCAGCGATGTTAAGTCAATAAACATAATTTTTAAGTGATAAAATTGACTGTAAATTTACAAATAGGCTCTAAACCGTGATAAAACACCTTATACCGAAACCGAACTTATTATTTTTTTTTTTGTTTTTCATAGTAAAAAACGAGAGAACCTAGCTGTTGATAAGTGTTGAGGAAGGTAAGTTACTGTGTGTCAACGTATAAGTAAATCTACAAACGATCATAACGAGGAAGTTTGGTCGTTGTTAGAGAATAAGTGATTAACTTATTAATGGTGTATGTTTCACATCAGCTGATCGCTGACCACGTCTAGCCTGTAAGTGGACAGTTGCCGAACAAAGGATGTATGCAGTAGTTAAACGAAGCCACGCTATTACGCATCCTTCGAACCGCGACCTTCACCGGAAAACCTACATTGTTCTGTCGTATGATATCTCCCATGATATGAAGCCTACGCGTCAAATTAATACATATAAATTGAGTATTATAGTGACATTTCATAATAAGTAAGAATATACTACAACGAACAATTGTAATTAAGACGTTTCTTTTGAACATACCTGAATGCTAGAGCGATTTTTCCTTCGAGGTACCTGATGAGTGAATTGAGGAAGGTAGCCGGTAAAGCGACTCCCAGCCATTTAAGCAGCATTAAACCAAAGTTACGGACGTCCTTCTGAACAATATATTTGACCATACGTCCTTCCATGGTAGCCACGTAAATAGACATGAAAGTACGACCGATCAGTGCAACCGTGTGTATAAACAACAATCCGACTTCCTTGGACCAAAACCTCGGGATAAGAAGACGTACCAACTTATACAATTGTTCCAAGAACTCTCTGTTGAAGCCGGGTATCTGCCTCTTCTTCTTTTTCACTTTATCCACGAGCCGGTTGTCGTTAGCGTTGTTGTTGTTATTGGTAATGATTTCGACATTGTTTGTCTCTTGAACGACGGGAGTCTGCGGGTTATTATTAATGTATTTACTCACGTAAGGATATCCTAGCTTGCAACCGTACAGAAGTACAGCTGCCGCTAATAAACCACCGCCAAGCTTCTCACGATTAAGTGCATTGATATACTTGGTTTTCTCCAAGTATTTTGATATCACAGTCGGCATTTTTCAATTAACTTGAAATAAAATTCTCTTATCTTTAAATTCTTTGTTTAATAAATTTTCTTACAATCTTTTTTAATACTAAATAAAGAATTTCTATTCGTTCATCACAACAAAAGGTGTAAAAATGAGTCAGACAAAAAGTAAACAATACCGTTTGTTTTAAACTCTACGCAAAATTATAAACAGAATAAAAAAATAATCGATTGTATTTTTAATTCAATTTTCAACTAACATCACGTTTTAGTTAAACTAACAATGAATTTTATAAACACAGTTTTAAAATATTTAAAGATGCACGTTCAGTAATTTCCGAGATCGTAACCTACCCGAAGCGGATCAGCTGTTTTGATTAATGCGTTCTGTTTAGGTAATAAAACCGAGCGCGATGTTCTTCCTCAGAACCCTCGTAGCTTACTGAAGTTTGATTCATACCGGCAGGCGCACGCGCTATCGGTCCCCTCCTAACACTCATTCAACCCCCACTTTACCCCCCCCCCCCTCCTGCCGAAAATAACGCGTTGCAGTCAACTTACTACTTAAATATTAATTCAAAATAAAAAAATAATATGCGAAATAAAACAAATATTGAAAATTTAAGAAATTGCTGTAAACTATTATAAAATAATATAAAAATATGTAAAGTAAAATTTTAAGTCGCTTATCTTGGAAAAATATAGATTCAGATTCAACCCCAAGAAAATATCGCACAAACATGGAGATTATGGAACATAGGAATAAAAATGTATTCATAGAAAATGATACTTTAGAATATAGAATATAACAAATAAAAGAATCAACTTTTTCCTATTCAATTTTTTTTTCGCCTAACGGTCTGATGACCACGATTTTCGTTTTTGTATATTTTATTAAAAATTAATTTATAGAATTAAATAAACGCTTAACAAAAACAAAAGTAATTGAATATAAAAAGAAGAAAATAAATAAACCAGAGAATAAAATATTCAAGGGAAAACAATCACCCTGATAAACTTGAAAAAAACTATCTCACAATATACATGGACCATGGACGTACTAAAAACTCGTATAAAAAGTGCTAACAGATGATGGGTAATATTTTGTTTTCGATTTGTAGCAAAATCATATTTATTTTTATCGAAATCTCGAAAACTATATTTTTACCGGAAAAAATACTTATATGGTTAGATTCGTAATTAAATGGACTACATTTTAGAATGTTTTTATCAGAATTAGAATGTTTGTTCAGCGCTCCCCAAATTTTGGGTTATAATTAATTTCTTGATTTCGCCTCAGGGTATCATGTTACTGTACATGTAGGTTAAATTTCTTTGAAATCGACTGTTTGTTGTAATAGTACATTACGCGTCGAGTGCGGAAAGTAGCATTTTGCATGCGAGTGTGGAGTTTGCACCCGAGCGACAGCGAAGGTAGTATAACCACACGAGCAATGCAAAATGCAGTTTTCGCACGAGTTGCGTACCGTACTTTATCTACGATTGTTGGATTTTAATAATAAATACAGAAAAAATATTTAATAATCTTCTTGTATCCTGTATGTAACTTCGAATTTCTCTTTTGATAAAGATAACATTAATTCATTAGTTGTATTTTGTGCCGAATTAATTATTTCGGGAGGCGTATTATTCTCCTCATTTTCGTCATAATGACATAAATCAATCATTGCTTTTCACTAAAAACTCGATATAAACAGTTACTTTAATTAAATAAACATCAAATTAGTTTTGTTAAATGTAACTCGTTAATCGTGTCTTAAGGTGAAGAATTCCTCTTTTTTACCTCACTAGGGCGGAAAAAAGGAGGAATTATGAAACGCGCATGCTCAATGAATACAAGTACGTAAAGAATCACTTTCTATGCATCTAAACAGATATACAATGTTTATATTTCGTATCAATCGTAGATAAACAGATTTTTGCGCTATCATAATAGTTAATTTCTTACATTATGTAATACTAGGCATCGTGTGGTTCTATAATAGAAGTAAGTGTAATGCAATACATATTGAATATTATATAAAAAAAATCGGTCCGAGACAACTCAGACAAAATTTTCTCATATACGAGGTCATAATTATTTGGCCCAGTGTTTTCCATTTGTTAGTTTTCGTATGTACATTTAATTATTATTGAACATTTCATCAAAATTTATCATAAAAATAACATCTCCTGGGCGGGGAATCGAACCCGGGCTCTCTCTGTCCGCGTTTTAAGCTTATTTCTCAGGAACTATATTTTTTCCGGGAAAGCGGGCTCAATCGTCAGATTCGTATTTAAATGGACTACATTATAGAATTTTTTAATCAAAATCGTCGGAACCGTTTTCGAGAAATAATTTTTTTCACGTTTTTTCAGAGTTTTTGGGGGGTAGCGCCCCCAAATTTGGTGCTAAAAATGATTTTTCTGAACATGTATGCCAAATTTCGTCAAAATGGGTCTAGTAGTTTAGGCTCCTGGCGTCTGCATAGACAGACAAAAATGTTTTAAAAACCTCTTTTTTGGACTCAGGGGACCTTAAAACGTGTAAATCCATCAAAATCGAATTTTCGCGCCATCACAATACTTTCTATTTATATGAAAATTAAATAGCACAGGGAAGCAAGTACTTGCATCCAAGTCCTTTTTAGGGTTTTGTAGCTTATTAACCATACTTTATTATGAAAAAAAAATAAAAATATTTTCCCCATTCATCTATATGAAAGTAAATAATACCAGCCCATAAAAACCAAGTTTTTATTATAAATCCTTTATATTTTTGCATTTTGGTTGAGAGGGTAAATATTTTTAGTATTAATTCATTTAAATAATTAATTAAAAATTAAGTAATTAGTAAAATTTAATTAAATAATTCATTTTTTAGAATGTTTTTATATTGGTAGAGAGTCTATGTGCCAAGTTTCAGCTCGATTGGATGACTGGAAGAGAGTTAACTAGCCCTTCAAAGATTTTATATTCATACCAATTAATTACTTAATTAAATTTTTTCCTCCTTATTTTCTTATTAAAAATAATCTTTTTTTGCACCCTTCATTATAAACTTTGTAGATAAATTTCTTTTTTGAAATTGGCCTTTTTAGGGTTTTATATTCCTTTTTATAAAATTATATATTAACTATAATAAATAAACATCATAACTTCCTCTCTTTTTAGAAACTGCTATATTTTGCCATCACATTATGGCTTTTTCAGGCTTGTAAATTTCCTGTCTCATTAGTCTTCCTATTTTAAAACATTGTGGATGCTTTTGGGTATATATGTTGACTTATAAAACCAATAAAGAATGCAACATTTAAAAAAGCATGTATATATTTGTATCCTACTCTTCAGCAGCTTTCATTTGATACCCCACTCAAAATTTAAAAAAATAAAATGTTGGTCTCCCTTCACATTTTCAAGCACAAAATTGGCAATTGTTAAAAATTGGGGATGCGCTCCTGGAATTTTTATCGCCCCACAATAAGGTATTAGCATGAATTATTTCGAAATTTTAGGACCAGCCGTTATATAGTGGTTGGGGAGAAAGAATGCAACATTTAAAAAAGCATATATATATATTTGTATCCTACTCTTCAGCAGCTTTCATTTGATACCCCGCACAAAATTTTGAAATAATAAAATTTTGGGCGCACTTTATATTCTTGCTCTCAAAATTGGCAATTTTTAAAAATTGGGGATTTGCTCCCGGAATTTTTATCGCCCCACATAATAATAAGGTATTAGCATGAATTATTTCGAAATTTTAAACCAGCCGTTATATAGTGGTATAGTGGTAGTTGGTGGGGGGGGGGGATTTTTTTAGGGTATATTTTGACTTATAAAACCAATAAAGAATGCAAAATTTAAAAAAGCATGTATATATTTGTAACGTACTATTCAGCAACTTTCATTCGATACCCCACTCGAAAATTTAAAAAAATATAATATTTTGAGTTTACCAAATTTTTGCGAATTGCACATGCGCATATTTAATTTTTAACTTCCGTATATTTTTCCAGTGTTTGTGTCAAAAAGTTGCCCCAGTATTTCAAATTTCAGCACTTTAGCTTAAACGGTTCGGGCCCTATGAACCAAAGAGCGACAGACAGACGGACACTTCACCTTCGGCATAAGGGTTTAGAGAAGTATCTACAAAACCCCTAAGGAGAACAAGAGAATACAACTATTTAATTATTGTTATATGTTTCCTTAGTTTACTAATTTTAATTTATTAATTTTTATATTAAAATTTATTTTTAAAAATGAATTAAAATACTCCAATTTATGATGAAAACAATTTTTGATTTCAATAAACATTGAATCAGTTAACAACTAAACTATAGATATTATATTAGAAAAATTGGTTATAAAAAAATTATACAACTCCATTATTAGTAACTAAACATTTGTATTTAAATAATCTAGAGAATATTTAGTTTAAACAATAACAAATAGAATTAACAGGAATTATATAATTTAGAGAAACAATAAAATGAAAACAGTCAACAGTATATTTTAAGTATAACATGCCTTATACATTTTTCTAACAATAATAAATGTAAAGAATTAACCACTTCATTCAGACTAAAAGAAGATGGATGTTGCGAGCTATCATTTTATCTGAGTTTTATGTAGATGTAGATCCAAAAAAGAATAGAGATCTACTTTTAAAATTATGAATTTAAGATAATGTCAGTGGCGTACCGAGGTCTTTTGGCACCCGGGGCGGAAAATGATCTTGTCACCCCCTCAGAAATGGTGTTAGGTGTTTTTTTTCTTTCTGCCACAATGACACCCCCTAAGGTTTATGACACCCGGGGCAGCCCACCCCCTCCGCACCTGCCTCAGTACACCCCTGGATAATGTGCCTCCAAATGCAGAACCAAAATTATATAGTTACCACTTGTTCAGGGTGTGACAGAGAAACTTTCTTATTTTAAAGGTAAATAAAAAAAAAATAAATAAACAAAGAAATTCAAGATAAAATGTTAGTTATTGTTCAAGCTGGTGGAAAATGTTGATTTTCCGGGTGGCACAACTAGAAGGACTGATTTTTCTGCCAAGTTTCTTCTCTCTAGGTTAAATACCCTGGGTGCTACGATGATAACACACATACAAACGTCATGCTGAAAACCACTAAGGAGGTCTTAAAAATACCCAAAATGGATAATTCAGACAATCTTAGTTGTTAATTGCCTCAAACCAAAAAAAAAAAAAAACACTAGATCAGGCTCTTCAATATTTGGGCTACAATCTGGTGCCTGTGATTCCATATACTGTTTAATTTATTGTAGGTGCTTGGAAATGGATTGGATTAAAAACTCGTGGTTTGTGGATATTTGATGGATCAATTTAGTTCTTTACATTTTATTCACTACCTACTATGATTTATTAAACAATATAGACACTTATCCACTTATATAAGTCTAAGTGGATATAAACTACAGCCTAAGTATTCATCAAAATTACTTCGACTTTAATATAAATATTTGTAAGACTAATAAAAAAAACAATTCTATTTCATGAATAAAGAATATACATAGGTTCCTTAAGAAAGTAAAACATAAGATGAAAATTAAATTATTAAAAAATTTAATTACAAGCTTGAACACAATTTCAGTCCATCTTATGAGATGAATGGCTTTGACATTACAATGTTCAAACAATTTCAATTCCTATATTTTTTTTAACTATATATTATTTATTTAATTCTTTTTAATTAGATTCCACTTGGTGTTTGAGTGATTTCTTTGTAGAATTGAAATAAAAAATGCAATATTCATATAGAATTCAAAAGCCATTATCAGTAGCGAAATAAGATAATATAGGAACTTATAGAATAAATATAAAGACGAGTTTGGTGTTAGATGAGTGGTAAGTGCACCACCAGGAGGGATAGAGGATAGCCCGTAGAGGAGAGCAGTCGGCTATCAATCAGACAAGTTAGGCAGTGTCGGCCGTGGTCAATAGATGGATGGGTGTCCACCTGACCATACAGCTCTGGGTTCGATTTCCGGACCGGGACCCCCGCTTAATGATCACCTAGCATTGTTTAAACAAATAGGAAGCTGCTCGAAAGAGCAGCGCCAATCTGTTTAGGTATAGAAACCATGATCGGCACTCCTGGTTGGATATATTATCAAGATGTGAGACATGGTCAACGACTAAACAATTCACACAAAAATTGTGAAGAGAAAAAATTGGGTTTGCTCAATAGGCTTTTACTCCCTCGGGGTGTAAAAGCCCCTCGAAAAAAAAGCACTGCCGGCAACACACCTGAAACCAAGGTCCAAACACCATAATATTTGGTGTTTGAATCACAATGAGCTGACATGTTTTACATAGATGACTAATAGACATGTAAAGTGGCCTGATGATTTAGAAATGTAATAATTTTATTGGAAATCACCATTGGAGGTAAAAGAAATGAAAAAAAATAAGAAAGCTAAAGATGTAAGAAAAAGAAGAAAAATATTTTTGGCAATGTCGCATTTATTTTCTTCAAGATATCACCACTGTAAGAATTGATTATTTTTATATACAACCATTCTTTGCATTCAATAGCGCCCCATCCACTGTCGTTTTTTCCCGATAGACTTTCCTTTTTCTTAATCGCGAAGGAAAGCACGGCATGATTGATAATCATGTTCATGTTCATTACCATCCACACAACCACTTTCCTGCACTCTTGACGATCCTGTGAGACGATCCTCTCATTCCATCCTGCAGGCTTGTCGTGTGACTACAATCCCTTCGTTGCCCATCCACATGAAATAACATAATCCTGTTTGTTTACATCATACACTAACACTCTTTTTGACAGAATCGTCTTTCCTTACGGAAAGAACAACAGTGGATGGGGCACTAATAAATTTAATTATTTTTTTTTATCATTTAAATTTTCTAGTTAGAATAAAAAAAATTAAGGTGAGGAAAAAACCTAAGGTAGAAAAAGTCTAAACACCAACAACTATTCATTTATAGGTTTATTTCTAGGCTTAACGTACTATTTTTTTTAGGTAGGATTCTCAAAACAGTGATATATGTAATGCACTATTGGACACATGAAAATACATGTGAATTATTCAATCCTTTTATATCATTCTGATTGACTGATACAGTCAATCAGGATAAAAAAATATATAAACATAAGGACATTGGCATAAAAATAAAATGCTTCTTTTAGAGTAAAAGAACTTTACATTTCAAAATGTTTTTTCAAATTTTATATTTAATAAATATTTGGATCTGCTAAACTTTATCAATTATTTAATTAGCTACAATTACTCTAATCCTTATTTTACTCTTCTTGCTGATTAAGTAAGCAATATAATACGTATTTCACTTAAGAACTTGAAAAATTATAAATATTTTAGAGTCCATAAAAAATGTACTATTTGGTGTTCTCATATTATTGATATTACCATTCAAAGATGTAAATCAACAGTACAAATATTTTTGATTAACCCTAGAAAGCTAACCTGGAGTCAAAATGACTCCCATTTTTTTTTTTAACTACGAATGAACGGTGTCTGTAAAACACTGAACTCCCACATCTCACGTATGCTATCTCCCACCCTTGAATGACCCTTCTACACTTCTATCAGTTCCACATTCAGATTCTAAAGAGGACATATAGTCTGTTTTTCTGCAGTCACGGAGTCATTTTGACTCCTGTTTAGTGTTACACGTAAATTTTTTGTAGGTCATTTTGACGCAGAATAGTATTTTTAAGAAAAGTATGTCGTGTTATTGTTTATTTGGCCATTTCAAATCTTATAAATTAGATATTATATAACTTTTAATTCAATAATTATTTCAAATTAAAGGTAATATAATTGTATTCATTTATAAGTATAAATTGTTTTGTTTTTTTGTCTTTATATGTCTAAATTATATAAAGTTAATAGAATATGAATATAGTCAAATAATGGAGAAAAAATACAATGATCCAAACGCCATTTATCACTTGATGAAGGAAATGACCGATTCATATACCGATTATGAAAAAGAGCGTATTCCACAATAATGGTGACGCTTGTGATTTGGACCCTGATTTGAAAATATAACATGCCTTTTTTGATTCCATCATCGATGATGAAGAAAATGATAAATTAATTGAAACAATTTACGAAATTGAAAAACCAAAGGAAAGGAAAAAAAGCTACATAAAAAAGTAAATAAAACCACTCCGGTAGATAACAATACCGGATATGTAATAGTAGTCCGGAACCGGAATTAAAAGGAAAAAATTGTTTTTTAAGGCAAACAAAGCACCCAAGTGTCCCATCAACTAGCACTAAAACGTGTTAAAAAAATATTGTACATATTACTAGTAGTCAATATGACTCAAGGTTAGTCATAAGAGGTTAAAAAATATGGTTAGCGTTCTAGGGTTAAGAAAGAATTTATAAAATTCATAATTACTTTGATATTAAGGACAGTAGTAGATCACATCTCAAATTAATAGGACGGATTTACAATTTTAGATAAATTTATATCTTGAATCTGCAACTGTATTATATGATATATGATAAAATAAAAAAAAGTCTTTGATAAAATTTTTAATAATTTAAATTTCTATAAGAAATTCTTCGCCATCTCACCTACATTTTAACTACAATTGTACTACAAATAGGCACTGTATATAATTAATTTCAATACTAAATATTAGTAATCTTAATGTCTTATATATTTACTAACGTACATTATATTCATGAAATCAAATATGGTAAAAAAAATAACAAGGGTAAAAAAAGAATCTAAATGATAAACAATGCCTTTTATCAAACAAAAGACTGTATGAGAATTGACTTTATATTGAACATTCATAAAAATAGACAACACCTTGATTGTATTTTGTTCAACAAAAGAATGATAACAAACCAAGAAGAGCTTATCATAGCATATAGCTGAAAGCATCTGAACTGCTTTCAGATAAGCAGTATTATCAATAGTAGACTATAAAACTTTAACTTGAGTCACAATATTCATAGAAGTACTAAAACATTTTTCTAATTTAAAATAAAAGGACAGATATCTTCGCTCCAATGGTAAAGTTAAAAATTACAATTTTTATAACGTTTCAATACAGACAAAAATCCTTTTGCAAGTTTTCCAAACACACTAAAAGATTATTTGAAAAAAATTAAAAGTGAGTACTTATCGTTATATTCTAATTAGTAAATGAAAAATTTCTGAAAATTTCTCAAGTTCTAAGTTTACAGGGAACCAAACCATGAATGGTTAGATTTAATCCTCATTTAAAGCTCATTCCCTTACTGTATGCCAATGGTAAGAAAACTAGAGGCTAAATCTAACGTTACTAGCTTGATTTAGTCTTTAGTGCTCCAAATGAAAGTTCATGTTTAACATGTATCCCAATGATAAGAACATTAGAGGCTACATCTAAAGTTCCTAGCTTGATTTAGTCTTTAGTGCTCCAAATGAAAGTTCATGTTTAACATGTATCCCAATGATAAGAACATTAGAGGCTACATCTAAAGTTCCTAGCTTGATTTAGTCTTTAGTGCTCCAAATGAAAGTTCATGTTTAACATGTATCCCATCATAATAAAAGTTCGTTTCTTACCTAAATCCCAATGGTAAGAAAACTAGAGGCTACATCCAAAGTTCCTACCTTGATTTAGTCTTTAGCGCTCCAAATAAAAGTTCATTTCTTACCTAAATCCCAATGGTAAGAACACTAGAGGCTACATCCAAAGTTCCTACCTTGATTTAGTCTTTAGCGCTCCAAATAAAAGTTCATTTCTTACCTAAATCCCAATGGTAAGAACACTAGAGGCTACATCTAAAGTTCCTACCTTGATTTAGTCTTTAGCGCTCCAAATAAAAGTTAATTTCTTACCTAAATCCCAATGGTAAGAACACTAGAGGCTACATCTAAAGTTCCTACCTTGATTTAGTCTTTAGCACTCCAAATAAAAGTTCATTTCTTACCTAAACCCCAATGGTAAGAACACTAGAGGCTAAATCTAACGTTCCTAGCTTGATTTAGTCTTTAGTGCTCCAAATGAAAGTACATGTCTAACATGAACTACGTTCACACATCGTTTTGAAAGCGTTTCGGATCCAATTCGTTTTCAAAACGATCTGCGTTCACATAACAAAAAATACAGGTGATCGAAATATTTGTTTTCAATATTTCATAACAGTGACGTCACGAGTAAAACCTTCATTCTTGTTAACTAATATGTCCGCGAATTTTTACATTTTATTTACAAGTTATTAAAAGTTTTTACAGGTTCTTTATAGTTTTAACTTTTGTTTAAAAACATTTTTGGAGTTTAAAAAAAGAAACGCAAGTTCACGAAAACAAAGAACTTAAAAAGTGGAAAAGAGTAAAATAACCTGATATCTCGATCACCTCCACGACCTGTTCATACGAGCGTTTTGAATTTCAATCCCCCGATCCGATCACGCGTTTTTGGTGGAGCGGATTTAACCCGATACAATCCGTCAATCTCCATTCGTACAGCGTTTTGAACTAGCGGATTGTTTTCAAAACGATGTGTGAACATAGTAATGTATCCCAATGATAAGAACACGAAGTTCCTAGCTTGATTTAGACTTTAGCGCTCAAATGAAAGATCATTTCTCAGCTGGATCCCAATGGTAAGAACACTAGAGGCAAAATCTAGGGTCCATAGTTTGCTTCCCTGAGGCAGGGTACATTATCTTAACTTCTTAATGCACTTAAGCTCTTCATGGTGTGATAACTTATTAAGGGGGGGAGGGAGAGTAATAATTCTTGTATTAATAGAAATAAAAAATACAGCTGGACATAATATGGGAACGTTGACATCAGATCACCTCTCTGAGAATAGCATCTTGTCATTGGTCAAGAATTCAATAAGATGTCTCTTATCAAATTTTCTGGTTAACTAACTATAGATGCTCATATTTGAACGATCGTTGAAACAGTCTTAATTATTGAATTAATATAATATATGTATAAAATACATTTTAAGTCTTAAAATACTGGCACAGTTTTTTTTGTCAGATTAAATATTACTGTTTAGAATTTAATTTACTTACTTTTTTTTTTAATTTGCATGATATTCAATGAAATAATAGTAATGAAGGTGATATATATATGTTATGTCCTGAGAGATTGGGAACATTAATAACATTTTGATGAGCAAATATAGTTTTCTCAACAATAAAACAAAACGAAAAAATTAATAACTACATAATTAAAAATGAGAACAAAATGCCAATTCAATTTTTAACAATTTATTCAGCACCTTATTTCACAGTGTAGGCGGGTTCTGTGGGCAGAGACTGATAAATCTAGATCGTCTAAAGGGAGAGAAGTAAATCTTGATGTATTAAAGTTTTTTTTTTTAGAGAGATCATTCAAATGTTGTGAGTTTTGAGCAAGTCTCTGATAATGCTTGTTGGATGTAACAATACAAGATAATGTTGCGAATTATTAGTGAATAGATGCTAAGAATCTAAAATTGCAAATGGTAACAATATAATGGCTTCAAAACATCAGGACTTACCCAATCTAGGAAAATCTAGATTTATTTCGTATTTTTTTAAAAATATTTTAAATAAAAATAAAGTTTCAGTAAACCTGGTAAGTGATAAAGAAACATTAAAATATTTATACTGCCCGCAGAAACAATTTAAAAAAAAAAAAATGTCCTAAATGTAATTAAAAGATGCTGATTGTGGTCAACCCTGTTTAAGGCCTTCTTGAAATATAATTTGTCGATTCTGCTGTTCATCTTTTTTCATTTCAACTGCTTTGTTCTTGTACGTTTCACTTTTTGTTTGATCCATTTCAACTCCGTCTCCTTTTTTATACATAATTGAAACATTTACGCAGGCGTATATAGACCCTAGATCGCAAGCTTTCAGAGCAAAATCAAAAGCTTTAGTCATATTTTTCACTAGTGAAATTGATTCTTCACCGTCCATGTATATAGCGCTGAGGTGGTGACAAGCTTCGGCATGATCCTTCGAACAACTATTTGTTAAATATTGCATACCCTGAAAAAGAGCATATCGTTAGTAAAAATAAAATATTTACAGACAAATCTTGACTTACAAAGGTTCAACTAATGATATAATTATACTTAAAAATTATGATTAGATTGTTCCTTGTAGTATACATTCTTAATTAGTGGGTCTTTTAAGGAAAATTCAAACGCCTCACATTTGCGATATTTCGATCCCTCCTTGGATCATTCTCAAGCTGACTAACTAGCTGACTACATTGTCAACTTATTGTTTTCTATGAAAATTTAAAAGTACTATTTGAATCTAACAGATTCTCGTAAAATTCACCTGAAATCAGGTACTGTCAATTACACTATTATTTAACAATATTTCAAGACATTCGAAATATATAAAAAACTTAAACCTAAACCTTCCATATCAAGGTTAACTGAAAACAATAACTTTAAAATTTATTTTTTAAACTATTAATTTAATGATAGTATATAAGTTATTTATAGTACATACTTGCTCATATTTTGTTAATTCGAGTAATATATTTTGCTATTTTGAGCCTATATTTTTAAAAAAATATATGGGAAGAGAGGGGGCGGATCGGGGATCGAACTTTGAATAAGTAGTGGGAACGATCTAATCCGTAAGTCAAGGTTTGCCAGTTTTTTAATTTTCCACCAAATAAAAGAACATCTTATAATGAATCATATTTTTAATACATTAAAATAAAATCTATCTTAAAAAGGAAATAGTACAAAAAAGTATAGGAAAGAACAAGGCAATCATACTTTTTTCGGTAACAAGCTAATCTAGTTCATTATTAAAAAAAACAGGTCACATACACAGATAAATTTGTATCTATTAGACCAAATGACAACCCTAAACGGCCACTGGGGAAGCTGCCTGACAGTCTCTGATGTTGCAGGATTATGAAGAACCACGTTAGAACTTACTTTCTTGGGGACACTGTGAGCATAAAAATAAAATCATCCCCCTACACTACAGATGGTTCTCTAATATAATGGACATCAGTGGTTGGAGTGTTTTGCTTTAACCCACTGCAAGAGATCCTTATTAGTTCAGGAAAAGTTTACTACAGTCTGCCAAGCAGAGGTTTACACCATCCTGGCTTGCTGTTGAGTAATCTGCTCGAATATCTAGGGTCTACTAGCTACTAAGTCATTGGCTATCCCGAGATGCACACTATTTGCTACAGACACACTAAACTAGCGCAGTCTGCAAAAGGTTTCCGAATGATCTGAGAAGACAGAATGCTATTCACTAAGTATGGTTTCAAGACATTTTGGGATGAAGGGCAATTAACTGGCAGAAAAGTTGGATTCCTGTGTTATTTCATCAGTTTCAGAACCTATGGTAGGTATATATCAGTACATTTTGAGGGCTACTCAAAACTTTCTTTGGTAAAAGTAACTTTAAAAGAACCTGGGGCATTGCTCCCAGAATTAGACAGTCAAGTTGTATTTTTCTAGATCCATTCATGTTACCAGAACAATATCGGAACACTTATCCTGTGACTGAAGCAATCATTATCTAACCCAGGGGTCTCTAATCTTTTTGGATGAAGAGCCGGATCTGGATAGGATGGTCTAAAGCGGGCCGAATGAAGTAAGAAACATTCAGCCATCAGACTTCACAATGGTAGGCAATATAGGTAAGCATTATCCATTTCAGCCAAAAAAACTTCAATAAGAATCAGGTTGATCTTTTTTCATGCTCGAAATGGCATTTGACTAACTTTGCATTGTTTAGGTTTATTTGTTAACTTCTTTTGTGGCACGGCAGGCCAGATGAAAACGTCTCACGGGCTGAATCTGGCCCGCGGGCATTAGTTCGGTGAATCCCGGTCTAACCAGACACTTGCAACAATTAGGCTTGGTTAAAAGTCCAACCTGTCAGATATGAGGAGAGGAAAATGAAACTCCAACTTATCTACTAACCTGTTGCTCATCATTGATATGCCTTAAGATGGTAAATCTTTGGAATCCCAATAACAGCCTTAAGTAGAGATGAAGAGATTTCCTTTAAGCAAGCTGTTCTAGAGTCTATAGTTTTGTTAAGGATATAGATGGATCAAGAGAACTGGATTTTTGTCAATGGGCCCACCTTCACCCAACTAACCCCCCCAGAAAAACAAATTTAATTCTAAATAATCAATTAAATAGTTACCTTGGCGAATGTAGTAGTGGGTTGCTTCGATCGACTATTTAATATAGAAAGAATTCCAGCTCTGAAGCATGAATCTTTGTCTCCATAATCACAACCTTTTTCATAATATTTAAGACCCTTTAAATTAAAATAAGAACAAAATAATAATAGTTAATTTACATTTTAAGAAATATGCAGAGATTATATTTTTTAATGCCACTGCCACCAGGATACAGCAGTCAGGATCTAGAGGAAAACTTTTATGGTCCACACGGCATTAAAAAAAAAATCTTCATGTTCCTTACTAAATTTCAGAGATTTGGTTATTTGAATTATTTCAAATTGGCTTACACTTCATTTACTTCCGGTAAAACTAAGCTGACGTATAAAATAACAGACAAAAACCACACACAGACAACTTAGGTTCCATAATCAGTGACTTTTTTTGGGCCAAACAAGCACCTTTGAATTTCTCCGTCAAGACTGCACTATTCTAATTCATAATGTATAAAAGTTAATAGTCAATTGTCTGCAGGATAGAAGTTTATACATTAGAATAATAAGAATCAATTTGCTGGAATAACCAGGCACATATTATTTGTAACAATCATACTTAACATTCTCACATACAACCAAAAAGGAAAAGGGAGAGAAAATTAATGTAATAAAACCGTTTATTTACACAAACACAGTTATAACAAGTTATTCTACAGCAAAATTAATTAGGAATATACAAAAATTCTCTATCATGACTGATAAAAAAAACATTTTTTTTTATTACAAAGGGGTTAAAAAAAGAAACAATTTATTCTTAAAAAATAAAAGTAGATTTAAGTGCACAAGTACATTAAAAGAAATGATGTACTAGAACAATGTTCACCGCCTCCTCTTTTTAGGGCTTTTTGCAATAGGAAGTGGAGGCATAGGTACTTTAAGAGAGAGAACGTCACTCATACCTCTAGCCTGCGGTGTAGCTCCAACCAAACTGCAGAGCTGCTGTAACTTACGAGTGTCTATCCCAGGAAAGAAAGACGATATTTTGTCTAAGTGAATCTTATAATTGCATGCCAACAATAAGGCAACGAGAGCGTGGCAAACAACTTTATGACGCATATAAGTAGTCACTATTTTATTATCTGTGAATTCCTTCCTGATTTTAGATAATATAAGTTTTGAGTGTGGTGAAATTGTACTCCAAGCTTCGCGGCTTTTTAAATCTTTCTTGTGCATCTTTAATAATCTCAATAAAGAATCAGCATAGAGTAAAATAATTAGCTTGTCGACATTTAAATTTTTCGAAATAATCTTATAGTGCGAGAGAATAAATTTACTGTTAACAGAATCATCTTCCACAGGTGGGTTTTCAATTAAATATTCAGCCGCTTCTTTTAAAGATTCTCGTTCACTCTCGTTAATGATATCATCCAAAATATAAACATCTTGAGCTGTCGAAGCAAAACGATTGCACGGAGGTATCAATCGTTCTAAAGATTCTGTTCCGTCACATAAATCTTCGAAATAGGATTCATCAACTACAGTTTCATCTAATATGGATTTGAGATTGGCTTCACAAGCTTCTGGGTTTACTCGCATTTTATTACTTAGTTCCATCTTCCTTTTGGATTTTTTAGAACCGAATTTGTCAGTAAGCAATTTTCTTTTGTTGAAATCGTCTAATTCCGATTTACTAGCATTATCATTTTTAGTTTTAACTTCAGATAAATCACAGACATTTATCGGCAACAGTCTAGCTCTCTTTTTATTCTTGTTAACGATAACTAAGTAATTCTGACAAAGCGAATTCTCACATTTGCCAGAGTAGAATGAGTCACCTTTTGAAGCAACGACAGCAGTTTTAGATGCATTGTTTTTATCAGTAAAAACACTCACATCGAAGCCGGAACATTCGTTAATATAATCATTCTTAATTTTAACAACTAATTCGGCGTTAGTATCACCCGTGTTGTAAATCGATTTGATTTTTACCTCATCTTTACTAGCCATGCTGTCTAATTGTATACTTTAAAAATGTAAAATAAATTGTGGATTTTAAACTATAAGAGGCGAATTAAACAAGATTCACACACTTCATAAAAATAACACAAATAAAAAATGTTTAACTTTATAAAACAAAATCACTTAAAATAAGTTTTTAAAAAGTCAACATTGTGCGAATAAAATCATAACCTTCAATGGAAACCTAAATCTAAGCAACCTCTAATTTCAATAAAATGGCAACACTGGTTCAAAAATATAACAAAAAAGTAAAGAAATAATAAAATAATTGCATTAAAAAATAATAATAATCGGGATATTTAATAAATTTACCTCTTCTTGTGACTGTTTGAAATTTCCTTTACCGGCCATTATATAATTGGCAGTTTTGTAACAACTTTTAGCATATTTATAATCGTCACACGTTGACTTGTAAATTTTTCCTGCTTTTGAATAATCTTTGTCGACTGTTTCCAAAAAATCTCCAAGCAGATGACAAACTAAACAATAAAGAATCATTTAAATGATGATTATTTCGTTTTTTCAATCCTCAAAAATATCAAGAAATTACAACTGCTTCACTTAAAGAACTTAATTTAACACATAAATGTATACAATTTAAAAGGTATTTATTTACCGTCTGGTTTTTTCTCACTAAAGCAACCGAATCTATATTCTGTACCAAGATTTTTAATATAATCTTTTACATCATCTTCGCTCTTAAAATCGTAAGCCATCTGATAACAACCAAATGAAACTTAGAATCAACCGAATTACGAAAGAAACTACTTAGAATTTATAAAATTTAGACTTAATATCTCTACTATAACTTTACAACAAACATTGAACCAAACCGACAAACAAAAAATCAAAGAAAAGCTCAAAATGAGGTACGAAAATTTAAATTTCGTCAGAAAACTCGGAAATGACAGATAACAGCTGACTTCATTAGAAAATTGTATGTTGGCTGCACTGAGAATAAAATACCCAGTTTCATTACAATCACACAAGTGTTTTGCGGGCTACCAGAATATGCTTTTCCTTCAAGATAAGATCCTACGAAGTAGATATATCATATTTAATTAAAATCTATTCAACAGATGAGGCTCTACACTTCCACACTACATAATAGACCACAGCAGAAATTTTTTAAAACCCAATTTCTTCGACTAAATGGCTCTTTAAGGGTAAATCTATTCAAACTAAATGATCATGCCATTAAAATACTTCCTCTACCAATATAGGTAGGGGAGAGTGGGGTTGGTTGGGACACTTTTTTGTAGAAGCTGTGAGAGTCACAGTTTTGCATAAACTTTTTCGCTTTTGTATGATTATCATACATAGAGATCCTAACTAACATAATCCAGACTTATAGCTACTTAAAAAAAAACATTATCATACTATTTTTTATTTTTCCAAAACCTTCACTTTGTCCAATGTATCCTAATGGGTGGGATACATTGGACACAGGGATAGGATACTTTGGACACATTCAAAAACTCCCGATTTTCAACATTGAACCCATAGTTCCACAGTAAGCAACCAAAGTGATTTATAATCATAAATAAATCCATTACCAGGTAAAAATAGTAGAGACTCCGAAGAATATTTTAGAGGGGTTGGAAGGCTTCCGACGTGGGTCTCAAATTTTACATCAGCTTGCCTCCAAATCGAATTTATTTTTTTAAAAATCAATGGTGATCAACAAGACGTCAGACCACTTGTGAGATTGAATAGCAACTGAAGGGCTACTGACTGGTCCACCAGGGTTCCTAATCTGACCTTCTTTTCAACCAAAAACAGCAGTGTCCAATTCATCCCACTGTCCCAACCAACCCCGCTCTCCTCTACATGAGATAATAAAGATCCTCTATCTATGTATGTTTGCTGCACATGAGATAGTAAAGAATAAAGGGTTAATCTCCAAAGAAGAAAAACAGGAATGTTAACCTTCAAAAATAAAAATATATGTGACACATAGCTTCCTCATGTCATATTATCGGACAAATGGTCACATCAAATTTGTTTTTTTTTTTTTGTTCTTAGTTGGAGTCACATTTATTTTTATGTAATTTCAAACTTGTCTTGGAATTTTTGAAATTGGAACGAAACATTTTTTGTACTTCAGAACTATTACATAACTTCGATTACATCAGTAAGATAAGGAAAAGGCAGAAACACATTTTATTTACTTTGGGAATACAATTTATTACTTGTAATAAAATAAAGTATAATTGAAAAAGAAAAATTATAATTTACTACTTTTGACAACTTAAATTCAATAAAATAAAAATTAAGAAAGTTAAGCATAGCAATTTTAAAATAAAATAAAAATAATAATTTCCACTAAAAATAAATTTGTCTGCTTTATTTTTAAGTAGTTCTCAAACTCGATTCTTTTTACGTCACAGGATATAATCAATAGTGCGTAAATTAAAAACTTATCAAATGAAAAAATTATATTTAAAAAAAAAAAAAAATCAATAAAAGAGAAAATTGTATGATTTATTCAAAGTGGTTCCTAAATTATAGCAATTCTTTTTAATGTCTAAGGGTTTTTCAATGATACATAAAGTAGAAGCCTGTCTAACAGTATTTTATAATAAAGAAATTGAAAGTATTTAAAATTTATAATAATAGTTTAGCAAGAGAACACAGCCAAGTACAGTAGATTCACTCACAAGGGCTGTATGTGTCCATAAAACAAAATTTAGAAACCTGATACAGAGGGTACAAAGTATTCATGAAAATATATATTTCTTTTAAAAATAAGAATATTCATCAATTAATAAAATAAATATATTGATTTATACAACAGTATGTTAGATATTTAACGCACATTGATTGTTTGTTTCCATACTACACATTATTTGGGAACCACTATTTAATACTATCCTCATTATATATATATATATATTCTTATTCACAAAATAAACAAATACCACTTTCTAAATTGCTGGCAAAATAAAATAAAACACTTAACCTTTTTTTTTAGACAATTATTACTGTAATAATATAACATATTTATTCCTAAACAAACAAAAAAATAGGAAATATAAACAATACTTATATACAGGGATACTACAAACAACATAATAAATATATCACATATAATCAGGTACGATAAATACTTTTACCATAATATAAATTCTATTTTATTTTTTAAATTTAAATTTTTTTAAAACTATATTATTATTTATTTTTAAATATAGTCAGTGAAAGTCCAAAAATTTTATTCAAATTTTACACATTTCTAAAATCTTTAAAAAAATATATAATATATAAGTCTTGGTATTAAAAAAAAATGTATTTTTTTCTTTATAATAGTGCTACTATATTATTAAAAACCAATAATGTGTGTGTAACATCCTACAAGCAGTTTTGGTTTACAAATTTTAATACTATTATAATGATGATGATGGTTACTAATACACTGATGATGATGGTTACTATTATAATGATGATGATGATTATGATGATGATGATGGTGAAGCTGAATGGGATTATATATCATGTATTATATGGGATCTATAACTGACGTATGCTACATCTATAATCTTATTATCTTATGCCACCTCCCAATGCAAAGTGAACACTGAACATAGATCCCCCTCGGAAAATACATCTAACCTACTATATCATTACACATTGCACATCGCTTAATGTAATCAAGATTAATGTTTTCAACCACTTTTTTTCATCATTTTCTAGGAAACAACAAGAAGTGTGTTAGTGAAGGTGTTTTGGTGAATATCGTTTATTTTTTCAGAAAGTAAACCTCACCTCATCTCCACCCATTACTACGAAGAACTGCTATCAAATATCAGAACTCAGGGTGTTTAAGTCTTTCAATAATTTGTATTCTTTTATTATCAAATTTACATAAGTTCGATTTGTTTTGTTTTAAAGTTAAATTTTTAAACTTATGAAGAATGAGCCCTTCGAAAAGTCATGATCATGTGCAAATATATACAGGGTGGGAAAAAGAAACCGCACTTTTTTGAACACTTATAGCTCAGCTTCTGTAATAGATAGAGATATGGGGTTTGAGGGGTCTGAAAACTACATTCTTCTACTTTAAATGTCATATCTATAACTTTAAAAACTATTGGGTGAAATCCATGCAATGCCGGTTTTAAATAGGGTCTTTAAAAAAGTTGTTGTCCGGGTAGTAATTGTCTGCGGTATTATAGTTTTAATAGAATAAATTACCATATGGTGGGGAGGGGGGTCTTTGTAGGTAAGTGGGAGGAGTCCCTTAGTGTTATAATATAACAAACATTGAAGATGTGTTAAGCACAATGTTGCCTGTAGTCTGGGAAATTCTCTTGCAAGTATTGAATTGTATGCAAGGAGCGATTGCCATCATCTGGCATAAACGTATAATTTTGCATTTGATCTTCAATTTTAGGCAACATTGTGTTTAACATATCTTCAATGTTTGTTATATTATAACACTGAGGGACTCCTCCCACTTACCTACAAAGACCCCCCCCCCCCCCCCTTATGGTAATTTATTCTATTAAAACTATAAAACTGCAGACAATGATTACTACCCAGACAACGTTTTTTAAAACCCTATTTCAAACTATCATTGCATGGCTTTCACCCAATAGTTTTTAAAGTTATAGTTATGAAATTTAAAGTAGACGAATGTAGTTTTCAGACCTCGCAAACCCCATACCTCAATCTATTACAGAGCTATAAGTGTTCAAAAAAGTGCGGTTTTTTTTTGCCCACCCTGTATATATGTATGTATTAGTTTTGTCCCTAAAGATTTATTTCGTATTGTTCCTAAAAATAAAAAATAAAAATATGTAAAATTGTGTACATTACAATTACAATTACTTTTTTATTTTCTAAGGCGTCATCACATCACTCGTTTTACGTAAAAAAAACAACATAGTCTTGTTTATTATTGTGTGTGTGTGTTTTGAGTTTTACATCCTTCAGTGGTACCTTATTCTTATTATTATCAATCGGTTAATGTTTTAATTTGTTTTGGCCCCAAAGTGATCACATCAAGCCGCTGCTTTACAAAAAGATAAACGCTAAAAACTACTTTAAAAAGATACACGCCTGTATCTTGATGTATAAATTACACCGTCTATTTGCAACCGCTAGATAAGAGGGGAAGCTAATAATAAAACTACACTTTTATCATTTAGATAAAATGCTTTAGTCTTATAATTTATATTTAATGTCAGTGAAATATGTCTAAATGTGAATTAAGGTGTAAAGATGCCATGAGGTGCACCTGTAATATTAAAGCAATGGTATTGAACAAAGATTATTTCCCCATGGTCTCATAAAAATATAATAAGGCCAGAAAAGAGCCAGTATTTAATAGAATTTGTTCAAATCTAGTATTTGCACAATGATTTTTACGTAATTTGCCATCTAAATTAACTTGAGCCATATATATACATATTTCGTAATTGTAGGATAATTTTACTCTTAAGATTTTACTTCGTTTAAATATCTAATATTTTGGGAAATCGTGTAGTGACACTGTTATAAAAGAGAAGGACCATATAAAATGTTCAACTCTATAAAAATAATAATAAACACCTATATTTATATGTGTAATAATCAATTCTTACTTTAATCCAGGCCTGTTTAATCATAGAACCTCTAATGATTATCAACTTAAAAATGAGATAGCTTTTGTCAAAAGTTAGAAATCACCAACTTGTCAAGGATTGTGGCCACCGAGTTCCTAAATAGGAAGCCGTAACAAGTCCTGTTGAAATAATGAATGATAGTAGGTTCCCTAAAGATATGTGCTATGTGTAGCGGAGGTTCTCTTACTGTGAAAAGTTATTAACCTTAAACACTTGCTCCCGGCACAATTCTAAGGACAGAGGAAATGTTTTCTGAGATAACACTTGGCAGAGCAAAGCCTGGAAACACTAATTTAGCAACCTTAACGCCTTCACCAGCTACCAGTGTTATCAGCGATAGATGATTTTTGCTCTTTCCAAAGTAAGGGAACCTCTCCCAACACTAGAATTTCCCTAAATTAATTCTAAATAGAGACATAGCAATGAGAGCACTTAAGCAAGAGTTAGTCTACACTATAAGTAGATTAAAGAAAATCTAGCTAGACTCACTCTCTATAAGCAGGTAGTTTAATCCCAATAACAAGTAAAAAAATGATTCAAGGTGGACAATATAAGCCAATTTTTGAAATCCTAAAACACCTTACAGTTTAAAACAGGACTATTTTTTACGCTATAAGTTAGTATAGGCCAAGAAAAAGTAAAAATAAGTAAGGTTTTTAATTTAACCTACGATTAATTTTAATTATTATAAATAATAAATATACCAACACAAATATTTAACTTGTGTTGATTATCACTAAGTATGGCATGAGCATCGTTATAATTGTTTAATATCTTATTTTTTATAATCAAATTAAAATTAAAGAAAAAGAAAGATGGACAGGGAAAAAATAAAATAAACTCTGATACTTGAAATCAAACCACAGGCCAAGATTACTAGGTCCATGTTTCGATTCTCGGAGTGTCTTTTTTTTCCTCGCTATATATTCCTTCTTCTATCATTTTAATTTTATTAAACAAACTTTTAAAGCATTAATTTTTTTTTATTTAATTTTTTCTTTTTTTATTCTGGAGGTTAGGTTGGAAATGAAATCATGATTTTTGAAGAGATGTCAAGAGTTCACTGAAGGAATCTAACCAGTATCAGCAATCTAAAAATTTACAAAGAAGGGTAAATTTTAAAACAATCTCTGATCAGGTTTCCTGAGAAAAGCTCTGAAAATAAATCTTTTAACGAAAAGTTCAAACTTTTATTTTCAATCTAGCCTCCAGAATACCAACAAGTCTATTAAACTATTTTCTAATTGAGAAAATAAATCTAATATAATTTTCAATATTTACCAAATTCTCTTCTTTTTTTATTTTTTTAAAAAAAAGTATTTAAATAAAAAATAAATACACAAATATTTTATATATAAATACCGCTTAGGCGGCTTTCACACTGAAAATAGAAGACAGGAGACAAATGACAAGAAACAAGAACTTTCCCACTGGGAAGATATGAGTCTATGTCTCTTTGTTGTGAAACCAATTTAAAAACAATTAAGTTTAAATAATAATGCAATGGATTGGTTCAGAGAAGAGAAATGTCTCCAGTCTCTTGTTTGGTGTGAAAAAAATATTCGTTTCAGTGAAGAGACATGTCTCCATTCTCTTTTTGGTGTGAAAACAATATTTGGTTAGTGAAGAGACATGTCTCCGGTCTCTTGTTTGAAATGAAAACAATTTTCGGTTTAGAGAAGAGACATGTCTCCGGTCTCGTTTGGTGTGAAAACAATATTTGGTTAGTGAAGAGACATGTCTCCGGTCTCTTGTTTGGAGTGAAAACAATTTTCGGTTTAGAGAAGAGACATGTCTCCGGTCTCTTGTTTGGTGTGAAAACAATATTCAGTTCAGTGAAGAGACATCTCTCCACTCTCTTTTCTCCAGCCTTCTGTCTTTTCGGCATGAAAGCCGCCTAAGAAAAACAAGACTTTGTGTATCTTATAAATTTAATTTAAAGATTAAAGAAATGTATCATTTTTTTCATAATTTTAAATTTAATTTTAAAGAATTTCACATCAATATCCTTCATAAAAAATTCTTAAGCACTTGAACAATTAAATTACAAATATTTCATTATTGTTAACTTTCTCCTCTGGAAGAGACATTATTTGAGCTTTTAGATTTTAGAAATCATTCATTAGATGCAGCTTGCTTATAATTAATAAATATATTTAAGAATATATTGAATACTGAGCAGCTTTCTAGCGAATAATCTCTATAATTGGGTTCTAAAAGTTTTGATTTATCTCAGAAAATGTCACTTCCAGAGTATAACCATAAAATCGACTTCTGTAAAATAACATATATATTATAATGTCTCATAAATTATTAACGGATTAATATGTTTAATGTTTAGTTATACAAAATTTAAAAAAAGAACATTTGCTCAACTAAGTAATGAAATCAAATAAATTTCAATTTTTTTTAAAACAATATATAACTATTAAGAGTTATGTCTAGTACAAACAAAATCCTTTATATTTTATGAGATGCCCAAAAAGGACCAGAACAGAAAAATTATCTTTTTGGGATCAAGTTTTCCAAAACATCTTTATTGCTTTTAAAAATCTAGGATAAATGAGATAATTAACTGTTCTGGAACTTTTTGGACATTCCCCCACCTGAAACCCTTAGATAAAGATAAAACAGTATTTTCACTATTGAGTAGTTGAGATACTTGAATCAAAATGGGAAAATCAATAAATGGGGTAAGCAGTTAGATGCCGTCTACGCACGTAGCTTTATTTAGGGTTCCTGTAGGGGGACTGAACCGCTATCCACTATTCTCTAACCACTATTTATGAAAGCATGTATGAGTATTTCATAGGATACCAAATACCAATGGTTATCATTACTGAATATAAGTATAACTAACCAAAAGTGAATGATTTCTTCATTCAATTTGTTATTGAGATTTTACGATAAACTGAAATTAACTTTCAGAATTTATTTTTAGCAAAAAGTGTAATAATTTAATTGTCCAAGTGCTCAAGTAAAAAATGTAATTTTTAAAAATATTTAAATTCAAAAAATGGAGTAAAAAATAAGAAATATAGACCTAAGTTGGTTTCGACCAAAATTAGTGGAACACACCATACTGAATCAAATTCAAAGCAGTTGTCAAATATATACAGATTGACATTACTCTGTGAATTTCTTCCAGTATTTTAAAAAAGTAATCTAAATAATAAAAAATTATTTTTGTTAACCGAAGTTAGATCTATAATCTTTTCAGTGACAGACTACAAAATTATTATTATTAACAATTTAGATTTTCAAGTAAAGACCACGTCTCAAAATATGAGAAGCCTAACAATTAAATTCTTAAGCCTTGTCCACACTAGTCTAACCACCTCTGACATGTTGCGCGATTTTGGTCTCAGAGACAATGTCTAGCGATTTGTCTATAGACATCGGCGTCTACGGTCTCGTTGCTAGACCAAAAATCGCATGTCTATGGTTCACCATTCTAAATGGTAGGCACGGTGCAACGGTAGTCATGTTGCGCAATGTGTCTACAAGTGTGGACGCTAGACCTAGACAATAGACGGTCTCAGAAGGCGTCTACAGACACGTTGCACAACATATCTATAAATGGTCTATGATACCGTCTATAGACATGTTGCGCAACGTGTCTACTGGTGTGGACTAGGCTTTATACTATAGAAGCATAATAATCAGGGAATTGATAAAATGTGATATTGACTAGAAAATCTATACTGTTACAAGATTGACTTAAAAATAAATTTTACTAAAAAAAATTAATATTTTTATTTTATTCTTCCTAGTATCCCTGTATATAAACTTTGAATATTAAACTTTTTTTTCTTAATAAATAAGCATAATAAAACACAATCGTTTCATCTTAAATAATAATTGGATTCCCAATATTGTAAACTACAATGTAGATTAACTTTCACAGAGTAGCCTAAAATATTGAAAATCTTACATGTGTACATAATAAATTCAAAATAATAGCCTGAATTTGGATAATAAAAAGTGAACGGCTAAATATTTTCTGAACATTTTTCAAAAGTACTTTTTTTTGTATCGACAAACTAATGTATTCGAACATATTATTTAATGAGTACTTTATGTGAAGTATACATTGAAAATATAAATTTTAAAATAATAATGAAATATAAAAAAATAATAATAATATAAAATAAAAATGTACAATTTACTCAATTTATCTTAAATCAAAAAACTTCTTAATTCTATTAATTCAAGAAATAAAAAATTATCAATGAAATTGAGTCTTTTAAATTAAATTTTAGACATTGTAAATCACTTTTTTTGTTACAATTTCAAGATTTTCGAACATTACGATACGTAAGTAAATTTATTAACGTCTATACATATAGTTAAGGAAATGATGTACTTTGTTAATCTAATTAATATTTTATTTAGTTTTGGTTAATAAGAATCAAAATATCAAACTCGGTCAATTTATGATCTGAAAACTACAAAAGCAATACACCGATAATGACCTCTCTAGCTGTGTCACATTACAGTAGGGTGGAGATGAGTTTTAATTCTGACAAAATGGGAAAATCAAATAAAATGGGGAGGGAGCCAATGAGAGTTCAAGATTTTGACAAATTTCAAAATTTTGTATGGGAAAACCAAATAAAATGGGGAGGGGGGCCAATGAGAGTTCAAGATTTTGACAACTTTCAAAATCTTGTAATGGGAAAATCAAATAAAATGGGGAGGGAACCAATGAGAGTTCCAGATTTTGACAAATTTCAAAATCTTGTAATGGAAAAATCAAATAAAATGAGGAGGGGCCAATGAGAGCTTGAGATTTTGACGCCTAGAAGGTCAAACATCAAAATCTCAAGCTCTCATTGGCTCTCCTTCCTATTTTTTTATTTTCACACGCTGTCAGGATTAAAACTTATCTAGACCCTACTATAGTTTAAGGAATTATGGATGATAAACAACTCTTAAATCTGATTTATTATTAAACTAATACCATATTTATTATTAGGTATTGTTTTTTTGTTGTTTTTTTTTGGGGGGGGGGGGGGGGCAAACAGCTGATCAATTTTTCTCTTTCAGTTGCATTTACTACGAATAAGTTGCACTAAATCATGGTAAGTGCAAATAACTAATTCTCATTTTATTATATAGCGTAGATTTTCGAGGCCTAAGTCTAATAAATCTATTTAGATCTTTGTGAGGAGAACGCTTCAGAGATTTTGTGAATCCCGACGTTTTGAACCCATTAGAAGTATGATTCTATAGAGATTTGCTCATAATGAGAGTTCATAAGACATTTGCAAATGACACTCAAAAGACTTTCAAAGCAACTCCCTTAAGAATGATCCCTGTAATGGGTTCAAAATGCCAGTCAGTTGCAAATGACTCTCATCAAAGCAACTCCCTTAAGAATGATCCTTTTAATGGGTTCAAATCGCCAGTTGCTAATGACTCTCATCAAAGCAACTCCCTTAAGAATGATCCTTTTAATGGGTTCAAATCGCCAGTTGCTAATGACTCTCATCAAAGCAACTCCCTTAAGAATGATCCCTGTAATGGGTCCGATAATAATGGTAATGGTCAAGAATAAGTGTAGTGCTCGGGATTTACAGAATATCTGATGCTGTCTTCTCTAGAAATTTATAATTCTCATTTAGTTTGACTGAAAAGAAATAAAAAGAAAGACAGTGTTTATAAGATCTCAGCTAATTTTTTAAAGAAGACATGCTATATAAAGCAAGCATTATTGGTTATTACGGAATAGCAATTTTGATCATAATTAAACAGTAATGTAATAATTGCTTTATAATTGATTCTAATATGTTTTGTTAACAAAAAAAGAACTTAAGATAACTATTTTTAAACACTGGTAAATCATTAATTATACTATACTACTCAGAAGAATAAGTTTCTTATAAAAATCAGATATTCAAGTAGCAATGAATAAAAAGTAAAAAAAATGTTAATAATCAAGATTAAACTTAAGTTAAACAGTACTTCTAAGTATTTTAGAAAAAATAAACTACAGAGAAACCCTTCTTATCTGAAATCAAAGTATATGAAAAATTTCTAAATTTGACAAATATTACAGTCTGTTCCAAACGAGAGTTAGTGGACAGCGCAGGAAATGGTTGCAAATGGGGTGGGGAGTCAATGAGAGCTCGAGATTTGCCCTCTGGATAACCATATAAGAAGATGAATGTAGTGACTTTATTTTTCCCTCAGAGGTTGGCCAATCTGTGTGTCACTCGATTTCCTACGCTGTCAACGCACTAACTCTCATTTGGGACAGACTATAAATTCCTCTATTTGACCGACAATCTTACTCAGCAATGACTTTGTCACCTAATAGAAATTTAGATAATAGCTCAATAGATGAGAGACTTTTTTTCTTTTTTAAAAAAAAAAAAAAAAATTATACATGGTATTTGAGTAAAATATTTAAAAAGAAGAACATTTAAGAATAAAAACTAGTAGAAGTTAAATTGAATGAAGCATTGCAATATCAATAAAATCCAGTTTTATTCTGGAGGAAAATTTGAGATTGGGTAATTTATAATATTTTGAAATTACAGCAAAGATGGTTTTGGATGATTTGCTCCCTTAAAAATAATCCCTAAAATGGATTAATTAATCCATTAGATTTAGCCACTATACTAATAATAATTTTCTTCTCCAGGAGATCCTGATTTAGCCAAGTCTGAATTATCTATTATGTAGTACTGAATATTGTAATATTTATTAGAGTATCTATAGAGATTTAACTTAAGCTTGTCCAGTTAAAGAAGACCAATAAAACTGTTTTATATTATATCATATAATTAAGTTTATAGTGGTTAATTAAAAACTAAAAAAAAAAAATCTTACAGGAAAATTATATCAGTATTAAAGCAATTGAAAAAATACTTAACCTATAGTAAGAAGAGAGCAAAAATGAATCCATAGATCACTAAACAAGACTTTGGGCTATTACTAGATTTTATCTCTCGGATACCATTTGAAGAAGGAAAGGAATCATGATATTTGTAATCTATGGTTAGACCCGGTAAAACACATAGACACAAATCTTTGAGTATTTCCCCACAATATAGTTATCCTAGTTAGAGTGATTCGAGACAAAACTTTTATTACTATAAATTGTTAACTATAATTGAAAAAGGTCAATATTTGGTACTAAACTATTAAGATAAAACAAGATAAGGGGGTCATCAGAACGCAGTCAGATCAGATAAAAGAAGATAAGGGGGGCATCAGAACGCAGTCAGATCAGATAAAACTAGATAAGGGGTCATCAGAACACAGTCAGATCAGATAAAACAAGATAAGGGGTCATCAGAACACAGTCAGATCAGATAAAACTAGATAAGGGGTCATTAGAACACAGTCACATCAGATAAAAGAAAATAAGGGGTCATCAGAATACAGTTACATCAGATAAAAGGGGTTTAACTATAGTTACATTTTCATAAAATATTCCTACAATAGTTAATTTTAAACACGGTTGTCATTTAAAAACTGAAAGAAGCTAATCTAGAATAAACATGTTAGTTTAATATGGCATATATCAGTAACCAGGATATGTACCTCTTCCTCGGGACATGAAACGCCTTCCTCTTCCACCACGGTAAGAGTTATAAGGATCTTCTACTGGGTGTCCGTTATAAGGATCGGGTTGGTACGCAGGAGGCTGAGAGTATCGTTGTTTGTAATAATTAGCTGTTCCGTACATATTTACACGAGGGTTATTCATAGGATTCTGACCTGGTCGGGAAGATCTAGGAGCATTATTGTAAAGTTCCTGATAGTAATTTTGAGGGTTATTATTATAATTATACGGGACTTGTGCTGGCCCTGGTCCTTTCCTGTACATACCACCTTGTGGAGGCCCTGCATTTTTACAGGAATCATCGTAATCCTGATACTCCGAGCCATCATCTACTTCTTCACTAGAAGCCGTCTGTTGATAGGTTGGTTTTGATGTAGTAGCTTCATCAGGTCGTTTCTGATGCCTAGCTAATATTGCTCTGCTTGTGTTTGGATCTAATTTCACACCTTCACCTGATTGATTTTTAAATACCTGGGGAAAAATAAAACCTAGATAACATTTCTTTTTGTATGTTTTTATTAAATATTATTTTGGTATGTTGGTAACTTGATATTTATTGTATCATACTTCTCAACACCCCAAAATTCATCTATGGTATGAAATAACGAAACAGGTATTTGGCAAGTGGGGGAAAAAATGCATTAATTAAAGAAACATTAAAATAATCTGTATATACAGAGTGTCCCAAGATAGAGTATCCGAGGAAAAAATTTCTTATTTTTGGGTTTTCAAAAAAAAGTCATTCTTAATAAAAAAATAAAAAAACTCCTGCTTGTTCTTAAACCTCTAAAAATGACAAAATGTTCTTGATTTTTTATACAGGATGTTCTGCTTTTTGAAAACTTTAAATATGACTAAGAGTAAAATACCCTTATTTTTGATGCCATCGAAAAATATTATTTAGAAAAATGGTTCAGAATTGCAAAAAAACGTATAAATACTAATTTATTTGAAGAATTATTAAATTTTAGTTAATTTTCTGAAATATTAAATTTTAGTTTGTTTGTTAAAAATAAGCAATGAGCTAACTACAACAAATAGTTCTCTTTGGATTTTTATAATAAACAAGTGTGATAATTGTTATGACAACAATAATTAGTTTTAAAGGAAAGAATTAAACTGGCCACTGCCAATATTCCCCTTGAGCCAGTTCAAAAGGCTTATAAAGAATTCATAAATAGAATCGAAATTTGCGCAGAAGTGGGTGGCAATACATTTGAATGATCATTTCTTTTATATTATTTTTCAACTCTGTTGATTTTTTTGTGATACATAATTAGATGTTAAGATTAGAATTATTAATTAGATACTTGTGATGATATTTTTAATTATTATTTTTTATTTTTTTTTATTTTTTTTTATTACATTAGCTTATTATTTGATTTATAAGTAATTTATTTTGTTTTCATAAAATTAACTAAAATAGTAGTTTACTCTTGGTCATATTTTAAAGTGAAAATTTGCACATTTGACCTTCAAAGAAAGGGGAAAATCACTGTCTTCATGAATTTTCAAAATTTAAATTTTGGGACACAGGGGTACAGGGTACAAGTAATGAATTCGGTCAAAGTAATTAATACCCTTCATGATGCATATTGTTGAAAAGCTCTTTAAGAGAACAGTAATTGTTTTTATGTACAGTTATGTCATATTTTCATTTAGGAGGGGGTAAATTTGGGATATTTGCAAATTATCTTATCAAAGAGGAGGGGGTATAGAAATACGTGGAAGGGATAGAATCTAGATATTCTCTCATAGTAAAATAATTTAAATGTTTCTTGATGGTAGTTTATAAACTTATCAAATTAAAATAACACTCCGTAGCGAAGCACGGGTATCTAGCTAGTAATAAAGATAAAATAAATAAATAAACCAAATCAAATAATGATATATCTTTACTTAAAAAATATATATATATACATTGCATTACCTTCCTATTCTCTACTGGTTTTTTTGTTGGAGCAGCAATATCACCTTCAGTTGACATAGAACCAGTATCATCTGCATCACTCTTTCCTTGTTTATAGCTGGACATCATTTAAACAAACAATAAATATTGTTTTAATTTAAAAAAAAAATAACATGCACATTTGGGTATATTGTCAGTGTGGGCTAGAAAGTTGATAGACAACTTGTTAATAGATATCATACAAAAACTGCCATTATGGAATACATTTTATGGATCAAAGGCCTAAACTTACTTTAAACAATGAACTTTGGTTTTTATTTCTTTTCTTTTTTTTTGGCTCTATTTCCATATATTGAGTGTTTAGGTCGTTTTAGGGTAAAAAACAAAAACTTCTACTTCCTCATCTCAACGGCTATATTTCGACCATTAACCTGGTCATCTGGTCATACAAAATTTAATGTTGTAGGCCTGAAGATGACCAGGTTAACCCTTTGACTGCGGGACCTTTCCTTTAAGGTCTATCCAGGGGCTGAAGTGTTGCGGGTCTGGAAAAAAAAGAGGTCTGCAAACCAGCATAGCAGGAGTAAATGAGTGAAATGATGTTGGGTCTATCTCTAAGGCGCTCGCACAACTAAAGAACCCGTTTGAAGAAGTTCCCTTATCCCCTCTCTCGAATAACGTATACCTTTCCAAACCATGCGGTATCACCAAGTGATACCTCCCGCCACTCAGTTGAAAATGCTAGATATCACCTGGTGATGCCTCCGCAGTCAAAGGGTTAATGGTCGAAATATAGCCGTTGAGATGAGAAAGTAGAAGTTTTTGTTTTTTTACCCTAAAACGACCTAAACACTCAATAAACTTTGCATTAACAATTTACTCTTAAAAATAGCTTGACCAACAGTCTGGAAGTGTGGGGTAGCACCAAGCCTTCCCTACACCTACAAAATCAAAATTCTCAAATCCATGATCCTCAGAAAAATTGCAGATGCTAATTTTTACATCTCTACAACCTCACCCTTCACAACAACTTCGATATCCTTTTTTTTAGGCCTACCGACATGATAAATTTCATGAGTCCTTATCTAATCAGCCTAATCCTTTAGTTGAATTCCTTTTTACTCAATCCATCCCAGATAACCCACCTCGTTCCTAAGGAGGCAGTAGTCCTGACAACAACGAAACAGGTATTTGACAAGTGGAAAAAAAATGCATTAATTCAAAACTCACAACTTGGGTCATTACTTACTTAAGTAATTATTTATTAATAATTTAATCATGCAACTTATTATTGTTTTATTCTTAACTTATTATTATCATCATCATTTTACTTAAGTTATTTAGTTCTCATTTTCTTTTTGCTTTTATAAAAAAAGGAGTAGTCAGTGGACGACATATTAACTTTCTCATGTATCATTAACACTAACAACATTTTTATAAATTATGTGGTTGTTCAAGAAAAAAAAAAAAAAAAAATGAAGAAATAGTTTTAGTCTTTATCTAAATATTTCTAATTTAAAATTACCATACAATAGCACACAAATGATTAATTAAATAAGGTTCCTAAAAAAAAAAAAAAAAAAAAAAAATTGCTTATTTCAAAAGAAAAATAGTAATCCATGTGGCACATAGCTTCCTGGTATGCTTTTAAAACCCATTATTGTCTAATTTATTTGATTGCTTCTCCCTTTTTTAGATCTGTAAATTGTTTGTTTTTTTAACAAATAAAAGTATCAATTTAGTAAATATTTAATGTGCGCAGGTGGTTGAAATTAATCTGGAACTATCTGTGGGCTACTTTAGACAAACTATCGAAATATCTTAAAAATAAGATGAGTACTTTTGAAGATAAAGGTGTAAATAAATGTATGTTTATACACATGTGGAAGAAAAAAAAATGGGCGCAGAAGATTGAAACTTATATGGGAACAACAATCCAAATTTCGGTAAAATTGGACGAGTTGATTTGTAAAAATTCAATGACAGACAGGCAGACAGACATAGGACCAAAAATGTTCCTTGATGTCTGAAATGGATTTCTATCTTGGAATTTTTTAAATCGGAATCGAAATGTTTTGTTCTTCAGAACTATTAGATAGCTTCTGTTACCTTCGGTAAGCTCAGAAGCTTTTTGGATGGAATTTTGTTTACACCTACAAACTTTATTCAGCACATACAAAAAAATGCATGGAAAAATGATGATTTACCAGTTGTCTGCACCAGTGAAAGATAGATTCTGATGCAAGTCAGTGGAGAGATTATGCTCTAGATAACCAATGTTTCGAGGATCAGAAGGTGCATTTCTCTGTCCAACATTCATCGCTTCTTTAGACCTGTACAACACCACAAGATGTATATCAAATAAAACTACAAATATTCTGACATATAAGTGTAATTCTTAGATAACTTAATAATAAATTATTCCGGCAAATTTAAAGAGAGTTAAATTGAGAGGTCATGTTACTGCCGGAACATGACTTTTGTTGGAAATAAAAGTTTTAAAAATAAAAATTTGAGAGATTGAGATTTATTGTAAAGCTTCAGCTTAAGGAGTCTGCTGAGCATTATCGTGACTGTGAAATGTAATTGAGTCCTTCTTTAAATAGAGCAAAATTTGGAAATTTCAACCGTCAATTACTATGTTTCCATGGTATTTAAATACAGAATCTTGATTTAGGATTTAAAAAACTGTGTGTTTCAATGAAACATTTTTCTAGGTTACTTTGATAAAAGTTATAAATCATTATTAGTGTTTTAAATTGATTTTGTAAACATTTTTTAAGCAAAAAGCTCAAAAGTGAAAGGTTTGACTATAGTTTCCACAGAAACACACTGGGATTGAACACACCCACAGACCTGAGAATGTCAGGATCTAGTTCAGCTGTTTCCATGACACTCGATCCAGATATGATCCCAGAATTTAGTGTTTTGTATCTTGTTCTACATTGTATTCAATCCATATTGAATCTAGGTTTCCATTCACATTTTAGATCCAAAAACTTCATTCAATCTTTATTTAAACACCAGGAAAACGTTGCCTACTCATTATAACAAATTTTTATCACATGAGCAATCACTCATATAAATGCTAAACATTCATGAGTAAATAAAAAAATTAAATTTATTGATTTTAGGGGAATAAATTATATTTTTCCGTGGTAGGCTGTGAAATAGTAACTTTAGAGCCTAAAAAACATAGCTAAAATCCATTTTTTTTCATTATGTGGGCTTAAAAAATCTTTACTCCTAAAAAAAGCTGTACTCCCTAAGCTGTATTGAAAAGAATGTTTACCTCCTAGGAGGTAAAATTTTTTTTTGTCCTACGGGTACTTATCAAAAGTTCCGCTATAGCGCTGCAATCTTTGTAGAAATGCTTCTTAGTACGAATAAAATCCACTAGATGTCAATGCATTTAATTAATACTTTTTTTTATAATGTAACCTCTTTAAGGTTTCTTTTCCTCAAAATCTTAAGTATTACTAATATTTGTAATAATTATTATTAGTCCCCAGGCCACCATAAGAAGTGAGTCGCTGATTGATAAAGTTTTCTTACCTTATGGAATCGCTTATTTATGCCGTGTCCACCGATGAATTGGGTATATGGCAACTGGGCGCTGGGCCATTCCTTTTTTTTGACATGCCGTTCTGTGGGAACATTGAAAAGAGATAGATAAAGTTTTGATTTTCACAGGATCATTTAATTAAATTATTTAAAAAACAGTGGTACACGTGGCTGCCGATACGAGTGGGCCGTTTGGGGTGTCCACTGCCACAAAAATGTCGCTCTGCAGGGACGTTGAAAAATGAATGGCCCACTTGTATCGGTGGCCACGTGTACCACTGTTTTGTAAATAATTTAATTAAACGATCCTGTGAAAATCAAAACATTATCTATCTCTTTTCAATGTTCCCGCAGAACGGCATGTCAAAAAAAGGATTGGCCCAGCGCCCAGTTGCCATAAGAAAACTTTATCAATCAGCGACTCACTTCTTATGGTGGCCTGGGGACTATATTATATTGATTAATATTTAATGTTTTTTCTTTGCTGCTACCTCGGAAAAAATAGCATATGCTAAACGGCTGTGAAGTGTTTTTTCTTTACCTTGGCAATATTTACTGTCGAGCGAAGCGAGACATAATATATTTGTTAGACATAATATATTTGTTATAATAATTGCCACAGTAAAGAAAAAACTCACTTCACAGCCTAGTAACATAATATACTATTATCTTAATAATTTCTTCTAAGAACTTGTTTTTAGATTAGATTTGGAATATTTTTCTACTCCCCCCCCCCCCCCCCCCCCCCTTGTATTTACATAGTAAGAATCCTTGTATTTGAAGAAATAAGTAAAAACTAATTTCCATGTCAGCCTCTACAGTAAAATGCTAGGGTACTGTAACAATACCTATATATTGAGATATGATATAAAGTATAAAATTAAAATACTTACATAGCATACTGAGGGAGATTGTAACGTCCACAGTTGAACTCACAGAGCTGTTTGACCAAACTGATAATTTCTTTATCTTCTTCTGTCATCTGATAGATGTACTCCGGTGATGATGCCACCTTAGTTATAATGGACTCAAGTAAAGGACGCACACCTAATACAAGAGCAGCTTCTTCTGCTTTCATTTCAAGGTAAATCCTATAATAGACATAAAAATAAATTTTTAAAAGTAGAAGAAATCATTTATTTCTTTATTGACATTTATAAAAGTGGGGATTATGGTAACGTGAGTTGTTAAAGTCTCGTCAAATATCATGAAAGATTTCTGACTAGACCAGGGGTTGGCAACCTGCGGCTCGCGAACCACATGCGGCTCTTTTGATGTCAAGATGAGACTCTCCAGTTCCATGCACAAATATTAATAATTATTTTATTTTATTTTCAAAAGTCATAAAAAATATTATACTGAAATGGATGAGGTCATGAACTTGGTTATAAAGATTAACCATTCATTAACTTTTTTTTCAGATTCATTAACAGCATTTTGGCAAAAGCACTCTACCATCGCCAGTTTAAGGAATTTCTTTAAGAAATAGGAAGCCAGTATTCTGACCTACTCACAATAAAGTGCGATGGCTTTTCAGGGGTGACTTATTGAAACGTTTTGCTTCTTGCTTGAGTGAAATAAAAACAATCTTCAATGAAAAAGGCATTGTCCATCCCGAATTGAAAGAAGACAAATGGCTGACAAAATTCAACTTCATGGTGGATATCACAAAGAAACTAAATGAGCTAAATGTAAAACTGCAAGGAAAGGGAAACCCTGCCTGTGCCTTGCTTGAAGAAGTGGTTTGTTTAAAAAATAAATGACTTCTTTTTGTCGAAGACATGGAGAGCGGTAAATTACTTCATTTCGCAATGAGCATTTGAGCAATTTAAAACAAACGCAAGTACTCTGGAGTTCATAGTAAATCCTCTCAACACAAATACAAATGAAATCAACATTGAGCCATTTGGAATTGATGCTGGTTCCCTTCAAATGCAATTGCTGGATTTGAAAACCAACCATTTGTGGAGTGGTAAGTTCACAGAACTCAAGAGCAAGTTAGAAGAGTTGGAGGTCCAGAAAAGCATGCACGTTACGCTGCACAAGTGGACAGCTCTAAAAGAAATGCCGCAAGTTGAGGCACTCATATTTGACGCATGGTATAGTCTTCCAGAATGCTACAGTGGGGTGAAGAAGTTGGCATTTGGAGTGCTGACGATCTTCGGGTCAACATATTCGTGCGAGCAAGCGTTCTCTTGCATGAATATAATAAAAAGTAAAGTAAGAAGCCAAATAACAAATAAAAATCTAGAGGCGTGCTTGAAACTGAAAACAACAAGTTATGAGCCAGATTTAACTAAACTTTCAAAAGGCATGCAAGGCCAATGCTCCCGTTGATGTAACTATTGTAAATATTATTCAATAATTATATTATTTATATAATTATATTATTTGATTACTAATTTTATTATTCTAGCAGAGCTAGCTAAAATACTATTAATATGTTTTGTGCGAAACATTTGTATGTTTTTATATGAATAAATATTATTTCATATTTAAAGCTATTTATTTTATATCAAAAATCAAATTTATATACCTAATCCTAATCAAATACCATAATAATGAAATAAAAATGTTAGTGGCTCTTTAAAAGCTGGGAAATTTTGTAAATTGTAACTTTTGGCTTTTCTGTCTCAAAAGGTTGCCGACCCCTGGACTAGACGGTTGACCCTAAGGGACAGCCTTAGTCCAACCAGTAGTGTAGCTAATATCAATTAAAAGAAAAGAAAACATTAAATACTAACTCACCATCCATCAAGTTTAACAATATTCTTGGTTACTTCAACTTGATTGCAGCCAAATAGAAGAAGATGAATTGGTGTAACCATTCCAAGAGTTTTGCAATAAACTGTTTTTGTTCTCAGCTAAAACAAAATAGAAATTTTAAATTTTAGGACAAATATACTAAAGCATAATATAAGAAGCAACTATTAGATTTATATTGTCTCTGTCAGTGACTGCAGAACAAAACAACGCCTTTATCCCAACTCTTGTACCTCAATACTTAGCACATCTCTTCCTCTTCTCTACCTCTCCAAATGGACTCATTAATTTTCAAAGTGTATAAAATTGTATTAAAATATATATGTATATTATATCATTAAAAAAAAAATAGTGAGCAAAGGGGATTACTAGGACAAGGATAGACGTGGCACTCATGCTACTACTGCAAGGCCAACAGCTACTACTTTATTTACTGCGCCTCCCTTGACTTATTTTATGTTTAATTTTCTGCTACTTAATTTACTTGGTACACAACAGTGCTTTGTCTATTTCTGCAATCAGATTGAAATTCCATCTTTTGATATAGTGTCCAGACACTTCTCCACAGTTATCACTTTAAGATTCTAATTCTTAATAATTAAAACTAAATAGAGATTGTGTGGGTCTTATTCTTGCCGAGTAAAGATTAAACACTACCTAAGCAAAGAGTGGTTATAGAATATTATTTCAATTATGTAATAGATAACTTGGAGTCGGCTTCTGCAGGTAGATATGTAATAAACAGCTTGGTTTTCCGGTGAAATCCGCATTACAATAGGGATGATGTCCAACTTTTCGCTTCCACTACTGGAAGCATCTTCAGGGGTGTGGTGCATCGTGATGTTGACTTGAAGC
This sequence comes from Gerris lacustris, assembly GCA_951217055.1. Lineage (NCBI taxonomy): Eukaryota > Metazoa > Arthropoda > Insecta > Hemiptera > Gerridae > Gerris > Gerris lacustris. The sequence goes on along the minus strand of OX578279.1, from coordinate 17,716,196 downwards.
AACATCAAGACATACTGACAACTGGAGTGAAGGGCGTCGAATTTATACTAGCTTTTTGGAACGTAAATTATACCTGGATTCCCCGGGGGTTCCTTGAGTTGTTGGGTTAATCCTTGACTTAAGGTTAGACGATAAGGGCATGTTTTTGGATAGAGGATAGATTAATGCAACTTTCGGCACTCTCTCTCTCTTTCTAAGGTGGCGACACATTACCCAAGCAACGCTAACATGTTGGCCAACTTACTCACACTTACATAAAGTATCCCGTAATAAGTTTATTATTTATCTAGAGTATTTTAATACTCAGGCAAGAGTTTTACCCTCGTAGTAACACCTCAAGTCTTTCTAATAGCTTCATGCAGTAATAATTCAACAAAGTTAGTCATTTCAATGGTATTCAGGGAACTCTCTGACTTTTACTGAATAAAAACTAAAGAGTAAATAAAAAAATAAAAAAAACAACTTTAGATATAAACAAACCATAGTGGGATTTAAGAGATGCTCTATTAATTCTATTTCATAACAGGCGTTTGCAATCTAACAAGGTGATATAGACTAAATAATATTTACACCAGCACATTCCCTTTGAAAGCCCAGCGATGAGAATGAGTACTAAAGCCTAAACAAATAAGAGGGAAACCGTTGGCCTAAACATTTTAGCCACAGAATAACTTAAGTAGCTTCCTATAAGCAAGTTGCTCTCTTTCTGTGGGTCTCTCTGAGTCTTAGTGGACAGAGTACTTACTAAACATTGAAAAAAAAAAAAAGGTGTATACCATTGACCTATTCGAATGTGCAGTCATATTACTTTGGATTTTCTAAAGTCCCCGGAATAAACAAAAATTACAAATTTTTAATGTAGACTGGTTGAGAAGACCCTGAATGTCACAAAATTAATACAGAAAACAAAAAATTAATAAATCAATTATAAAATGATTAAGTTCAACAAACCTTTTCACTGTAGACAAAGAAGGGTGTAGGAAAGTTAGTTTGGAATTTACTGCAGTTAACTGATGTCTTGATAATCAGAGCAGGCTTGGATTCAGTAGTCAGCACCTACACAGTAACAGAGACAATGCAATGTAAACGTAATACAAGTACAGATGAAGTAACAACAAATATTATATACAGTAGAACCTCGCAATTTTCAAATCCCCTTGAGATTGCCATAACATATAATGTTAAATTAACCTCTATAACACGACTATTATTATCCAAACAACCTCTATAACAAGAATTTTTTCCAATTCACAATGTAACTCAGAACCTCTATAACGTCATTTTGAGAAGTCAGCCTCTATAACACATATCTTTACAGGAATGGGTCGACCTTGAACAAGTTTAAACTTGAAAGCCTCGCCCATTAACCTCGATAACACGACTGATAGCCAAAATATTCTTGATAACACGACCCTCAACAAAAAGAGCACCTCGATAACAAGACTGTTTGAGGTTCTTGAGACACTTCTTATCGAGGTTCTACTGTATTTATCAATCAAATCTCCCAATAAACTGAGATCAAATCACAAAACAGATATAAACTAAACAAAATTATAGTCTAAGGCTAGGTTCACATGACGATATTTTTCCCACATACCAAATATTTGATTTTATCGAATAGTACAGTGGCAGTGAATATTGTATTAAGTTGTTCACACAGAGCCCATGAGGTAAAATCCTAAATGTATTTTACCGAATACAAGATGTAGTAATGCTTCTGTTTATATTGTTTTCATTCACAGGAACTAACTTTATCCCTCGATCTCGAACTAACTAGTCGAGATCGAGCAGCCACTCTTATCAAGATTAAAGACGAATTCCCAAAATAAATTGAATTGATTATCTCATAAATTGGAAGAAGACCTAATTTGTTGGATAACTTATTGGAAAATTAAGGAGCTAGTGTAGCAGTGTGGGTTAAACCACGTCTGCTCAGCCATCAATGGATCAGGAGGTCGGGGTTCAATCCCTCGCCGTGATACTCTGATTTACATGGCTCACTAATGATCACATCATACTCGCTTCAGCGGTACAATGTACAGAGGTATGATTGTGTGAAGTGGCTAGAACTCTCTACCACTAGTAAAAAGGCTAGTAAAAAGGGCCCAAATGAAGGCTTAATTGCTAGGTTCGAACAAGTGGTTCGTCCTACCCATACCTTACTACTACTACTATCGGAAAATTATTTAAAAAAGTCATCATTTCCCAGGTTTACAAAAACTTTTTTCTTTTTTTTGGGAAGATGGTGTGCCCATTACGTTCTGAAACGTTTCTTGAGCACCTATCTAAACCAATACATAGAAAGTGTAAAGCGGGGATTCATCATGACGACCATGTGGGCTGACAGGTCTGTGCTGGTAAGCTGACTTCCCGTGGCTCAAAAACCGTATTCGTGAAGAAATTGAATTAAATAATCTTTGTGTGAAATGCTGCCTTGTATTTGATAAAACAGTATATGTGAAAAAAAACAAATTGAATAGGTGTTGTTTGAACCTGGCATACTTCAGTTTGATTATTTTTTTCTTTTTTTTTAAGAACACCCACGCTCCAATAAAGTGAGTTCATTTTTTTTTTTTTTTTTTTTTTTTAAACATAAAAATACTAACACCGGAAAGGGCACACAAAGACTTAAAGAATTTGTATTTTCTTTTAAAAAGAATAATTTTAATTAAACAGGAAGATTGTTGGCAATGCTAATTGGAACATTATTTTAGTAACTAAAACTAAAAAAATTTGTATATTGTATTACAATCTTGATTCCTACATAAAGGAGTTAAAAACTTCTATACTAACCTTCCTACGTTCCTTGTGGAAGCAGACATTGGGATAAGAACCGATTGTAAGAAGAGCAGCTATGATATCCAGTTTGGCATCTTCACCAGCAAAATTATACCTGAAACAATTTGTTTCAAATAAGTTTTAATTTAAGAGATTTCTAATTTAGGTCTTCAGGGGTATAAAAACCAACTACGTTTTTTTGGCAATATTTCGTCCTTACTTTAGGACATTTTCAAGCATTATACTTATTTCCAATTGTGTGAGAATTAAATTTATGTGTCAGGTAGTCAATTAAAGAGTGATACATATTTCTGTATCCCACTCTTAATTCCGTCATTAGGAAATTCCATAAAGTGTGTGAGAGAAATGAATTTTAATTTAAATTACTTTATGGAATTTCCTAATGACGGAATTAAGAGTGGGATATGGAAATATGTATCACTCTTTAATTGACTACCTGACACATAAATTTAATTCTCACACAATTGGAAAAAAGTATAATGCTTGAAAATGTCCTAAAATAAGGACGAAATATTGCCAAAAAAACATAGTTGGTTTTTATACCCCTGAAGACCTAAATTAGAAATCTCTTAAATTGAAAATTAAAGGGGACCACATCAAAAAATGAATAAGTTTTAGTTGATAGTTCAATGCATTAAATATAAGGGGATCATTGTATCAACAGAATTGGGGGAAAAAAAAAAAAAAAAAAATTGTTCTGCTTTTAACATGCACTGCAGAAATAGATTTGGGTGGTAATAGTTGAAACTAAATTTAATAAAATCACCTCTTCTCCGTACTGTAGCTAGATTCATCATAATTACATTGTACTAAAAATCAAAATCATTGAATCTTTTCTTTTCAATATCTACTTTTGATCAGGTGTAGAGCATCTATTACAAAATAAGGGAAACTACAGGAGAATCCCTCATATCCGCCACCTAGATATGCTTAGGGACCGGAGCATGGTCGGAACACAAAGGTCGGATGAGCCGAGGAGCACAGAAAAACGAATATTTCAGAGTAAAAATTAAATTTGTATTGTTAAAAACAAATTTAAGCACTCAAATCTACGTATGCATATTAGAAAATACATACTAATCCTATTAAGGAATATGAATCAAAGTCTTTCAGACCCTTTTTCCAATCTTTAATTGTTTATGATTTATTTTTCTGTTGATCCCTTATTTTTCTACTTTACTCAAAATTTCAAGTCTTCAGGGATAAAGTTAAAAAACATTACAAGTTTGTATAACATTTATATTTATGGCAAATTTTTGCCCACACCTGGGCATTTTCAGGCCTTCATCAGTGAAACAAGTTAAATCTTCAGAGTTTTAAATATAAAGGTTTGTGTCAGGAGGAGTGAGTAACACACTATACAATTTCTCTAGTTAGTCACTCCTCCTGGCACAAACCTTTATATTTAAAACTCTGAAGATTTAACATGTTACACTGAGTAAGGCCTGAAGATGCCCAGGTGTGGGCAAAAATTTTCCACAAATATAAATGTTATAAAAAAACTCGTAATGTTTTTTAACTTCATCCCTGAAGACTTGAAATTTTGAGAAAACTTTAATTGTCGTTACACTAACTCCTAACTCTGAGTCAAGCGGTCAAGCCGTTGAAGAACATCTAACTTCTACAGTAATTTAGAGAGTAAAAAAAGAGTAATTTAGAAGTAGAAAAGAGTGATTTAGAAGTAAAAAAAGAAACCTTATATAACGGCTCTGTCTGTCCGTTGGCTTGTTTCAATTCATAAACTACTATAGCTAGGAACATGAAATTTGGCACACAGGCATTTGAAACAATTGTGCACTTTTTGGAGTTTTCACACTTAATATTTTCAAGATGGCGGGCGACTAAAAAAATGTTTAGTCACTATGACATGTTACGCATCAATTTAAAGGTCTTGGAAGAGTAGAAAAAGAATATGTAACTATAAACATTTTACACTTATAATTTTAACTTAATCATACAGAAACCGGCGATTATCCCCTCACGTACTTACATGAAGCACGCCTTACTTGTTTGTTTAATTTGAGCCACACTGGATTGTAAATGTAGAATGACATGCACGATAATAAGAAATGAAGTGTATCGATCAGTAAGATAGCAAAAAACCGACTCGCTGCTTTTATTGTTTTATACTCATTATTCTGATAAGGTCAGGTAAGATTAAACATTCTTTTTTTTAACCAAGGGAAGTCCATTGTCGGATATGAGGGGTTCTACTATATATTAAAAATAAAGTGTTATTCCTCATAAATAATTTTATGATTATTTGAAATAGTCGTACTTCATAGGCATCATTGACTCAGCAGGGAAGTAGCAATCAATTAATATTTCCTTGATTTGAGTCTTTGCCTCTCCAGTGATGACCAGAGCAGGGAAGGAGAGTTCATTCTGGCAAGTGAATTCCTGTTGAGCTTGTAATCCACGATTCTCTAAAGCTGTGAACCTCTGGAAAGCATTCAGCATTGCTAACTGATCTGAGCATCTGGACCCAGCAAACCATCTTTGTCTTCCACTCATCGCAATCTCTGTAAACAAACACAACTATTTATTGATGGATGATTACTTCGTTATATTTGACCTATAGTATTGCACATATATTATCCCCTTGAATTTATTTTGGTTTCAAACTTTGCATAAATAAATACTGAATAACTGAAAAGTACTTAATAAAAATTAAGAAAACCCCCATTTTCGGGTAGTTACAAATACTAAATAAGGTTGATAAACAGTTCAAAAAGAAAGACTGGCTTGATGAAGGAGAACTTTCATATATTTTAATGTATTTCTATCATCATGTAAACAAAAAAATTCAACAAACTGTGTATTTACATCAGGTTAAAAAATTTCCAGCCACTCATATTCACTTGTATTCAACTGTTCTTTAAATAATTAAAATGAAGATAGTAAAGTATTTCTGTTTTAAAATGTAGGACCTCTCAGTTGTATATTATAAATAATTATTATATATGATAATAATTTACATCAGTAATGTAATCCAGTGTTGGCACACTGCAATAAGCTACACATTTTGAGTGAGTGAGAGACACCAAGGGATATATCACACAAGCGAGGCATAGGGACTGTTCCAACATCAGAAATCATGTCGTTAACATGTTGGCTCGGTATTGCACTATGTTCTGTATGGGGGTATGAGAGCACGCTCGTCTCTGATAAGTCCTATATCTGATCTTCTTGATCTGGTATAGGTCCAGAGTTGGGTGGACATCGTTGGGCCCCTGATGAGTCGGACACAACAAAACGATGCAGGACATGGTGCAATGCAGAGCCAACATCTTAATGACGGAATGTCTGATGTTGGAACAGTTCCTATGTCCCACACTTGCTTGATACATCCCTTGGTGTCTCTCACTCACACAAAATGGATAATAATTTAACTAAAGATAATATTATAAATAAAATTTTGGATGTGTTTAAAGTTTTATTTATTTGCCTAATTTTTGATAATGCAACTCTCTCAACAGAAATAAAATAAACTAATGCAACAATCAAGAAACAAGAATGCTAGTGGAGTTCTGAGAAAGCTGCTTGACGGACAACCAGGAGGCAGAAGAAGCCGAGGTCGACCAAGGAAGAGATGGAAAGAAGATGTAGAGAATGATAGAGATGATTGGAGAGGAGTGGTTTAGCGCCATGGAGTATGTAACTATCAAGAAATCACATTCTTTATAACCTACCAGAACTTTATCACTTAACAAAAATGTTATTGATATATATCCCTTAATTATGATACTTACCAATATCAAACACTTCAGAAGCAAGTGAAACATTGGATGCTATTGTGGCAGCTGCGTCTCCAAGCTCCATGACACATCCTATGATCAACATCCTGGCTAGGCGAGGCTCTAGAGGTAGTTTGGCTACCAAACGACCCAATGGTGTCAAGTCGTAGGTATCATCCAAACAGTGCATCTCTGAAAAGAAAATACTTAAATTCATTAAGCATATTTGGACTTTTCTAAGGAGTCCCTAAGCACACTTGTCTATAAAACAAAAAAAAACTAAACTTATTTATAAAATAATTTCTACCTTTAAGAAGTACTTGGGCTTCTATAACAGCGTCAATAGGAGGAGGTTCTAGAGATTTGCTGAGGAAATGAGAAACTGAACCCAAGCCGAGTAACTTTATATTAAGAGCAAGTTCTTCTAGGGAAGTACGTAGCATTTCAGCAACTATATGCTCTTCTAATCTGGCATACCTGCAAACAATATTAACAGTTAATCCATATAAATATATTCAATGGATATTGCTTGTAAATGGAACATTTATAACAACAAATCAGCCTGAGACAACTGAGACATACATACTCCGAACGATATTCACCTTTTCCTGTTTCTCTAAATTGTTATCACAGATACTTGTTATAATTTTTAAGTTGTTAAATTTTTTAACAGTTCCTCTAATTTTTAGCATGGATTTTGTCCTAGCCATGTTTGACAGAATCCTTCTCCTTGCTTGGATTCACTTAATGGCCTGACCTCCATATCAATGTCTCTAAGTTTTTAAGTAAACTATGGAAATCAAGTTCCACAGAAACTTCACAAGTATGAGAGCTCCTATTTTAAACTTTCATAGGAGGAATTTTCAAAACCCTGCTAGTTTTCTTCAATTAAGTTTGTTGCAAAAATAAGTGCTAGAAAAGTTTGATTGACACCATTAAAAAGAGGGGCATTTTTATTTTTGAACTAATTAGAATTAATTATAAGACACTAATATTATATTTATTAATTAAAAATAATAATCTTTAAGATATTTTCTAGGCATGTTTCTAAGCAACCTTAAGAGCAATTTAAAATTTAAAATGCACACCTGTTCTTAGTACAAAGTCTAAAGCAGAAACCATTAGCAGTTCTACCAGCTCTACCTGCCCTCTGTTCCATATTGGACCTGGACGCCCATACTGTAGCATAGTGAATCATATTGTTGTGAGATGTAAACATTTTAACTTTGACCTTACAGCAATCAATTACGTAGACAACATCATTAATAGTGATTGAAGATTCAGCTATGTTTGTTGTCAGGATAATCTAAAATTAAAATAAAAAGTCATAAACACAATTATTAGAAGAAAAAAACACTTAACTAAGTGTTAGTTTTAGTGTTTATTTATTGTTTCATGAGGGTGTCAGACAACAAGGTCATATACACCCAAGTTGTAGAGTTTATTTGTAGCAATAGTGAAGAATTAGCAAAATTAAATATTAATATTTCCTTTCCTCTTAACTGCACTAACTAAATAGGAGAATTTTTCTAGCATAGGATACAATGTTTGTTCAAATATTCTCAAATTAAGAAAGGTAAAATAAATGACCATCCATTAAAAATGATTAAAGAAGATGAGAGAAAGATGGATAAAGATGCATCCCACACCTATGATAATAAGAGGAGGAAAAAAAAAAATATATATATTGAGCTAATGTTCATGTTAAATGATGTGATGATTACATTGAGATAGATTACACATGATTATCTTAGTGCATATGTTTACACGATTGGTTCTATAATGGAGTTCTAAGTCTTCCGGGGGTGACCTTGTCATAGTAAATGATGTTTCCGACGTTTGCCTCTTGTGCTAGAGGCATCTTCAGGGTGGTGCATGTTGTTTTTTGGTGACCAAAACAACAGTGGGAAACATCATCCAATATGACACAGACACCACAGGAAGACCTACAACTCTACACATGATTACATTGAGAAATGCACCTAGCCTGAGCATTGTTATAAAGTTATTGGTTTTCTGGTGAAATGTGTATTACAAAAGAATTGAAATCAAACGAATCAACCAGCCGAACTTTCCGTACTAAGTTCAGCTCAATTGATCCAATTCTACTTAAGTTTTTTAATTTGCCAAATGGCTGTACGTTAAATAGAGTTAGTTGAATATTCAAGATTATTTAATATACCTTCATGACACCACGTGGAGGTTCCTCAAATACAAGCCTCTGTTCTTCTCTAGGTAACTGAGAGTGAAGTGGTAGAATGATATATTGGGGCTTTCCTGAAAAACAAAAAAAACATGAAATATGAAGTCTATTAAGTAAGAAAATAATTGTAAAAAGATTCCAGTAAAAGAATCGGGCCTGGTAGACCCTTGTAGGAGGGTTCTGCTCTAGACACGAGGAAAGGAGCTGAGGAGTGCCAGAAGGGTGTGCTTGGATTCACTAGGGATCCAACTGCCAGCAGCTATGGCAAATATTGGTGGGCCCACCCAATCAAAACGCCGTTTGCTGATGTCTGTCACACACTCCATAATGCTCTATGGGGCTGAGATCTGGGCAGACGCAATGAGGTACGAGAAGTACAGAAAGAAGCTGCTGTCCACACAGAGAAGAGGCGCACTGAGGACTTCATGCGCCTACCGCACAGTGTCCGAATCAGCGATCCTCGTCATCGCAGGGGTTGTACCGATAGACCTACTAGCAAAGGAAAGAAAAAAGATTGGACAGACCAACAGGGAGGCTAAAAAAGCAGCGAGACGCGAAGCCCGTGAAGAGTCCATGGTGGAGTGGGAAGAACGCTGGCAGAACGCGACCACAGGAAGATGGACTTTCAGAATGATCATGGACCTCCCTCTGTGGTACAACAGAAACCACGGGGAGACCAACTTTTTTCTAACCCAGATGCTGACAGGTCATGGCTGCTTTCGCGCCTACCTTTATAAGATGGGAAAAGTGGACACTCCATCATGCTTCCACTGCGGCCACGAGAAAGATGATGCCGAGCACACCTTCTTCCACTGCTCAAGGAGACAGGAAGAAAGAAGTCGACTGACAGAGAAAATAGGAATGTTTAATCCAGACAACATCGTCGGGAAAATGATAGAAGACCCAGAAAACTGGCAGGCCGTTAGCTGCTACGCGGAAAACATCCTCCGGCAGAAAAAGGCAGCTGAAGAAGAAGCAGCAGAATAAGGGGCCTAAGAGTAAAAGGAAGGGAGCCTGTGTAGGCTAAGATCTAGGCACCAGCATGAAGTAATGTGAAAACAGTTCCATGCTGGGCCCTGCCTTGGAAAAAAAGGGTTTGTGGGTTTAGTGGGTCCAGTCGTCAGGCTGAACCCCACACTGTCTGGGGGTGCGCTTCCCCCCATTCGTCTGGTAGCAGATTCCCACAGTTCCCCTTCGTTAAAAAAAAAAAAACATAGCCGGGCATGGAACCACAGTAATTCAGGGGTCAGTAAAGTTAATAGGTTTAGGTACTGTTCAGTTTTATATTCATTTAATGTGGCGCTACTCTGGTGGCGTCGTTTTGAAGCTTGTTTAGTCCCCGCTTCCCCTCCTTTGGACTTTAGATTCCCCCTCCCTCGTCCTGATTTCTGTAAACCTCCAACAGTCCACTATCGAAATCGAACTCGTACAGTCTAGCATTCTTGTCAAATCTCAAGTATTTTTATTTCCACATTTTTATGTTTTTGTTTATTTAATACAGTCTACATTTACTCAAAACCTCATATTGTGTTTGATATTTTTTCTTAACTCGATCCATACTCAATATACTCATACATAAACATTTTGGTCCTTTGGGCCGGATGATTTTCACGAATTGTCATCTCGCTCAACGTTCATAATATTTTTATCATAAAATATATTAATTTATTAATTTTCATAATATCTCGTTCATTTTATTTTCAAAGACAATCACTCGTAGTATACTCGTACATATGTGTTAGTGACAATCTAGTATAGTGTGGTGATCCCAGTAGACATTCTCGTGTAGAAGAGAGCATTCATAACATCGCGCGGGAAAGACTCCAGGTGCAGTTGCCTCGCCCCTCATAGCAGCGAGCCTCGATAGCGGCCCGACTCATCTCTACCCGACACCCACTGATAAGCATATTCCTCGAAGTCTTTATAGTTCTTTGCCGCTACTAACGGTGACACTTTCCTAAAAATATTTTCCTTCTCTTTAATACCTTCCGATTATTTTATCCATTTATTTTCTCTATCATTTACTTACATTTTATTATTTTTAAGAACGAATCTTTATTCAGATTAATACTGATTAACATTCCTTTAACTTTTTTTAGATTTCTATATCGTTTTATCTCTTTTTGTATCCTTATAATTTTATTTATGTTTTTTGTGTGATTATTTTTTCTTGCCTTTTAGGTTTTTATTTTCAGAATAATTTTTGCACTTTTTATTATTATTTTACGTTTAATTTCTACTCTATTATACGAGTCGGCCTTTTTTTATTTTTTTTAATTCTGAACTTTCTTTTATTTATTTATTTAATTTGTTCACAAAGATATTTTTAATTTAAATTTTCATAATGCCTAAGAAAGCACAACAAGGTGATACTAAACTTTATGAGCTTATGCAACAGCGCACATCGATATGCAACCAAATCGCACGCATTAAATCTTTTCTCAGTATAGATGATAAAACACTCATACAAGTCAAAATACGACTACCAAAACTCGAAAAATGTTGGTCAGACTTTAGCGATATTCAAACAAAAATCGAATTGCTTTCTCCCGAAAATCCTGAGCATGACGTGTTCAGAGAAGAATTTGAGGACTCGTATTATGATATTGACAATACAATTCAGACCTTTATTGAATCCTCGGAAACTCAAACAAGCTCAAATAATATATCCCTTAATTGTAGTAATAACAAATGTAATTCAACAGGAGTCAAACTCCAGCCTATTCAAATCGATACTTTCAGCGGTAATTATGAAGACTGGTTGTCTTTCAGAGATATATGGCTTTCGGTTGTCCACAACCGCAAGGAGCTATCAAACGTTGAAAAACTTCAAAGATTAAAATCTCTTCTTAAAGGGGATGCTGCAAGCTGCATTAAAAACTTGGAAACAACAGAGGATAATTATGCGGTAGCTTGGTCAGCACTTACTTCTCGATTTGAAAACAAAAGATTAATAATATCCCGACATCTTCAATCTTTGCTTGACATCCCTAAGGCCGATAAGGAATCGGCTAAGGCATTACGCATTATCACCGACAGCTCGGTTAAGCATCTGGAAGCCCTTAAAGCTTTTAAACTTCCAACGGATTCGTGGGATGCTCTGCTAATTCATATAATCGTTTCAACAAAACTAGACCATTATACAGTCAGAGCCTGGGAAAATTCGCTTTCATCGGATAGTCTTCCCACATTTTCGGATTTGCACACTTTCTTGCTTCATAGATGCCAGGTTTTAGAGGCACTGGAACAGACCAAGGCAACCTCATCTTCTCAAACTCAATCTTCTAAATTATCTCGTAACAAGTATATTCCGTCAAATTCTCATCCAGCTTACACCCCGACAAGTTCACGGACATTTTCGGCTCAGCCAAGCCCACAGACTAATACTTTTAGGGATACTTCTAATGTTTCTCAATTCTCCATAGTTTGCTATTATTGTAAATCAAAGCATCCAATCTATTGGTGCAACAAGTTCAAGGCTCTTCCTCTTCAGAAACGGTGGGATATCGTGAAGCAGTTGAACCTATGTACCAATTGCCTTCGATCAACACACCGTAGCAATGATTGTAGATCATCAAAGTGCAAATCATGTGATAGTTTGCACAACAGTTTACTCTGCAAAGGTTCAAATGCCTTTGAATCGACCTCATCCACCTCGAATCAATCTTCATCGACCAGCAGTATGCCAAATTCTGGTACCACGAATACTAATATTTCTTGTATGTCCTCCCAAACTTTCGATGAGCGTAACGTAACCCAATATGATCCATCTACGATCCTTTTATCTACTGCTATAATTAGGGTCAGAGATTCTCGAAATGGACATCAGTTTGCTAGAGTCTTGTTGGACTCTGGTTCTCAGGCTAACTTCGTCTCGGATTCCTTCTGTAAAAAGCTTGGGTTTGAGCCACGGCCCATACAAACTGAGATATCAGGCATATGTCAGTCAACTAATAAGGTATCAAGTTTCCTGCATCTCGATGTTAGTTCAAGAGCTAATAATTTTAAACGATCCTTATCATTTTTCGTTTTGCCATCCATTACAAAACCAGTTCCCACTTTTAACTTAAACATATCAAACATGAATATTCCTAACTCAATCTCGTTGGCAGACCCAACATTTTGTACGCCTGGTGAAATAGATCTACTGCTTGGAGCGGAGATTTTCTTCGAGACCTTGCGTGCAGGCCATATGAGACTTGCTAATCAAAAAACATATCTTCAGAACACGGTTTTTGGTTGGTTGGTGACTGGTAAATGTGCTTCCATTCCCAAACCTTCCACGATTTCCTCAAACTTATGTCATCTCAACACAATGTGCAGTACTGATAACCTAGACAAGGAAATCAGGAAATTCTGGGAGCTCGAAGATTGCTCACGCGCCAATGACTTCACGAAAGAGGAGCAGGAGTGTGAAGACCACTTCGTCAAGACCATCAAACGTGATGTGACAGGTCGTTTCGTAGTGACCTTACCTTTTAAAAAACCACTCAAAATGCTTGGTGATTCTCGAAATTCTGCTCTCAGACGTCTTTACAGTGTTACGCGAAAATTAGGGAATAACCCTCTCGATAAAATTCGGTATCACGAATTCATGAATGACTACCTTGAGCTTGGTCACATGGAACCAGCTCCTAATGATATAGATCCTCAAATCCTGATTCATTACCTACCTCACCATGCGGTTCATAAGGAAGAAAGCTCAACCACGAAATTAAGGGTTGTTTTCGACGCTTCATGTAAGACTACTTCAGGAGTCTCCCTTAATGAGCTAATGATTGCTGGTCCTATGATCCAGCAAGACCTATTCTCGATTCTTACGCGATTAAGAACTCACCAATTTGTGTTAATGGCTGATATAACAAAAATGTACCGCCAGATTAGATTGGATCCTGAACAAGAAAATCTACATAGAATATTTTGGTACGATAATAACGACGGTCCTGTAAAGGAATTTGTACTCAAAACGCTTACATACGGTACCACGTCTGCATCGTTCTTAGCTACTCGCTGTATTAAGAAACTCGCGGAAGATGAGAAAAGGGACTTAGGATTAGGTTCACTAATCGCGCAGAGAGATTTTTATATCGACGATCTCCTAACGGGCAGTAACACGTTGGATGATGCCCTCGAAATTCAACGTCAAATAATAGAGTTATTGAAGCGCGGCTGTATGGAGCTACGCAAATGGTCTTCAAACTCAGAAGAACTTTTAAGTGGAATTCCTGAAGAGCACAAAGAATCATTAATTTCCACTCACGATTTTAACTCGAATGGGGTTGTGAAGGCCTTAGGACTGCGATGGTGCCCTAAGGAGGATTGTTTTACTTATTTAGTAGGACTCCCTGATGAAAATAAATCAATTACTAAGCGTTCTGTCCTTTCAGAAATAGCACGAATTTTTGATCCCCTCGGTTTGATAAGTCCAATTGTAATTCGAGCTAAAATATTTATGCAAAAGACATGGGCTCAAAAGGTAAACTGGGATGAATCCTTACCTAATGATCTCCAGCAAGAATGGCGAAAATTTTGCTCTCAGCTACAGCATCTGAATAAAATTGCAATTCCTCGATGGATAATGTCCTTTTACCCTACTCAGTCAGTTGAAATACACGGATTCTCCGATGCTTCGCAAGATGCATATGGAGCTTGTCTCTACCTTCGTTCTCATAACCCAGATGGTTCCTTCACGTGCAAACTTGTATGTGCTAAAAGCAGAGTCGCGCCCGCTAAGCAACTCTCCATTCCACGTTTAGAGCTATGTGGAACTTTTTTACTAGCAGAATTATATGATAAAACTATTAAGATACTTAACCTCAAAATTGATCGGTACACATTGTGGACCGATTCGACTATCGTATTAGGTTGGTTACGGACATCAAATAAATTAAATGTATTTGTAGGAAATCGTATTTCTCAAATACACCAATTGACAGACGTCAGCTGCTGGAAGCATGTTCCAACAAATGACAACCCAGCCGATATCTTATCTAGAGGATTAAACGTGTCTGACCTGATAAATGCCTCTTTATGGTGGCACGGGCCTACATGGCTTTGTACTTCTCAAGACAGTGGTCATTGGCCCAATGATCCCGTGAATATTCCTACCGAAAATTTACCTGAGTCTCGTGAAGCTACTTCAGTAGTTGCAATGTCGTCTTCTACAGCTAATGGGGTTATATATTATTTTGAATTATACTCTTCGTTTACAAAGTTTATAAGGATTTTCAGTTACGTTTTCCGATTTATACATAACGCTCGAGTTGAAAAAGAAAAGCGCAAACACGGCCCCATATCACCCTTGGATTTACAATATTCGTTAACCTACTGGGTTAGGAAATCACAAGAAGAATCATTCTCGAACGAAATCGAGGATCTTAAAAGGAATCGTCCGATCAACAAAAGGAGTAAACTTTTTCGTTTGCATCCATTCCTCGATGAAGATAATGTGCTCAGGGTGGGCGGTAGACTCATCCATGCTTCTATCAAATACGATCACAAATACCCCATGTTAATTCCCGCAGAACACCCTCTCACAAAATTAATATTTAGAAGTGAACATTTTCGTTTGTTACACGCAGGGCCACAATCTCTTTTGGCATCAGTTCGGCAAAAATTCTGGCCTCTCAGAGGGAGAGACATTGCTCGTCGAACATATCATAAGTGCATCACTTGTTTCAAGAATCGGCCTATCGAATCATCCCAACTAATGGGTTCACTTCCTCGACACAGAGTAGAGCCTGCACGACCTTTTGTGCACGCGGGGGTCGATTTTTGTGGTTCCTTTATGCTCCGCCAAGGAGGTAAAAGGAGTAAAATCAAGGTTAAATCATACGCTGCAATATTCGTTTGTTTTGCCACGAAAGCAGTTCACATTGAACTCGTGTCTGACTTAACCTCGGCTGCATTTATAGCAGCATTACAACGATTCACTGGAAGGAGGGGAAAATGTCTCCACCTGTACAGTGATAATGCCACGAATTTTAAGGGTGCTCAGCGAGAACTCGGCGAACTACGGCAATTATTCAAAAATGAGATTCATAAAGAAAGTATCAATAAATTTTTAACCCAGGACAATACTGTGTGGCATTATATCCCTCCAAAATCGCCTCATCATGGCGGTTTGTGGGAATCGGCCGTTAAATCAATGAAACATCATCTTAAACGAGTTGTAGGAAATCTTGTCTTAACTTTCGATGAGTTATATACTGTCTTAGTGAATATAGAATCATGTTTAAATTCTCGGCCTCTTACCTTATTATCCAATGACCCTTCTGATCCCCAACCCTTAACTCCTAGCCACTTCCTTATAGGTGAAACCCTTAGTAGTCCGCTAGAACCAGATTTGCGCCCGCTTAAGGTCAACTTATTATCACGATGGCAACTTACACAGCAGATGAGCCAACACATTTGGTCACGATGGTCCAAGGAGTACCTTTCCGGCCTCCAGACTCGCTTGAAGTGGAACGTAAATTCACCGAACCTGAAGGTTGGCACTATTGTTCTTATCAAGGATGACAACCTACCCCCTCTCAAATGGAACTTGGGTAGAATCGAACAATTATTTCCAGGAGAAGATGGCTTAGTCCGCGTCGTCAGTGTGAAAACGTCTTCAGGAATTTGGAAGCGCTCGATCGCGAAAATTTGCCCCCTTCCCGATCCAGAAAATTGATTTTAGAATTAAAATTTTTAAATGATGTATTTTATTATATTTTTTTGTTGTTTATTTTGCTTCAATCTCGTTAATTTTTTGTGTCGGTTTTGTTGAAAGCCGGCCTTTCAAGGTGGGCGGTATGTTCAGTTTTATATTCATTTAATGTGGCGCTACTCTGGTGGCGTCGTTTTGAAGCTTGTTTAGTCCCCGCTTCCCCTCCTTTGGACTTTAGATTCCCCCTCCCTCGTCCTGATTTCTGTAAACCTCCAACAGTCCACTATCGAAATCGAACTCGTACAGTCTAGCATTCTTGTCAAATCTCAAGTATTTTTATTTCCACATTTTTATGTTTTTGTTTATTTAATACAGTCTACATTTACTCAAAACCTCATATTGTGTTTGATATTTTTTCTTAACTCGATCCATACTCAATATACTCATACATAAACAGGTACATTTATTTAGGATTAGATTATAAACAAAGCTAATCAATAACACTTGAGTGGTTTATTTTGAAACTATGGTAACAAATATTAAATGCAGAAAGTCCTTGACCACTTAAGGTTGTATAATGAACTTATTAAGTTTACTCAACAAGTTTGATTAAATATAAATTAGTTTCCCAAAATATCAATTTAGTTTACTTATTGAAAGAAAGAAAAAAATGTTGTTATTGCAAATGAATAGAGAGTTGATAAAAATCGCAGGACTTATTACTGGTGACTGAGGTACAACAGCTCTTTTTACCAAATTATAATGATGGGTAACACAGAGTCAGAGGGGTGACTCTTATCAACCATATTATCTAGTTTAGAGACCGATGGACGCTGCCACTTCTTTGAGTAGATACCTATTTCCCTCACAATGCTGGATGAACTCAAAACGTGAGTCTCCCCTAGAATCCAGTCCGCCACTTACATGAGAAATGTTACAAATCAGGACACATAAAATTAAAGAAAAACAAAGAGTTAAGACTGAGTAAAGTATCTCAACCTAAATATGATCTCTCAATAAGTCACCGTCGAACAAGAACTATAAAAAAAATAAAATAAATAAAACAATAAAGCTAACTGAATTCATGTGATGACAGAAGCCGCTTCATGAGTGAGAATATGGTACTCCATCCTGGCAAAAATATTAGAACAGCACCATCTGCACGACACCTACACCACATCAAGATATCCTGAAATCATAAAGAATTCACTAGTTAGAAACTCTTCGCATTTCAAACATACCATACTATTGTAATATTCAAATAGTTAAATGAACCACTCAAAAGACAATAGCAAGTTCGTTTTTTGATAGTTTTTGATTTGTTTTAGTTGTTAAAGGATTATTCCTTGCTTCGTTTCTTTTAAGTAAAACATCCCTACTTTTCATAGACAAATTAATGCATTAACTACTAGTTAAATATTAAATATACTGACATAAATAAGTTCGAAGGGTATTTCTTTATCATCAAGTAAGGCCAAAGAATCTTTAGTAGATTGCTGATAGTTATCAGACAGTTCTTCTTCATCTGACTCATCTACTGGCTCTGACTTTGATTTCTTCTTACTGGGTGGTGGAGTTTTGAAATTTAACATCTCTATAGTGTCTTCAAGGAAGTAAGCTGAAATCAAAAAATATTAAATATTATCATTCTTATTAGTTTGTACAATAACTATAAATTGTATCTTAATTATAAATTCAATCTTTAAATTAAATTCTTAAACAAGATATTTGAAGAAATAATATGTGACACAATTATCCACCTGGACAAACGGGCAAACCACTTGTTGATAAAACCACATCATTAGGAACAAAAAAAGAAAACACTAGGCACTTTGTCTTACACCATGTTTTTAGCTCTTGTAATGGCTAAAAGATAATAACTAGAGAATAGGATGCCTAGAGCTTTAGGAGGAAGCACCAAAAGCTCTCAGTTTACCCCAGTATAAGGGAATATGTATCTTTCCTCAACCAACCCAATAATTATAAATAACTAAGACTAAAGATACATCATGTTGTAACACGATTACTGACTAAATAATATAAGTAAATACCAGAAGTTGTAAACCAGGATTGCTCAGTGGACCTGTGTAGGTAACACAGGTGCCTTAGGGCTCAAATTGGGAACCCCCACTAACAAGGGAACAAGCAAAGCAAAGGGTTGCTTCCTCCAAACTGTGTATTAATATCAAAATTTCACAAAACCCCTTTATTTTACCCCTTATAATGGCTAAGTTATTACACTTTCACAATTATTATAATATACAAGTGGATACCCCACAATAAATAAAGCAAAACTTAAAAATACTTAAACGTTTACATACTTTTAACATCAAAGCATCTTCCAGGAACTTCGATAACAGGACAACTGTTAAAATAGCTAGAGAACATTTCAGTATCAACTGTGGCAGACATGAGTATAACCCTGAGTTCTGGATAGACGTGAAGTGTATCTCTTAGTACAACCAGAAGGAAATCGGTGTTAACATCACGTTCATGTATCTCATCCACAATCACATGTGAAATACCACGTAATCCAATCTCAAGCTTACGAAGTAGTACACCCACAGTACAGAACAGCATAGATCCATAGGGTCGTGGCAGCACTGTCTCGAATCTTACACTGTACCTGAAAGTTTAAAAATCAATCTATTAGTACTCAACAGTTATTTGATTTATTCAAATAACAAGATTTTAAATGGGCCATAAAAAATGATGTCATAATACGTTAACAGGCTCATAGGCCCAAAAAGTAAACAAAAGTCTACTATTGCGCTTACCCCACCGAGGTACCCATTTCCTCGTATCTTTCTCTTGATACTCTTTCTGCAACTGATATAGCTGAAATTCTTCTTGGTTGGGTAACAACAATGTTACATTCCGCACCTTTACCTTCTTCTATCCATGAATCCAAAATATATTGGCACACCTACGCAAAGATTATATACTCATAAATGAATAATTTAAATCCAATTTCTTATTTAGGCATTACATGATATGAGAGAAATGGCTACTCTAGTTGCAGGCACAGGCTAGACTAGGTCTACCCAGGCTTGTTTAGAGTATAGGAGGAGTCTTAGGCCAGGCGCACACTGACGACTTTTTGCCCACAGACAGTTTTGTCACTACCTCAAGGCCTTATAAAATATATTGGAGTGTGCACACCGGAGGCAAAGGCAGGTGAAAGACAATAGAGTCCTTCAGCCTAGGAGATGTCCAGACGAATTTCTGTCCGCAGACTGTTATGCACAAATCACAGCAATTTCCACGAGATCCATTTCACTGGGTACAATATATGCACCTGTCTTGCCTCCAGTGTGCAAGGCTGTAGCAACACAAGTGTGACAAGGCAGACACAATGAAGACAGTTCGGAAACAGTCTGCCGACTTTTTTGTCTCCAGTGTGCGCCTAGCCTTAGAGTTTAAACTCTTATCAATTATACCTAAAACAACATAAATTCTTAACCACCTCCAGTGGGTAAATGAAATATACATATAAGTAGAGATAAACAATTTAAAAAAATAAAATAAACATCATCTAATAAAGGTAAAAAAATGATGAGAATTGGTATAATTTAAATATGTTATCTTTTAACTCATATTAACATAATGTAATCTTATAATCTTGAGTGAGCAAAAGTGAGCCCATTATTTATTTTATTTATTATTATTATTATTATTATTATTATTATTTTACTTCTTGAAGGGTGGTCGACAGCTGGGTCTTAATTTATTTTTCCTCCAGAAGGGAGAAAACATTAACTTTCCACCCTAGTTTATAGGGAGGAAATGAGCCCATTACAGCCTAGTTGTGAAAATCGTGGCGGAAAGTAGAAATCGTGGCGGAAAGTAAAAATCGTGGTGGAAAGTAACAGTAGAGCCAACTTATTATTCTTTAAAAATCAGTGTTGCCTGTTTTGTAACTATGTAGTAGCAGTTTTTTAACTGAATGACTCGACTGGTTAACAGCTTTTTAAAAAAATATTAGAGTTTAAATAACACATACTTTTGATTGCCGTGATACTATCATTTTTATTGTCATTTTAAAATCTCGTATGACTTCATAACTGAGTTTAAACAAGACTTTTAGAAAAGAGGTAGGTTACGTCTAATCAGGTTATATTTATGTTTTTGATTTCTCGTATTTTGGAGATAAATACAAATAAATTAAATATTGTTCAGTTAGTCATTTTGTAGTATTAATAAACATTTGAATTATTATTATAGTTACATAGTTATAGAAAGTTATTATAGAAATCAAAGAAAACATAGTTGTAATTGATGAATTGCACATTTAATTTACATTATTTTTTTTTTTACTATAAGATGTTATAACATTTTTTTATTGTTTTTAAAAGTCATAGTTAAAATTAAATGAATAAACATTTGTATATTTAGTTATTAATACCTAAATAAATAGATAAATCAAAATCTTAGGTTTTATTTGTATTAATTTTCTCCCTTCTTGAGGAAAAATCTTGTATGTACCACGGGAGCAAAAAGTCATAGTACCCTCGCTATAATTAACTCCCTCGGCTATGCCTCGGGATTAAACTTCATGGTTCCCTCGGCTACGCCTCAGGAACCAACCAAAACGCTCAGGGTGTAATGACTTTGTTTCCTCCCTTGGTGCGTAAATAACTATTTCCTACAGTTGACCGATAAAGTGGTTGTTATCGCACTCAAAATAGTACTCAAAACAGCAGACTCCTGCACTTAGTACTTTACCGCACTCGTTTTACTTTACCACACTCATTTTACTTTACCACACTCCAGTGTTCCAACTTACGAACATAAAGAACTTAAATCTAAACAAAGATTAAATAATCCAAATTATAATAATAATAACAATGAAACTAATGATTATTTGTGAACTAACTACATGATTTAAACACTATATATCAAATATAAAAATGTTAAAATATAAAAAAGTAAAGATAGACAATCTAAAGAAAGAATCAAATGTGATTAGTAAGTGCTATGATGAAAAATAATAAAAGTGCTTGGTCAGGTTTGCTGAATCAGGCAAAAAAAAGGGAACACTGGCTATAAACAGAACAGCTGGATTAGTTGATATTGTAAAACCTTTTACTTTTTGATGAACACTCTATTATTTTATATTTTTTTACAGATTAAAAACTAACTGAAGGAAAAATTTAATGTGCAACTCGAGCTTAAAGTGTCTTTGCTTAAAGTGCCCTCGCCTGCGGCTCGTGCGAAAATATTTCTCTTGAGTGCAGCAAAGTGCCACTTTGCGCACTAGTTGCACAAATAACTATTTATCCCCAAACTGACTAAGAATTGGACACTAGAAAAATCTTACATTTATTGATTCCTTAAGTTTATCATATTTGCAACACTGTATTGTCTTTGTTTTGAGTAGGGCTTGCTGCTAGGGTGTTTTTGGAAAGGCTACAGACCCGATTCATCTCAAAACACGTTATACATCAATAACAGCGGTTGATTAAAGAAAAAAATGACGTACCTGGGTAGTTTTACCGCAGCCAGTTGCTCCTTTAATGATGATAACAGGGTGAGAGTCTATAAGAGAAAGTATCTTATTTTTGCAAGAAAATATAGGAAGTTGCCTTCTATCTCTTTGAATTCTGTCTCGATCAGCATTTGTAACGAAGAATTCATTCTTCAGTTCCCCAGAGATGTAATCCATTGAGGCCTAAACATGCAAGGTAAATACATTAATTTAAAATCTTTTAAATTAACCCTGTTTTGATCATGATCCTGATTTTATCTCATTAAACTATTGTAATGGGCACTTAAAATTTACTGGAGCATTTAGTTTTACAACAAGTAATAATAGAAAACATAAGAATATAAAATATCGAAAGATTATAGATTTTGAGGTAGGTTATAGATGCATAGGATTTTTACAAATATAAGTATGAATGAAATACCGAAGCAAGTTGAGGGTTGGTATCATCAATGTTAGCTCCTCGCCATGGATCCCAATTAGCTTGTGGAGGTGACCAAGTCACCACACGTCCCCTCTTAGTATCATCCTCAGGTTGTTCTGCCTGCCTCCCAGCCAAGAGAGTAATCACTCCATCACTAGTGCACTCATTAAGACAACTACTCCACTGAAACAATAATACCGACATTATACATGATGCAATTGTTATATTACTTAACCATCGTGTATTCAGCTTTAAAACACTGAGGGCATAAATTAAACAAATTTATATAAATTAGTTTATTAGGGGGTTATTATTTTTTGTGAGGGATTATATTGTCCATGATGACAGTAGTATACTCATGGTTGTGGGGGAACCTGACTGGAGCTGAATGTTCAAACGGTGAAGTACCAGAACAGAAAATAGTCTTTGGAAAATGTGGGAGAGGTAAAACGCAGATGTCATGAATTCAATGATTTCCTTCAAGCACGGAGCACAATCTGGACTTGAACTTTCCTTCAAGCTGTCAGCGATTGTAACACTATATCAACACTTTTTGACAAAGGGAAGATGAAATTTCTTTCAACATTTAAAAAACAACCCCACATTGCAGAGAACGCTGCTATTTTCCTCAACCCAAATGCCACACCTGAGCAGGCCAACGGGGCAGGAGGAGCTTCCTAGCCTCACAATAATGAGGCAACTATAAAACCCCAAAAAATAACAACCTACAGTTCCAGATGTTTGCAAAGGCAGGAACTAAAACTTCTTTCAACCTAGCCAGATTTCCTTCAACTCAGGATGTTGCACAATTTTACTCTCTGAATTCTACTCAGGTAAACTTCTTGTTTAAATAACTGCTGTATCCCGATAAGTATTAGGTATACAGCAGGGGTGTACTGGTGCCGGAACGCCATTCGGGTACTGCTTCAGTGGATGAAATAGTACATTAGAAAGTAGCACTTTCCTTTTGAGCATGGAGTTTGCACCCGAGCGCGACAGCGAGGGTAGTAAAACCACACGAGCAAAGATAAATGCCGTTCTCGCACGAGTTGCTTACCGTACTTTATCTACGATTGTTGGATTTTAATAATAAATACAAAAAAAATAATAATAATAATAAACTTCCTGTACATGTAAGTTCGTATTTCTCTTTTGATAAAGATAACATTAATTCATTAGTTGTATTTTGTGCCAAATTAATTATTTCGGGAGGCGTATTATTCTCCTCATTTTCATCTTATCACTTAAATCACTCATTGTATTTCACTAAAAACTCGATATAAACAGTTACTTTAATTAAACAAACAGCAAATTAGTTTTGTTAGGTGTAAACAAACTCGCTAATCATGCGTAAAGGTGAAGAATTCTTCTTTTTTACCACACTAGGGCGGAAAAAAAGAGGAATTATAAAAAAGCGCATGCGCAATGAATACAAGTACGTAAAGAATCACTTTCTACACATCTAAACAGAGATACAATGTTCATATTTTGTATCAATCGTAGATGAAATTACTTTTTTGCTTAAAATGTGTTCCAAAGACTAAGGAACTTCTAGTATATTTTCTACACTTTGCTTGGTAATTCAATGTAATTTCGTTTGATTAAGTAGCATACAAAATAAATTAAAATATAGATTTATCAATTTCTCATTTTGGGATTTGTATTGGTAACCCTGTACTAAAAACTATTGTGTTATACTCGTACAATTAAATAGGGATTAACTTTTGCATGTAGAATATTATAAAATCTTAATAAAACAAGTCTTAGTACTCATTCATAATCCCTCAATTAACTTTGTTAGTGACATTATTACCAATAACAAGGATCATGAAAGAGGTGTAGTTCAATAACCAAACAACGTCTTCACACAAAAATTGTAATAAAAACAATTGACCGGTTTCGGCTGTTCTAAAGCAGCCTTCTTCAGATAATCTACAAACAAATTTATAAACTTGAACTTAAATGTATACAAGGTAACATAAGTTATAAAACAAAGAGAAAAATACAATAATTAATTAACACAAAATGAATCAAAAAAAAAAAAAGTGTATATAAAATTTAATATAAAATGGAAGAAAGAATGGAATGCAAAATACCTTGAGGTTACTGGATTGACTTCACGAGTACAAGTGAGTAAAAGTTAACAGTAAGGCTAGGTTTGTAAGAGATGTTGTTTGGTTATTGAACTACACCTCTTTCATGATGAGTCGCTGTCACACATTGGAGAAAAACACAGTCGAGGATCTTAATAACAAGGATGTTGTTAGCCGGTCAAAATTCAACAAAACAAAAATGAATCATTAAGGTAACTAATTATGTAAGATACTTTGTTTCTGAATTCTGCAAGTGAATAGCTAATAGAATGATAAAAAATAAGTAGCTTAAATAAAAATAAAAAAATCCAGGAGTTCTACTATCAAAAAGTCGCACTAAAGTAAGGAGTTAGTAAACAGGATTTTTTCTCCTTAAGTAGATTTAGCTTTGTCACTTCATCTCCAATCATGCCTCATAAAATTTTACCTCCAAAATGCATAAAAACGAGTTTTTAGAGGTTATATTTTTTAACATTTTCCGGTATAGACCCCCCCCCCCCCCCCCCCGGCGTTCAGATCAGGAAAATGTGCGAGTGTACGCCTCTGGTTTAACAAGCTGTATCTTGGAAAGTATTGGATTTGTAGAAACCACTGTCTCATTTTGTTACAAGTTTAGTCTTTTACATATTTCTCAAATTTTACCGTAAAAATAAGTCCTGGGGAGTAAAAATTTACGAAAACCTGAAAAACTTCGAAAATGTAACGGTTTTTAAATATTTCACAATGATCCGGAGGTCTGCCGAGATCCAAAATTTTGATTTATCATCACCCACGAGGGGGGCTGAAGCCCCCCCCCCCCCCCGAGCCATCAAGAAAATATACGGACTAAAAGTAAATGCCATTTACTTATAGGAATACTTGTGAGGAAAACGACGAAAATGGATTTTATAATACTTACTTCTCATAAAACACATAAGTTACGTGTTTTATATGGACTATACACTATACATACCTCCCCCCCCCCCATCACGACTTTATAATGGTTGGGGATCCCTCCTAGAAAAAAATCCTGGGTGCGCCACTGCAGACTGCATATAAGTACAACTTGGTGTAAAGTAAAATACACCATTTTATAAGTAAAATGTACCATTTTACTCGACTAATAGTGATTCTGATTTTAAATTCCATCACATTTAATTTAATCACTTTATAATTTAACAAGCTTAAAAAGCGTTCAGCAGGTGAGATCTCGAAAACTTGCTTTCTCCAGGGAAAAAACGAATTAATATTCATAAACATTATAAAAATAAGTTCTTCTCGGTGGGGAATCGAACCCGGCCTTTCTGCGTCCGTTTAAAGCTATTTTCTCAGGAACTAGATTTTCCCGGAAAAAACGGCTAAAATCTAACGCTTATAGATTCTTATTTAAATGGACTATATTATTCTAAAATTGTTTAATTAAAATAGTCGGAACGGTTTTCGAGAATGTCTTTTTTTTATTTTCAGAGTTTTTGTAGGGCAGCGCCCCTAAATTTATAGCTATAATTAATTTCTCGACTTCACCTAGGGGTATGATTTTTCTATGCCAAATTTCATCTAAATCAATCCAGGGGTTTAAGACTACAGTAGTCTCAATGTCAATTGGCTCTGACAGCGTGGGAAAATCGAATGAAAAGGCAATGAGAGTACGTATTTAGTATTTTGACATCTTCAAGGTCAGAGTCAGATCCCAACGCTTTTGGCTCTCCCCTCCATTTTTTTCAAGTTTCCCACACTGTCAAAATCAATTCTTATTGTTCTGAGTTATGACTACTATAGTCGTGTTACGTGCAGTCTGGTTTAGGTCTTAGGTTTAGGACTAGGCTCTAACTCTAAGCCATCGGCACAAACGAAAGACTATTTAAAAACACAAAAACACTCTTTTGGACTTTGGGGACCTCAGAACATTTAAATCCCTCCAAATCGAATTTGCGCGCGAACACAATACTTCCTCTTTTTATAAACAGTTTACATATGATATGTATGTAACAGGTATCTATATATGAGATCTCTATATACTTAAACCTATATAATATATGAGAAAATAAAATAAAAACCGGGGGATTCGTTTCTATTCAAAATCAAAATAATTTTATATGGGAACTGGAGTTGGAGGTTACACTATACTATACCAGGTTCCATTCCAGGTTATGTTATGTTGTCTAGTTTCAGTTTTATTTGTTTAAAGAGCTTATACTATTATCTTATTCGTAATACGAATTTCGTATCATAACATTTGTAACGTCAATTAGTAGTTATTAAGCTGTAGTATTATAATGTTTTGTAGCTTTTAAAAGTGACAAAAGTTTGGAATATTTCGTGAACTACGTATGAAGTGAAATGTGAAGATTTTTTATTTTGCGAATTATGAAAAGATCAGATCTTATCAGTAGTCGCAATCATAGTAATATTCAATTTTATTACAATGTGAGAAAGTTTCAGTTTAGCTAATTATAATAGTAGGTTACTTTTGATTTTTTGAAGATGATGCCAAAAAGAGAACGATAATAGTTGATTTGGTTTTAGATGGGTGATGGGTGTTTAAAAGATCGTCAAACTTAAGAGCCGGGGTAGAAAATAGAATTTAATCGTAGAATGAATAACACGAAGATGGATGTAACGACTGGAGTAGTTGAAGAGGAGAAGAAGAAAGGTGGCCGGGGTTCAAAAACTGTTATAGATGCAAAATCTCGAATGCTAGTGAGCAATCTACGAGATTATTTTGCTAAGGAAAGAGATATTTTGGTCCCCGTGTACCCACCACAAGATCCTGTAGGAAGAACAGCTTGCGCTCTTAAACTCAGCCCAGAAACAGTTAAAGCCATAGTCGAGGGTAAGTTTATCTGCAACGACCAAAATTCCTACAGTAGTTCAGACGATGAAGACGAGGAAAAGGTAGATGAAATTATCGGATTCCCCGATGCAGACTGTTTCAAAATAGAATCGATTAGACAGATTATACATTCTTTTATGGTCAATTCCGAAGCGGTAACTAGAAGTAAATTAAAAAAAGCGATTAAAAAGAACAATTTAATGCCTAAGCATAAAATGCTAAGCAATATAATATCACATCTCGGATTCTACTGGAAAAATTGTTTAAAATCTAAGATACTGCTCGAGAGAGAAGACTACGTGTCGAAACGATGTAAGTTCTTAAGAACAATGGCAGCTGTAAATTTAAAGAATGTTATTTGGATTGGAGAAACTTGTCTGTATATGACATGTGTAAATAAGGTTTGTATTAATTAAGATAATAGTCTCTGTTCACTTAATTAAATTTAAAAATATAAATTGATTAATAATATATAGCGTTGGGACAACTGACTAGAAAATACAACCGAATGAATACGTCGATTGAGAAAAAAACAGTCGACTGAATTCAATTGACTGAAAACAGTTTTTATACAGGGAATAGGGGTATATGAATAAAAA
The DNA here is from genome assembly GCA_951217055.1 of Gerris lacustris. Taxonomy (NCBI): domain Eukaryota; kingdom Metazoa; phylum Arthropoda; class Insecta; order Hemiptera; family Gerridae; genus Gerris; species Gerris lacustris. The sequence continues at coordinate 17,688,396 of OX578279.1, read as the reverse complement.
AAGTCTATAGTAGATAAAGGTGAAGTAAAGATATAAGTAGACTGAAACCGCAATTCGAATATTTCAATCGACTGGTTTTTTTTTAAATATAGGAGTGGTAGAGAAAGAGAACAACAGTGGTGGCCGTATTGGGCTCAGAGCTGAGGGGGGTGAGAGTGAGAAGGCGCTTGATACTCGTTATCTCCTAGCAAACTACAGCCTGATATAATATCGTTTTCATTCGAATGAAAATATATAGACTGAGACTGAATCCAGTCGAATGTTTCATTCGTATGTTTTTTGGGTTGGGGAAAGGAACGACGGTAAAGGGCTCAGAGCTTAGGAGGAGTGAGAAGACACATGACACTCGTTATCTCGTTACTACACACGTCCACATATACACGTCCGAATTACAACTAATACAACTCCAAACTACAGACTGATATCAGTTGAATGAAAACTAGATATCCACAACCGAATGAATGAATATTTTAAAACAACCGATTAGTCGACTTTTTTCAGTCGATTGGTTCCCAACGCTAATAATATACATGATTGTGTCTTATTTTAATTTATCAAATACATCCTTAAAAGATGTATAAGACATGATAGTTTAATTTATTTTACAAATTTGTTGCTTGAACATACCCATGAATTCCCAATGTGTTTACATTGGGATTTCATGGGTATGTTTAATCTAAAGTAAGATACACTTTGCATAAAATGTTCTAGCTCTAAATGAAAGTAATTTTACAAAGCTATGGTTGGGTTGATGTAATAGTGGACACAAAAAGTCGGGGTGACTTTCTTGGTAAAACAGTCTCCTTTCCCAAGAGTATTAAAACTAGAATTGTATCTTAATGGTGAAATTGAGTTGATAAACAGGTGTTGGCGACCAAAAGGTAACTGCAGTCATCACTACTAACTGGTAGTCACCGCCTACTAGTGTCAGCTTTGAAACACTGGACTACTTACTAGTAGGGTGGTGTAGGTAGGTAAGTGGAGAAGAAGGGGAAGCTTAGTGTTTGCTTTGATTAGGGACCGCAGCTATTTGAAAATTGACCTTAAGAGACGTTCTCAGCTTCTGGTGGTCAACCCAGAAGCAAAATAAAATCTAGCATAAAACTAGGAGTTAAATTTGCTAAGCTGTATCCTTAATGAGTATTGACATAGCTATAGAAAAAATATTACTTGGCTTTTTCTCTAACACTTTAATAAAAAAAATAAAAAATTGTGTGAATATTTTAGATACCATATTCTGCCAAAAGAGCGGGAACAATAAACAAAGGTGGAAGGGTGATAATTCTTCACGCAGGAAGTTACCAAGGTTGGGTACAGGGAGCCAAGCAAATCTATATTTCTAGAAAAATCCATGACTTCAGGGAAGATATAGGAACCAAAGGATTTCTTGAATGGTTCGATTCGCTTCTCAAAGTCATACCAAATGAATCGATAATTGTGATGGAAGACAATATCTGTCACTCAGAGGAGATCAATAAACCACCAAAGGAGCATAACACAAGGTGAAATATTTACTAATATTAAATACCAAGATGTAATTTAAAATAACATAGTGAATTGTGGGTTGATTTTAAAACACTAATTATTAACAATAAACATCGTCTAGAAACCCTGTATACTTATTTATTTAATATTCTTATTATACAACTGGTTTTAAATATTGATTTTTACTGGCATTTGTGATAACGCAGAAACGAGATACTTGAGTGGCTGAACAGGCATAATGTTTGGTTGGATAATGAAGGCGATGATTTCTCTAAGGCTGAACTTCTCGGACTGGTAGCTGAAAATCGAGCGTTTTATCCTACCTATGCAGCAGATGAAGCTGCAGCAAAGTGTGGACATACTGTCATACGATTACCTCCTGAACACTCTCATTTCAACCCGATGGAAAGGATATTTCAACAAATTCAGGCTGCGGTAAGCTCTTATTTATGCTACCAATTATCTTATTCTAAGTTAAAAAGCAATATCTCTAGTAATGATAAACGTAAGTTTTTATTGGGGTTTGGATGACCAATTAAACTTTTTTTAAATGCTACTCTATTGTACAATCATTGACAAGTGAAGGTACTTATTGCATGTAAAGATTGTACTTTAATTGTGTACTGTAATACGGCACTAATCGTGCTGGGGCAGAATCAATGTGAGCATTGATTTTTTCAGGTGGATACTGACCTTGACCGGCAGACGACAGAAAGACAAAAATATATGTACTTTGTCAGATATTTATATCGTCTGCATAGGTTAAGAATGAACATGGACGAATAAAATAGATTTTTTCGTTACTTGCATTTTAATCTAGAGTGATTTATTTTTATTATCCCCAACCAGGCAAAATCGCCACTACGGCATGGCTGTGGCCCCGGATGTGCCGGTTTAAGTGCACCTATTGCAATTGAAAAATAAAGAAAACATACAGGGTTTTGATAACTAATTATCATATTTTATCATAACTGTAATTAATTGTTCATCATTGGTTGTTATTCAGAATAGGGAACTATTATATGAATAATTTACTTAAGTGATTCAACAGAAATAATGGTAAACCAATTTTTACAGGTAGAAAAGCGAGCCGAGTCAATGGGAGGACTTAGCTTAAACGATCTAGAGGCTCAAACTCAAAAGGCTGTCTCAAACATCACTCAAAAATTATGGGCCGAAGCAGTGACACAATGCGGACAGTTCATATCCAAATACTGGGCGCAAGAACCCAAGTTACAGGCAGCTGTTGAATCTCTCATACAAAATATTATACAGCTTAAGGTATACAAATAACTATATACAGTAGAACCTCGATAAGAAGTGTCTCAAGGGGATTAGGGAAACAGTCTTGTTATCGAGGTGCTCTTTTTGTTGGGTTTCTTTTCTTTGGGTGGGGTTTTCAAGTATAGACTTGTTCAAGGTTAACCCATTCCTGTATAGAGTCGCGTTATCGAGGTTGACTTCTCAAACAACTTGTTATAGAGGTTCTGAGTTATTGAGGTTGTTTGGATAATAATAGTCCCATTATAGAGGTTAATTTAACATTATGTGTTATGGCAATCTCAAGGGGATTTGAAAATTGCACTTGTTATTGAGGGTCGTGTAAGCGAGGTTTCACACATAATTGATGAGTAAATATCACATATAGGAGAAGGAAACAGATAATAATTTGAGTTTAATATTAGTATTCATATAAGTTAATATTATTTAATAAAAATAATCCACTTCAAACCAAATGTCAGGGGAAATGCAATCCCAACAAAAACACTAGTGTAAAAAAATAAGCCAAGTCTCGTTTACACTTTAAGGTACCTGTCAATCAATACTGTGAAATCAACCTCAACATCACTTTTTAGTTTTAAAGTTCTCTACTAGGTAGCTCTAGTGGCGCTATTTACAATATTTTTGAATAGGCGGTTTTTCTATTAGCCTTGTAAGGGACCAAGAACCAGATTTTTTACTTTTTCCTTTATTTGTACAATAAACTCTACCAATATACAAAATTTCAAGTTTCTAGAATTGTTAGAAGTGCCATAGAATTATGATGAGTGAGTGACAAAATAACAAAACTTAAGGCTCATATATCTTATGAACTACTATGGGTAGAGGTGTGACATTTTTATTTCTGGTTCAGTTTGTCATGAACTTTAAATTAAAATTATGTGTAAGTATATTTCAAAAGGATAATAGAGGGGTGTCCAAATTGCCTTAATATTTTAATCTGGAGCACGGCAGTGCCTTAAAATATTAAGGCAGATGTATATTTATCCCCATATAATTAATTTAATAGGGATGTATAAACTTCTTAAAAAAAAAAAAAAAAAAAAAAATGAATTTATTATTGTCCACAGAAAAATGGTCGTGTTTACATCACAAAGGATGGAAATTTCGAGAACCACTCGATTTCAGACAACGAATCAGAGAGTGAATACCATTCTACCCATACTAAGAAAATAAAGATAACCGATCCGGAACCTTCACAAACCAAGAAAACACTTCAAACAGAACAGGAAAAAGTTCAGGAAAAAGTCCAGGAAGAAGTGGAAACTGTGCAACCGAGCAAACCTGAACCAATTAATTGGCCTGTAATCCAAACAAAACGAATTTTTAAACTTATAGTACCGATGAAGGAACATGGAATGACACCGACACCGGCGCCAACTGTAAGAACTATTTTACCAAAACCAGTCCTTCCTCCAAACTTAATGATACAATTATCTGGTAATACCTTTAATTATAATAACATCAGTGGGAAAAAAGTACAATTTACTAAGGGTGCAATAAATGCAATAACATCTAGCCCTAATCCTATAGACTACTTAGAAACAATTGTCAATGAAATAAAACCACTCAAATTTGAGCCATCAAAAAGTAAGCAGAACATTAAGCCAAATAATGATACGCCCGCTGAAATATCTACAGACATACCGGATATAAAACCATCAGAAGACATTGGATTATTTCAAATTGATGTCGCATCTGATGATTCACTATCAGATATCGAATAGGATTATTATAATAAATAAATAAAAACTTGTAAATGTACAGAGAATGTTATGTTGATGTATTTTTTTTAATATTTTTAAATAAATTTCATATTAATATAATATAATCAGCAAGTTGGCAAGTTGTGACTATCACAAGAAACAAGCATTGTCTTATTGTGCATGAGACATTTTCTAAAACATGCGCCCACAAATTCAACCCTTAATTAGGGTTTAACACTTTAAAATAGGGGAAAAAATTGCATATTAAAATTTAAGTCCCACCCTATTTTGCATGTTAAAAATTTAAATAAAAATGCGGCTTAAATTTCAAGTAATACGGTATTTACTTAATGACATGTTTTCCACCAGATTCTGACCACAGATTATATCTCTACCTTCTAAAGATATGGTATTCCTTTTTAAGTAAGGAGTATCAGAGGAGCATTTTTATAACCCATGATGGAATGTAAAAAAGACTTTAAATTTATTCCTACTAAGTATAAGTTTCCACTTCATTAGCCATGAATGTCAATCACTTGCAGGTATTTATAAGAGCTAGAGGATAAAGGATTTTATCTTCCTAGAGCCGTAATTTTTGGAAGATGAAATAATAAATATTCCAAGACCTCGTCTTAGTGAGGGTCAAATTGATTTGAATTTTTTTTTAAATTTTGTCTATAGTAGTTTGATTTTTTTAACATCTATAGAATAATAATAATGATCCTCTCAGAAGAAAATTTAGACAAAGGAAACATGATCAAAGAAAAACTACTGCAAGAGATGAGGTAAAACCAAACCACATGGGGTAATAAGAACTTTTACCACAGATTCAAATAATAATATAAATTTGACGTTTAAAATTATATTACAATAATTATTGTGTTAAGCAGAAATATATAATTATATTCACAATGACCATAGTTAAAAAATAAATATAAAATTATGTTTTAAAATTAAGATTATTATTGTTAAAAATAGAACCATAAAACTTCATAATCATTTTATTTTTATAGTTGAAAATGCATTCTGGTTAGTAAGAAAGCATTTATTTTACAAGCTTTTATTTAACTTGCAATGTTTGTATGTATGTTCCGGTCAAATCTTGCAACTGAATTTTAAAGCAGTTCTCCTTAAGCGATTAAATTGAAATTTTGCATACACGTTTAGTTTGGATGGCAATGCATGGTTAGCTAAGTGACGTCATTCTTAATCCAATATGGGGGACAGCCCAAGATGGCAGACTAGTTATTTTTTAAGCATGCCCATGACATGGATATCAAATGAAAGGGTTTGCTGAGAAGAATACTAATAAAAGCTTAAAAATGTTTTTTTTAAATAAAATTATTATATGTTGTTTCATTAATAACAATTAAAGTATGAAACATATATTAAAAATTGTGAAAAAGATCTTAACTTTATTATTATTGTTATTTAATAATTGTTCCTTAGTTATTATATTGTAATTTAATTATTATTAAAATACGATGGTTTCATTAAGTAATTTGTACAATTTATGTTACCTTTTTGAATTGAAAAGAGGAAAAAATAATGTTAATAAAAAAATTAAACCTTAATTTTTAAGTTAAATCATTTACTACCCAGTTAACAGAATAAAATTATAGTAAATCCCATGAAATTTATGACTTTACTCCTCATCTTCCTGCAATATGTTTGAACCCTTAGAATTCACCTTTTCAATACCTTAACAAAATCATATTCTAGCCACAGAAATCTATTAAAACAAGTACCTAGCACTTATGTGGCAGAGGATACCTTAAATGTATATATATCTGTATAAACATGTTATTCTATATCATCTTTTTCCCCCACAGAACAAAAATCTAGAGGAAAAATCTTGTATACTCAGTTATTAAAACTATTAAAGAATTCCTAAACTACATTTTGAAACCTATTCTTTAAATTGATATAAAAATCAGTTTATGTTGGCTCTGCTAAAATTTATATGGTCAGTCTGTAATGTAAGTAAATGTGCCTAGTAATAATGTAAGTAAATGCCTGTATAATAATGTAAATTATCAATCCCTAGATTTTTTTTTTTCTTTTCTTAGTTATTATTAAATAAGATTTTATTATTTATATTAATTTGGAAAGAATATTGTATAATAGAAATAAAATTGTAAATATGTTTAATTCAACTCGTACAAAAAAATATATGTTGAATATTAAAGTAATTTTTTTAAACTTTTTAATTTTTTTTTTAGATCTGCACCCTGCCTTATGAAATATATAAGTACAATGGGGCCTCGGATTCTTTAAAAATTACAATAATTTTATAACGGTTGAAGAAAAATTGTGGTAGTTGGATTTTCAAAGGTGAGAAATCCAAATTCAGTATTAATTTGAACCCAGTTCCTAAAGGGGCGCTTGCTACATACAACGTGATGAGTTAAATCCGGCATATATTTTTACTTCCTCATATAAAGAGAAAATATTGTGTTAGCACGAAAATTTGATTTTATGATTTTGATGGATTCACACGTTTTGAGGTCCCCTTAGTTCAAACAAGTGATTTGATAAAAAAAATGTCTGTCAGTGCAGACGCGGGAAGTCTAAACTATTGGGTCGATTTTGACCAAATTTGGTATACATGTTCAGAAAAATAATACACAAGAAATGAATTGTAGCTCCAAATTTGGGGGCGCTTTGAATTTGACCGCCAAAATTTATAGAAATTTAGCGATATATCTGTTAATACAAAGTGACTGGTTATCACTGTTCTGCAAAATTTAACGAACTTTCGGACTCCAAAAAAATGTCTAAGTCAAAATTTCTTCTATACGTTCAGTTTTCCCAGAAAATGTGCCTAAAGTTCGGAAAAATTGTGTTTTAGGGGGTTTTCGCTCCAAATAATGTATATTGGGCGTTAGAATATCCTAAAACCATAAAGAACAAGAATCTAAAGTAAAAAAAAAAAAAAAAAAAATCTGTTGACCTTATTTTCTTAAGAATATTGATTTTCTATTTTTCCGAAATTTAAGTGCATTTTCCGGGAAAACTGTACGTGTAGGAGAAATGTTGACTTCAGATTCGGATTCAGCACACAAAAATACTTCAGAAAAGGACATTTTCATTCTGAAACTTTTTATTTGCAGGAAAGTGTGTCAAATTTAAGTAACAAGTTTTGTCCCTGACAAACATGTGAAGTTAATAAATAAAAAAAGAAATAATAAAAGTGTATAAAAGAAAAAAAAAAAAAAAATATCAGAAAAGGAAGACAGGAAGATTAGAAGTAGTTCCGTCATTCTCTCCTAGGTAGCGCTAGTGTCTAGAATACACTGGAATTCATTCATACCTACAAAAATAATCTAACAACGTTGTAAATATTATTCTCTTTAAAAATATCTATAACTTATATGGCACACAAACTATCAATACAAATTATAATATCAGGAAAAACATATTTTGAAGATAGTAACGTTTATATAAAATGGAATAACACGACGATGTTCTCGGTGAAAAACACTGCATGTTTAGATAGTGGACCTATTTTTACAGATGTGACGGTAACTATCCTTGTCGAGGGGAGCATTATGTCCAATGAGCGTATAGCGAGGGCATAGATGCTGACACACACTTAACACGCTAATATGCACCCCTAGCCGGTTATTACCGGTAAGGTTAAGTGCAATTTTTAGAATGGGTGACTTTACTTTACAAGGAACCCAAAAACAAAGACTTTCTTTAAACACAACAATAATGGTGATATCGATCGTTAACGTAAATACGACGGAAATAGTTATTTGTTACTAGGCAGCAAAATGGAATTTTGCTGACAGGTTAAGTTTTGGTTCCGAACCGAAGGCGAGGATAGGCTAAACAAATTTACTGCAGAGGCGAAGCCGAGGCAGGAAATTTACTGTTTTTAACTGACGAGGCGCAGCCGAATCAGGAAAATTACATGTTTACTGACGAGGCGAAGCCAAGGCAGGAAAATGTTAATTACCTGCTAAGGTGTAACCGAAGCAGGTAATCTTTAAACGAGTCAGGAATGTTTACTTTGCTGCATTGTTACATACAATATTTTATTTATCTACTCGGCAGGAAAATTACACTAATTATTATATTCCTTTTTTAATAAATAAAATATTTAAAGAAATGAAAGTTGTAAAAATACGAAAGTTTGAGTCATTAAGTTAAAATAAAACAAAGAAAAAACGAATTCAGTGTTGCCATTTCTTTTTATTAACAGCAGTTTTTTTTTAATCTCAACTTCTAGCAATTTTTTTAAATAATCACTGTGAAATAATAAAAATTGTTTTATTACTATAATTATTTAAGTTATTCTCAAAAAAGATATAAATATTTAGCAGAATATTACGCTTAAATATATAAAAATGAACAATGTTGAAGATTGCATAACCTGCGATGTAGTAACCTTTTTGTAGTAAACATTTTTTTATAATTTTGCAGCCTGTTTGTTATTTTGCTGGCACTTTGAACTTTTGCTGATACTTTGATATTTTGCTGCGTTTTTTTTTTTTTTTTTTGACATGTTACAAAAGAATCAAGAAAAAATGACATTTTGGAGATTGAAAACAGTACAACAATGCTAATTTTGCTGCCGTAAGTAGATACAACTCTTTGTAGCACAGGGAAAATGAAGATAAATTTAATACAAGATATTAGATATTAAAACAAGCTATCGTGAAACCAAATAAAAATAGTAATAATTTTAAATTATTTTCACCAGAATTAAATAAATGTATCTTCAACTTAAATTTGACCTATAACCTATAACCTACCAAGTTTTATCTCAATAATATTAGTAGTTCCGTGAACCACCTCCCTTCCAAAAAGAAAATTAAAAAAAAAAAAAAAATCGGTCCGAGACAATTCAAACTTTCTTATACGCGAGTTCATAATACTTAGCCCAGTGTTTTCCATTTAATAGTTTTCGAATGTACATATAATCAAAATGTATCATAAAAAATTAACTTCCTCGGCGGGGAATCGAACCCGGCCTCTATCCGTCCACGTTTAAAATTACTTTCTCAGGTACTAGATTTTTCCGGGGAAAACGGCTTACATCTTTAGATTCGTATTTAAATGGACTACATTTTAGAATTTTCTAATCAAAATCGTCGAAACCGTTTTCAAGAAATAGTTTTTTTCCAATTTTTTTCGGAGTTTTTATTGAGTACCCCCAAAATTGGAGCTAGAATTCATTTATAAAATTCTCAATTTCGCCTCGGGGTATGATGTTTCTGAACATGTATGCCAAATTTTGTCAAAATCGGCCCAATAGTTTAGGCTTCATGCGCCTGCATAGACTAAAACCCTTTTTTTTGGACTCAGGGGACCTCAAAACGTGTAAATCCATTAAAATCGAATTTTCGCGCCATCACAATACTTTCTCTTTATATAAGAAATAAAAATCGGTCCGAGACAACTCAGACAAACTTTCTCTTATACGAGTTCATAATTACTTGGCCAAGTGTTTTCCATTTATTAGTTTTTGTATGGACATTTAATTATTACTGAAGATTTACTCAAAATTTACCATAAAAATAACTTCTCCTTGGCGGGAAATCGAACCCGGGCTCTCCCAGTCCGTTTTTTTAGCTATTTTCTCAGGAACAAGATTTGTCCCAGGAAAATGGGTTATATCGTTACATTCGTATTTAAATGGACCATATTTTAGAATTTTTTAATCAAAATCGTCGGAAGCATTTTCGAGAAATATTTTTTCCACGTTTTTTCAGATTTTGGGGGGTAGCGCCCCCAAATTTGGAGCCAAAATTCATTTCTCGATTACCCTCGGGATTTTTCTGAACATGTATGCCAAATTTCGTCAAAATCAGCCCAGTAGTTTAGGCTCCAGGCGTCTGCACAGACGACAGACATTTTTTAAAAACCACTTTTTTGGACTCAGGGGACCTCAAAATGTGTAAATCCATTAAAACCTCAATATCGAATTTTCGCGCCTTCACAATACTTTCTCTTTATATGAAAAAGTAAATAAATAAATTGGTAGTGCGTGAAGTCTCACGTAAAAAGGGTTTCGTTGGTGTTGTAAACATGAAATTAGTAGTTGGGGGGGGGGGGGGGATTTGGATGTTTTTGACAAAATGGCGTAGAAAATTAAACGCTTTCCACAAGTGTTATATATTTTTGTAATCTACTCTTCAATACCTTTCACTTGATACCCCACTCAAAATTTTGAAAAAATATTTTTTCCCCCGTGACAGCAATTAGCCGCCATCTTGGATTCCCAGTTAATCCGACCAAGTTGCTATTCTTATTTTTTCTTTGGCCCATCAGACTGCACATTTTGCATATTTTTTTAAGTATATTTTTGCTATATTTTTAGTAAGAGCGGAAATACGATTTTAGGGGGGGGGACACGCAAAATTTCGATGTTTTTTGACAAAATGGCGCCGAAAATTAAACACTTTCCCTAAGTGATATATATATTTGTAATCTACTCATCAATACCTTTCATTTGATACCCCACCCAAAATTTTAAAAAAATATTTATTTTCGTGTGACATGAATTATCCGCCATCTTGGATTCCCAGTAAATCAGATCAAATTGCTAATCTTATTTTTTCTATGGCCCACCAGACCACACATTTTGCATATTTTTCTATATTTTTAGTATGAGCGGAAATACGATTTTAAGGGGGGGGGGGGGGGCACGCAAAATGTCGATGTTTTTTGACAAAATGGCGCCGAAAATTGAACACTTTCCCTAAGTGATATATATTTGTAATCTACTCTTTAATACCTTTCATTTGATACCCCATTTAAAATTTTAAAAAATATTTTTTTCGCATGACGTGAGTTATCCGCCATTTTGGATTTGAACAGCTGATAATTTTGAGTTCGCTATATTTTTCCTGTGTGCGCGTCAAAACGATCTTTAATATTGGAAAGTTTCACGTTTCTATCTCTTTTTATTCAAAAGTTATTGGAACCGTACAGAGTGACAGACAGACAGACAGACAGACACATGAACGAAACTATAAGGGTTTCTTTTTTTGGTTTTACCAACGAAACCCTAAAAAGGGAGAGGAGTTTTTGTTAAGGGGGTTAATTTTAAGGAATCGTAGTGTCTACTGATATATTATTATTATTAAGTATTTTTAGTTTTTAACAAGAAATAATTTCAAAGAAAATATAAAAAAATAAATTTTAGTACTTGAAACAATTGTAGTAATTATTCTTCACTCCTATTCCTTTGAATATAAAATGAGTTAACGATGTTGCAGGTGGTGGTGGTGAGTTGTACAAAAAAAAATCGGTCCGAGACAACTCAGACAAACTTTCTCATATACGAGTTCATAATTACATAGCCCAGTGTTTTCCATTTATTAGTTTTCGTATGTACATTTAATTATTATTGAACATTTCATCAAAATTGATCATAAAAATAACTTCTCCTGGGCGGGGAATCGAACCCGGGCTCTCTCCGTCCGCGTTTTAAGCTATTTTCTCAGGAACTAGATTTTTCCCGGGAAAACGGCTTATATCGTTGGATTCGTATTAAAATGGACTACATTTAGAAATTTTTTTATCAAAATCGTCGGAACCGTTTTCGAGAAATAATTTTTTTTCCGGTTTTTTCAGAGTTTTTGGGGGGTAGCGCCCCCAAATTTAGAGCTAAAATTCATTTCTCGATTTCGCCTCGGGGTATGATTTTTCTGAACATGTATGCCAAATATCGTCAAAATCGGCCCAGTAGTTTAGGCTCCAGGCGTCTGCACAGACGACAGACGACAGACGACAGACGACAGACGACGGACAGACATTTTTTAAAAACCACTTTTTTGGACTTAGGGGACCTCAAAACGTGTAAATCCATCAAAATCTCAAAATCGAATTTTCGCGCCATGACAATACTTTCTCTTTATATGAGAAAGTAAAAATGGAGAAATCAAAATATAAACAACGTCTTTTTTACATCGATTTAAATTAGAATAAAATTTTCAATTCGTCCTATAGATGCACTAAATAAATCTTTTTATTTTAACATTTCTCAACAATCTCAGATCACGTTTTTATAGCCTAAAAACATGGAAAAATAATTTCTCGAAAATAATTCCAACGATTTTGATTAAAAAATTCTAAAATGGTCTAATTAAATATGAATCGGTTGAACTAACGATGTTGGGGCTCAAGTAGGGTATTATATGGGTGTCTGTCTGTCTGTCACTCTGTACGGTTCCAATAACTTTTGAATCAAAAGAGATAAAAAGAAAAAGATGAAACTTCCCAGTATTAAAGATAGTTTTGACGTGCACACAGGAAAAAAAAAGCGAAAATATAGCGAACTCAAAATTATCAGCTGTTCAAATCCTAAATTGGGGGATAACTCACGTCACGCTAAAAAAGAAAATTTTTTAAATTTTGAGTGGGGTATCAAATGAAAGGTATTGAAGAGTAGATTACAAAAATACATAACACTCGTGGAAAGCGTTATTTTCCACGCCATTTGTCAAAAAACATTGTGCCCCCCCCCCCCCCCCCCAAAAAAAAACTATATTTCCGCTGTTTCTAAAACTATGAAAAAATATGCAAATTGTGCGTTCTGCTGGATTATAGAAAAAAATAAGAATAGGAATTCTATCTGAATAACTGGGAATCCAAGATGGCGGCTAATTCCTGCCACAGGACATTTTTTTTTTTTAAATTTTGATTGAGGTATCAAACGAAAGGTATTGAAGAGTAGATTACAAAAATATATAACACTTGTGAAAAGCGTTTAATTTTCCACGCCATTTTGTCAAAAAAACATCAACATTTTGCGTGTCCCTCCTCCAAAACTATATTTCTGCTGATACATAAATATGAAAAAATATGCAAAATGTATGTTCTGCTAGGCCATAGGCCATAGAAAAAAATAAGAATAGCAATGCGATCTGATTAACTCGGAATCCATGATGGCGGATAAATTAAGCTGCAATTTTATCTCCCCAATTCGATTCTTTGGTATTTATAAATACTAACTAAGAAAAATAAAGTTTAAACTACAGTCGATTCTCTATATTTCTGCTACTCTCTGTAATGTTTCATTTATGACTTATCGACTTACAGTTGTTAGTTTAATAATTTAAGTTATATTTTGTGCTCTTGCTTGAAGGGACAGAGGGAATGAAGATGGAATTTATAAAAGAGACTGTAAGGAGAGTACCAGGGCTTAGGATTAGCCCCTTAAGCTCAGCCAGATCATTACCTCCTAGTCCTAGTTTTAGCCTACAGAAAATGAGAAATTAGACATGTTGAAACCACCCATACCAGTAATAAATGTGCATATTGTCGTATTTTCATAGTTTTACATATATAGTATAATGTTTTAAAATAAAGAGTAGGAAGTTTGATTAAAATTAATATATTAAAGTGTAAAAATTACGTAATTTTGAGAAGGTAATGTAAGGTAATTCTGCAATTAAATGAATCAGCTGTTTGGTTCAAGCGATGGATCCAGATTAACCAATGATGTAATTGAATCAATCAAGGTATAGATAAATACCCCACTTACATTTATTACATAATAATTTGATTAATGATATTTATTGTTTTCGTAAGAATCCTGAATTAATTAGCAAAGAGTTTGGCATGTTATGTTAAATAATTTAATATAATTTTAGACATTTGTCAAGTTGTGAAACTGGAAAAAACCTATAAATATGCTTGATTTCTTAAAAAAAAAATTGTTAGTAGCATTAAGACATACGCAGCACGGGTTATGCATTAACGGGTAACCATTAACAGGTGACCACGTTGATTTTTAGTAATATTTGAATTACTAACCTATCAAGTGTGAAAATAACATTGACTTGATTTTTGGTCTACTAACTAATTCTGTACTCAGGATCATGAAAATCACATTACAGTAGAACCTCGATTATCCGTCTCCCGATTTACCGTTTTTCTCGCTTAACCGTCAGGCCACACGCCATTGCGCACCCCACTTTCTTTGACCTTCGACTCGGTACTCCCATACTTCCCATACTTTCGGCAGCCAAAAAAGCTCGAAGTATGTTAAAACAAAAAAAATTAACAGACTTCTTCCATCAAAAAAGTATGTAAATTTATTATTTATTAAAATAAACATCTATTTCTTAATAAAATAACAATTCTTTTTTAATAAATTAACAATATCCCCCTTTTTCGCTTAACCGTCTTTTCAATTATCCGTCAAGGCTCTGGTCCCGTGCCTGACGGTTAATCGAGGTTCTACTGTATCCACCATAATTGGTGAGACATGGCCGCTCTTCACCGGTTTGTTTTTTTTCAAACGCCTATTGCCAAGCTATGTCCCGCACACGAACTTAGCCGACCACATATTTTTAAAAGGCGCTAAAAGATTTACTTGTATACTAAAATTCTAGCTTGATGTTAGTCAGACATTTTTTTGCACGCTATCTCCTGGACTATGAAGGAAGTTAATATGTTGCTGAGAAATCATAAGTAGATTTTTCATTAAATTTTTTATAATTGAATTTTATTAATTTAGTAGTAACATCTAGCTTATTATCTAAATATTTTATTTTTTAAGGGCTGTAGAGCGCCACAGCGCAAAGTCTACCATTTTTCTTGGAAGATGTAGGAAATCTTCATGCTTACACCAAAACATTGATGCAATAACTTGTCGAACGACGCAACTTTTACTTCAACTCATCCGTCTTTGAATTTAGATTTTGTCAAATGCTCCAGATACATAATAGTTTTAGCAGCTAGATAATTTCGTATAAAAGAAAATTATATTTAAATTATTTATATTTTAAGAAATATAGTTTCCTTTATTTTATCCATAATTGATGAGCCAACTATAGGTTAGGTTAGGAGATTAGAAAATGTTTTAATGCCACTTTTAAAATTTTATACATATATTTATATTTTTATATATATTTCTAAGAGTAATGATATGTAATACATGGATAATGTGAATGATTCATTTATATGGATTTTAAAATTAATTTTATTGTAAAATACATCCTGATGTTTAGGATATAAATTGATCGTAATTTCAATTTTATCTGATGCTTGGTTAGAGAAACCACCATTTTGATGTTTAAAAGTAAGTCCTAATTGCTCGACAGCTGATTCCTACCTGGTACTATTCAGAATAATTTTTATAAAATTTAAAATCAAAATATGTTAATGAAGCAAAATATTGTACAAGCTTTTATTTAACTTGCAATGTTTGTTGTATGTATGTATGTATGTTCGGGTCAAATCTTGACACTGAAGTTTAAAGCAGTTATCCTCAACCGATTGAATTAAAATTTTGCATACTCGTTAAGTTTGAATTACAATGCATGGTTAGCTAAGTGGCGTCATTCTAAATCCAATATGGCGGACTGGTTATTTTCTAAGCACGCCTATGATATGGGTATCAAATGAAAGGGTTTGCTGAGTAGAATACGAAAAATATAATGCCTTTACTCTAAATCCAAAATGGCCCAAGATAAAAGCTTGTTTTTAAAAAACAAATTGTACTATTAATTTATTAAATTTTTTTTTTTTTTCATGCTAACTTTTAACACCCAGAGAAACACCGCAATATACATAATGGTTTAATTATTAGCTCAATTTTAATTTGGTAACTTTTATTTTTGTATTTAAGAGGCAACAAGAAGATATTATAAGGTGAGTGCATATGGCGGTAACGATGTAGGAAAAGTGTGCGTCCCAGACATCTAACCAAATAAGTGCCGCATGAGCATGATGTACCCTCAGTTTATTATTTGCTCTTCTTAACTACAAGTAACTACAAAAAAGCAACAAAATTAGTAAAAGTAAATTAATAAAAAAAAATTAAATTTGTCAAGTTGTGAAATGTATTGAGACAAGGACAGGGTAAAATATATTTAAAACTATTTCAGATTATTGGTTACTTACACCAAAAGTTAATGTGACATCAAAAATTAATACTTTGGATTGTTTTTTAATGAGTTAGGTTTTTTGATTGAGTTTCATAACAAATTTTTGTACTCAGAATGTGATAAGATAGAGTATGGAAGGATTCAATGACTACTTTGTACAATTGTGACAACAGTCCCAAAAACTGCAGTGGATGTAAAGTCATAATGTCATTAAATGCATAGGAAAACATCGGTCAGAGACAACTCAGACAAACTTTCTAGTATACGAGTTCATAATTACTTAACCCAGTGATTTTCATTTATTAGTTATCGAGTTTTCGTATTTAATTATTATTGAATATTTTATCAAGATTTAACATACAAATAAAAAGGGAATCAAATCTGGCCACTCTCCGTCCGTGTTTAAAGCTATTTTCTCAGACACTAGATTTTTACCGAAAAAAAACGGCTTATATCGTTAGATTCGTATTTAAATGGACTACATTTTAGAATTTTTAAATCAAAATCCTTGGAATTTCGAGAATTTTTTTTTTCTTTTTCAGAGTTTTTGGGGTTAAAAATTCATTTCTCGATTTCGCCTCGGAATATGATTTTTCTGAACATGTATGCCAAATTTCGTCAAAATTGGCCCAGTAGTTTAGGCTTCACACTTATGCCAGACAACACACAATAGACAAGACATATTTTTAAAACCATATTTTTAAACTCAGGGGACCTCCAAATTCATTAAAATTTCAAAATAAAATTACCATGCCATCACAATATTTTCTCTTTATATGAGAAAGTAAAAAAGGGGAGGGGTTATGGTTACATTTACCAGGTTAAGTTAGCTACTATTATTTTAATTTAAATCAAATTATAATTATATTATTAACAAAGGGAAACAGACAGAGAAAAATAGATTCCAGCGCCGGGATTTGAACCACAGGCCTCTATATCTGTCTCCCTTTGTTAATAATAATTATAATTTGATTTAAATTAAAACTTAAACTTTCCGTAGTATGAATACTACCTAAAACTTAAAAATAAAAAATGTCTAATTGATTGTACAAGGTAGAGGTACAAAATGGGCACTTTATAATTATAAGAGATACTTCTCGGTCTAGTTCTATTGTTGTTAATGTTGACTTCTAGACTTGTGGAAAATTGATAGCTTGATTCGGGACTAGGTATCGTTACTGACAGAGGAAATTATTCTCCAGTGTAGCTCAGTTGGTAGAGCGCTATAATGGAAATATAGAGGCCCATGGTTCAAGTCCCGGCGCTGGAGTCTATTTTTCTCTGTCTGTCTCCCTTTGTTAATAATAATTATAAATTGATTTAAATTAAAACTTAAACTTTACGTAGTATGAATACTACCTAAAACTTAAAAATGAAATATTATTTTAAGCAAATAATACTAAAAATTATGACAACAGAGTTCAATAGAAAGTAACAACACAATTATTACATTATTTAACAAATGTGTTTTGATATTAAATCACCATAAGAAATAAACAAGTAAGGTGCGCTTCACGTAAGTATGTGAGGCGCTAATCGCCAGTTTCAGTACAATTAAGTTAAAATTATAAATGTAAAATTTTAATAGTAGCATATTCTTTTTCTTTTTAAATTGATGTATAACATGACATGGTGACTAAAAACGTTTTTTTTAATCGCCCGCCATCTTGAAAATATTAAGTGTGAAAATTCCAAAAAGTGCACAATTGTCTCAAATGCCGAGATACACCTGTGTACCGAATTTCATGTTCCTAGCTATAGTTGTTTATGAATTGAAACAAGCCAACGGACAGACAGACAGACAGGCAGAGCCGTTATATAATTTTTTTTTTTTTTACTTCATACAGAAACCTAAAAGTAACATTATGTTTGATATAGCTGACATGCCCTCACATTTGCTCCTTCTTGTTTATCCTGTTGCTCTTCTTAAGTTTATTTACTTTTTACAAATATATTAAACAATAATAATATGCATATTGATTATACAACATTTTTATAAACCCTTGGCCGAGCTGTCGGGCGTTCTTAGATTATTTAATAAGGATCATAATTTTCTTGCTTAATTTAACTACTTTCTTTGACCGTTTAAGGCTTTGACTCAAGGGGTCTGATTCAAAACCTCCTATTTCATGTGGTTTGTTATGATAATGCCTACACACACAGCTTGAATTTGCAACTTGGTTTGTTGTAAAATTAAAACATATAACTCAGTCGAAGAAAAATTATTACTAATTTGCACCTTTGATAATTTTGGATTATTCGTTTATGGACTATAAAGGTGATTAAAATTAACAATTGGTTAATTTAACTGGAAGCTAGTGAACCCGGTATTTTTCCAGTGGGACACAGATGAATTGAGGATCATGTTGATTATTTATATTTATTGTTCAAATTGTTTAAAAAAATATGTTAAAGTCCAACATAATTAAGGCTCTACCGCCTTTTGAGGTTAGGAAAAACCGTAAAATTAAAATTATACTGGTTCTAAGCAAGATATCAAAAATCTAATCACAGGCTTCATTCCTAATTTTAATTCTGCACAATTTGAGCCCTATTTCAACTTCCTACGATAAATAGTACAGGCGCCATTTTAATACAAGTTTTATCGTTGTATTGAAATGACGACTATACGTCATTGTTGACTGTACTATTTATCATAGGAAGTTGAAATAGGGCTCAAATTGTGCAGAATTAAAATTAAGAATGAAGCCTGTGATCAGATTTTTAATATCTTGCTTAGAACCAATAAAATGTTCAATTTAATGATTTTTCTAACCTCAAAGAGCGTTAGAGCCTTAAGGACTCCAGGTTTGATGATGCCCATAATGGGTGAAATACAACCATTTCTTAAAATTAACCAATTATTAATGGTTGGTAAATTATAGTAAAAATACATAAACAGAGAATGTTTACGCGGAGTTAAAATACATAGTTAAAAGTGTGCAGTTAAATGTGTTTATATCGGCCGCGTTCAACGTTCAATCGTTATCTCCAACCCAGAGCTATACCGCCGTTAGTTGAGTCTGGACTACCGCCGTGGCTGGAGGCCAGATCTTCTCACCGCCGCGCCGCCACCCGCTATTCTTACCATAGTAACCTAAGGTACCGCCAAGTAATTATTACATTCTCAGTTACCAAACCATATATGTGTCTTAATTACCACCGCCTTACCGCCAAATACAGTCCACAGAAAAATATACTGGTTGAACCAGCTGCTCCCCTTTTGGTGAGCGTTTACTTCGCTCTAAATTCAGGGTGAAATAGCCACCATAACTTTTGGTCCTAGAGGGCCGCATTAACTTTTTCTTTTTTCTTAATTAAAGCATTAACTTTTCTTTTTTTAATTATTAATTTGGAATTTAAAATCTTTAATGATTTATTTAATAAAGACAATTAATTTTTTTACATTTTTTTCTTAAGTAAATTTATTTTCTAGAGACTTTTAATTTCACTTAAAGACTATTTTAAATTCTTATAATTTTCATAAGTAACATTTTTCATTTATCATTCAAATTTATTATTTGTCAACAGGTGTATTTGATTTTAACTATTTCTTAAAAATTGATTTTCTAATTATGTTTTTTAATTACAATTCTAATAAACATTCTTTATATTTAATTGGAATAAATTTTGTTTAATTTTTTTTTTAGAAATATTTTCCATTTAATTTTATTATTTTGTGTAATAATTTTAGCAGAATTTTAAACTTATTACATATTATATTGTATAGCTTCCGCTTTATTCTTTTATAATTTAATAAGTAGTTTTTGTAGGAAGGTAGATTTTGTCTATAGTGGTCTTAGGGCTTTTCAGTATAGTGAGGTCGTACGGTAGTTACTGCGTCGCCTCCCAGAGCCCTGGGGTCCCGCCGCTACTGAGAGCTCCACTGCCGCTTCGCTTCACACCGCACCACTTCTTTGCTACGCTCGCCCCCCCCCCCCCCCCCCCCCCCCCCCCCGTTACTCGCTCAGTGTCTCACGCTTATAACTTTTGTTCTAATAGCTCGATTTTTATGGGACAAACGTCTTTCTTTCGCAAATAATTTCTTCTTTAATTTCCTGCTACTTTCTTTAAGAATAATTTCAGCAATTATTTTCTTTTCTCTTATCGTTTATTATAATCTTAGAAATTATAGTTATAATTTTTCCTCGATATTTCTTATTGATTTTCAAGGTTGTAGATATTATTTTATTTTATTTATTTATTTTTTGTCCTTTTATTTTCTAAAATGGCTTCCAATGAATCCAAACGCGCTCGGTTAAAAATCATTGAAAAGAAAAAAGATGATTATTTTCGTCGTGCACAGTTAACATTCGATCTGATAAAAGATATTCCGAATAATGAAGTGGCAAAAAACCAGTTTATTATTCGGTATCAAACAATAGCAGAGACTCGTGCTCAATTTTATAACTGCATTGACGAAATAAATACGCTAGAAATTGAAATAGACGATCAAAAAGAACCTGATTTTCAGCCACTCATGGCATTCGACGATATTTATGGAGCTGTTTTAATAGCCTATGAAAAATTAAACGTACCTAACCCTGAGCCTATGATGATTAGGTACCCTTCTACTGAAGCTCAGACTCAGTTACCGCGTATTAATATAAAATCGTTTTCTGGAAAACTTAAAGATTGGCCTGAGTTTCGGGATATTTTTAAAGCGGTAATTTTTTCGAATAAAAATATCAGCGATGCTCAGAAGTATCATTACTTAAGAACGTTCCTAGAACCTGACGCGCTTCAAATTATCAGTAGCTTTCCGTTATCAGCTGAACATTTCCCCTCAGCTTGGAAAGCCCTTGAAGAACGGTTTGAAAATAAAAGATTACTTGCAAATCACTTTTTCGACGAACTCTTTTCCATTGAAAAACAGCCTTCACATCCAACTGTTAAATCCTTGCAACATTTTTTGACCAAATTCAATGACGCTGTGATAGGTTTAAATAATTTAAGAATAGAAGACAAAGCTGATTTGATACTTTTTAAATTAGCCATGCGTCGTCTAGATCCTGTTACGATAAAGGCATTTGAAAAAGAGAAAATCAATACGGAATTTCCAAAATATGACGATTTAGTCACATTTGTTAAAAGTCAGCTCAGAGTTCTAGAGATAACAGCAGCTGAAACTTCGACTCAACCTGCTCCTAAAACCTTTAATTATGATTCAGCCAAAACAAGAAATTCTAAGCGAGTTTTACTTACAAATTCTCCGCAACTATCAACCGCTCCTCCATCTACTGCTTCTACTTCGCCGCATTTAACAGCTTATTCTTCGCAATGTACTTACAATACTGCGACCGCTCCGCAACACTCAACCGCCCCGCATTACTCTACCGCTCCACATTACCTTACCGCTCCGCATTACTCAACCGCTCCGCATTACTCAACCGCTCCACAGTATCCTACCGCTCCGCAATACGCTACAGTTAATCCGCCTGCTCCGCAATACGCAACCGCTTATCCTCCAGCTCCGCATTATTCTACCGCTTATTCTTCGGCACCGCATAATTCAAATTCTCCGCTTACTCCTTCGTATTATTCCCCATGCCCCCTTTGTCAGGCTGCTCATCCTTTATACAAATGTTTTACATTTCAACAAATGACCCCTGAGCAAAGGGTAAAGAAAATTCACGCATTAAGAGCTTGTGAAAATTGTCTTTCTTTGACGCACTCTGCGAATAAATGTCGATCCACTTCATTATGTTTTCGGTGTAAATCTAGACACCATACATTAATTCACGTTGATTCGAGTCATCGACGAAGTCAATATGCAGGATCTTCTAATAAGATTCAATCACCACCGCAAAATACCACTTTGTGTTCCACTCCTATGTTACCCCTTGACTCAGACACCAGTTTATCAACTCAAAATAAGACCACAAACTCAACCGTGTTACTTGGGACTGCGTTGATAAGTTTGAAAACGAAGGATGGAACCTTTTCTACAATAAGAGCTCTCCTTGATCCAGCTTCGGTTCGCAGCTGTATAACTGAGAGTTGCGCTACCCAACTAGGCTTAGATGTATCTTCAGTCCACCAGCCTTTCACTGGACTTGGAGGAGTACCAGTTGTGGTGGGAAAAGGACTGGCAAGGTGTGAGCTAAAACCGCTACATAAGTCGGAGCCTCGTCTGACAACCACCGCAGTCGTAATTCCTGAGATTATCGGACCGACACCGCCTATGCATCTTCCTTGGAACTTTACACATAACTACGCCAAATTTAACTTAGCCGATCCATCTTTTGGAAATCCTGGACCTGTAGATTTTCTACTTGGGGCAGATTTATTTTTACTTGTCTTGTCATCGCAGCCGCATAAATATCGTAAGGAGAGTGTTCTTCACACAATTTTCGGAGATGTCATAATGGGACCTATTTCTTTAAATGAGACTTCAAATTGCTTAGTTTCTCTTTGCACCGCAGTTGATCCGCTATCTGATTCTATTACCCGCTTTTGGGAAACCGAGGAAGTCTCAACCGCACCTATAGTTAACCCTGAAGATGACCTGTGTGAAAAACATTTCATTTCTACTCATCAAAGAAATAAAGATGGCCGGTACATTGTACGGTTACCATTCAAACATGAGGAGTTAAAATTTCCTGAGTCAAGAGCTGTTGCCATTAAACGGTTTCTTTCTCTGGAACATCGTTTTCTTCGAAATCCAGTACTCAAAGAGAATTGTTCCTCATTTCTTCGAGAGTATGAGAAACTAGGGCATATGGAAACTTCCACCGAATCAGCTGCATATATTTTACCCTATTTCTGCGTTCACAACCCGCATTCTAAAACAACTCCTGTACGCGTGGTGTTCGATGGGAGTGCGAAGATGTCTCACCTCTCTCTAAATGATACATTGTATCCTGGACCCAAGCTTCAAAAGCAAGTTCCAGATATTATAATGAATTTCCGACTCTATCCCTTTGTCTTTTGCTGTGACATTATTAAAATGTTTCGACAAATTCTCCTCCACAACGCTGATCGGAAATTTACACATATCCTGTATAGAGAAAATTCTGACGAACCTCTACAGGAATACCGCTTAAACACAGTCACTTATGGACTTACATCATCACCTTGGCATGCTCAGAGAGTTTTAGTGCAATTAGCTCGTGACGAAGGCGATGCCTTCCCTGCTGCTGCTCGTGTACTACTGCAAGATACCTTCATGGATGATGTAATTACTGGATCAGATTCTTTAGAAGAATTGTTGATTCTTGCTGAGGAGTTAATCCAATTGCTTAGGGCCGGCGGCTTTGAATTAAGCAAGTGGAAAAGCAACTCGCAAGCGTTTCTGTCTCACGTTAATGCTTCTTCTTTTAGTCCTCTAGTTATCTCTGAAGATCAAACTTGCAAAATTTTAGGCATCCGCTGGGAACCAACGACTGATGTGCTCTCGTACAACGTTGTTCTACCCACAAACGCTCGACAGCCTACAAAACGCTCTGTCCTTTCAGTCATAGCAAGCATCTATGATCCGTTAGGATTCCTCTCTCCGCTTACGTTCGCTTATAAAGTTTTTATGCAACAACTCTGGACAGCTGGCCTCGGATGGGATGACCCGCTTTCAGATAACCTTCTTGCTAAATGGCAAAAGCTGACAAAGGATCTTTCCTGTCTTTCAAAAATTTATCTTCCACGATGTATACTTCCGCAAAGCTACACCTCTATTGTAGTTATGGGTTTCTCTGATGCTTCAGAGCGTGGATATGGTTGTGTCATATATTTAAGAGTCTCCTATCACGATTCACCCCCGCAAATATCTTTATTGATGGCCAAATCTAAGGTTGCGCCACTGAAAGGTGCTACTATCCCTCGTTTAGAACTGGCTGGGGCTCTCTTACTAGCTCGTTCGATAAGCTCTTTACAGCCTTTTTTATCTAAACTTAACATCGATGAGACTATTCTTCATACAGACTCCAGTATAGTACTCTCCTGGTTAAATAAACCAACCCACACATTAAAAATGTATGTGGGCAACAGAGTTTCTTCCATCTTAGAGCTCACTCAATTAAATCAATGGAGACATATTTCTACCGATAAAAATACCGCAGATATTGTATCCAGAGGTTTAGACCCTGTTTCCTTATCTCAATGTTCAGAATGGTTTCGAGGACCAGGATGGATGCATCAAGCTCGCTCAGAATGGCCTGATCCTGTCTGGTCGCCTGTTCCTAATGATCAATTACCAGAAATAAAAGTCGCTGATAAAGTTCTGCTAACTAAAATTGTAAAACAAGAAGACATTGAGTGGATGACTCATTATTCCTCGTTGCATCGAATTCAGCGAGTTCAAGCTCAAGTGTCACGTTTTCTCTCTAATTGTCGGTTGAATGATCCTAAGCTACGAAGATCATTTGATGATCCTATTACTGTTTCTGAATTACGCTCCGCTTTATTAAACTGTGTTAGACAAGTGCAGATAGCCTATTTCGCTAAAGATATTCTTTTGATTCAATCTAATAAACTTAAATCATCTCCGCTATTACCGCTTTCACCATTTATTGATGCTGACGGATTTCTAAGAGTTGGTGGACGCCTTAAAAACGCTTATTTACCTTATTCCGCACAACACCAGCTACTTCTTCCTAAGCATTGTCATTTGACCCACATGCTGATCGATTATTACCATAAGACCTATCTGCATGCTGGACCGCGAAGTTTAAGAGCCCTCATCCAAAGGAAATTTTGGATTCTTGCGGCCCACTCTGTTATACGCCAACGTATTAGAATATGCCTTTACTGTTCTAAGCACACTTGTGCAACACCTTCACCAATTATGGCTGATCTTCCTCCTAGCCGAGTAACACCGTCACGTACTTTTTCTCGTTGTGGGGTTGATTTAGCTGGACCTTTTCTAATCAAGGAAAGCTTACGCCGAAATTCTCGCTCATATAAAGCCTATTTTGCCCTCTTCGTTTGCATGGTCACCAAGGCCGTTCATCTGGAGGTATTGACCAGTTTAACTTCTGAATCATTTATCGCTACTTTGCACCGCTTCGTTTCCCGCCGCGGTCTACCTTCAGACATATATTGCGACCAAGCTACAAACTTTCGTGGTGCCGCCAGAGAGTTGAAGGAAATTATTGCATTTTTGAAACAGGGTAATAATCAGCGCTCTATTACAACGGAGTTGAGCAAATTAGAAGTCAGTTTCCATTTCACCTGTCCTAAGGCTCCATTTATGGGTGGAGTTTGGGAGAGCAATATTAAGAATACTAAGACCCACCTTCATAAGGTTGTGGGCAATCGAATGCTTACTCTTGAAGAGTTTGTCACAATTCTTGTCCGTGTCGAGGCTGTCCTGAATTCTCGCCCTCTGTGCGTTGTTCGAATTGTTTCTGTTCGAACGCCTCGTGGCCTCTTCAAAAGGCCAGTGAGAAAACTCGCGCCCTTATTCTTGGATGAATAACGGCGTCTCTCAGTTTTTGTTCAAGGTTTTTTTTTTTTTTTTGAAGTGCTTTTTTTCCTTTTCTGTTTCTAAAGCTATAGAATTATAAATTTTTTAACTTAACTTACTTATTGTTAATACACCTGAAGTTTTTTTTTTTTTCAACTTAACTAACTTTATCTAATTTTCAAGTAATATTAATTTTATTTACTTTCCTTTTTTTCTCAATTTCTCCGCTTAACGCATTAAATATAATTATTAAGGATCAATAATCATTCATGATTCTTGGCCGGCGGTTTTGGTTGGTAAATTATAGTAAAAATACATAAACAGAGAATGTTTACGCGGAGTTAAAATACATAGTTAAAAGTGTGCAGTTAAATGTGTTTATATCGGCCGCGTTCAACGTTCAATCGTTATCTCCAACCCAGAGCTATACCGCCGTTAGTTGAGTCTGGACTACCGCCGTGGCTGGAGGCCAGATCTTCTCACCGCCGCGCCGCCACCCGCTATTCTTACCATAGTAACCTAAGGTACCGCCAAGTAATTATTACATTCTCAGTTACCAAACCATATATGTGTCTTAATTACCACCGCCTTACCGCCAAATACAGTCCACAGAAAAATATACTGGTTGAACCAGCTGCTCCCCTTTTGGTGAGCGTTTACTTCGCTCTAAATTCAGGGTGAAATAGCCACCAATTAATTTTACCTACCTTTAACATTAACAAGTAATAAAACAATATATTTTGTGTGTGATATACTACAACACAAAATGCATCAGTTTTATCAAAATTTGTTTCAAAGTGCCTGTAAATTTATTGAAATATGATACTTTCCCCATACTACTCTATTCTTAATTTTCTCCTAATTCAAATGATGCTTATCGTTATTATGCTTATTAGTTATCGAGGAAAAAGAAGTGAGTTAAAATTAAAAGGATTAACAGACAAACAAACACACAACTATTCGTTGAAAACCAATGACCGTCTTTGATATAGTTTACCAGTGTACTAATGTATTTTAATATAAAACTGATGCCAAGCTTAATGTTTTGAAATCTTCACAAACAAACACAAAATTATCAAAAGGTTAAAATTAGTAAAATTAATAAGATAATATATATTACTAAAAATAACTAACACAAAAAATAACTAATTCAAAGGATTGAAAGAAAAATACTTTAAAACCGGGAACCCCCATCACCTTTGTCCTACATTTCAGTTCGTGGCGAGCCTCTACTTAAGACTAAATACCATTTTCTATATCAAATTCACTGTTGACCCAATGAAAATACTGAATTTAATAATGTAAAAAATTAAACAAGGTTTATAACCTGTCATTTGTATAACCTTTCGAATCGGTAAGACAGTGTTGAAATTTTATCCCCTTCATGGAAAAACATTGAATCAAGGATATATTTTTGGGTATTGAATACAGTGTAGCCAACAATATAGCAACTCTTAAACCTCCCCCCCTCTAAAGACAGTTGCCATGTTGCACTCCTATTGGAGAAATATAGAACTAATAAGTGAAAACCGAGCAACCTCCTGTTAAATCCTAACTTCCTAGTTCTATATCAAAAAGCGTCACAATTTTCATGTCTTTTTTTTATTTCTTCTGTCTCCCAGCCTAAATATAATATCCATGTTAAAACAAAAAAAGTCTGTCTAAAAAGCCGATTTGAGACAAGTGCCATGTACAGTAATACCCCGACTTACGTAAATTCGGAGTTATGTAACACTCAAAACTGCTGCTAAAAGTGATAAGGGGGTCGATTCTGTGCCTAGAAACCTCCCTTTTCATGTTATACATCAAAATTAGATAAGAAGATGCACTGTGCAGCCTGCCAGATTACAACTTAATTTGTTGTGAAATAACAAAAAAATTGATATTTAGAGAGTTTCTTAAGTGTATCTAAGTGCATTCCTCAACTTATGTTTTTCCTTTCACTTACGGTATACTTCCCGTTCCCACCTATTACATAAGTCTGAGGCATTACTGTACTACTAGCTTCTCAAGCAGTCTTGAGAATCTCAAGCAAACAGCCTGTGGACAGTGCATCATGAGGGGAGAACGGAGCTATATTCACGCCGTCCGTCCCTGCCTCAATCATTTTATTCCCTCTGTCTTCATGTGTCCACTTCCACTATTTATTAGACCCTCGTATGACATTAGTCTAAGGGTTAAGCACTTAATAGTCAAAACTTTTATAAGATTGCATGTGCTTTTATCATCTTTAAGTAAGACTGAAATTAGAAACAGATCTGATCTTTCTCTTTAATCAGATCAAGTGCCGAATAGTCTTTAATAAGATACAAATCTTAGTTAACTCTAACTCTTATAAGAATAAACCCAATATTTTATAAGGTAAATCCTGATCCTGGGAACTTTCAATGTATTTTATTCCATCTTTGACCAACCTCTATCTACTTCAGTAGTTTAAAAGGTTCTCTTTCAGACAGATTAACTTTTACTTTTTAGAGAATGATTTATTGAAAAATCAGGATTTATTTTTAATCTCACATACGGCCTCCACTAGATCTTTATGTTTTAAACACTCAGCTTAGGTTCGAAAGCCACAATAAAATTAATATAGTTAACGAAAAACAAACATGGTTTGTCATAAATTGTTGAAAATTACCCAAAGGGGTTGAAATATAGCGAATTGTTCAACATGTTTAAACTTTAATTTTTAAACGAAAATATACCGTACCCAATAGACCAAGTTAAGGAGAAATCCTCAGTTTACAAATAAAATGAATATAGTAAACGAAAAACAAACATGGTTTGTCATAAATTGTTGACATAGTTGACAGAACCAAATTTCTGACAAATTATTTAGTCGGGCATCTTGCAAAATAATTTCTTTGTGAATTTTAGGGAACAAAGCTGACTTCTTACATAATATAAGAATAACTGAAAGAGTAAAAAGATGTTCATATCTACTTATAACTAATAAAAAAACAAAAAAACGGAAGGTACATACATCAACGTCCAATATCTCCATACAGGCTCTGATGTTCTCAAGTAGTTGGGGACTGATTGTAACAGGGTAAGGTGGCATCTGTTCTAGTCTAGGAGCTGTTCCGGTGACAGTGCAGCACCTCTCTACCACACCCAAGTGAAACAACTGTCTCACTAGTGACAAGGCACAGGACTTAGAAGCGGCCATCTTCGAGCTACCACTCTCTCTTCCAGTAATCTCTTAAAAATTGAAAAAAGTTTATTATAAAAATAATATTTTTAAAAAACAACCTTTTATTCGTATTCTTCTCAGCAATCCCTTTCATTTGATACCCATATCATGGGCGTGCTTAAAAAATAACTAGTCCGCCATCTTGAACTGCCCGCCATATTGGATTTGGAATGACTTCACTTAGCAAACCGTGAAGTTTGGATTGTTGTCCAAACTAAACGTGTATGCAAAATTTCAATTCAATCAACTGCTTCAAAATTCAGTTGCAAGATTTGACCCGAACATACATACATACATTGCAAGTTAAATAAAAGCTTGTAAAATAAAAATAAATAAATAAAGTCGAGGGAAGAGGATATGGTGACGGGGATAAGTGTGAAGAAGAATGTGTAGGTTGTGCATATTATGGTTGCTGAAATAAATAAACAGAAAGGATAGAGATGTTGCACAATTATCTATGGGGTTTGAAATAACTTCTGAAATATTAGTACTATCATCAATAGGATTGGAAATAATTGAGGATTATTTGAGCAATGTAAATAGTACAGCGTCGTAACCCCAGTGATGTAATTATAGAACTTCTTTAGACTGTTACTCCCTTTATAAAATAAAAAAAGAGGGGTGTAACAATCTAAAGAGGGTGTAAGGAATGTTCTTCTTTAGACTCTTACTCCCCTTGTAAAAAGAGAAGTGTGATATTCCTTTGTCCCAAAGTACATTGGACTAAACATCCCTTTGTCTTAATATTTATTTAGTCAAAGTCATTTATATTCCAAAAAACATAGGGGAGTAACAATCTAAAGAAGTACCATAATTAAAAACATGAAAATCTTTAAAAATATACATAAACCACAAAAACTAAATAATTTATACAACTCAAAAAAAAAAGAAAGAGTGTATATGGTAAGAAAATACAATTAAGAGTTTTTCTACAAGCTTGCTTGATATCCTCTATGCTCCGAGTTCTGTTTTGGTGATCATTGAAATTTATTATGTGTGTGTATTGAAAAATCATCTACCTCCGTGGTGCAATGGTTAGCACTTCTACCTGCTGAATCAGAGGTAGGTGGATCGAGACTCTTCCAAGTGAAAGATTTTTTACAGGTAAATTAATAGCGTTGGGAACCAATCGATTGAAAACAGTCGACTAAACGGTTGTTTTAAAATATTCATTCATTCGGTTATGGATATCTAGTTTTCATTCGACTAATATCAGTCTATAGTTTGGAGTTGTGTTAGTTGTAATTCGAACGTGTATATGTGGACGTGTGTATAACAAGATAACGAGTGTCATGCGCCTTCTCACCCCTCCTCCGCTCTGAGCCCTTCACTGTCATTCCTTTGCCCTACCCAAACCCAAAAAACATCCGAATGAAACATTCAAATGAAAAATTTCAGTCTCAGTCTAAATATTTTTCATTCGAATGAAAACGATGTCGTAGCAGGCTGTAGTTTGGGACGAGATAACGAGTGTCAAGCACCTTCACACTCACACCCCCCCCCCCCCCCAGCTCTGAGGCCTTTACGGCCTCCACCGTACTACTCCTATATAAAAAAAAACCATTCGATTGAAACATTCGACTTGCGGGTTCAGTCTCGGTCTATATCTTTATTCGTTTCGTATATCCTATACCCGCTATTAGACTGTTTTTTCCCGAATCGACTTATTCATTCGGTTGTTTTTTCTAGTCGGTTGTTCCCAACGCTATAAATTAACTGTCGACTTAAGCCAGCAGTTGATTTACCTATAAAAAATCTTTCACTTAGACGAGTCTCGAATCACAAACTTGGTTACATGCAATTTCGTTTTATCCAAGCCAATTTACTCTACCACGCCAAAAGAAATTTCACTCAAAAAAGTATACATAGACACATGTTTACTTACTTCGGCCAAGTTGAGGTACAAATATTGAAAGTTCAGCAATAAACGTCCTGAAACAAATAATTTTATTTTATACATTAACAATCTTATACTTTTAAAATACACAGGATACATAATGTGAAATCCCTCCAGAGGCCATTAAAACATTATTTCTTCTAATACATTGAATGTGTGTGGCATAGAGATGTAGCGCATATAGAACTCATGAAGAAATAACTGAAAAGAGCTTACAAATTACAAGTAGTTTGTTGTTAAAAATAGCATCAAGTTTGTTTTCAACATCTTCATTTCAGCCATATTTGTTTTAAAAATTTAAATTTTGTAACAATTAGCTCATATTCTTTTCCTACACTTCATGACCTTTAAAACTATGTATAACAGGTCATTCTAACTAAAAACTTTTTTTTATTTGTCCGCCATATTGGCTAAACGGCTAAAATATATTAAACGTGAAATTTCAAAAAAACTATACAACTGTCACAAATTCTGAGTGGCACCTGTGTGCTGAATTTCATTCAAATAGGTCAAATACAGATTTTCACATCAGTTATCAAACAAACATTTTGAATCCCAATTATCTGAAATGAAGAAGCAACTTACGCTCGTTCAATTAAGACCAATCATTAGCTTTTTGGCTTCCCTAAGACAAGTGAATACATAAAAGTTATTTTTAAAAAAAATTGTTGTACAGATCCTCTATGGATGCAAATGCCAGAGTTTGTTTTTTGTGTGTTTTGCCAGCTCTTACAGGCCTGGTGGAGCCTTGTAAGAGGGTCTACCCGGGGTAACGGGTAGGGCGAAACAAACAGTGCAGTTTGGAAGGGTGACTACATCCCTTGTGGTAGGGATAGGAACCTGGGAGGGGTCTCATTGTGTCCGCCCACTCACCCCATTTTCAGTCGTTACCATGGTTTGGACATCGAGGCTTCGCCGTCCATACGTTTTTTGAAAATGGCCGTTCTTGCACGCCTCGTCTCTCTGAGGGGTGACCTGGGGTGGCCCACGAGATCACCGGATTTGAGCATTTGCGATTTTTTCCTGTGGGGCTACCTCAAGGAAAAAGTGTTCAAACATCATCCTCACACTTTGGAAGAACTGAAGACCTGAATTAGAGAGGAAATCGCCATGATTCCCATCGATATATATGCCAGAAGGCGGCTGAAAACTTCAGGAATCACCTCCATCAGTGCATCACTGCTGGAGGCCATCATCCTGCTGATGTGATCTTTAAAACTTGAGTTAACAAATGGGGTGTACTACTGAACCAAATAAAACAAACTGTATTTTTCTAAGTTGCACCGTTTTTTTTAATAGCCCTTCAAAACAGCACTGATTGTTTCGCCCCACACTGTACGAGGAAAAGAGCTGCAGAGTGCCAAAAGGGTGGGCTTGGATCCACTGAGAATCCAACCACCACCAGCCTTAGCCCGGCAAAAATCTCACCAGATTTAACCAATATTTTTTTGTTAGCATTTTTCAATGTATTATTAGTACCTAGTATTAGAATTTGGGCGTTATGAGTTGTGACTTTTAACAGCACGAGAAAATCCGAAATATTAGGGTGTGGAGCCAATGAGATGTCAAGAAGGTCGGATCAACTAGGCAAACATGTCACTGCCCCCACCCTAGTGGCTATATTTTTTTCCTCATTTAGGTTGGCTACTCTGAGTGTCAAAAGTTACAACTTGTAACGTGAATACTGTAGTTGATATACCTGACGATGATTTGAATTCCAGTGAGGTAAGACATGTTTCATACTCATAATCATAACAATTGAATGAGTGAATAGCCAATATCTTCCGGTCCGATATGATATGGTCCCCAATGGACCCCTAATATGGTCTACTATGTCTTTGAGTTTAGAACCCTAGCCTTAAGCCTCAAAAAAGGCTCAACGCCTCGGATGAACAAAACAATACTTACTTACTATAATCTAGCTACTTAATTTAAAATGATCTTACTTGGCATTGTCAGGTCCAATAAATGAATATTTGTATTCTCCTTTAATTTTATTCATCTGCATGAACTGGTTAAGGCGATTCTTGGCTTCGTTGACAGTCCAGTTACCATGGATTGCAGCATTTACATCTGTCGTTTCTTGCTATTTACACAAACAAACAAAATAAAGTAAGTAATATAAAAAGTAAATCCCTGCAGGACTCCAAGGTTTTTTTTTGATAAAATTTCATTTGGAAGGAACTTAAAAGAGTTTTCTACAAGCTTGCTTGATATCCTCTATGCACCATGTTCTCAAAGGAAGTTGGTCTCTTTAGTTTAATGGGATGTTACAAAAAAAAGGATAAATGCTAACCATAATTTTGTGCAAATATTTAATGGCAACATGTTTTAAGTTTTTCACAATTTAAAAAAATCTTCGTTTTTCTTTTCAAACAGCTCTAGGTCAAACTGAATAGAAAAAAAATGTCAACTAGAACACACATAATTTTATAGGAAATTTTCTGATCTTTCCAACGATTGGCCATTCATTGTTCAAAGATTTATATTTATAGAGTTATTTTAAATTTTTAATGTAAAGGTCGATTAATTTTAAAACACTCTATTTTTGCTTAAAGCTCTTACACCACTAAGAATTAGACTTTGTATAGCTTATATGAACTTTTTAACTCCAAATGATATGTAGATACACCCCTTTCAATAATGATCTAAAATTGATACACCAATATGGAAAAGTAAAAATAGGAATAAAGATTTTTACTAAAATATAATTGGCAAGTATAACATAATATTAATAAAAATAATTAAACTGGTAAAAAAAAACTAAATTGAGTTCTGAACTATACATTATAACATCTCATATAACATTTTTAACTCTTGAGCTGCTCCCAAAAAAATTGTTTTTTACAAAGGTGTGTTTTACGCCTCAGTTACTAACCTACCTCCAGAATATATCAAGAACCTTTAAATAAAATTATAAGTTGATCATGCAGTTATATATACCAGGATGCCACTGCATATGTTGTTGCTGTTATATCAGGGTTGTTGGTCAATAATACTTAATATAATTATCATAAATTCAAGACACTGACTTATGTGTTAACTTCCCTCAACAGCTTGTTACTGACTTCCAACTTGCACAATAATTCTTAATATAAAGCATAAGAAACACAGAAGCCTTACATTATTGATATTGCTATTAGTAATCTAAGATTAATAAGGAGCTTGATGATTCTACAAACCTCATCAACAGTACGTTTGTCCAGTGCGGAGAAATCAATATGGTCTCTGTTGTTTACAGGCTGGTAGGCAATTCCAAGTGATTGCGGTCCAACGCCAGCCTTGAATACGCTAACATTAGGTTTGTTTAATCCAAGGCTCTTGTCTTTACTTCCTGAACCAAGTATCTCACTGCCTTCATTCCTCAACTAAATAAACAAATAATTATTAGTAGTGATGCTAGCTGTACACTGAAAAACTATTTAGTATAGTAACGTGGATCCTATAAGGGTAGAAGGAAGAAAAATAAACAATAGTTATTTATGTAACTAGGCAGCAAAATGGAATTTTACTGACGAGTGATTAGATTAGCCTCCGAGCCGAATGCGAGGACAGGCTATGATAATTAACTGCCTTGGCTTCGCCTCGGCAGGTAATTTACCTATTTGACGGCAGAAAAATGAAGCTGCTAAAATGTTATCTTTATTAATATAACATAGTTAATAACTATGTGTCATATTAATAAAGATAATAACATATGTATTAACTAAAATTAATGTTCAAATAAGAAACTTAGGAATAATAACAATAAGTGAAAAGCAAACTCAATCTATAACAACAAAATACAAAACACACGTTTATAACACACATAACTTCTGAATGAATAATGCACGCAATATAAAATATTTATTTATATTTTTACTAAAAAATTAATAAAAGTGTTAAAGATATCTTCTATTGCTTAAAAGAAAAGAAGTAACTAGGATACATCAAGAAAAGTAGCTAGTCTAATCTAGAATGACCTAAATAAAAAAATAATATGGATGTTCAATGTTTACATGACGCTACAGAATAGTCAGTGACTCAACTATTTTTTTTAATTAAAGATCTACTAATCATTGAACTTATTTAACAGAATTAACAAATATAAACAAATTATTTTATTATTAAAACGTTTATTTATTAAATATTACTTATTTAACTATAATATAATAATGTTATAAGATAGAGATAATAGTATGAACTGTTCTTGCCAAAATAAGAGGTTATGACACACAGTGGTAAACACTGTTATTTAGTATTTTCCTGACTGTTTTTAATATTTTAATGACAAATCAAGGAAATAGTACTTTCCAGCCTAAAAACAGTTAAGTAATGTTTAATTTTGCTGCCGCAAGTAGATAAAATAATTATTAGTAGTGATGCTAGCTATACCCTGAAAAACTATTTAGTATAGTAACGTGGATCCTATAAGGGTAGAAGGAAGAAAAATAAACAAAATAATTATTAGTAGTGATGCTAGCTGTACCCTGAAAAACTATTTAGTATAGTAACGTGGATCCTATAAGGGTAGAAGGAAGAAAAATAAACAATAGTTATTTATATCAAGACAATTATCCGAAAATTAAGAATTAGTAGTTAGTACAACTAAGTGATTTGAACGGTTTGATTCCTTTACAAAATAAAATAAACATGTTTAGATAATAACACAGCATCAAAATCCGGTTGAAGATCTCCACCTCCATCTGGAGGCTCACCAGTCCTAGGTGAATGTGTTTGCTCTTCATACACATTCCCCTCCCCCGATAGATCTTCCTTAGCAACTGGGTTCAAGATAAATGCTAACCAAGTTGGCACTTTTTTAGATTGTAACTCCCCTTATAAAAAAAAAACTCAGGGGAGTAACAATCTTAAGTAGTTGTATGGTATGTTCTTCTTTAGACTGTTACTCCCCTCATCAAAACAGAAGTGGAAAGTACATTGGACTAAACATCCCTTTTCTAAATAGTTATTTAGTCAAAGACATTTTTATTCCAAAGCAACATAAAGGAGTAACAATATAAAGAAGTACCACCAAGTTTGTGACCACACTATCAAAGTTAAACAAAGTTTATTTTTCACATGGTGGAAGAGTCCTGATGTTCTCACACTTTGTCCATTGGTAGGAGGAGCTGGAAAACCTTTTCGTGTTATTTAACATCACAGAGATCTGATATAAGTTGTAAGCTATTGGTGATCACATTAAGGATTTTCACCAAATCAGTTAAATTGAAAAAAAAGTAACAACAACCTTCTTGATGTCATTCAACCCCTCAGTCCCCATAATTAAAATGTATACTGACCTATTTGAGTAAGTAAATCTTGAAATCTAAATATTTCAAAGCACATATGATGGAGCAACCAGAGAACCCAGATAATTAATAGAGCATATTTTTAATCAACTATTATATTGATACAGCACTAGGAATGATAAATATTTTACGCAAAAAGAGCTTCATACAACAATAATTTTTGTATGGCAAAACATAATAGTAAAACAATTAAGTAGATATTAAAAGACTTCAGCAGTGATTTTTACAAGGAAACAGTCAAATTAGGGGTGTATAGGGGGTTAACTTGAGTTAATTGGATGAACAGCCTCACAAAAAAAACTGTTACCATAAACTTCCCTGAAGGTAGAAGGGTCAAAACATGGGTATCTACACCTGACAAGACGTAGTTACAATAGGAAGATATAAACTTCAAAATGCTTTGTTGCTACATGTTAACTTATGTTAAGATTTATGTTAAACCTCATTATATTACAACTATTAAACTATGTAAGAATAAGAATCAATTTATTCAATGTTAGTACTATTCACAATATGAGTAGCTGGGTTTACATGTATGTAACACACTAAATAGAAATCAGCTAAAGACATCGATGCCTAATGGGCAAATCAAATTATTTACCTAATTACAATTAATAATGAAATATAAAGATTACATTTGCTTTAACTTCATTCTCGGAAACAACGTTAGATCTGACGAGGAATTGTACGTAGTCTCTAGCCGCATTAAGCTGAGCATCCTTTTTATTAGTTGAAGTACCTACAGCCACATAGTTAAAATCATTCATGGTAAGCTCGCAGATAAAACGCTTCTGCTGATTTGTTCCTAAAACAGAGTAAACAAATACAAGTTTATCAGTGACTAGAAGAAAAATTGTCTGAGTTAAAAATGCCGGCCTTTCTCATTAAGTTTTATCTGGAAGAATTTTCCAACTTGGACCATAATTAAAAGGCAGTGGTGTTTGAAGAGACAAAGAAGCAGTCCCCATAGAGAGTCTTAACAATGCTCCTCAGAAAACACATCAAAATTCAGTCTGCCTAAAGGTAAGCATACACTAGGTCGGGCTACATGGCACTGCAAAAATCCGCCTGGGATCAGTTTAATGCATTTTATGTGCATTAGCTCACACTGTTGACGGGGCATGCATCTTGCTTATTATTTATTTTGTTTTTCAAGTAGAATTTGAAATAAATAAAGCTCTTCATTGGAACTATCCAGAATAAAGGAATAACAAAAATCGTCTCTCCACGTAAATTCAAACTGGTTTATTTATCAAAGCAGCTTTCAGCCTTCATAAGGCTATCATCAGTGCCTAAGACCAAACAAGAAATTAATTAACTAAAGACTAAGTAAAAACAACACACATATCCAGAATAGGTTTTCAGAAGTCTTCCTTCAAAATGTGCGGCCCGCTCTGCCTCCAATGTGCCACCTTCACATTTTTGCAGTGCGATGCAATGCGGCCCGCTGTGACTCCAATGGCCTTTAGGTGTTTGTAAATTGTTTACCAACATCCCCAACAAGGGCATTTCCCACAATATGACGATTTCCTTCTAAGCTAGCTCACAGCATTATTAGCACATCCTGATATAATATCCTTTAAGTTTTTTATGTTTTGGGCCACAATACCAAAGGTTGACAATACATAAATAAAATAAAAAATACATACCCCCATCTCTATAGGTGACTTCAGGTGATGGCCGCTTATTTTTAGCACACCAGACAAAGAGAAATGATTTGTAGTCTCCCATGGCTGCTGATTAGATTCTGCAGATGAGAAAACTACCTGAAATAAAAATATATATTTAATATTTAATGGAAAACCCATAACCTTTTTAAAGGTTTCTTATGTGAGATTAGTGAACCTTTAACTCATAAATATATTGTTACATGTAGAATTATAAACCTCTGGTGGGCACATACATTTTTTATCTAGTTAAGTACCCCATGTGAAGGGGAACCACAGCTATAAAATGATTTTAATGTTTTCTAATACTTTGCATTTTTGTATTAACTATGTAATTTAATGTTGCAATCTTTTTTGGGGGGGAGCCAGCGAGACTGTGTGGATTAAATTGCTAACCACGCCTGCTCAGCCACAATGAATTAAGGGCGGAACAAAGTAGCAGGTTCAATCACTCACCCTGATGCTCTGATTTATATGGCACACTTCACTAATGATCACACCATACTCGCTTCGGCAGTATATTGTACAGAAGTATGAAGTGTGAAATGGCTGGAACCATTTACCACAGGCCTGGTAAGATGGGCCTAAAATATGGTCTAATTGCTAGGTTCAAAAAGTTGTTCGTTCTACATGTCTAGTACCAGTACTAGGAACTTACTATTACTACTAATCTTACAGTAAATAGAATTATTATTATAATTATAATTAGGCACACCAGTCTCTTAGATCGCAATGCTAAAAGTACTGAGCTTAATTTTAATTTCTCACATTTACAAAATATCATCTTCATAAAAATAATAGAAATCATAATAACGATAAAAAAAATAATAAACATATAAAATTGTACAACTGACACATCAGTCTTTTAAACTAAAACAAGAATCGTAGAAGTTCGTAGGCTTCCGCGTTTACAATTAAAATGAAGTCCAAGATCTTCTGGTGGTGACCGCATCTCGAAGGATGTACGTCCCGTCCTAATGCTAGAAACATCTTCAGGGGTGTTCATGGTGTCTTTAGTTTAAGACACTCTGGTCCACACCACTGGGTTCATACCTGTCTTAAACTAAGGACACCATGAACACCCTTGAAGA
Organism: Gerris lacustris; assembly: GCA_951217055.1. Classification (NCBI taxonomy): domain Eukaryota; kingdom Metazoa; phylum Arthropoda; class Insecta; order Hemiptera; family Gerridae; genus Gerris; species Gerris lacustris. The sequence continues at coordinate 17,649,536 of OX578279.1, read as the reverse complement.
TGCTTCTAGCAATAGGAGCTAAACTTCAGGACGTACACCCTTTGAGATCCGTTCACCACCAGAAGATTTAGAACTTCATTAAGAATTATAGACTATTAGATATATTGGTATTGGTCTTTAAAACCGTTTCAACAACATTAAAAACAATACGTTTTAGTAAAATAAAATTGAAAATAGAGAGTAAGAGGTAAGACGTGCACCTGAAGAATTTACAGAGCCCCACCAGTTGGGGAAATAGTACTTGCATTAGAAATCCCAGAGGTCAAACTTGGTGCTAGTGGTCTTGCAGACCAATGAGAATCATAATATACAACGGCTGTCAAATATAATATTAAGGGGTCCTGTACAGTGAATCTAGTTGTTGTAGAGTAAAGAGATGATAAGTTGATCTGTAAATTGAAGTGGCAAGGGTGATAATATAATGCGTGCTTGAAGATTGGAGACAAATTTACAATTAATTTGACAAAAAATACAAAATCTTTAACAAAATAAATAAAATCAGGAAGTAAGGTACAAACAAGAAAATTTACCACACACTCAAGTACAGAAATCTTTTGACAACTATTAAATAAGTGATAAATTAACAACATTTGTTGTTTTTTCACTTGATACTACTTCTTTTGGCTAGTCTGCAGTGATCTATACAGTTGAGAATCGTTTGGTAGCACTATTATGCTTGATTTATACACTTAAGAGATTATATCCCTTTGTCAAAACAGTACATTTTTATAATATTTATACATTTGAGAGATTATATTCGTGTGATTTATACATTTGAGAGATTATATCCCATTGTCACAAAGAAATGTATTGAAAACAATACATTTGAGTGAGGGCCCCTCAATTATCTAACCTCCTCTCCTAGATGGCAGGATAATTGTAGATTTTTAGCCTTATTTTAAGAGTCAAGTCTACTTATAGATGGTATAAGATACCGAATAGGTACTTCTATTTGATGGTTACTAAATAACTTATTTCAGTAAAGCTATTTTGTTTTGAGTAGCCTGTAATATGACCTCAGAATTCAGAGACAACAAATCTACTTACTTATTTTATCTAATCATGCTGACTTATTTTATAAATTATCATTTTTAAATACTATCAGTCTGAGTCTAGCTGCCTAGCATTGTTTCTTTTTATTAATAGAACCCAGCAACTTTAATATATAGCTTACTCTGCAAACCAAATGTACTTATCCACTAGAGCACCGGTTTTGAAATAGTAGCAGGGCAATTCATTAAAGAATTGACTAAAGTTTATTTTAATAGAGTCTTAAAACTAAACTCACATATACTACTTTTCAAATCCACAATTCCATAAACTAAACAGTACAAAGTTATAAACTAGCGAAAGAATCAACACTGTTGAAAATCTCCGTTATCACAATATACCGGTTGTCGAAAACAAAACAAGTTTTAAATGATAATAATTAACTTATCACATAAACTAAACAGTTATTGCAAAGAATACTTACTAAAATTAAACAATCAATCAGTAATTATAATTACACCTTTAAAATTGCATCCATAAAAACAGAGATAAATATGAACTCAGCACTCAGCGAAAGAGATTTGTAATCACGAAAACAACGAGGTCCTTTTCATAATTGTTCGGTTGTAAAGTTAATTTTCGTAAGCAGAAGGTTCAAGTAGTGCTATCTAACGGATTTTATGTCAAATGTTTTTTCAACATCTCTGATTTGTGCTGCTACCTAGTGAAGATATTAGCAACTATGAATTTTTTCTCTTTTTTTAGAACAGCAGCGCTTGAGCGGAAGGTTGTGAAACCAAATAAAGATCGTTATTTTAAAGTGGCTCTACCAAGCAGAGACCCCTGCAAACTACGCCACGTGTGACCTACTTGTGTCGACCTAGATTTTCGCCCATCTGCCAAAATATATTTCCTTGACCTCGCATCTCCACCCCCCACTCCCTCATTACACGTGTCTGACACCCATAAATTTCATCATTTAAGGCTGAAAAATCTACACTTATTTTTTTGTCCAAAAAAATATAAAATAAGGACATACGGGAAATGTAGGTCAATTAGTTTTATTGCTGTTATCTCACTAACATCTAGGTCTATTAATATTAATGGACATCATACATTTTCTTGATATTATGATGTAAATGAATACGAATATTAAAATTTCTCTTTATCAGAGATGTAATCATTAAATAACTAATTTTTAAAATGAATATACATTTTTCTGTACATCACAAAGTTATAGTTCAAATAGCGGGAAATTGACATTTCCCGCTCCACATTTCAAAGTAAAAAAAAGTATTAACTACACAGTAATACTTCCATTTCCTTCAGAGAACTGGGATTTTGGGATAAACAAAAACGTAAAATGATGACTAAATTAATGATGAAATAATAAAAAGTCGACTTCGTTGGAGAAATTTTCTCTCTATGGAAAATCGTTTTAAAATTCTTCTCCCGCTTAATCATTACGATCCAAAACTAGATCATAAGAGCAAGCATTTATCATATGACATGCTTCACATTTATTTATTAATAGTAGATTACGCGTCTCGTGCAGAAAGTAGCATTTTGCATACGAGTGTGGAGTTTGCACCCGAGCGACAGCGAAGGGTAGTAAAACCACACGAGCAAAGCAAAATGCAGTTTTCGCACGAGTTGCGTACCGTACTTTATCTACGATTGTTGAATTTTAATAATAAATACAGAAAAAAAAAATTTAATTAACTTCCTGTATGTAAGTTTGTATTTCTCTTTTGATAAAGATGACATTAATTCATTAGAAAGTATTTTGTGCCGAATTAATTACATATTTCGGGAGGCGTATTATTATTCTCTTCATTTTTGTTTTTCACTAAAAACTCGATATTAACAGTTTCTTTAATTAAAAAACAGCAAATTAGTTTTGTTAAATGTAAACAAACTCGCTAATCGTGCGTTAAGGTGAAGAATTCTTCTTTTTTACCGCACTAGGGCGGAAAAGATGAATTATGAAACGCGCATGCGCAATGAATACAATTACGTAAAGAATCACTTCCTACGCATCTAAACAGAGATACAATGTTTATATATCGTATCAATCGTAGATAAAATGTATGTATATACTATATACGTTTTTATAGCGTTTCTCAAAGTTTTAACTTAAGTTTAGTTGTTCGAAATTTGAAGGAGTAAGATATTAAAAATGGAGTTATTTGCTGTTGAAAAGTTAAAGATTGATAACGATGAAAAGAAAGTTTATGGTTGCCAAGAAACAAAAGAAAAGGGATGGAAATAATTACAGTTGGGGATGTTGAAAAGGGCTTGAAGGCGTCACCCTATCCCTGTTAGATGGTACTTGAAACTCACTCGAGATGAGTAAAGCCTGTTCTTAACAACCTAGAACCCTGGCTCAGCTGATAAACTCCCTACAGTACCTTCGTTCCACCCTTCTACAGGAATCACCTCCTCCCAATAACACCCATTGTTTCTTATGAATGTTTAATGCTTCTTTTCCTTATCTCGGTTAAACAATATTCAGAGCAAACCCCTTTTTCTTCTAGGGTTTGTTTCTCATTTTGTAGCAAATATTCAAGAATTCTTTTCATTGTCATGGTGCAAAGCACTAGGATTATCATTCTAATCACTGAAATAATCGTTTGTAAAATCATGAAAATATTTATTAATACTAGAATTCGTATCTTCTGAACTAGGCACTTATTCCTCATCATGAGTCATTATGACTTACTTATACTTACTAAAAAATCAAAAGATTTGTACACTATCATTTCAAATATTATGAATAACAGTTTTACTAATGAAGGGTAGATTTATTTTATAATATATAACAATATTAATAATAATAAAATAACACATTAATAACAATAAAATTAATAATTACTAATAAAAAAAATTGGTCCGAGACAACTCAGACAAACTTTCTCATATACGGCATCATAATTACTTAGCCCTTAGCCCAAGGTTTTCCGTTTATTAGTTTTCACGTTTTCGTATGTAGATTTAATTATTATTAAACATTTCATCAAAATTTATCATAAAATCAATAATTATAATTCTAAATAACTTCTCCTCGGTGGGGAATCGAACCCGGTCTCTCTCCGTCCGCGTTTAGCTATTTTCTCAGGAACTAAATTTTTCCCGGGGAAACGGTTTATATCGTTAGATTCTTATTTAACTGGACTGCATTTTAGAATTTTTTAATCAAAATCGTCGAAACCGTTTTCGAAATTTCTTCACGATTTTTTCAGAGTTTTTGGGGTTTAGCGCCCCCCTTGTATGATTTTTCTGAACATGTAGGTATGCCAAATTTCGTCAAAATCGGTCCAGGCGTCTACAGACGACACACAGACATTTTTAAAAAAAAAACACTGTTGGACTCATAGGACCTCAAGACGTGTAAATCCATCAAAATCGAATTTTCGCGCCATCACAAAACTTTCTCTAGCAAAAAAATACAAAATACGAACGTGAAAAATGGAACGTTATTCCATTTGATGAGCCAAATGACTCACTAATATTGTAGGTTATTCTTTAAAATGAGTATAATTGACGCATAATATTTTTTAAAAAAATACTTTCATTACTTAACATGAGTCATGTTTACTAAAACTTTTTTTGGAAGAAAGTACGCAAGAAAGTAACACACTTATGTCTCCGAAAGTACCTCTAACACAAAAATTGGAAACTTTGCTGTCATTTTAGTGTAGCAATCCCAACACAGGATAAATATAGAAAAGGTTTAACATTATTTTTAAATGGAAATTCGTCATGTGTTGAGTTATACGTCCCATATTTTAAAGGACATATTTTTAAAGAAAAAATTGTTCCCTTAAAAAATCTTAAAATTGTAATAGCTTAGGAATTGTTTGAGCTAGACACTTCGAAGTAGTTTCATTGCGTTTTGAGGATAAAAACAAAATAAGAGAATATTTCATTCACGTTATAAAGAACGGTTTAACAGTTTATAGCCAAAACAAACTTTTAAATTGCCACCTTAAAACGGCTGGACCGATTTAATTAAGCAACTTAAGGCAATATGATAAATTGCCCTTGGTGTTGGTGTGGGCTATAAGCATACACTCGGCAACTTTATTTAACTCTTTATCTAGGGTTTAGGGGGCAAAAACGGGCTAGGCAAAGATGGATCTAGCTCTTAACATTAATGTTTGTTTTTTTCAAATCAGGTAATTACAATTTACAGTTTATTAATTTATTTTATAACAAGTGAAATAAGATCATATAAATTAATTATAAAAGCTGTTGAATATGAATGGGTACAAAAGTAAAGTCGACATTAATAGTAAAATTAAAACGAACAGAACACCTCCCCACAAATACAATTTTAATATCGCAAAGTTAGTTTTCAGACATCACCAGTACCGATATAAATTGAAAGAAAGAACAAGTTCTTTTCCTTAAGTTAATTACTTTCACCTATAATGATCGCACTGGTTGATTCTAACTGGTATATTGGTTTATTTTTGTTGTCAATAAACGGAATAGTACATTACGCGTCGAGTGAGGAAAGTAGCATTTTGCATGCGAGTGTGGAGTTTGCACCCGAGCGACAGCGAGGGTAGTAAAACCACACGAGCAATGCAAAATGCCGTTTCCGCTCGAGTTGCGTACCGTACTTTATCTACGATTGTTAGATTTAAATAATAAATACAGAAAAAAATAAACTTCCTGTATGTAAGTTCGTATCTCTCTCTTGATAAAGATGGCATTAATTCTTGAGTTGTATTTTTTGCCGAATTAATTATTTCTGGAGGAGTATTATTCTCCACACAGGGCCGGATATAGCTACCGCCAGCCCCCGCGGTGCGGGGGGGCCCACGGTCCTGGGGGGCCCAGTCAGAGATGTTTAAAAAGGTTTTTTTACAACAAAAAAGGCAAGAAGGATATTGTGATCAGTGGCGTAGCTATGGGCCCGAATTGCGGCACGTCCCCGGTGCCAGGGGGCCCACATAAAAAAAACCATGAAACTACTATGTTTGTACATCAATTTCGATGGGGGCCCCTTTAGAGTATAATTAAATCTAAACTGGAATTATACTCATAGGAGGGGCCCACTGCCTTAGGTACGCCACTGATTGTGATAAACTTAAAATTTTTAGTTACTTAGATTTTTGTGATGTTTTCACCTTATTCAATATGGTCAATGCTAATTTAAAGGAGAGAAACTGACTGACAAATAATATTAACTGATATTAATACATTTTACATTTTTTACTTGTAATGCAATTTTTAATCTTGCCAGCTACAAAACAACTTAATTATTTGTGTTTTTTAGCCCCCCTTAGATAAACTTCAAAATTCGTCCCCGCGCCAAACCTCTTTTCCTGTAAGGACAAACTTGCCCTCTGAAATCCTTAAAACTTATAATTTTGCACTTAAATTTTAAAGAATTCTCCGTGTTGCTAACTTGCCCTTGGGCCCGGAAATCCCCTGAACGCCCCTGATATATAATACATATATCTGGTCATTATACATTATACATAATAACTAAATCAGCTCAGTTCTTATTTTACCTAAACGATAAAATAGGTATCTTCGAAAAGGACTAACGATTGTAAGATCCCATTGTCGGATAAGCTTGAACATTTTTTTATTTGAAATATTACAAAAGTTAATATGGAAGGGGAGTAGTTATAGGACACCCAGTATAATATTGTTGTTGTTGTGAGGAGGAAAATTGCATTTTTATTTATTTGAGAGATATTCGCAGTATATTACCCTTTATTTCCATACTATGCTTATTATTCTTATTTAGGTCTTTAGGGCATTAATAACTTTAAAGTCAATCCGTTTTTGGCTATATTTCACCTCCTTTGAGGCATCTTCAGGCCTACAAGAGTTTTAAAATTTTATTTCTTATATCTACATTAACTTTTAACTTACATCTTTGTATAACATGTTGACACAACTTTTAAACAAAACGTTTAACATTTAAACAACATTTAAACGTTTAAACATTTAACACTTTTTTAAATAAAATACGTGTGGCGTCGCAGGACACCCGTTAGGAACGAAGTTCCTTACGCTTTGCATTAAATATACAAATTATAAATCCACACTACTAAGTATACGATGATTACGATGCTAACTACTTATACATGGCGGTGTTAGAAAAGACACAAAAGTAAAAGTAATTTACTGTTTGTACCTAGCGGAGTTAAGACAAAATTAAGAGAAAAACATTGTTTATATCATTAAAGCGAGTGCCTTGCAATAAATACTTATGTATTGAATATTGAGAAAAAAATTAATCATGATGAGTCGATATAGTTAAAAAGGAAGTGGTAGTAGGTGAGAAACAGGACTGTTGCTGGACCCCTACCCGCCGGCCTTCTAATTTAAAATATTATAAAATATATCTCTTCCCCACTCAAAAACGTCTGCTTGTATCAGGTTGAATTTTACATGCCTGTTTCAATTTTACTTTACTTTACTTTGTGTATGACGTTTTATAAAAATCGTTACGTTAGAACGTAAGATATCGGTTTAAACGTAGTTTTCTCTATATTAAACGTTTAGGTCCGCTTTAATAAATTTAGCGATCATTAACACTTCATAGCAGTATCGGTGTTGATTTAACTAAAAAAATAATAATTTAAAAAAGTTTTATGTCTCATTGAATAGAATAAGTTAGAATTTTTCCCGTCCAAAAATTTCAATTTTACATTTGAACGTTTACGCGAGCGTTGCTAAAATAAACATGTCTTCCACAGGGGTCAACTTTGGCTCAAGTTATCGTCATGGGTCGATTTCAGTTTTGTGACGGTGTTTTTTTCGGATTCACTCCCGGGCTCCAGGCGCTGTATCGTGCTATAAGGAACTTAGTTCCAATAAATATAAATAATTAACATATAACAGTAGACTAACCTTTAACAAAATGTCCTAACACATTACTAAATTTATTATCTTAGTTATTTTCTTTCCTTGTAAGAGAATTGTCATGAAAGAAAATAATAAGAAAACATATCAAGTAATGTTTTAGGGGAAATTGTTAAAAGTTATGTCAACATGTTATATAAAGATAATGTAAGTTAATCTAGATTTAAAAAATAAAATTTAAAAATCTTCTTTTAGGCCTGAAGATGCCTCAAAGGAGGTGAAATATAGCCAAAAATAGGTTGACTTTGGAATTATTGATACCCTGAAGACCTAATTAGGAATAAGCATTTTTTTGAGGCAATTACCTCTTTCTTATTTCGGCGAGGTAGTTCAAAAGCGATTTGAGATGAAGAATGAATGCGGTGCGTGTAATTTGGTTCTAGTGTGTAGTTTTCTTACTTTCTTTGGCCATCACGAGGCTCACCGATAGTGTAGGACTCCCATTCTACGGTGCACTAACCGGTAAACACCCTCCCCCCTCCCGTTCCGAATAGGACCTGGCCTGGGTAGGTTGGGGGCCCATCGGAGTTTTTCGCGGGGGGGCCCAAAAATTGAAAATCCGGCCCTGTCTCCACATTTTCGTCAAAGTCACTTGATTCACTCATTGTTTTTCACTAAAAACTCGATATAAACAGTTACTTTAATAAAAGAACATCAAATTAGTTTTGTTAAATGTAAACAATCTAGCCAATCGTGCGTAAAGCTGAAGAATTCCTCTTCTTTACCACGCTAGCGCGGTAAAGAAGAGGAATTCTTCAGAGTTATGAGACGCGCATGCGCAATGAATACAATTACGTAAATAATGACTTTTTACGCATCTAAACAGAGATATAATGTTTATATTTCGTATCAATCGTAGATAAAATAATAAAATTAAATGAATACGATCATTTCTCCACAAATACGATTTTTATCAAAGCTAGTATTCGGACATCACCAATACCAATAAAAAGTTAAAGGAAAGATTTTTTTTTCCATATTCGTTCGTTTATTGTTTGGCAGTAAAGTTTCGACTAGATTTTTGTTCAGATTTACAATAAAACTTTTTCTCTTATTTTCGCCTTAGACATAGAGTTATATTGAGTGAAAAATCGTTCAACTATAGCTACCAAAATGTTGGAATTTCAATGGGGTTTTTAATTCTGCAAAGGGTAGGTATTTTACCTCTCCTGTGGGGGGTTGGTGGTTGGCAGCATCCATGTTCAGGATCAATCAATTTCCTCAGGGGTGGGTCCAGAGAGCCATGACATGCGCCATGACCAAAACGCTTCATCCTGAGCAATCGCCAATATCTTCTCTTCTTATACTGTTATTTCATTATAATCTCATGTTATTTATTCATAAATTTGATTTTTTTTTTTTTTTTTAAATAAGATGTATAATTTTTTTATTTTATTTTATTTTTATTATTAACCCACCTCTTTCCAATGGATAGGTAATTACATTATCTTTTCAGTTAAAATAAAAAATATTCGAATATTATTGGAGTTATAAATAGGGTTACTATACGTCCGGATATCGTCCGGACAGTCCGGATTTGAAACATCTGTCCGGTTTTGCGTCCGGAATTGAGTTATGTCCGGATTTTACTAAGGTGAACGGAAAACGCCAAAAAAAACGCCAAAAAAAAATATGTATAATTTTTTTATTTTATTTTATTTTTATTATTAACCCACCTCTTTCCAATGGATAGGTAATTACATTATCTTTTCAGTTAAAATAAAAAATATTCGAATATTATTGGAGTTATAAATAGGGTTACTATACGTCCGGATTTCGTCTGGACAGTCCGGATTTGAAACATCTGTCCGGTTTTGCGTCCGGAATTGAGATATGTCCGGATTTTACTAAGGTGAACGAAAAACGCTACAAAAGCAGGGAAGTTTCATTCTATATTTAATTAAATTTTCGAATTTCGAATATGATATTAATAAATAAATACTGACCAATATTATATTAATAAATCTATAACGTAATTAAAATATATTTAATAAAATCTAATAGTAAAGAAAAAAATATGATATTTATTCAAATGTTACAGGTCCAGGATAGAAAATATAGTTTACCATTTAACTGTTATTTAAGTAATTAAGACATTCTTTTTTTACTTATCTATATATTCGATTTTTGCTAGGAAAACTGCATGTATTTTTTTTTTTTTTTTTTTTTTCGAGCAAGGTTTTAATAACCCACTTCCATCTTTTAACGTTGTATAATTTTTATAATTATTTTATATTTCTAATCTAAAGTTGTTTTCTTTGGTGGACTTTTATTCCAAACAACGCCTTCACACTTTTTTTCGTATTTTATATTTCCTTCTAACAAAAGCTAATTATTAGTATCATAAGCTATTTTTGTTTTGAACATCTACATTTTTACCTTTGGATTTCAAAAATGGATTCATAGAGGAATGCGCCTATCAAACCCCCATACACCTCAAAGAAATATCCTTATTTGGTCTTTTTATCAATCTGTATCAGTACTATTGATAATTCCAAGAGTAAACCTATTAGTTTTATTAAATTACATCGTTAAATAAGAGATTAGACAAATTATGTCTCTATTCAATAAATCCTGTCCCTTTTCTATCTGGGATTCGAATTTGATAAGTCTATGATGATGATGATGGGGGACAGTGGCTTCAAGCGAAACTTCTCTTTTCTCTTTGGGATTCGAACTTAATAGGTCGATGACTATGGGACAGTCATTTCAGGCGAAACTTGTCTCTTTTCTCTCTGGGATTCCGATGATAGGAAAGTGGGGTCGATGATGATAAGACAGCGGTTTCAGGCGAAACTTGTCTCTTTTCTCTCTGGGATTCTGATGATAGGAAAGTGGGGTCGATGATGATAAGACAGCGGTTTCAGGCGAAACTTGTCTCTTTTCTCTCTGGGATTTTGATGATAGGAAAGTGGGGTCGATGATGATAAGACAGCGGTTTCAGGCGAAACTTGTCTCTTTTCTCTCTGGGATTCTGATGATAGGAAAGTGGGGTCGATGATGATAAGACAGCGGTTTCAGGCGAAACTTGTCTCTTTTCTCTCTGGGATTCTGATGATAGGAAAGTGTGGTCGATGATGATAAGACAGCGGTTTCAGGTGAAACTTGTCTCTTTACTCTCTGGGGAACTTGATAGGTCGATGATGAAGGGACAGTGGTTTCAGGCAAGTAAGATAACCATCGACTATGGTGATTCTCCTACATTAAATATTTGTTGATTATTATAAATATTGTCATCATTTCTGTTTATAACAAATTAAAAACAGAAAAAAAAAATGTATATTCAAATTAAAAAAGTAATTATTTGTGTCATCATTTGATTTAATGTTCAGGTTATCCAATTCAATTTCCTGGGGAAATTCTCTTTTTAATCTACAACCATTTGGAAACTGGAAAAGCAATTCTCTTATTCCCAAGAGCTGTTTTGCAAAGTAGCCTGTACAGCAGAGATGGGGGGAGGGAGGCGCCGAAGTACCTAGGAGGACTGTATGCTGGCGCCAAGTCGTCCACTGTAGCCATGGTTTAGAGTTGGGAGTGAGGTTACAGCACGTGTAGGGTCCTTGCCCTCCCCCTGGAGAGGGGAACTCTGATATTGATCTATACTACTCAGGCTCTGCTGGCAACGGAGCCTACTACTCCCCCCTCCCCCCTAGAAACCCAACCCAGCGGATTTCGAAAAACCTTTTAACAAACTCACACTCCTTAATTTATGTTGCACTCTTTTTTTAACGATAATTATCTGACCAATTTACTTGCTGAGCAAAGTCGTCGAGTATAACATTTTTTTTTAAAAAGTAAATTGAATTTTTTTGTAAAACATTAATGGTACACCCTCTCTTCTTTTAAGGAGAAAATGCACTAACGAGATATGTAATGTTCAAACGGTCGAATATGTGCTCTACACTATAAGCATGTTTTCACATTAATTACTTTAACTTACATTTTATATTTTAAGGGGATTTTTAACAAAATAAATTACTAAACAAATGAAATATTCAACATTAATTTTAAATAGAGTGAAGGAGTTGGTTGGAATAAAAGTCCGTTAGTAGTTTATACTTCTATATTTATTGCAAAGCTTTCGCTCAGGGAGCCTGAGCTTCTTCAATGATAAGAACAATGATTGGAACCAAAATGATAGATTTTAAATATGAACACAATAAATTTAAGAAAAATAGTGGTAATAAAAGTCTTACCAATTAATGAGTGTAAACATTTTGTTTCGTATTTAGCAGTTATTATACTTTTTTTTATAATTGACATAATCAAAAATTTTGAATTATTTATTTTTATTTGTATTAGATATAATATTTGTATAAATGTTGCTTAATTTATTGGTGACATGTTTCAAATTTATGTTGGTTGTATTTGATATTATATGTAACATTTCCAGTATAAGTCGTTTTTGGTGGTGTTTTTCAGTGTATAAAATTTATATATTATTATTTTATTATTATATTATATTATATTTTATTATTATATTATTATATTATTATTTTATTAGTATTATTTTATCTGTGTCTAATTTGTGTTTAGTGTTGTGTGAGTGTTCTGATATAGCTGTAGCTGTGTTAGTGTTGTTGTTTGAGATGTCTTTGATATGTTGATGAAATCTTAATTTTAATTTTCATAATTACGTATTCCTAAAATAATCACAAAATTCACGCCCTGGCCTCTATGTGCACCAGTTGGAGAGCTAAAAACTAAGAAGATCTTGATATTTGTCAAAAATCTAGGAGGGTCTAAGAATAAACACCGAAATTTAATTAAAAAATTAAATTACAAATTTGTAAAATCTGTAATTCCGAATTTCAGAGAGGTGAAACATGTATCTTACAGATCATCATATTGAGTAAATGGTATGATGACTGATAAATGATTGAAGTAGCGGAATGGAGTTGATCAGAACATTAAAGAAAAAAAAAAAAAAAAAAATAGTTGTTTTTATTAAGTGAAATCGACTTATATGTTTGATTATAGTTTTTTAAATAGATAATTTTAATAATAAATAATAATCTTTAATCAAAAGGATCGGAAACAAATAATTTTTGATGATCTTTCTAAGTTTTTGTATCTCAAATTCTGGTCCAAAGTCAATTTAGTCTCTTTGCATGAACCGTTTATAATAAATATACCGCAATTTTATTTAAAATTGGTTTTTAAAAGTTTTGGATCCACGTGCTTATGCACTAACTACAGAATACTGGGAATTGTTCATACTTATAGGATATTATGGATAAAAATATGGATAAATTAAAAAAGAGGGGGGGGGGGGAATTAAATAAATTAGGCAAGCACATTATTAAAATACGCGAGAGGGCGCGGGGAAGCTATGAGCTAGACTATTTTTACACCTAATAATAATTTGACAGGGTCTGACGAGATAAATTAGCAATGATATAAAATAACGATTTTTAAAATATTCGATAAACACTAGGCATCGCGTGGCTCTATCATTGAAGCGAGCGTATAGTAATAAATATGTATTGAATATTGAAAAAAAGATTATTGTGAATCATGATGAGTTGATAGATAATGGGTCTGGTAGTAGTGCAGCGGCTAGAGTAGTAAGGGAACCACCCCGCATTCTTACTATTCCACTAACCACACATCTCTATTTCAATATTTATAATTTGTATCTCTTTGCTACAAACAAACTACTGCATGTATCAAATTGAAATTTTGCATCAGATGGTGTCTATGAAGTTTTATTAAAATCGTTACGTTAGAACGTAAGATATCGGTAAAAAGGTTGTTTTCTCTATTTTAAACGTTTAGGCCCGCTTTAATAGTTTTAGCGATCTTTATTAATTCATAGCGGTGTCGCTGTTGGTTTTACTAAAAAATGTTATTTGAAAAAAATGTTCGTCTCATCGAATAGATGATGATAGAATCTTTTCCCGTCCTGAAATTCCAATTTAATTTTTGAACCTATCATTTACGCGAGCGTTGCGCGCGAACTCTTGGACGGATCACACTGTCCAACGAACTTAGCCTGAGTATTAGTAAGAGGATCATGTATACCAAATTTCAACTAAATCGGTCAACTTTTACTCAAGTTATCGTCACACGCGTGAACGTTACTGACAGACAGACAGACAGACAGACAGACACGGAGCATATTTCGTTGAATGGAGGAAGCTCGCTACGCTCGCTTCAATTAAAAATTCGGCACTCCTTTAGACTGTTACTCCCCTTATAAAAAAAATAGAAGGGAGTAACAATCTAAAGAAGGTGTACGGAATGTTTTTCTTTAGACTGTTACTCCCCTCATAAAAAACAGAAGTGTGATATTCCATTGTTCCAAAGTCCAGTACATTGGACAAAAACTAAATATACCTTTGTCTAATAGTTAATTTAGTAAGTCATTTAAATTAAAAAAAAAAAAAACATAAGGGAGTAACAATATAAAGAAGTACCAAAAATTCCTACAACTATCATTTAAAACAAACGAAATATGAAAATAATTTTAGTTCAGGAGAGAGAGAGGAGAAGAGTTAGTTAGTGGATGGGGGGAATTAGTTAGGGTGACTTACGAGGTAGGAAGACCGCGTATGTGCGGAGTGTACTATCAGGGATATAGGATATGACAGGAGGTAGTTCATCCCTCCACTTCAAATGTCTCCATTTTTATACAATATCGTTCTCAACATTTCTTTCCATAAATTCATATTAATCTTTTCTCATTACCATTTCAAATATTCCATCAATCTTCATTACTTTGCATTATTACCATTTCATATTTTAACATTTATTTTATTTTATAGTAATTTATTACAAGTTAAATACATATTTAGTTTTTCAATAGAAAAACTATTAAAAAAATATTTAAAATAAAATTACCTGTATTTCTTCATGTAAATTTTTGTACATATTATTTACATTGTTTTGTTTACGTTGTTACTTCTTCAATACTTTTGAATCATTGTATTTTACACTGTTTACAAAGATAATAAAACATTTATAAAGACCACTTCACTAAGTGATTTTGTCTTGTAACTTTATACACAAAAATCAAATTGATAATCATATTGTTTTTCTCTTTTATGTTTACACTTTTTGACATGAGTCATATGATTTGGTGGTGAAACTTTTATTTTAAAGGAAACTGAAACAACTTTGAAAACAAAACACACAAGAGAAGTATAACCTTTAATTTGCAAAATAGCCTAAAAGAACCTACCTATTTTGATAACTCACACAAGAAATCATAACAAAAATAGGACACTATCTATTCATTGTGACTGGCGATATGAATTTCTGTATTAGTAATAACATATATAGAAAATCATATCGTGTAGACAGTTTTAAATTAGCTTGTGACAAAATCATGAGAAAAGTAAAAAAAAAACCAAAAAAAAAACAACAGGAAAGTGGCCTTTAACTGATAAGCATTTACTCGTAAATAAAAACACCTCAACAAACAGTCAAACAGTGTTGTTTAGAAAAAAAAACATTACTAAAATTTTATTTTATGAAAAAATGCTTTGTTTCCAATTAATCTTAGTATTTAACAATCATGTTCAAAAGAATATTAAAACAATTATTTTTATAATAATAATAATAAAAACGCATCAGAAATGTTTCTTGATAGACAATAGACAAGGTGGGATACACGTGCAGTTCTGCCAACATCACAAATGATAAAGTAACTAATCTTATCACAGCTTCATATAATTCTGTTTATCAGAAAACAATTTTGGTATTTCTCAGTTACGAATTGTTGCGTCTACCTTTACTATTGTATACTTATGTATCTCGAAGTGCGTTTGTGTTGTGAAGCATAAATATTGAATTTTTTTGATTAATGATTAGTTGTATCTTTAGCACATTATATTATTTTCAATTTGTAATTAATATTCTTGCTTCAGCTATTTTCTAACATTACCTAAACTATCTTGGTCTTTGAAGAAGAGATTCTCGATTTGAAAAACTGTAAGGATTTCTGAATTTTATTTCTTTTCTTTTTGTTTATTTTACAAGCTTAATGTTTACCCACCTAGACTGATAACACGTAAGTGGAAGATTTATTATTACATATTTATTACGTAATTTTTTTTTTTTACAACAAAATGTCACTATAGTGCAGGTTATACATAGTTAATTTTACGTAATTAAATTAACTATATCTATCTATCTACATTTTTTATGTTTTTTCTTACAATTTTCCCATTTCCTCTTTGTCTTTGTATTTCATCTTAATCAGAAATTAAGAACCAAATATTAAATCCTTATCAATTTACAACTACTTTAAACAATAAAGGATTACCAACTGATAATAAGTGGAAATCTTATAAGAAATAGAGATAAAGGTTTCATAGTCAACGATATCGGTGACTATCATTGATATTTTAGAATAATACATTATTTCACATAAAAGACAAACCTTGTAAATATTTTATGATTAAGTAAACTAAATATTATAGAATTTTAGAATATCAATCTAATATAGAGCAGACCTATAGCAGATTAACTCGTAAGCATCATAAAAATAATTAAAATTTTATAATACATATACAGGAATAAAGATTATCAGCGTGTCTAATTTAATAATACAACAACCATCAATCAGCGCCAAGGCACCCATTTTGATTTTTAATCAAAAATGTGTTTAAGAATAAATTCGTGAAAAAGTTTAAGTATTTTCAATTCTTTCTACTTCTTAAATAAAGAAATTGTTAACGTAATTAATTACTTTTAATGTCTTTTAAATTACTTAGATTTAATTACTCGTTAATTTCGAATAAAAAAGTGTTAGCTTTAATGAGGGCTAATTAGTAAGCCTTTTTTTGTTGGAGAAAGTAGAAGGAAATCTTTATTTAATCCAGGGGTCTTTTTTTTTAAAAAAAAAAAAAAAATCTCTCTCCCCTTGGGAAGAAGAAGAAGCACCTGTTCAGGGTTGGGTTCGGGGCGTATATACGATCCCTCATACAAGGAGTATAGCATGTCAAAGGAGCTCACTCTAGTCACTACAACCTACTACAATGCATAATGCATAAAATATGATACAATACAATATACTTTTTAACCCATCACGGCGGTCCGGCAACCTCTAGGACTTTATAAACCACTAAATCAAATATTTTTAATCTCGCATATCATTAAAATCATTAATTTTATAAATGTAGAAACAGTTTTTTTCACGATTAAATAAATAATAGTTGTTTTGAGAGGAAAAACCAAATATTAGGAGCAAATTATTAATTTTTCTGTTTCCTTAATGGATATGAATTTTCTGAATGTATTCAGTAAATTCAATCGAAATCTGTTCTTAAGCCTTATATCTTATATCCTCTGCTCATATTGCAATTATTTATAAGCAGTTATTATATAAGCAAATATAATATTTGTTGGGGGAAAAAATGTTTAGATGAAATTCATTTTTTGATTCCACTTACACTTTTTATCTCGGAGAAATGTCAATTAAATCGGTCCGACAGTAGCTCCTCCATCTGCAAAAACCCCTAACACCAGACGACAAACAGATATCTTTTAGAAACCATTTTTGGACTCAAGGGATCTAAAAACGTGTAAATCTATTAAAATCTTAAAAATGTAAGCCGTCACAGAAGACTTCTCTATAATCAGTGTTAAAGCCACAGTTTATTTTATTTATTTATAAATATATATAATTTATTTTATTATAATATGTAAGGAAAAGTATATTTTTTGATTTTATAATACAATTTTTTATTTGTTCCGGGGCACAGCTGAGTGCGTCCCCCTTTGTGAGCTAATCTTTGTTTAGAACCTTCATATTTCTAACATATCTTTGTATAGTTTATTTTTATATTTATTTTGTATTGGCCAACCTGGCCAGAGCAGTTCCTTTTTGCCAGTCACATGAAATGGAAGTGAGTTTGTGAAAGTGATATGTCTGCCCGGATAAATTATTTTCTTCACCTCAGTTAAAACCCTTCCTCGTATGTCCGCCCGGACACTATAGTATACCGATCCAGTTCACCATGTCACTGCATATTTCCAGTTCTTCCTTGTATGTTCGCATTTTTATAACTATTTTCTTCTCTATTATCGCTTTTAACGATATAGTTAAACCTTTTAAAGATAAAATAATTAATAATTTCTTCAATGAACAATATAAATATATAACAATAGAGGAGAAGTTAAAAAAATAGATCGGAGAAAAACTTTCTCATTTATGAGTGCATAATTACTTTAAGTCCAGTGTTTTCCATTTATTAGTTTTCGAGTTTACGTAGATAAATTTAATTATTATTGAACATATTATCAAAATTTATCATAAAAATAACTTCTCCTCGCCAGGGAAATGAACCCAGCCTCTCTCCGTCTGCGTTTAAAGCTATTTTATCAGGAACTAGATTCTTCCCAAGGAAACGGCTTATATCATTAGATTCGTATTTAAATGGACTACATATTAGAATTTGTTAATCAAAATCGTTATTCGAGTTTTTTTTTTATGGGGGGGGGGAGCACCCCCCAAATTTGGAGCTATAATTAATTTATTGATTTCGCGTCGGGGTATGAATATTCTGAACATGTATACTTACTATATTCCAAAATTCGTCAAAATCGGCCAAGCAGTTTAGGTCTGCACAGATGACAGAGACAGACATTTTTTTAAAACCACTTTTTTGGACTCATGGGACCTCAAAACCTGTAAATCAAAATCTCTATATCGAATTTTCGCGCCATTACAATACTTTCTCTTTAAATGAGAATGTAAAAAAAATAAGCTAAGCTTAAGCGACTTGAATTAAAAACAATTTTTAGTTTGACACCGTTTGCGAGAATTCAGTGAAGAAGAAGTTCCAGAACAGAGATAAGAGATGTCAGCTTATCTACCTTATTTCTTTATTTTGTTGTCTAGGAGGGTGTTGAACACACTTCTACCACCGTGATTTCTATTTTGATACAATTACGTTTAAACTTGTAATGGTGTTGATCCTTTTGTTTTGACAGTAATATCATCCTTCCCCTTCCTAAGCGTGTAAGTCTTAATTACTTTATCCATAATGCACAAATAATATCTGTAATGTAAAGTTAGTTTAAATTTGTAATTGTGTCGATCCTTTTGATAATAGTACCATCCTTCCTAAGCGTGTAAGTTTTTATTACTTTATCCTAATGCTACTTGTAATTGTGTCGATATTTTTGACAGTAGTATCATCCTTCCTAAGCGTGTAAGTTTTTATTACTTTATCCTAATGCTACTTGTAATTGTGTCGATATTTTTGACAGTAGTATCATCCTTCCTAAGCGTGTAAGTTTTTATTACTTTATCCTAATGCTACTTGTAATTGTGTCGATATTTTTGACAGTAGTATCATCTTTCCTAAGCGTGTAAGTTTTTATTACTTTATCCTAATGCTACTTGTAATTGTGTCGATATTTTTGACAGTAGTATCATCCTTCCTAAGCGTGTAAGTTTTTATTACTTTATCCTAATGCTACTTGTAATTGTGTCGATATTTTTGACAGTAGTATCATCCTTCCTAAGCGTGTAAGTTTTAATTACTTTACCTCTAATGCACAAATAATATCTGTAATGTAAAGTTAGTTTAAATTTGTAATTGTGTCGATCCTTTTGACAATAGTATCATCCTTCCTAAGCGTGTAAGTTTTTATTACTTTATCTTAATGCTACTTGTAATTGTGTCGATATTTTTGACAGTAGTATAGTAGTATCATCTTTCCTAAGCGTGTAAGTATAATTATGTTATACCTAAATGCATAATTATCTGTAATTTGAAGTTATTTATGTTTATTTTATTGTTCATTTTATAGTACTGGCAAATCTAAAAGGGGGAAGGGGGATCGAGCCCAGATCCCCCCACCCTTAAGTCCTACTGGGTACTAAAATACTGTTACTGTTACTAGTCTTGAGTCGGAAAGAGTTCGAACTCGATCACTTCACTTGGAACCCGCTTCACTACTATTATACGTTAACCTCTCCGTCACACCTCCTTATTTCTCTGAACTCTGACGAGGAGTTGTTTGAAGGATTAAAATAGGGTATTACGCGTGTTGATGAGAACTAGGAGGGTACCAGCTGTTGATGCCATGGTACTAGAGAACCTGAAGAGAACGGTTTTTAATTCCTTTACACCTGGCATCGACATCATCCTGCATCCACCTGTCTAACTTCTTCAACCACTATAACACATACCCTTTTTCTTGTAATGAACAACTGTCAAATGCACGATTCTTTCTAAAGGTATATATTGATCTATCACAAAGTATAGACAAATTACTTCTTATTTGAACCTTCTTTTCACTGTCGAAACTCTAAACGTATATAGGTCAGACCGCTCTAACTTTTTAATAGCATATACTAAGATAAAAACAAAAGCATTAACATGATAAATGGAAGTTAATATGTACATAAAAGATTGGATAACAGATAACATATTGAAACAGTGATCAGTATTAACACTTTCTTTATAGTTTTAAACCAAGTTGAAAAAGAACTTTGAAATAATAATAATTAAAACTTTAAAACATTTTTGGGGTTGGAGCCAATTTGAAACAAAAAAAATTAATTTACGTTATTGTGTTCTATTTTTATTCAACTAACTTACAGTTAATTTAGCTATAATTTGGTTGTTAATTTGTTTTAAGAGTTTATTTTTATTTCTAATAGTATACAATTAGTATATTGCTTCTGATCTTACCGAAGGTAACGGTGAAATCTTCCATTTCAAAAATTCCGAGACAGAAATACGTTTCAGACATCAGGGAACATTTTTGGTTCCGTGTCTGTCTGTCGGTCTATCTGTCTGTCACTCAACTTTTTGCGAACCAACATATTATCTTAAAAACTACTTGCCCGATTTTAATGAAATTTGTATTGGTAGGTCATAATTAGCTCATTGTTTTGGTCCCATATAAGTTTCAAAACTTCTGCGCTCAATTGTTTCCCTTCCACATGCGCAAAAATATACATTTATTTACACCTATATATGATATATATCTTCAAAAGTAATTATCAAATTTGTTATGTCAAGTTTTATAGTTTATTGAAAGTAACCCGCAGACTCAGATAGCCCTAGATATTAATTTGAACCGTCTGCGCTCTTTAACTTTTGCTAAATTGATACTTTAATTCATGTAAACAATAAAATCAACTTTTACTGATTGAAAAACGGGGGAAACAATTAAACAAATTAGACAATAATGGCTTATAAAAGTATAAAATCAATAAAGTACGTGATAATATACGAGGAAGCTATGTGCCACACCAATTGTCTGTCTATTTTCATATAAGTAAGTAATAGTGATTTTTAAAACCCAAAACAAATATTTTGTTTCAAAACCATCTTGCTTATTGTCATGGTAGATATAGGTAATGGATTTTTAATGACTGTTTGTTTAGGCATAATCATTATTATTTACTTATCCGAGCAAATATCAA
The DNA here is from genome assembly GCA_951217055.1 of Gerris lacustris. Lineage (NCBI taxonomy): Eukaryota > Metazoa > Arthropoda > Insecta > Hemiptera > Gerridae > Gerris > Gerris lacustris. The sequence continues at coordinate 17,628,262 of OX578279.1, read as the reverse complement.
GTCAAATTTCGAATTCAATGGGTTTGATAGTCATTACTACAGAAATACGAAAGTGTTTGATTTATGTGACATGAGGTTATTTGATTAATTAGGTAAACATGATGATTATTGATTATCGAAACTGACTTGTTATGAACATTTACAATGAAACCTCATCATTTTTACTTTTGAGGCTTTTTCATGTTGAGTAAGTTCCATCAAATTTTGTTAGAAAGCGAAACCACTTATTTTTATAAATATTTAGTAATACTGGTAAAATAGTTTCGCTGCAAGTTGGTAGTAACTAACGACGGGCATTCTTGATATATTAATTGTACCGAAAAAGAGATAAATGGTTTAAAAACAAATCGCGAATCACAGAACTCAATCCAATTACAGAACTAGTTGCAAAGTTATGAACTGTACTAGTGCAGACTGTAGGCCCGCGTGCCTGTTTCTATAAACGGGTTGTAGAAAAACAGCCATTTTGGTGTTAGCCCTTTTGGTCAGTTGTATCTCGGAAGCTATTTACAATATATAAACTTTATACTGTCACAAATTATAGGAGGCTATTTACTTGACTGTCTTCGAAAAAGCAGTTGACCGTAATAACATTGAAAGACAAAGTTGGGAAAGTTTGAGTTGGTAGTTGGTATTCAAATAAAGTACGAGCTATTATATTATTGTGAAATTTGTGAAAGAGTTTTGAGTAGATTTGAAGAGATCAAGTTAAGCCCGTTTTCAACAGCTTTTTACTTCGTCCTGTACATCAAATAACCCCTACTCTACCACCCTTTTAGTGGTTATTTGATTCTTTTTTTTATTATTTCGTTTTTCCCGAAACGAGTAAAAAGGGTTGTAGAGAAGGTTTAACCTTTACGGTAAATGGAGCGAGACGGTAGTAGGTTGGACCGGGCCCCACCAAAACCACTCTGTGTTTCCCTGAAAGCTTTTAGGTTCTCACCGTGCCTCACACACACTGTACAAATCCTGAACCTACTGTTTTCCACCTTCACTACATACCTACTATATACCCAGGATATTCGGTCACAATCCAACGCACTTTCCACTTTCTCCAACACTGTAATAGCCTGTAATCACTTGGTCTGGTAACAAAAACTCAAGGAAACTCAATCCAACCAACCCTGTAACTGCCTTAGTCTACTTTTTACTTTAAGTGTCCAAAAAGAAGTTGAAAATGAAAAAAAGACCCACAATACATAAAAGAGAAACTTAGGTTACAAATCTATTGTATATTATCTTTAATTTAAAAAAAACAAAAACTTATACATTAATCGTCAGCCAATTAGTGTAGCATATGGCTTCCTCGCGTCTTATTATAAAGTAACATTGAATTAATAGTCATATCAGTTTAAAATAATGTGATTCTGCTGGGAAATTGAAAGTGTGGTTGTTTGGACCTTTTTCGAATCCCAATGAAATCACATTAATTTTTATTCAATATTAAATGTTCGCGGACGAGGTTGGTCTATGATAATATGAGAACATCTGTGACTTTCTTTGGATAGCCCATCTTTGGACATTCCAATTTCTTTAAAATAAGATGGGTATACTTTTAAAGATACAGATGTTAATAAAAGAAAAAAATCTGAGCATGCGCAATGCGCGAGAGAACGTAATGGGTACTGGAAGATCAATATAGGTCCAACATTGTACTAATTACGACCTATCCTATCATCCAAATTAAAATTGGATGAATTGCTTTTAAGATGCGGTATTTCACAGCAATGTCGACGGACAAACCGAGAGAGAAGCTTACGACTTTATTGAAGAATAGAGAAGACAGTTAAAAAAAAAAAAACAAAAAAAAAAAACATCAAATCCCAAATATCGTCGTAATATAGGTTTGGCTGCTCTCCTAAATCTTGTCATCTATTGGCAGGCAATCTTACTTGTCAGTGTAGACTAAATCGACTTCTACACCTGTTTGGTCTAGCTGAAAGACCAGAGTGCAGGTCGTATGAGGAAGAGGATCACACCCCTATTCACCTTATTAGTAGCGATTCTGATTAATACGCCTGAGGTAGGAAATCTTAGGCTTCGCCCGACTTCGCCGTTCTGCCGACTGAAGAATTAAGGTTACTTCCTCAAAGCAAGGTACTCACTTTCTGTGGGTTTGTCTGCCTGCTTAGCGGATAGAGTATTATAAGGAGGTTTACCAAACCGGGTTTGCACCTTGGGTCTTGGATCCAAGATGGGTATGTGAGGTCTTACTGCTTCGGACATAATTTTTAAAGTTTCCCTGGAAAAAATAAAAAAAACCTTATCGATACTTGATTAATAAAAACATATTTATATTTGCTTATTATTGTCGATACCAGTTTAGTGAATTTAGAATTGCAGAATGAGAGGAAAATCATCAAAGATTTATTAAAAAAAATTAAAAGTTTAATAAGAATTTTAAGAAAATAAAAAATAAAAGTATTTTATATTTCTACTAGTGCCAGGTGTTGAAAATGGTTTTATTAGAAGGGTCTTAAAATGCCGGTGCTGTAAATTAATATCTTTTTGTACCATAGGGGAGTTTATAGGTCGTAACCCTGAGTAAAAGTTTAAAGAAAGGAAAGGTTAAACTTAATAATTAATAGGGGTCCGTTAATTGGTACAGCAATTAAACGGAAATGCTCAGAATTTCTACCTCGCCGACTTTAAAACCGTTAACAAAAATGGAGTGATTTTTAAAATTTAATTGGAATTTTTAAGAATTGGATAAACCTACATCATTTAGATGTTGGCAGTTTGTAGAGCAAGGAGTTTATCCGGGTCTATAAATTGTACAACGGTGAAAGGTTCTCATCCGGTTTGTAAGTTTAAAAGTTTTTTTTGTAGTGTGTAGCAAGCAAGCTCCTGTCCATTCCTATATCCCTGGTAGAAGTTTCTTATCATACGCCACGAACTACCCCCTATTTGAAGATTTATTTGCTTCCGAGCTTAGTAACGGAAGCATTGAGACTTGAGACCACTCTGAAGAAAAAAAAATCTTTTTTGTCTCCAGTTTTTTTTTCATTTTCCTCTCAAATGGATTTTTTTATATCTCGTTCTTTCTTTTCTTTTTTATCGTCCTTTCTTAAGATTCTTTAATCTATTGGGGCGTCTAGTAGGGTGTGATACTAATCCAGGACACAAGACAGTATGATGACCTCCCTAGAGTGCTGCAAATGGCTGCATTAACTTCGCTCCCAATTAACTTCCCTTCAACTCAATTTACAGTTTAACTTTATTAAGTACAATTACGAAATTTGAGGCATCTAATTTTTTTCGGGTCCTTAGTCTGTGTCATTATTTCTTGTGTTCCGGTTTTATTAATCCTAAAGAATAAATGTAAAAAAAAAATCTTCAAAAAGAAAAATAAAAAATATATAGATATAACAAGGAAACAAAAGTTTAATTAATGCCGCGGGTATAATAGTAATGGCTTCGGATTGATGTACAAAGAATAAAAATGATACTATAAAACTTCTTGTAAATAGAAAAAAGAATTGTTGTGTAAAGAATAAAAATGGTACAATAAAAAAGATACTAGATTATACTAGATGGTAGATACTATAAAAAACTTGTATTAAGATTACAAATTATACTATAAATGGATTTATATTGAAGAATTTTAGTTGTGTGAGTCATTGGCAAGTTCTTTGTATATAAATATAAAAACACGCTTTCATAACAATCACGGTTATTGAGTTTTTAAAATCAACATCGTTAATCGGTGGGTGTGTGTGTATTAGGGTTAATGACCCTAAAATGTAATAGGATGTTGTTGTATTGGTAGGTGTACAGAGTCTGTGTGCCAAGTTTCAGCTTGATTGAATGACTGGAAGATGTTTAATTAGCCCACCAAATATTTTGAACACAATCCCGGACAAATAAAATTGAAGTTATTATAAAAGATTTAACAGAGTTATAAATGGTGATTTTACTTAATTTGAGAAGAGCATTTAGAATCTTTTGTTAGCATTTGATACGTATTCGACTGCCTAACTTCAAATTTATAAAACAAAACTATATCTCAAATTCTTCTTCTGTTCTTAACTCACTGCGACCATCAGGTTTGTTCGCAGTGATGTATCCATTAACTTTTACTCGAATAATATTCTTAAATCAGATTAAAAATTAAAAAAAAAAACTTAGGTGAATTCATGCTCAAAACACGCATACTAAAAGCAAACATAGTGCTCATACTCCTCAAGTAAAGAGGACTGCAATTTAATTGACGTAAATGATTAATCACTAACAAATTTACACAGAACTAATGCGAAACCCTTAAGTTCCCATAAGTGCAAAGAAAATTAATTTAATGTATGCGTAGTTATGGTTTTTTGTTTAATTTAAAATTTATTTTTGTATTATATTAAACAAAGAAGTCGCTGATTCCCCTGTTGCCTCAAAAGAGATACTACTTTATTCTTTGAGACCTCATAATTTTGTTAATAATAGATTTATTTTGTTTTTAAACACTGCAAAATGTCATGCTGGTAATTAAATTATATATTATTTTCATGCAGAAATCTATATCTCAGAAAAATCTTAGTTAAAATTAATTAATTATTAATTAGATAGTTAAATAATTAGACAATTCTTTTTGCTGACAAACATTTTGCTTCCGAGCTTACCGAAGGTAACGGAGCTATGTGATCGTTCTGAAGAACGAAAATATTTTATGTCTCCGATTTCAAATATTCCAAGACAGAAATCCGTTTCAGACATCAGGGAACATTTTTGTTTCCATGTCTGTCTGTCGTCGTGTTGGCCTATCTCTCAATTTTTGCGAACCAATATCTTAAAAACTGCACGTCCGATTTTAATGAAATTTGTATGGTAGGTCATAATTAGCTCATTGCTGATCCCATATACGTTTCTACCTTCTGCGCCCATTATTACTGCGCCCAGCCTCAACATGCGCACCAACATACATTTATTTACACCTATAATATCTTCAAAAGAGCTCATAATTTGAATGGTTTGTCGAAAGTAGACCGCATATAGCACCAGATTGATTTCAACCCTCTACGCTCTTTAACTTTTGCTTAATTGATACTTTAATACACGTAAAAATCCAATCAATGTTGATATATTAAAAAAACGGGGGAAACAATTAAATAAATTAGAGAATAATGGCTTTTAGAAGCATAATGTCAATAAAGTACGTGATAGGATGCAAGGAAGCCATGTACCATACTAATTGGTAGTCTATTTTTTTTTATTAAACTTTTAAATGTATTAATTTTTTAATTCGATGTGTAAATTTAATGTTTTAAAAAGAAGTTAAAAAAAAAACAAGTATCTTTAAGGAAAACTCAAGACATTTAAAGCACACCACTTAATGTTCAAAAGACATCAAAGAGCTTTTTTCTTATATTTTAGGGAGTTCTTAATTTTAAAGTGGAAAGAGGGAGATAGAGAGCTAACATTATTAGAATAAAAAAGCATATAAGTCCTAAGTGCTTTATTTCAAGCTCGGTTTAACTTTGAGTATTATCTTCATTTATTTTTTATTCTTCTAAGATTGGTATTATCAGTGGCTCTATTTCAAGACTTGGCGTTTATTTAAAGATAAGCTTAAGCTTCTGTTTAAATATTTTAATATAGCAAGATGTCGGAAATAAGATGACACAATCAAGTCCGAAGTTTAAAGGGCTAAGCTCCCTTAGTACTTTCCATCCAAGTCCCCCTTCATCCTCCCTCGAGGCCCAGGGATAAGGTCGATGACCCCTAAGCTTCTCTCCTCCTGCACACGTGTTGCATCCGAGTCTTGCACGTGCGAAGTTTATACGAATGCCCGTACTAAGCATAATCTCACACCTTACCCTCTTGACTTTTACTTCCTGGTTACCTTTAGCTTGTTGTTACTTATACATGTTTTTTCTACCCTTATTATCCAAAAGCGAATCGAAGAATCGAATAAATTATTACTCAAGTGCATATCCGATTGCTTTCTAAAAGTGGGTAATGTATACAATGGTCGAAAAGCTAATTTACCCACATCACATATGTACATAAAGGTTTAGAATTCTTATTAACTCTATCTTGAATGCAGGATTTATTTAAATAAGGTCTTAGGGAAGCCAGTTTTTCCCCCACTTATAAAACAGCATTTGGGGGATGCTAATTCTTTACATTTTCTTATGTATTGAAGATGGGAAATAGAGGTGTTAAAATGGATTTGGCCAAGCAACGAATGAAACCAAATATAAAAAAAATGTACCTATATATATATAAATAAACATTTTTATGGCAAAATCAGAAACAATGGATTTAGAGAATGGGTAAATTTATTAATACATGATCATGACATCGACTACTTCAGTAAAGTGAGTGAATTTGTTTTTACAAATAGCGAATAAAACTTAGAAGAGCGAGATTTATCAGTTTATCAGTATCAGAATCTTTAAAATGCAGATTGAAGGGAGTTTCAGATTATTGCAAAAATTATTAGGGGGACTCGATATTACTGTGGGGGGGGGATATTAATTTGAAAAGGGTGGGGCACAGGAATCATCGGATGGAGGGTCTTCCAACCAAGCATCCCTTAATCCAAAAATACTAACTCTGGCTCCGGGGATGTTTTACATCTCTCAACTACAATGGTAGTAATAATGTTGTAGTCTCTGTCTTTATATTGACTCCTGAATCTGAAGTAATCCACCAGCTATGGTACGCGTCACATCGTTCTCCGTAATATCTTATATTTCAAATAGAAAATAGTGGTATTTATAAATGATTTCTGTCATTAAGAATTACGGGTTTTCAGGTGAAGTTTTTATTTTTATTTTTAAGTTATCGGAGTATTAGATGTGAATTTATTACTATTTTAGTACATACAATAATTACGTATTTAATATCATAAAATCAAATTAATATCAATATCCACTGTAAAAAACTCCGTTGCGAAGCACGGGTATCCAGCTAGTGCATATTTAAAATCCAAATACCACTCACTGACTGAGTGGTATTTGCTTCTCGCTATAGCCTATGACCATGATATTTTGTAGGCAGGTTCCTCTTACCCCCTAAGAAATAATTTCTACAATCCGCCATCTTGATTATAGATGGTGGCAAGTGGCAATTTTTAGAAAAAAATATCTCAAGAACCAAGTGTACTAGAACCTTGAAATTTGTAAGTTAATTTCCTTTTCTGTGATTAACAGCTTTCGTGGAAGGATTTTACAATCGGATTTTTTTTTATTCAAGACAGCAATTACATTAGATATAACACACTCAGGAGTAACGCACGGGAATGCAGCTAGGAATATTATAAAACTGGAAAGTTCGTATTTTATTAAAACTACATTTTGTTGAGGACCTGCGTGAAATGGTTCTACTTACTCAATATAGAAAAAGTAAAATTTAATTCACTCTACCTTATAGGATCCACTTGAACTACTAGAAATGTTTTTCCTGAAGTGAAGGTATAAGAAGCTCATTATATTTTCTTGTAATTTCAAAAAGGAAAAATTATATATAATTTTTACCTATTTCTCCAATTAAGGTTGTGGTTGGCGCCAACCAACTTTAAAATATAATAAAATTATCAAACCAAGTTAGAAACTGTCATTAATCAACATAATCCGTGTTCCTGTAATGACTGTCAAACAAATGAAGTACTATAATTTTACTTAATATTTGCTTGGGTGTGCAAATAATAATGATATTGCCTGAACAAACGGTCATTAAAAATTCATTACCTATCTACTAAAATAATAAGGGGAAAAGAATTGTTTTAGGCTTTAGGAAATATAGTGATAGTGCGTACACAAAACCATCATTAAACAATAAAAGCTTATGCGAGCTATAATCCACCTAATGATGTGAAAATATTCATATCCTCATAATTCGAAGACAATATTCACCTTTTTACTATATTACTATATCATAAATATACGAAGAATAGATAGAAAGTATAGCGATGGCGCAAAATTCAATTTTGATGAACTACACGTTTTAAGGGCCCTTGAGTCCAAAAATTTAAAAACGGTCTTTCTGTCGTCTGAGCAGACACGTGGAGCCTAAACTGCAGGACTAATTTCGATTAAAGGAATACATGTTTAGAAAATTCTACCCTAAAGCCTGGTTTACTCGGGTAGAGTAAACAGGAGAGAAGAGTAGCGAGTAGAGTGTACTTTACTTCCAACTCTACCAAATTTGATTTTTGGAGCGTTTTCACATAAGCTAGTAGTAAGTATAGTAAAAAAAGCAGAAATGATTGCACAACAATGTAAAAATATGAAACTAAACTCTACTTGCTACTTGCTATTGAAGACTTTTACACGGGTAGAGTGGCGAAGCTAGTAGAGTGGGAGCTGTGGTGGGGGAAGTAGAGTAGAGTCCACTTTACTGCATGCGGTATAGTACTCTACTCTACCAGCAACTAGCTACTCTACACGCCACTCTACTGAGCGTTTTTTCGGGTTTCTACGGGTAGAGTTACTCTACTCTCCTGTTTACTCTACCCGTGTAAACCCGGCTTAAGGCGAAATCGAAAAAATAATTTTAGCGCTAAATTAAGGGGTGCTACCCCAAAAACTGAATAAACCTTAAAAAAATTAGAGCATTACGTGGTAAACGCTTAGGTTTCAAGTTCCTTGGGTACATAGATAATTATCAAGGCAAAGGGATATCTAGTCAAAAGAACTTTAAGACAAGGAAACATGGTATTCTTTTTCTTTGTTACCCGCATCCTAAGGGGGTAACATACTAAAAGAGGCACCCCGGCGCCCCCATACGCCTCTTTTAGTTTGTTACTTACCTATACATATTGATATCTACAAAATGTTAAGAGTAGGACAGTAACAAAGTTAATAACTATTAGGGCTTAGGGCAATGGGATTATTTAATCTAATGTGCTCGAGGAATATCACACTTTTCATTTTTTATCAGTTTTGATGTATTCTACGATTATAAGTCACAAAATTACCCACCGTATTCATCCCATTTTCAAAATAAACAAGGTGAGCAACAGAGTAAAAGACTGCCTTTCTCTTCAATATTGATATAAATGATTAATGGATCTTTAGGCATGGAATGACATTTATTTAAAACTATCTCAATAATAAAATCATAATATAAAAGTTTACTTATATGTAATTGAACATTTATGTAGATAAGAGTATATTATATAGTATTGTCAATTTATGCATCATAAGCTGTGAAAGTTATTATTATTTTTTTTTTTTTATAAAAGAAATGTTAGAACATACTCTAATATAACCTATTTTTTACGCTTATCATTCAAAGACTAATACTACGTTTCCATGATGTTTAAATACAGATTGAATACGGATAGAATACATTTTTTATATCTTAAGTGTCCATGGAAACCTAGATTCAAAACGGATTAAGTACGATCCCGATCCCGATACAATCCACTAAATTCTGGGATCGTATCTGGATCTTGGTTGCATGGAAACACGTGACTCGATCCTGACATGCGCAGAGCGGTGTTGTGAGCGAACCTAGTGTATTTCTATAGAAACTGTAGTCAAATCTGTCAAAATACGTAATAAAAAGCATGGTTATAAAAGGTGAAGGTTACAAAACGATTTATAACCTTTAACAAAAGTAACCAAGAAAAAGTTTGTTTTTTTATTTCGTATTGAATACGGATTCACTATTACTTATGGAACTTGTTAAATCCCAAATTAGGATTCAATCCGTATTTAAACATCATGGAAACGTAGTATAAATTTGGTCAAGTAAACAATCTGAGATATTTGTTATTGTTATAGTATTAAAAGAAATACAGCATAGTATAATATTTATATTCATCATCATATTTATTTTTGCTTATGGACTTTATCGCGAATGAAATAGAATAATATATCGAACGTAAGAGAGAAAGACGCAGAGAGAAGACACGAAGAAGCTGCAATGTTAATAGATGTACCGTCAGCTCTGCGATGAAGGAGAAGTAGGACACCTTTAAGAAGCATTGAAATGGCACCAATACACGAATAAACTAGACCGGTGTACGGTGTAGGCTTCTCACCAAACAGTTGCTGGAAAATAAATAACATTGCATAAAGTTCGTAGGCTTCCACGGTTACAATTATAATGAAGTTCTAGGTCTTCCGGTGGTGACCGCGTCTCGAAGGATGTACGTCCCGACGTTTCACTCCTGAGGTGTGAACTGTCACACCTGCTTAAACTAAGGACACCATGAACTCACCTGAAGATACTTCTAACATTAGGAGCGAAACGTCGTGACTTACACCCTTCCAGACGCGGTCACCACCATTTCATAATTTTTAACTGTTTTCATAGTCGCTTCAAACATGATCAGATACTTTATAGCCCAGTCAATAAAGGCCAAAAACAGGCTGTACCCGCAACTAATTAGGGGAAATCTGGATTTTTTCCTAATGATAGACCATGATAAGAGGTACATTCTCTCAAAAGTCCCCACTTCTCCCCCTTGTGCTCCCCCCCCCCCTACCCCCTCTTAAAGTTCAAAATTTACTTATTTTTCACTTTTACGCAAAACTGTTTATTTTATGAAGAGAAGTGTTATTAACAAAACTATTTCTCCCATAATTCTGCACAAAAAAGGTCCTATGCATGTTTGAAGTGAGACATACCGTTTTCGAGATATTATTGATTAAAAATCCAATTTTTTATTTTTGCGAATATAGATATGTTAAAAACAACACTTCTGATTTTAATGAAATTTGGATGGTAGGTCATACTTAGCCTATTGTTGATCCCATATAAATTTCAACCGTCTGCGCTCTCTACATTTTCTAAATTGGTTCCCTTTCTGTCTGACTGTTGATCAATTTTTTGTCTGTCTATTATGAATTAATGTATCAATTTAGCAAAATTTATAGAGCGCAGTCGGTTGAAATTAAGTTAGGGCCATCTGCGGGATACTTGCGACAAACCATCCAAATTTCATATTAATCAGTTTTTTGAAGATAAAGGTCGAAATAAATGTATGTTTGTGCGCATGTGCAAGATAAAATAATAGGCACAGAAGGTTGACATTTATATAGGATCAACAATAGGCTAAGCATGGCCTACCATCCAAATTTCATTAAAATCAGAAGTGTTGTTTTTAACATATCTTGATTCGCAAAAATAAAAAATTGGATTTTTAATCAATATCTCGAAAACGGTATGTCTCACTTCAAACATGCATAGGACCTTTTTTGTGCAGAATTATGTGAGAAATATTTTTGTTAATAACACTTCTCTTCAAAAAATAAACAGTTTTGCGTAAAAAGTGAAAATAAGTAAATTTTGAACTTTAAGATGGGGTAGGGGGGGGGGGGGGAGCACAAGGGGGAGAAGTGGGGACTTTTGAGAGAATGTACCTCTTATCATGGTCTATCATCAGGAAAAAATCCAGATTTTCCCTAATTAGTTGCAGGTAAAAACCTTTATTAACTGGGCTATTATCAGAAATCTTTATTCCTACCTTTGGGTGACCAAATGGGTAACTTTTGAGCCCTTGACCATTAGATTTTCAGTTATATCATTAGTAGGTTATTCCATTTTTTTTTGGATGTCTAAAACATCTCTAAAAGTTCGACTAATCGTCGACTGTGACTTGTTACTGATTAATTTGTTTTGACATTCAAGCTTCAGTAGACATGCATCATGCATCTATAACTGACGATCATGTTACAATCTTAGTAGAACAGATTCATTTCAATGCAAATGTATACGTACATGTCAAATAAACCGGAAAAGTTTGGTCTAAAATATTGATTATGGGGTAGAATGGTAATATTTAATATTAGTAGTAGAATTAGTATGTAGTAGTAAGGTCCTAGAATACTAGTACTAGACGGGACGATGAACCACTTGTTCGAGCTTAGCATTTAGCATTTAGGCGCTTTTTACGATCCCCATGGTAGAGTCTTCCAGCCATTTCACACATCTTACCTCTGTATAATGTACCACCAAAAGCATTCCGCACACGATCAATAGTAGGGATAGATAATAAAATTGACAATACTATTGTCAATATGTCAATTTAGTAACAAATTTTCATCAATACTGTTTTTTATATCAATACTAACCCCGCAAACGGTCAATAGTATTGACAATACCTTTATTTATTGACAATACACAATACTATTGATCGTGTGCGGCCTGCTAAACGGTGTGATCAATAGTGAGCTCTAAATACGAGCATCAAGGCGCGTGATCGAACTCACGACCTCCTGTCGCCATTGGCCATTTCACACATCTTACCTCTGCATAATGTACCACCAAACGATGTGATCAATAGTGAGCTCTAAATAAAAGAGATCTAAGTTGCGTATTTCTGGTGGCACATGGCAATTATACGATACATGCAGCTGGATAGTTGCTGGACACACCGGCCCTCTGTCACCCATTCATTACAAATAATATAGTTGTATAAGGCCTTGGGTCTTCTAAGCTCTTGGGACTTCTAAGCCTTTTGAAGGTTATTGCGCCTAGCACCGCAGATTATTATTGTTCATTATTACTATATATTATTTATAATTAATTCTATTCAGACCTTAAAAAGTAGAATAGGCAGGATAATATTATAGGAGGCTTCTGCCGAAGTATAAATGCAACCGCTTTTACCCCAGGAGTCTCTAGATTGAAAACAGTATATAACCAGAGTGCTAAAGCAGCAGCACCATGCAATAAATTTGAAGTAAAAGTGCTCATCTTTGAAATTTCCAAAAAATCCCATTCTCGAAAATAGATAATCATCTAACCTGCAAAATGAAACATTTAGATATTCCATGAATATTAAAATAACCAGAGCCAAGTAAACATTGCTACTCTTTTACATTAGTACTCCCCTAAAAAGGTAACATAGTAAAATAGGATATATATGAGGCAAAACTTTATTTAAGTAATCCCCCCTCTATAAATATTAAGGCAAAGGGATATTTACCTAGTCAAATGTTCTTTAGAACAAAGGAATATCCCACTTCTGTGCATAGAAGTTATATACCCCTTAATTCTTTATCTAATTTTCATTCCTACCCAGGCCATTAAATTGGAGGGTACCAAACTAAAAGAGTGCCAGAAAAAGAGTATAAATAATTACAAGATAAAAAGAACTTTTTATACAGGGTGTAGCAAAAGTTCGGCAACGGCTAATTATCTCCGTTAATATTTGAGATATCAAACTGAATTTTAAAATTGCCATTTTCAACGCTTGATTGCTGCTAAAATAAGGCTTTAAGAGAGAAAAAAAAATTAGGAGTAAAATTATCCTTTTTTAAACTCAAAAATTCAAAATTGGTTAAAAAACAATTATTAATTACATTTTCGGTCACGAAATTAAAATGACTATATGCGTTGCTCTATAGCAACCAATTATAAAAATAAAAAATTGGAAAAAATAGCGTTGAGCATATTTTTTTACCTTAAAATAAGACAAATTTTTGTCTTGCATTTTTCCCCCTAAAACCTTTACTTTTGCCGTAATTAAACGTCAAAAATGTCAATTTTGTAATTTCAACTGGCCGCCATTTTGAAATGGCAAAAGACAACAAGCTCTGGTTTGCGGCAAATGATTTCATTTTTCAAGGCCCATCCAAATATGTATCACAGTATTGGGGTTCCAATTTGAAATTTTAAAGTTAAATCCAATATGGCGGCAACCAAAATGGCGGGATAATGAATACTTGCCAAAAAAAGTAGTTTTTATATGCATGATAATGATTGCAACAAACCGCAGTTTGATATCTCAAATATTAACGGAGATAATTAGCCGTTGCCGAACTTTTGCCACACCCTGTATACTACGTTTTTAAATTTTCTGTCATAAATCATAAATTTGAAACCCCTCAAAATGAAGATTGTAAATGTGGTATATGTCAAAACAAATAAAATAACTTGCGGATTTTTTCTGAACTAACTTTCTAAAAAGCAAGATTTGCTGAAAACGAATTAAATTCTGCTGAAAGATGGCTAAAAGTATTAAAATAATGCATTGTAATCGTGTTCTGAGCTATTCTAAAGTTTCAAACGTCTAGCTACTTGGGAAGTTAGATAAAAATCGATTGCAAGATTTGTACTGGACAAACAAACAAACAAACAAGAAAGCAAGCTAATAAAAACGTAGTAAAATATCTCTGAAGACCGTTTTTCATTGAAGACCGTTAATCAATGTTATTGTTCCAATCTTAGTGCTCACAAAAAGAAATATATTTTCTCAAAGCAATATATTTTGGATTTCTATACGCTTTCTTTACACTATTATAGGTCAAGAAGCATATTTTGTCTTTATCGAAGACAGATATAGATATTTAGATCTAAAAAAAAAAAAATAATGAGACCCCGGTGGTCGATTCCCCGCTGGGGATGTTATTTTTATGGAATTTTCATAAAATATTTAACAATAATTAAATGTTCCTACAAAAACTCGAAACAACTAACGAATGGAAAAGACTGGACAAAGAATAATGATATTATAAACAAGTAAAAAATAGCATGGCACAAAGCTTTTTCGTTTACCGTGTACTATCGTGTACTTTAACCATTTTTTTTGCTTTTCCAACTCATTATTCTCTATATTTATTTAATTTTTTCCTCACTTTCTTTTCAAATTCTTTTAATATTGTTTTGATTTTTCACATGAATAAAAAAAAGTATCAATTTAGCAAAATTCAATAAGAAGAGATGATTTTAATTAATATGGGACTATTTGTGAACTACATTCGATAAACCATACAAATTTTAACAATCAGATGAATTTACTTTTAAAGGTATTGATGTTTAAAAAATAAACTTTGTGCGTATGTGGAAGAGAAACTAATGGGCGCAGAAAGTTGAAAATTACATGGGACCAACAATTGACTAATGAACTACAAAATTTCATTAAAATCGGATAAGTAGTTTAGATATTATGTTGGGTACGCGAAAATGAGGACACGGGACCAAAAATATTCCCGATGTCTGAAACGGATTTCTGTATTGGAATTGTTGAATTTGGAGAAATAAAAAATATTCGTTCTCCAGAATGATCACATAACTTCCGTTACCTTCGGTAGGCTCGGAAGCAATTGGCACATGTAAAAAGTAAGGTAACCTATTAACAGGCAACTGTACACCTATAACAAGCAAGAATTTATTTTTCTTCTTGATAAATATTTTTTAGAAGAAAAAAAACAAAATATTTTATGTCTTTCTATCAAGTTTATATGGGAGGAGAATTGAAAAGCAGAAAATTTGAAGAGAGGCTGAAGATAAAACAAGAAGTGGGAGAAGCTTGCGCACTGGGAATTAGGTCACGGGGACAACTCCATTGATCCAACCCAGGCCACGAGCTCAGCTCCGAGCCGCTCACCCTACTTCAATCCACCGCAAAAATACACTTCTACCTTCCCAACTCAAATCTTCCATTTAATCTCCGCCAATCGAAATGCCACTAAGTCTAAAACAAATTAATTAATAAGTATAAAACTAATAAAGTATAACTTAGTAATCATGTTCTAGTTCTAGTGATGATAGATCGAATAAGAATCAGTGACCATTCATTTCTCATCTGTAGAAGTATGTACATTGAAGTATATAATCTTTAAAAAGTAAAATATTACAATCAAGAATTAAGGATTATATTTGACAATCATAAAAAATATAAGGAAAACATTTTTTTTTCCAGGTGTAGTACTTATATTTTCTAACATAAATTGAAATAATCTTGGACCTACTGTGATGTAAAAGATTTTAAAAAGATACATTTTTATTGGGGAAATAGTAATTTTATTTTATTCTTGTTGGATTCCCGTGCTTCGTTACGGAGTGATAAGTTACTTTTTAATGTTTTTATTTTTTTATTTTATTACTGCCATGAAACATAAAAATTCTTTTGCTAAGCAAAAATATTAAGATGTAATTTCTTGATTAGTTGGGTCTTTTAAGGAAATGTAAACGCCTCACTTTTGCCATATTTCGATCCCTCCTTGGATCATTCTCAAGCTGACTGACTAGCTAAATATTTAGATGTTGCAAATGGATCAAATACGATTTGCAAAACTCAACTCTTTTTGAAATTAGTATTAAATTTTGACAGCGCTTCAAAATCGAAACAAATTAGAGGAGAGCCAATGAGAGCTCTGGATTTTGATTTTGAAAAGGTTGGGCCAGCTAGCCAAATAAAAATGTCACTGGCCCCACCCCTCCCACAGGTTTAGTGACTTTGTTTTTTTCCTCATATAGGTTGGTCAGTCTGAGTGTCAAAAGTTAATTCTAATTGTAATTACTAAGAGTATAATTAGTAACTGATTCCGACTTCCTGAGAATCAATTTTAAATGTTTATCTTCCAGGAGAAGCAGAGGGGGGTTTGCCTCCTGTAATTACCCCCCACCCCAGGTGTCTAATCACATCCCTGGGTAGAAAGTGGAATGATTTTTTATTAATGGGTATATTAACTTCCGAGCATCAGAAGATCAGCCGTTGCTCAATTGTTATTTTTTTTTAATTAGCCCCTATTTTTTATCAATTCCCCTTATTTTTTTTTAATTTGCCCCTATTTTCTATCAATTCCCCTTCTTTTATTTATCTTGAATTAAAATGGCCAGTTGGAAACCCCTTTTATGCAGTATGTATATGTATGTGCTTTATGTCGTAAAATAAAACTAAATTTCAATATTCCATTGCAATCGGGTCCGAAGATATCGTCATTTTTAGGGTCCGTAGGCAAAACCAAGGACCCTTATATTTTCCTGCGTGTGTCTGTCCGTCCGTCCGGTCGCCTGCTCTCACGGCTACACCTTTCGTCCGATCACTTTGACATTTGGCGTGTATGTGTCTTGTACCTACCCACATATTTTAAAAATATAGCGACTTAAAAAAATTAGGGTAAAAAAAACTTAAGGGTTAACGTTAGTATATTTATTTGTTTCGACACCGTGAGGGGTATCATATGAAAGGGTACGTCGAGCTGATTACAAAAATATATAATTATTTGGTAATAACTTTGATAGGGCGAGCGTAGGCAAGTTTGAAGTGGGTGTGAAACGTGTCCCCCCCCCCCCCTCTATCTCGCTTATGTGAAGTGCAAAAAATCTGAAAAAATTCCTGAACATTCTTGGACCAAAAGTAAAGATACCACTTTTTGGAAATTTCGAAAAAAAGATTATTTTATTTTTTATTGACAAAATACTTTTTTTTATAATTATGGTCTTTTCGATGTATTTATATGGTTGTAGTCCGGTTCATTTGCAAAAAAAAACTTTATCAGAGGATGTTTTGAGAATATCAGACCCTTAGGATAGTTCAAAGTAAGCTTTTTAGCATTTAAAAAAAAAACACTGTTTAAATTTTTTTCAGTTAAACACTATACAGTGTGGCCTACGGACCCTCGCCGTGTGCTGACTAGCACACACTTGACCTGTTTATTTGTTACATATAAATGGCTACATCTTGATTCAAAATGGCGAATCGTTAAAAAGGTTTCTTATAATAGTGGGCATCTAAGAGCTAAGAAGAACATTTGTTCAACATTTCATGCCCTTAGCATGTCCATTGGTTCCAGAAATATCGTGATGTATCCAATCAGTGTTACTTATTTGGATTTTATAAATGTACACAGATTTACACCCAAAAGTTATTAATGTCTCACGATTCTTAATTATACTCAACTAAAATGTGAACTAATATTTTATACATGCTTGTTCGATATATTTAAAAATCACAGGGAAGTACTTGCGTCCAAGTACTTTTTAGGGTTGCCCGTTATGTAATTATAATTTTATTCCTCGATCTCAAGGGTCCGGGTTCGATCCCCCGGGGGGTCACAATGTTTTTCATCGGTTATAACGACTAGAAAAATTCATTTTTTCAGACCATTTCCATCGCTTCACCATAAGGTATTACCATGAATTATTTCTAAATTTTAGGATCACCCGTTATATAGTGGTTGGGGAGGGGGGACATTTTTGGGGGTATATTTTGACTTATAAAATTAATAAAGAATGAAAAATTTAAAAAAGCAAATATATATTTGAATCCTACTCTTCACCAGCTTTCATATGATACCCAACTCAAAATTTAAAAAAAATAAAAGTTTTGGTGCACTTCATATTTTCGCGCCCAAAATTGGCAATTTTTTAAAATTGGGGATGAACTCCCGGAATTTTCATCGCCCCACAATAAGGCATTAGCATGAATTATTTCGAAATTTTAGGTCCAGCCGAAGTATAGTGGTTGGGGGGGGGGGAATTTATTTTTGGGTATATTTTGATTTTTTTACCCAATAAGGGATGCAAAATTTAAAAATTTATATATATCTTTGCGTCCTACTCTTCAGCAGCTTTCATTTGATACCCAACTCAAAATTTTAAAAAAATAAAATTTTTGGCGCACTTCAAATTTTCGCGCCCAAAATTGGCAATTTTTTAAAATTGGGGATGAACTCCCGGAATTTTTATCGCCCTACAATAAGGCATTAGCATGAATTATTTCGAAATTTTAGGACCAGCCGAAGTATAGTGGTTGGGGGGGGGGGGGGAAATTTTTTTTTGGGTATATTTTGATTTTTTTACCCAATAAGGAATGCAAAATTTACAAAAGCTTATATATATTTGCGTCCTACTCTTCAGCATCTTTCACTTGATACCCCACTCGAAAATTAAAAAAAATATAAATTTTTGAGTTTACAACATTTTTGCGAATTGCGCATGCGCATATATAATTTTGAACTTCTGTATATTTTTCGTGTGGTTGGGTCAAAAAGTTGCACCAGTATTTCAAATTTCAGCTCTTTAGCTTAAACGGTTCGGGCCCTATGAACTAAAGAGCGACGGACAGACGGACACATCACCCTCGGCATAAGGGTTTTGAGAAGAATCTACAAAACCCTAAAAATTAGACAAAAGTTAATGACAAAATAATCCGCGTTTCGCGTAATTGCATCCAATATAATATATGATTTGGTAATCGAATGTGGAGATTGAACATTTTTATAATAAGTATTTTAATTTAAAAAAAAAAAATTAAAAAATTATTTAATGTTTAATCTGTTGGACATCCTGGTTATTTATTTTTCAATACTATAAAGTGGTATTGCAGCATATATAATCAAAATTACTTCTAAATTATATCGTTGCATATATTTTTAGTCTATAATATTAAATTACTATATTTATTTATGACTAAAAATAGAAATGTTGATCATTTACGATTTTAATTCTGATATGGAATGTTTTTATAGAGAGAGGTGAAGGCTATCAACTTAAAAGTTATAAATTACTTATTATAAAGCTGTAAATTGTCTGTAGTATCGAGAAGGATTTATAGATCTTTATTTAGACAAGAGGAAGCAATAAAAATGAAACTAAAATTCTCTATCTCACATATAAAATATCTCGAATAAATTAACGAAGGGTTCTTTTTATTTCGTCAATATCTCAACTCGAAGAGAAAGTTTTAGAAAAAAAAAACAACACTGTAATGCAAATAGTAATATTAATATTCCTTGCGTGTTTTAACAGACAATCGTAAGCCACGCATCCTCGAGTCGTAATGTTTTCTGTGAAGTCATTGAAGCGGGAAAACAATATATTATTCAAATTGTCGAGCCAAAAAGAGTTAGAGTTATTGTTTATTTAGTGACACTAGATGGTTGTAGACTTTTTTATGTACAATTTTCGACAAGTTTTCTTATATTTTATAGCTCTTTAAATATTTATGATTCTGACAAAAGAGCGTGTCTAACAAATTATATTAAACCTTTATGGAACCTAATTACTTTAGCAATTATTCAAAAGAAGTACATGCAAGATACGTGTACCGGACACCTAGGTCCTAGGTCCTTGCCTTGGTATTGAAATGTTGAAGTGTTATTGCCATATATGTTCGCACCATCACTCCTTCTATTGAAAGCAGACATGGAGATGTTCATTTTTACAACCATTTACAAACCAACAAACAAAAAGAGGAAAGAATAGAAGAGGATGTCTACTTTAGAGTATTTACTGTGAAAGGAATACAATTATTAAAGCGGCCCATACACTGCACGTGCATTAGACGCCGTGCACCAAACACTGTAAATCAGTGGCGTATCCAGCGGCTAGGTCTGGAGGGGGCACATTCTAACTCAGTTTAGATTGGGGAGGGGGGACAAGAAAAGGGAACTACTTATTCAACAAAGTAGCTGCCCCTCCCTCCCCCCCCCCCATAAAAAACGCGCCAAGTAACAATCACTGTTTTAGTAGGTATTCGTCAGAAAATGTTATGCTGATGCTTACTGCAGTACAATATGTTACTGTAAGCCATGGGCGTCGTCTGCAGTTAATTATTGGGGGGGGGGACCTATGGCGGGGGTCCGGGGGCCCTCCCCCGGAAAATTTTGGAAATATGACCTCTCAAAACAGCGCTTTTATGCATTTCTGAGGTGAAATTGAATATGAGGTGAATGAAAAAATATGTAGATAAAAAAAAAAAATACGGCTTATTTTTTTTTTTTACTCTATTGGGTCTGGGCCCGTCTGGGGGCCCCCTGTGCCCCCCCCCCCTGGATAAGCCACTGCTGTAAATGCAATTCGCTCTGTGATGCAAAAAGTCGGTGTTCATACTGTGATCTTTTAGTGTCCACGACCAGTTATGCCTCATGTAATAACGAAAAATAAAGCTTTAGCAGTTTTTTTTTTATTGGCACGAAATATGAAGATAGCAAGGGGAAACGGATGAGGAAGCAAGTATGGACAAAAAATTGGTTGAAGAAGAATGATAAGTATTCGCTGGCATGAGACTTCTATAAGACTTACACGAAAATCATGAAAGTGATTATTGATTATAAAAACTATTTGCGGATGGATGACGAGACATTTAGTTATCTGTTGAATATTCCTTGCACTTAACAGGCCATAAACAATGGTGTTATCTATAAACGTCAATAAACGAAGACAAGGAATTGGGAGGCAGAAAAACTGATGTATCACTCATTGTCAATAAATACAAGCAAGGATCTCTTGCTGCTAGCGAATGAAATATAACCTCGAAAGATGTTGCACTCTCAGCACGTGGGGCGAGACTGGCCCACACTAGCATGTTGGCACGGCGCCGGATGGTATGCGGCTAGTCGAAAATCAAACTCGTCTTGATTGCCATCGCATCACGTATTACAGGCCGTGCTATGCACGGAGACCTGGCACGTTTTGTTAGTTTTTAGCACAGCGACAGCGTGCTTGCACGCCATGCACCTGTAGTGTATGGGCCGCTTAATACTAGTTTACTTCACCTTTAGAAATGAACAATAAAAACAGTTTATGAAAAACAGCTTACATTTTATTTATATTAAGCACAAGTTATCATTAAATGTTTATAATGTATGTATGTTTCTATTAGAGAAAATATTATAATGTAATAAGAAAAATAATGTGAAGGCCTCTTCTAATGATAGCTTTCTAGAACTAAGAAACTTTTAAATGAAAATGAATGCATAAGAAATAATAATGATACACTGTCAAAATCTTGGTACAGCACTTCGTTGAATGCTAAGCGTTCTTGAACACCAATATAGTTGCGTAGTTGGATAAGCAGAGTTTGGAATAAAAGTTATACCATGTATCGTCTAGCTGTCTCTCTTTTTCGGTATTCCTTAGTATATGTAGATATATTTATTCTTTAATGTTATCTTCTGGCTTCAAGAAAGTGTTTTTAATTCTTCTTTAAAGATTAATAATCTTTAATATTTGTTTACCCTTAGGTTGAAGTTTAAATCTCATTCTTCTCGTAGAAGATGGCATGGTTTAATTTACCCTCCGCCGCCGGCAAAATTTTCTTCTTTTAGATCAATTATGAAGTATAGGATAAGATCCACGACCATGATCAAAAAAGTGGCCAACATCAAAGTCAGCGCAACCCAAGGTAGCGAAGGCATATTCTCAATATAGACAATGTAATACATGGTTATGATAAGTATTAGTATACATCCGACAAATGAGAACACGACACCGGTAGCAATAGAAACGTTTTCCGTAAACATATACTGGATAAGCATGACGAGCAGGACGATGTTAAAACTGCCAACGCACGCACCCCAAATTACAAAGTATCGACCGTATGGTCCGTCAAAGATAAAAACTACTGTGACGCCCAACAGACAAAACCAAGCTAACATTTTCATGTAGAAGTGAAGATCCTTTGAAGCGTTCTTAATGTTGCAGTATGGGTACATCCCGAAATTTCTCAACCTACAAAAAGAAAATTGGAAATAATTGCATACAAAGGTATTTCATATTATTCTATAAGAAAATGTTTCTTTAGACTTCCTACTATGTTTCTGTGTCTAGTACTGAAAATGTTTCGCCTGTTGAAGGTACTCCCTTTCTAATACCCCCTTTGGCTTTCCACCTTAGAGCATAAAATCAAAAAGAGGTCAAAGGTCGGTATTCAAGCGGTGGCTTTGAGGGAAAATTCCTAAATCCGGTCCTTTGACGCATATTTCAAAGATGGCCCATGCTCGCTTTAGATCTTTGAATCCTTTTAGGAGATATTATCCCTTTCTTGCGGTATTTTTGAAAGGTTTATTTCATGATTTTCTTATTTACATATGAGTAGAGAACACATACGACCCCAAATAAGTAACAAGAGCTTCTTTTGGTAAAGCTGCACTTAACAATTTTTTCTAGTGGCACGATTGTCATTGTGTTTATTTTGAATTGTTCTTTTTTTTCGAACTTCTATCATTGCGAATTTTACATTCATGAAATGTCCATTTACGCTCTTTCGGGAAATGTTAATATAAGGGGGTTTTACGGGTGGGGTATACCTAATCAGCACATGATTGTTTTTATCGAAAAATGAAGCGTTTAGATACACGTACAAAATCAACAACCGACATTGTAATGAACTATAAAACTACTCAATCGATGTATCAGCCTCTTCTTCTTGTAAAAATGAACAATTTAATCAGAGTATCCTCAAGTCAATTAGACAATTAGGCAAAATGGGTCGTTAAGTGCAGATTTACCGCTGATTTATGTAAATAATATTATTTTACATTGAATTATTAATTATTTCGGTCAATCTGTTGTATCCCAACCTTTAACTTTTTTTGCCTACGATTTTGATAAGTTGTTTAAACAGGTTATTTTTACATTTAAGAACGTCAGAAGCTTTCGTTTTGTGGTAAAGTATTTTTTAATAAAATTCATGAAATATCCACTCATACTCTTAAGCAAAATTTCAGTAGATACAGTTAATATTTTCTGTAAGCGTCTGATGCGTATGCAGCAAGTATTATTGCCAAAGACATACCAAATATGCTTTAGAGTATTTCGATAGTAATAATTATGATAAAGTGTGAAGATAATGGGCACAAATAAAATTTATGGGAAAATATAGGTATTAGTACATTGGCTTAACTTACCGTTAAGTTGGACAACTGATAAAAGTGTTTAAGCAGATTTTGAAGGACTTGATCAATTGTAGAGTGTCTTCGTAGAGTATTTCCTTTAGATTACTCGTTAAATTTTTCATACACTACTGTACTCAAAAATTATTAAAAATTATGTCACACTTTGCGAATTAAAGTGCGCTCATGATAAGAATAGAATTTGAGACGAGTATGTACAATGAATCTAATTCGTTTAGAGTGCCCCAGAAAGCAAAATTATTGAATGAAACGTTTGACTAGCTGTCATAAATTTCTAATGTCAAAAAAATTATTAAAATGAGTTAATTAATTAATTTTCCGTAACTGATTTTCAGCAACCGATTTTTATACCCAATTTTGGCCGAGTTGGGTCAAGTCTTTCTTTTTTATTGTTGTAGGTAGTAGGTATATAGGTATATGATCTAAGTTTATTTCAAACCTTGTTCATTCGAACCTTGATGCAATGGAAAAGTTTTGAAACTGCTGCTTTTTATCTTTTGTCATTTACCTTATTCACAAAAGCGGGGTGTTTTGACGAGCCAGTTCACGATAAGAGAATTCAATGCCAAGCGCAGGATTCTAACTTGAACTAAAACGTGTAGTTGACAGCTAAACATCAAATCAAATGATCGCAATCAACTTGAGCATTGCAAAGTTCTTGATAGAATTCAATTTGATATGATTCAATACTCACCGGATCTACAAAGAAAATTGTTGGTAGATATTAGTTTGCACAATTAGATGTGCCTTTTAGAGGATGTTTTAACAAAATATCTGGTCTTTATTCACCTATCTGCGGTTGCCTGATGATTGCTTGGGAAACCATTGAATTGATAAATAAAGTTTGGTACTCGTAGTAGTAAATAGTACTACAACTATGTGCACTGAGTACATGAGTGCAATTATCATTTGAACATAATATAAATAGGTTGTACAGTTGCACTTTTGAAACATTGGAAATAAGTAATACAGCCTGATAACAATTATTATAGTATGGTGTTCAGGCTTAATCAGGAACCTGAGTTGCATCTGACTTAGGGCGTTCTTGTTTTTGATAGGTCTATATGATATCGAAGTAACAAAAGTTACCTTGTCAATATTGATGAACAAGGGTGTTTCCAGCAGTGGGATGAAACAGGAATAACCTACGAGTAGGTTGAGACACAAACTTTATACTACTGAAATTGCTTTTCCTTTCGTATACTATACAGAGAGAAAGTATTATGATAGATGCCACCTAAAAATCGATTTTAATGGTTTTATACTTTTTAAGGACTTTGGGTTCAAAAATATTGTTTGTTTTTTTGCTATTGTCTGTGAAGTGAAGAAACGTAGCTTGTTCCTTAACTATAATGTACCGATTTCAATGACATTCAGCATTCAGTCTGAGGCCTGAGGAGAAATCAAGGAATAAATTTTAGTTTGAACTTAGATAATCGATCTTAACACCAATGAGTCATTCTCCTCCAATAATGTTGAATATGCAGGTAGTTTTATTCTTTGGAAAAATCTAGTTGCCGTGTTAATCACTCTCATAGATATATTATTGACTACGAGCGCTTTGACACTGATGATGACCTATTGAAAACTAAATCCTAACTCTTTGGTGCAACAGTCCGTGCAGTGGCTAGGCCTGCCACTTATTAATAGGTTAAAAACGCTTTGCGAAAATAAAATAATTTGTGTGGAGAGAATTTTAGAATTGTTTTTAATAATAATGTGTCGGAGCAAGATGTATCTGTGTTTATGAATAACTTATATATATCTTAGAAATAAATGTTAACAATGCCTAGTTTTTAATATTATAATTAAAGAAGAGTGGGAGAAAGACAGATAAAAATAATCTTTAATAGTGTCCTGTTTATTTTAATTCATAATTTTATTATTAGGTAATTTCCTTTCTAGTCAAATTGTAAAATATAGTTTAACATAAAGAACATACACAGAGAATAGGGTAGGAACATCTCCCCCAGTATTTTGAAACAAGTGCTACCACATTTTGACTTGATTAAAGTTCAGACAGAAAGGGTTTACCCTCACCCTGTGACTTATGGGGAACCCTTATGAACAAACTCGAATGCAAAAAGCCTCCGAGCGCAAAACCACATGCTCGTCTTGGTAAGAAAGGGTTACATTTAAGTGATAGTGTTGTATAGCTTTATAGATTTCATCATTTTAGAATACTATGATAAACTAAGGTTCATAGATTGTTTGATCTTAAGGTTGCTTCAAAACCATCTTCTCACGTGACTTGTTATGTCAGTCATAGATTATTCTTCAAAAACACGTGCTATGAACACGCCTTCATAAATAATCATTGACACATTCACGCGAATGCGGTGAGGCGATTGTATAATTCGTTCACTCGTCATTCGCCGATTGTGGCGCTCATACAGGAAGTGCTTATTTTGGGACCCTTCAAAGGCTTGCATCCACGAGGCGAACACTCGGTGAGTGAGTAAACGGTTGGTTCGCGATGTGGAGGCAAATGGACGAATGCCACTCGCAAGTACCAGTGAGTCATGAACGCGAATGTCCCGAATGTGCAGGTATGGTAATATACGTATAAACAATTTATCTAGATAGATAAATAAACACCTCATCATTTTAACACAATCCTGTGTTACACTAGCTCTAGAGCTCATATCATCCCTACACAGATAGATCTTATTATTTTAAAATTTATCTATCTTACAGTTGGTAAGGGAAGTAAATAAAGCATAATTTTAAAACAATCCTATGTTTTAACGAAGCTTATTGAGTGATAAATCTCATAATCTAAATATAAATAACACTTATTGCATAATAAGTATTGAGATAAAAGATAAAAAAATTAAATTCTCATAGCTTCCCTGGATGGCTCATGTATAACAGACAAAGGCAGACTAAACAATCCAATCAAATGCTAAACATCAAGCTAGAATTTTGAATAAAAGTCAATCTTTTAGCGCCTTTTAAGAATATGTGGTCGGCTAAGTTCGTCTGAGGGACATAGCTTGGCAATAGGCGTTTGAAAAAAACAAACAAAAAGTGGAGAGCGGCCATGTCTCGCCAATTATGGTGGACAATGTGATTTTCATGATCCTGAGTACAGAATTAGTTAGTAGACCGAAAATCAAGTTGATGTTAGTTTGTCCCTTGACAGGTGACCACGTTGATTTTTAGTAATATTTGAATAACTAACCCATCAAGTGTGAAAATAACATCGACTTGATTTTTGGTCTACTAACTAATTCTGTACTCAGGATCATGAAAATCACATTGTCCACCATAATTGGTGAGACATGGCCGCTCTCCACCGGTTTTTTTTTTTTCTTCAAACGCATATTGCCAAGCTATGTCCCGCAGACGAACTTAGCCAACCACATATTCTTAAAAGGCGCTAAAAGATTGACTTGTATACAAAATTCTAGATTGATGTTAGTCGGACACTTTTTTGCACGCTATCTCCTCGAGTTCGATTCTGTTTGTTGACACGTTCACATCGGCTCTCTGTTTTTTGTATTTTTTTCAAGTATAAATCAGTGTTTTCAGTTTTATTTTTATACCACGGAGTTCAATTTTTTATTTTCTGTGCATATTACTAGTTTTTTTTATCGAAGATCTTTATTATTTTAATTAAATTAAGAGTTTAAATTATAGTTTAATTTAGAGTTTAATCTAGTTAGACAAGGCTGGCCGGTCGAGGTGCACCGGGTCGGCCTAATCTTATCAGGCCGGGACCTTTAAAAGGTAAACAAAAACAAACTTCTAATTTTTCACACATGCCTAATAACAAGAAAAAGAGTAAGAAGAGAGCTCACTCCCTCACTCACTCCGTTCATTCAGACTCGTCAGTGGAGGGGGCAGCCAAGCGGCCCATTCATGCCTCGGACTCACCGATCACACCGCTCTCTCTTCAAACTACTCCTTCGCCCGGCGAATTAAATCCCCCGCACGCCCCGTCACAAGCTCAGCCTAGCTTAAACAATAATATGTCAGGTCCTAGTTTTCTCACCCACAATCGTTTTGGTGTTCTACAGGCTGACAAAGTAGTGGAAGACGCTGAAAATATTAAACCACCTCCCTTGTTTATCAAAAACATTACAAATTTTAGTAATTTAATTAATACTATGACCACAATCCTTGGAAAAGGAAACTTTGTTTGTAAGGCTCGATCCTCGGACGTGGTCATACAAACAAACAACTCGGACATCTTTAAAACAGCGGTTCACCACCTAAAGGCAAATAACATAGAGTTTCATACTTACCAACTCAAACAAGATAAAGCTTTCAGAGTGGTGATTCGCCATCTCCACCCATCTACTCAGCCAGAAATAATAACAGAGGAACTGGAGAAGCTGGGTTTTAAGTCGCGTAACGTGACAAACATCATACACCCCATTACCAAAAATAAATTGCCGTTGTTTTTTGTAGATCTCGAGCCGGATCCAAAAAACAAAACAATATTTGAAATAAAAGAATTATATTACTGTAAAGTAAAAATAGAGGAGCCACACAAAAGGCAAGAAATTGTTCAGTGTAAACGGTGCCAGA